>CM061223.1:92819777-93462277 GCA_030844895.1 Ambrosia x helenae
GTTGACAAATTGCAAAACAACAAGGTATGAACATGAATTAAAGCTAAATATATCCTAGAGAGAGATTCAGAAAGTGGAGGGAACAAAATGACTCAAAGGTTACATTCAAAAAATCAGCTTGACTATATATAGACTGCACATTCGCCCACATTGTTCGTGTGAATGTGCAGGTTCGACCACTTCATTTGGTCGAACCAAGCATACATAAGAAACTATACACATTCGTCCAAAACCTCTCCTTCGCACCTTCTGAATCTCCTTCGACCAAACAAAACTTTTCCTTCGCCACTACCAAAACTCCTTCGACCAAACGACAATCAACAAAAACAAGTTTATTGTACAATCCGAAGCACTAGTCGCATAAATGCATCTACAAACTCCCCTCGACTATTGCTTGGATTGTTGTCGACGTCTCTTCGTCCATTCTGATGTTCATTAACTTGATATGCCGCTGAATCTTCTGTTCCTTAGTCAGCACGGTTCATGAATGTCTTCGGCTTCGTCTTTTTCACTTCAGGCACTTTCTGTATCTCCACAAACCTCCCGAGCTTCTTGTCATAGTCACATCCAGCATTTATATCATACGCAAAGCACAGAAATACCACACGTTGGTATTTGCCTGCTTGTTCAGCATCCTTAACCTCAGAATAAATCGGATTATAGAACAACATTATTATATCCTCATATGAACAGTTAATCAACCACATGGGATCAAAAATGTGTATCTTCTTGAAGTTCTTTTCACCATCTTTCAGCACGATCACAGCCTCTGCTATCTTCCAATCATAGTACCACCAAATAAAGTCTTTGGCCATCAACTGAGAGTCCGAGAGAAGGATGTGGCGAAGACAACCTTTCGAACTCGTTATGGACATTATGAGTTTTTGGTGATGCCATTTGGGCTAACCAATGCACTGGCTGTGTTCATGGATCTAATGTACCGCGTGTGCAAGCCTTATTTGGACAAATTCGTCATAGTGTTCATAGATGACATACTGATTTATTCCAAGAGCAGGGAAGAGCACGAGCAACACCTGCAGCTGATCTTGGAACTCTTGAGAAATGAGCAGTTGTATGCAAAATTCTCTAAATGTGACTTTTGATTCGACAAATCCAATTTCTTGAACATGTGGTTAACGAGGCAGGAATACATGTCGATCCCGCCAAGATTGATGCTATTAAAAAGTGGGAGGCTCCAAAACTCCCACAGAGGTGCGCCAGTTTCTTGGTCTTGCGGATATTATCGTAGATTCATTGAGGGATTCTCTAAGATCACTCAACCCTCACTGCTTTGACACAGAAGGGTATTACTTACCAGTGGGGAGATGCCCAAGAATCTGCTTTTCAATTATTAATGTCGAAACTTTGCAGTGCACCTATACTATCACTACCTGAGGGTACAAAGGACTTTGTGGTGTACTGTGGTGCGTATATCCAAGGGTTAGGGTGTGTGCTGATGCAGCGTGATAAGGTGATCGCGTATGCCTCACGTCAATTAAGGGTTCATGAGAAGAATTACACCACCCCTGGCTTGGAACTGGGAGCAATGGTTTTTGCTCTAAAGATCTGGAGGCATTATCTCTATGGGGAGAAGTGTACGATATTCACTGACCACAAGAGCCTCCAACACATATTCGATCAAAAGGAGCTGAACATGCGACAACGTCGATGGGTCGAGCTTCTGAATGATTATGACTGTGCCATCAATATCATCCATGGAAAGCTAACGTAGTAGCTGATGCCCAATCGTAAGGAAACGAAACCTAAACGAGTGCGAGCTTTACAACTTACCGTACATTCAAATCTTCCTGATAAGATACGTGAAGCCCAAGGCGAGGCTTTGAAAGAAGAAAACATTGGGCTTGAAACTTTACATGGTGCGGATAAGCACTTGGAACTGAAGACGAATGATCTTTAATACTTTATGAATCGAGTCTCGATACCACGTTTTGGGGATCTCAGACAACTGGTGCTCGATGAAGCTCACACCTCTCGATATTCGGTACATCCTGTTTCGGACAAGAGGGTACCAAGATCTTAAAACTCTTTATTGGTGGCCAAACATGAAAGCTAAATTAGCCACTTATGTTAGTAAGTGCTTGACTTGTGCGAAGGTTAAGATTGAATATCAGAAACCTTTAGGCCTACTCCGGCAACTAGAAATCCCTATGTGGAAATGGGACGAAATTTCTATGGATTTTATCACAAAGCTTCTAGAACGCCAACGGGCCATAACATGATTTGGGTTATCGTGGATCGTTTAACCAAATCGGCACACTTTCTAGCAATAAAGGAAACGGACTCGCTGGAGAAACTAGCAAATCTCTACGTCAAGGAGGTAGTCTCTAGGCATGGGGTGCCAACTTCTATTATATCTGATCGCGATGCGCGATTCACTTCTCATTTTTGGACTACTCTCCAAAACTCTTTGGGAACTCGCTTAGATATGAGCACAGCCTATCACCCACAGACGGATGGCAGAGTGAACGAACCATCCAAACATTGGATGATCTGCTACGAGCGTGCGTGGCGGATTTTGGCAACAGTTGGGATAAGCACTTGCCTTTGATTGAATTCTCGTATAACAACAGTTACCCCACTTCAATATAGTGTGCGCCTTTAGAGGCACTTTTATGGACGCAAGTGTAGGTCTCCCATCCGCTGGACTGAAGTTGGGAATAGCCAGCTAACAGGTCCCGGACTTGTGCACAAAACTTCTGAGGAGATAGTGCAAATCAGAAATCGGATGACTGCTGCTCGTGATCGACAGAAAAGTTACGCTGATAAGCGTAGGAAACCTTTGGAGTTCCAGGTTGGGGACAAGGTCCTATTGGAGGTGTCACCTTGGAAGGGGGTGACACGCTTTGGAAAATGGGGAAAAATTGAACCCACGATACGTTGGACCATTCGAGATTGTCGAAAGGATTGGTCCGGTAGCTTACAAGTTAAACTTGCCTGATGAACTCAGTGGAGTGCACAACGTATTACACTGGCTTCACTGTTTACTTGCTGAATTTCAGGACGAAATTCTTTTCAACTTGGGGATGATGTGACACCCCGCATTTTCAAAATATTACTTTTACTGAGCTCTAGTTAACTTGCATGTACCTTCGTGACTAAACGCATAACTAGGGTTAGCTAAGAAGGTCTTTTGATATGTCATGGGATAATAACATATGTTAGATGATATTAACGTACGTTATAGTTAGGAAAAATAATTGTCTTGACGCACACACGAATCCTGTATCCCGAACGTTGGTGATATGTTAGGCATTGATGAAGTAGATTATGGTTTTTAATTAAAGACTTATGTTTTCCATTTTGGACGTGTTGGGTTACATGATTTAATTTTTATGTTTGATTTTGAATATTTGTGTGCTGGCGCTTTTTGATTTGATTACTTGTTTGTTGGTTTTGATGTTCTAGGCACATAGGAATATCCCCTCGATCTAAAAATCATTCTAGTTGATTAACTTTTGTTGTCGAGCTAGTTCTTGCAGTTAGGAATAGCGCAAGTTTAACAGGTCTTTAAAATCAATTAGCTAAGGTGTGCAATCCCTTCTCGAAGGTTAGGAATATAATTCGGGATTGCTAGGTTGACTAACTAGGCATTGTTTGGTAGTTTGGTTATCGCTGGGGCGAGACGGGTTACGTATTCGTGTTTAGAGTTTTCATAGGATTTCATTCGTATTAGTTAAGTCTGCTTCGCAGTTTGGAAGTTTTCGATCCAAAAGTGGTTGATTAAAGGATTACTGTGGGATTTGGTTTCGCTGGGGCGATCCACTTTCATTTTAGCATCTCAATACTTGTCCCGCCTTGAGTCTAGTCGACTATCCTTGACAGGAGGTTTATTAGGTGAGAACAGGGTCTCCAATCGGATTACATATGTCAGCTTTTATAACCAGAGTCTAGGGATTCTACCCAGGTTACCAATCTTCTCCTCATTAGAGTTTCAACCCAGTTTCTTAGCTTTCGTTTATTTCCAGTTTCTTAGTTAATCAGTAATTTAGTTTTAATTAGTTTTAATTTATTTATTTTAATTTCAGTTTAAACCCCCCAATCAATCAATTTAATAATAATAATAATATTTATTCGGTAATTCATTAGGAGTAATTTCAAAAGTGTTAGATAAAGTCCTTAGGTTCGATATCTGGTCTTGCCTACTTGCTACTTGCGATTGGTACACTTGCCGATAGTGTGTGGTTTTAGAAAAGTCTAGGATTTTAACTTGATCGATTTATTTATATACTTAATTGCACACATCAAGTCAAGTTATCAACAAAAGTTTAGCCTATAATATTTAGAAACATCTTCATAAAATAAATAAAAATAGTTCTAATCATGTCTATAAAAATAATAAACGAAAACTCAAGCAAACCCGAGACTCCTTGAATATTAATCTTTAACGTGCCCGGGGCCTTTTCTCCTTCACAGCTCTTTGCTCGTCACCGCTTCTGTCGGTCAACTCACTGTGCGATTCAATGTGAATGATGCTGAATGAATCAATATTAATTCATTCCAATCCCATATATTCTGCCGTCAAAATAAGTCGACCGACTTATGAATTGTGGATTGCAACTTTTGATTCATTTGGCTTGGGCTACGACCCAAGTCAATTCCATTTTTTATATTATATTATTATTATTCTATGTTCCTAACTCGGTTGTTCTTGGCTCGGCCAAAGTTTCTCGTTTACGCTCCAACGTCCATGAACACATGCTCTCTAATGTTCGTGTCTCAATTAAAATTCTTTCGTTTTGAGCTCATTTTCCACGAACACCTATAAAATAATAAAATAAATAAATAAATAATAAAACTGACACGAAACGAATACAAACTTGACCAAATAGAATACAAAATACATAGGAAATTAGATGTGTTTTGCAACACATTAGGCATGCATGATTATATGAATGATTGGGTGTTGATGAATGTGGAATAACACGTGTACGTGAATTGCATGCTTGTGTGAACTACAGCGTGTTAGTTAACTTGTACGTAAACGTTATGGGATATGTGCACTTAGGGTAAAGATAATATGAATTGATAAAAAAGTAGTTTTATATGAGTTGGTAGGACTATTATTGTCGGGATTAATCTCGAGAGTTAGATAGGGCTATTGGGCTCGCTTATCAGATAAAAACCACTAGAGCCCGAAACCTTGGCCCATGACCCTAACCTTAGTGTATTGTTTATAAAAAAAATAAAATAAAACAAACCCTAGACACTCCCCTTGCGCCGTGGATTAGGAGCAACCCCACAACCACCTTTCAATCTCAATCTTCATCAATTTTCCACTAGTTCAAGCTATTTCGGGTGCTATCTTGTGATTCTAGGGACTCTAGCAATTCAAGGTATGTGTTTTACATGTTGTATGATGTGATTTTAGGCTTGAAAAGTTGTAAAAACTTTAGGAAATATGCATGCTAGAATCGCAAATCATGTATGTAGGATATCTTGAATGTTTGTTGTGATTGTTGATGAGTATTGTTGATAGAAATCATATCAAGGGTATGTGGTACGTAAATACATAGATTTAAATGTGATAATATGGATTGAATTCTGTTAATATGAGTTATTTTATGATTATGGGTTAATAAGAATGATTAGGGTTCATGAGAAGCATGTTATTAGAATTCTGATTTTCTGACAGATTCATTGTGACGAATTGTAGGGCTGTTATAGGGTGATTAACATGTGTAATCTGATTGTTTTCTGATGCTAAAACATAACTTATGACGTTAGCTTTTCAAAAAGTCCAAAGTCATGCGTTTTGGACCTGTTTTGATAGGTATTCATAATTTTATAAGTTTAAAGGTCATATCAGATTTTCGGAATTATAAATTGGGTCAACTTTAAATGGTCATAACTCGAGATTTACATTGGGTTAAGTTATGAACTTTGGACAGTAGGTCAACATTGGAAAAACTCGGCATTTCCAATTGGATTCACCTCGTTTGGGTGAATACACAATGTTTGGGAATTTTTCTACTAAACTGACCTGCTGTGGAAATTTTCTGGACATAGCTGTGTTGTAAGAATTTTAATAATTTTTGTGTTTGGTTGTGAGACAAAACAAAAATATGGGTTATCAAACGAGTCCTAATAAATATTCAGTAAAAATTTGGGAGTTTAATTCGTTCGTTAAGTATTTTAAATAATTCGTTTTTCACAGCGTACAATATGCCCTGAAAACGCAGATTGTGTAAGGGATGTTCACGTGACTATTTGGAGTCTTATATGGTATGTATATGACATGAACTTGCATGAATACTTATATGAGATGTGTATGAGGTATAAAACTGATAATAATCAATATGATCACTAACGGGATACGTAGGACTTACTTGTGCATGTAGAGTCATTAGGTGTCACTACACTGTTTGAACTTTAAAAGTCTTGGACAAACGAGTTGTATGGTGTGTTGGTTACGCACATATACTCACCTAGTGAAATTTGTAATAGGGAGTCGGTAGCTCATTTCTGTTTGAGGAATTTGGATTATTCACGTGCAACCTAAGGTGAGTTTCACTACTCTTTACTCAAAAGCATGCGTCTCGGGTTGAGACAACTTACTTAACTTTTCTAGTCCGGTTTGGGACTACTATTTTCTAGTCCGATTTGGGACTACTTACACATCCCGGGTTGGGATGCTATGGATCCTTGTGTGGGTCGGTTTTTGACTCCTTGTGTGAGTCGGGTTTTGCTAGTTCGCAAACTGTGTCCTTGATGAACTAAACCAACTCTATCATCTGTAAGTCCTTCACATACCGAATGAGTTTCCGGGTTATGGCAAGCGGGTTATTAGTTGATAGCGCTATTAGGTCTGACAAACATTACACCGGCTCGGGGAGCGCGGGAGTGAACTATAACTTAACAGATTTTATCATTGTTGATAGGCAATGATGTAAGGCATGCAGCTCACATTTGTGACTACACGTTCTTTAGCAATTCGGTATATTGGTGTTAGTTATCATGAATGGGTTAGCTACCCTTGACATACGATGAACTAGTGTTTACACGGTTCTTGGAACCAACTCAATTACTTGTTTACGTCGTTTTGGAAACCAGCGCAGTTACATACTCATTTACTTTACTTAGTGAACTCACCAACATTGTTTGTTGACCCACGATTTACATGCTTTTGCAGGCAGTTAGCTTCCGGTGCCAGGATTACAAAGCACTGCACACTTCACTGCATTTGGGGTCTTGGGCATACATCAAAATTACATATTATGCTTTTACATTTTCTTTCATATGATTTTAATTTGGGCGCGTTGTTTGGCGCATGGTTTTAAAAGGGTTAAATTTGGTTTACGCTTCCGCAGCTTAACCTAACTTGGTTTTTGAAAACGAACTAAATGGTTTGGGCATTTAGAGTTCGTTCATATAACTTATGGCTATGGGATCCTTTCATATGATTTTAAACCCCGTAGTGGAAATTTAAGGATGTGACAGTAAATGATAAGGTGATCTCCCTCAATTCAACCATCCAAGGGAGAAGAATGGCAATCACACCCAAAACTTTGGGGATTAGACTGGGTCTGGATGATGTGGGCGCCCCAGATCAATTTCCAAACTCTGAAATTTATTTAACCATGACAGAGTGTGGTTACCAAGGTACTCTCTCACATGCTACTATTTTTAAGAAATATTTTGAACCTAAGTACAAACTTTTGTTTCACTATATAATTATGTGTTTGAGTCCAAAAACTGGATCATATTATCAGATGCCCTCTACTTTTCAACCAATTTTTCTTTCCATTGTGAATAAAACAAAATTAAGGGCATCAACACTTTTCTTCAATGAGTTGGTGTTACATCATCTCAATTCTAAAAAGAAGTTTTTGTTGTATCCAAGATTTATTATGCAATGCATAATAAAGGAACTTGGAGAAGAGGTGCTTGTGGGTCAAACAACTGTTTTAAACCCTTTAACCTCACAAGCATACTCTAGGCACAACATGAAGATCACCCCAAAACACACCCCTCACTAAATATGCCTACACAATTCCCTGGGTCAACAAGCATAGATCTGAATCAACTATGTAGCCCAGATGGTCCCCTATACCAGACGATGAACAACCTTATTGCCAATCACCTCAAAACTTTCACAGCTGCTTTGGAGCTGTCAACCAAAAACCAATTTGAGGTGATCAAATCCAAAATGAATGATCTGTCCAATAAAATTGACCACACCTCAAGATAGATTGCCAAGCTCACTGGTAGAACTTCTCAACCTTCTAAGCTTCTAGAAGTGGATGAAGCCAAAAAGGGGGAGAAGATTAAGGAACCAAGGGAGTCACTGGAAGCCAGAATAAAGGCAAGAGTGGCTCTACAAGAAAGAGAACTCCAAGAGAAAGCCAGAAAACAAAGAGAAGTTCAACAAAGGCTTATCTCGGGAATTGAAGTTGAAGCTGAAACTTCCCAAGGACATATTGAAGAAACTTTTGATGAGTCAGAAAATACTGAAGACAATCCTTTAGTAGTTGACACTCCTGTCAACACATCAGAAGTTAACACTTCCAACATACAACCAACTGAAGAGCCTTCTAAACCAACTGAACAACTACAACCAACTCCTATTCCAAGGCCTACAACAACTACAACAATGACTGTGTTGAACCCTTCTCCACTATCAATGTCCAAAGAACGACTTGAGAAGAGTTTAATTGCAGCCCAAAGAAATGCTAAGGAAGGCAACACGGTTGTTCAAGGAGACTTTGATATTGAATAAAAGCCTCTGATAACTCAATTTAGGGATCCTTCAACATTTGCTTACCAAATCCAGAAGACTATCAAAGACAAATTGCACACTAAGGTAGTTACTGAACATCATTTACCCACTATCAAACTACCTGATGTGATGCAACAGGAAGATAGAAGTGAATCCCACCTGAGAGTCACTGAAATAGAGAATATCCAACACTCAGGAACATCCCAGGGATCCAGCATGGTTCCCTATACTTCAGACTTTGACAAGTCTAAAGTGCTGATCATCAGATGGTCCTTTACTGATGACAACTCAGTATTGGTGACAAGAAGAGATCTTACAAGCAAGGCCTACAAGTCCATGAATGAACTGAAGAAACTACCAACTCAAAACTTGCTTACAATTCAACATCTGGAACCTCTACGGGGATCTCTCACTGATGAGAAACTTAATCAATTGAAGAATTCCATGTTCAAGGAGATATGGAAGATTGTTAATGACAGAAGAAGACAATAAAGAATTAGAAAAGGTTTTGGCTTCATCAATCTAGGGGGAGATTGTTAGGACAAAAAGGATTGGTGAAACCACTTTTGTAAAGCTTAGTCTAATTCACTTTTGCAAAATATCCTAAGTATAGAACTACTGAAGAAAGAAGACTAAATTACTGAAGAAGGATTCAACAAGTACTGAAGAAGAAGTATCAGAAGTTCTGAAGTCTAACCAGACAGTTCACTGAAGAACTACCGAAGACAAACTACTCATCAATAGTTTGTCATTCATCAGCTCTTGTTCAAGAATCTTTTTAACCGACTTATGTTTCAGTAGTTTATTAGTTTAGTATTACTTTATCTTTTTGTACAAGTTCCAAGAATGCAACTTGGTGCAACTTGTTACTGACTTACTTTTAGCAAGGTTCATGTATATGTAAAGTCTATAAATAGATGGGTTCATCCCCTCTGTTTTAGACATTGATTTTGATTAATACAAAAATCCTTCAAAGCTTATTATTGTTCTTATTGTTCTTTCTATTTCATTTACTTAGAATCTGTTTAAGTATTCATTCTCATTCTATACTTAGATTCTCATTAAATACTTGTCTTTAGTTTTCAAACATCCAGGGGGAGTAATAACTCCTGTTGATAGTGTAACTTTACTTATCATTCTACTGTGCAAATCTGATTGAACTTGCTAAACACATAAGTGTTCACTAGCAAGCAATACATCAAGAGCATTACTGATCCAACAACCCAAAATTGGAAGATCAAGATCTAAAGATTCTTCCTACTAAGCCATGATAAAGACAACATAAACCTAGGGAGATATTGTTGGGCTAGATTTAAGTAGGTTTACGCTTGTCTTTATTAAGCCTGTTTGTGTTAATTGGGCTTAGTTTAGTTAATAGGCTTGGGTTAGGCCATGTGGGCCAAGGCTTTAGTGGACCCTATATAATGTTATGTTTGATTCATTGTTAGAGTTAGATTTTCATAACAATCTCATTTGTAACTCTAGAGCCAACACCTTGTACCAGACAATCCTAGAGATTGTGTGCAAGGTGAAGCAGCAATAATATATTTTTCATCGATTTAATATTTTGTTCTTCACCATTCAATCGATATTTCGCATCCATTGAGTGGTTTGTTTGATACCCGGGAAGGATCTTGGACTAACAAAACACGTGACTTGGCCCTGGGTTGTCATCGCTTTTGACATGTCGAGAATGTACAGATTATTCACTCTCGGTGCTTTCAGCATTATCCACTCTTTTGGAAGTACGAAACCGGGCTTGAGAATGTAGCAAGATTTATCATCAAAGAATACAGAGAACTGTTTGTCGTAGATTTGACTGACACTAAGCAGATTATAGTCTATTTGCTTCACATACGATATCTTCTCAAAACTCACTATACCATTACTCACACTACCCTCCACAGTAATGTATCCTCCTTTGTTCCTAGCAAATGCTACATATCCGCCATTGATGTTTCTAATGCCGAACAACAGCGATAAATCCCCCGTCATGTGACCAGAAGCTCCACTGTCAACAATCCAAAGACTGCTAACAGGGCCAGCTGAAGCTCCCTGCACATATCAAGTAAAAAGATTAGTTCTTTCGGGGGACCCAAGCCTGTTTGGTCTTAGGTCTTTGAACATTCTGTTTCAAAGAATCTTTTTCACAATCTTTTGAATTTGAATTGATCTTTTTCTGATCAATTAAATTCTTTTCATTCTCAGATTTCTCATGTTCTTTTGAAGTCGAAGCACCTTGAGATCCCACTGATGACCAGAATTGTTCCGCACGTTTCAAGATCCGGATTTGAGATTTTGGAGTCTCAGTCGGTTTCTTTACTTCATTCTTGAAGGAAACTTTCTTGGTTACCTTCTCTGATTTAACAGAGATAGGTCTAACTGTTGGTTCAACCGCAGGTTTTAATGGTACCTTTTTCTTCTCAACAGTTGTGTTCACCACTGGTTTCTTTAAAGGTTTTTCCATTGCGATCCGACGATCATATGTCATCTGACGATTATCCCTCTTTTGATAATAACGGCTTTGGTTGAAAAAAGGTGCTGGTTGAGGGACAAAGCCTCGTTGTGGATAACAATGATTATCGACTGGACTTTGAAATTTTTGCTTCACTTCATCCTCGTGTCTCTTGTGCCTCATGTACGGGCAGTGAGCAAGTAAATGCCCTCTATCCTCGCACTTAAAGCACGCACGATACTTCTCAAAGTTGTTCTTGGCGTTCGACTTTGCATAAGTAGTGATAGGATATTGATCATCCACACACCTTCGTCTTAAACTCTCAGGAGTTGGGTCCTTTGAGTAAGTGATGTGTTGGTGAAAACACATTGTCAATATGTTAGTTTTGTATATATTTTAGTCTTTTATTGTGTGCTTTTAGTCGGTCTTAGTTATTTATTAGTGCGTATGTGTTTTGTAGGTGTTCGTGGATAATGGGCTCAAAACAAAAGAATTTTAATCGAGACACAAATACTTGAGAGCAAGTGTTCATGGACGTTGAGGCGTAGATGAGAAATTTTGGTCGAGCGAAGAACACCTGAGTCGAGAGCACGGGGTTATAATAATAACTAATAATAATAATTATTATATAATTAATAAATTAAAAAAAGGTAAAACAACGTGAACCCATGTTCACATTGAAGGCCCACTAATTGAGAAGAAGAGTAATATTATCTTTTGAAGGGTTTGGATGATTTTTTTTTTTTGGGGGGGGGGGGCGGCTCCCATATTTAGGGACGCAAACACCATAAGGAAAAGGATATTATCGCACAAAGGGGTCGACACAGCTTTTGGGGATCGCACCAAACGACAAATAGAGGAAGAAGCTTCAAGGGGCAAGATGCTAGGCTAAATCTTTGTAGGTTCCTCTAAACGAACGGTTCAATTAGGTTTCACACTTTTTATGTTTATTTAAGTATTGGATTTTGGTTTTGTGTGATGACAAACATCTTAAACATTATTGATGCATTAGTTATTAAACAATTGATTTGTGTTTTTAGTCCTTTCTTTACAACTTGTTCGGTTGATGACAAAACTTAGTAGCGGGTTGGGTGACATAAAGAGGGTTGACTTGACGCTTACAATTGGGTAGATAATAGGTTTGATGACAAGAACTTGTGCTACCAGTTAATTAACTAATTTCCAGAACCATGTCTATGTGGTTCCCAATCTATAAACTGAAAATTGTGTGAAACCTAGAACCTGAAGTTTAGAGGGAGTTACTTTCTTTATTATTATTGTTTTCTATTCGAATCACTTAATTAACTTTTTCAAACAAAACAACATTCTACTTCATAATATTTTATTTTTAATTAATTAGTTTTACTAATAAAATTACTATTAACGCTAACCACATACTCCTCGTGGTTCGACAACCCTACTCCCTATACTGCAGTCCTTGTAGCTAAGGAGTTGTTTTTATTTAGTTTTTGATTAGCACTTCGACACGCGATCAGTAAGTCGGCTCAAGAAAACTATTCGCCTTCTCCTTTGGCTTAATAAACTCTGTGACATGAACCTATGGTTCTTTTGGAACATCCAAATAAATTTTCTTCAAAATCTATGGAGGTGCATCATTGGTCCTTTCGTGTTTTCGGAACCAAATAGTACTCTCCTACCAAATTTTCTCAATCTTGGAGTAATTTGCAAAGTAATTTGCAAACTTAATTGGATATTCCTCGTTAGAAATAATCTTATCGGATCCTTCCATTCGATAAAACACTTTGACGGGTTTGTCACTTTGTTCATTCTTTTCAATTTGCAAACTTAATTGGATATTCCTCGTCAGAAATAATCTCCTGTGTTATTGAATGTAAAGTATGATTTTCAAACAACACTGGAGATGGGACAGCCTTGTAGTTTGCACTACTTGGTTGTGAGGGTTCCTCAATAATATGGTCAACAACATATTGAATGACTATGATTGTGAAATAAAATATCATCCCGGAAAGGCGAACGTTGTAGCGGATGCCTTAAGTCGCAAAGAACGGGTTAAGCCATTATGTGTCCAATCTTTGGGTTTGACTATCCACACGAATCTGATGAACCGGATTCATGAAGCCCAAAATAATGCTCTTAAACCCGTGAACGTGAGAAATGAAAGGTTGCGAAAAATGGTTGACTCATTAGAGCCTAAGGCCGATCAAACTCTATATTTCATGAATAAAGTTTGGTTTCCTTTATATGGTGGATTACGTGAGCTAGTATTGGCTGAAGCTCACAGCTCTCGATATTCTGTTCACCCCGGCGCGGATAAAATGTTTCATGATTTAAAAGAACATTATTGGTGGCCGAATTTCAAGAGAGACATAGCGGCTTATGTTGCACGTTGTTTAACTTGTTCAAAAGTCAAAGCCGAACACCAAAGGCCGTCCGGATTGCTCCAAGAACCGGAAATACCTGAATGGAAATGGGAACAAATTTCTATGGACTTCATTACTAAATTGCCCAAGACAACAAGCGACCAT
Organism: Ambrosia x helenae; assembly: GCA_030844895.1. Classification (NCBI taxonomy): domain Eukaryota; kingdom Viridiplantae; phylum Streptophyta; class Magnoliopsida; order Asterales; family Asteraceae; genus Ambrosia; species Ambrosia x helenae. The sequence continues at coordinate 92,833,477 of CM061223.1, forward strand.
GATATGATTTGGGTAATTGTTGATCGATTGACGAAATCCGCACACTTCCTTCCAATCCGCGAAACGGATAAATTGGAAAAATTGACCCGTTTGTATATCAAGGAAGTGGTGTCTAAACCTGGTGTAGGTATCTCCATCATTTCCGATCGAGATAGTCGTTTCACCTCAAGATTTAGGGAAAGTTTGAACGAGGCCCTCGGTACTCGCCTAGACATGAGTACCGCATATCATCCCCAAACCGATGGTCAAAGTGAACGAACCATCCAAACCTTGGAGGATATGTTACGGGCATGCGTAATCGATTTCGCTGGAAATTGGGCACGCACTTGCCATTGGTGGAATTTTCTTACAATAATAGCTACCACATGAGTATTCAAACTGCACCTTTTGAAGCTCTATACGGACGTAAGTGTAGATCTCCGCTATGTTGGTCTGAAGTCGGAGAGAAACAACTTACGGGGCCCGAGATTGTCCAAGAGACGACTGATAAATTCTTTTTGATAAAAGAACGTCTCAAAGCGGCCCGCGACCGACAGAAAAATTATGCGGATATGAGGGGAAAGCCTTTGAATTTCAAGTCGGTGATAGAGTCCTATTGAAAGTGTCACCTTGGAAAGGTGTCACACGTTTTGGAAAGCGTGGGAAGTTGAATCCTCGATATGTTGGTCCTTTCAAAATTTTGGCAAGAGTAGGCCCTGTGGCATACAAGCTCAAGTTACCACAAGAGCTTAACGGGATACATGACACATTCCACGTGTCAAATTTGAAAAAGTGTCTATCCGATGAGACCCTTATTATCCCTGCATTATATGTTGACAAACTTTTGGCATGTTTTTCTCAGGTCACAAGGTAGCATCAATTGGACTAGGCGCAAGGGTCTGCATGGCGTCTAGGGCTTAGTTTCATGTTTTGAATAATCATTGAACTATCATAACATTTGGAATTTTGTAATTTACTTTAAGCTTTCGCTGTAGTTTTTGAATATTAAATATCATGTTTGAGTGTACGTATCTTATCATATAGAGTTGTTTATTGTGACCGTTGACTTGGATCCTGGTGTGTCACGCGCCTCGCCGTAAAACCCCGCATGTTGAATTTGAGGGTGTGACAATATATTTGTTACTAAAAAGTATACATCTAGTAAAGAAAAACTAAATTTATGATTCACAAGAGTTATTTTCTTTGTTGTTGGCGTTTTTAATTTATGAAAACAACAATTTGAACACCCCCAAATGTATGTTTCATTTTCTTAAAGTGTTAGGTGTAGTAAATTAATAGCACATTGATTTAAACGTAAGGTAACAACAATTGACATTACAACTATCCATGAATTATATTTTACACTTACATCTTATATTCATAATTCTGAAACGACACTTTCATATTCTATATACTAGCTTTTGGTTTTCAAATTTTTATGTATCTATAAACATATCATACATTGTTAGGGAAATTTTTCTAAGAACGTATTTATGTTATAGAATAATCTATAAGCAATTATTTCTATTTAAAATGATTTAATTGAAAGTATCAATGGTAATAGCTCTCGTGCAAAAGTGATGTTAATTAAACGTTTTATTTTAGGATAGTATAATGGGATCTGATAATGTAATATATATATATATATATATATATATATATATATATATATATATATATATATATATATATATATTTGAAGATTAATATGGATAGAAAGAATACACAGAAACAAGATGCGTGAAAATAACATGGATCTCATTATTTTTTGTTAAAATCTATTAGAATCTGGAGTTATTGTGCAACTGATCATAGTTTCTGATCCTACGACCCTCACAATAAATGATATAAAATCGTCTCAATATAGATTAATTAAGATGAATATATTGTCACCATCTTTATTTTGATGTCAGAAATAGCTAGTTGTCTCGCACACAACAAATACAAAGGGTTCCTTGACATGTATAATCAAGTAATGTTTCACTAAATGGAACACTATTTATGCACCTTTCGGCACAGGGACTTTCCACACAAGCGTTGGGCGCAAAATTTATAATAAGGGGTCTTGATTTACCATCTAGAAAACAAAATAAAATAATATATAAGATAACGTAAAACAACAAACATGTGATAACATAAAAAGACAGTAAGACTTTCCAAGGTATTACCTTGTGTCCAACAAATATCTACAGGGGACCTTGAAGCAACCTTGTTATTAAAACTTGTGAATAAGATGTAAATGAAAAGAAAACATTTCATATTTTTTTTCATCTCCATCACAAATCTGTTTAGATTAAGCTAATAGTTTTTTTTTTTTTTGTGTTACCTTAGTATTTTAACAGATGCTATTTATAATTGGTTTTTTGAACTACTAATGACAAATTAATGAATCAATATTATTTACTATTTATTATTAGTTTACGTTATTTAGTAACTAGTTTCATTGAATTACTTTAACACATGCAATTTATTATTGGTATCTTGAATTGATTATAGCGTTTAAAATATTCTTGGTTTTATTGTTTTGGGTTTGTCATTTTCATAATGCTCATCTTGTAAAAACGCTTATCGTTACTAACTTTTACTGTTAAAAATACATCTCTCAATTTCTGAATTATTTATGGTGTAAGTTTGGATGTTTATTAACATTTATTCTAGTGTTGAGGATAAGATAGGGAAAATGAAATTACTAAATATATAACAATTTAAGTCCGCTTTACAGAAAGAAAACAAAATCTTATATTTGTTTATAGTTGAGACTCAATGGTTTTTATTAAGTAAAATTTCAACAACGCTATTTATACATTTGTTGTATATAAGAAACTAGATAATGAATACTAGAAACTATTTACTAGATTTTGGTAATTAGGATTATTGTAATTTTCCAAATAAATGTTTTACAAAAAAATTAAAATATATAAGTATCTTGAATAATACAAATAAACAATTATATGTGGATAAAATAGGTGGTGTACACCCTTTGGCAACATAAGCGTTCTATTTGTTGGAGTCTGATAAACATCATTAAAAACAAATTGCATTATAATATATATGAACTGGGGAAACTATGGTATATGTATGTGCATAAATATGTATGTGTGTATATATATAGAATTAAACATGTTCGTTGTTATGTTTTTACTTCGTATTTTTTGCGTGATGTTTAAGTATTTTTTTTATATGTTTTATAAGGCTACTTGCGTCATGGTAAAATAAGTTACCCAAACAAACATACATATTATTTATTATTTTTCTTGCTTTACTTGATATACAATGAATTTTATTAGTTATGTACGGTTTTGGTTAACCTATTAAAGTCCAACTATATGTACATTTGAGGCTACTTTGGAGCCCAAAAGGACCTCAAACAATGACCATGTTATACTATTTGTTACATATGCCAATGTTTCAAATAAAAAAAACGTTTGCTTTATAATCTGTTGTTTTCCGGTTATTCATTAAATGCTATGAGGTTTTTTGCTACATTATTTTGTGACAAGTCTCTGTAAGCCATTTATGTCATGATTTAACTCCTGGGAGTCCCGATGTTGGGATATTATAGGTTGGTTTGTTGATGTGTTGAGCATTAAAATGTTCATGAGAATAACCCATGTAATGGGTTGATCATATGTTTGTTACCAAAAAGTATACATCTAGTAAAAGAAAAACTAAATTTATGATTCACAAGACCTATTTTCTTTGTTGTTGGCGTTTTTAATCTATGAAAACAACAATTTGAACACCCCCAAATGTATGTTTCATTTGCTTAAAGTGTTAGGTGTAGTAAATTAATAGCACATTGATTTAAACGTATGGTAACAACAATTGACATTACAACTATCCATGAGTTATATTTTACACTTACATCTTATATTCATAATTCTCAAACGACACTTTCATATGCTATATACTAGCTTTTCGTTTTCAAAATTTTAAGTGTCTATAAACATATCATAAATTGTTGGGAAATTTTCCTAAGAACGTATTTATGTTATAGAATAATCTATAAGCAATTATTTCTATTTAAAATGATTTAATTGAATGTATCAATGGTAATAGCTCTGGTGCAAAATTGATGTTAATTAAACGTTTTATGAACGGGGGAAACTATGGTTTATATGTTTTATAAGGCTACTTGCGTCATGGTAAAATAAGTTACCAAAACACACATACATACTATTTATTTTTTTCTTGCTTTACTTGATATACAATGAATTTTATTAATTATGTATGGTTTTGCTTAACCTATTAAAGTCCAACTATAGGTACATAGTTTGATTATTAATGAAATTCATATTTAGGAAATTAGTAATATGTCAACCTAATGTCACATTTGGTATATGTCAACTCAATGCATACACGATTGAAGGATTGATCATACTTTCAGGAGATAGTGTTTAGTCAATTTGGGGCTACTTTGGAGCCCAAAAGGACCTCAAACAATGACCATCTTATACTATTTGTTACATATGCCAAGGTTTTCAAATAAAAAAATGTTTGCTTTAAAATCTGTTGTTTTTCGGTTATTCATTAAATGCTATGAGGTTTTTTGGTACATTATTTTGTGACAAGTCTCTCTAAACCATTTATGTCATTATTTAACTCCTTGGAGTCACCCAATTTTGGGATCTTATAGGTTGGTTTGTTGATGTCTTGAGCATTAAAATGTTCATGAGAATAACCCGTGTAATAGGTTGATCATATGTTTGTTACTAAAAAGTATACATCTAGTAAAAGAAAAAGTAAATTTATGATTCACAAGAGCTATTTTCTTTGTTATTGGTGTTTTTAATCTCTGAAAACAACAATTTGAACACCCCCAAATGTATGTTTCATTTGCTTAAAGTGTTAGGTGTAGTAAATTAATAGCACATTGATTTAAACTAAGGTAGCGGTGGCTTATACTTCAGTGTCACTTTGGGCATTCCAGTAATCATATCAATATCCTTTTTATGAACGATTCGTTTTGGATATTGAGGTGCAAATAAATCCCACTTAGTTTGGCTCTCTCTCGTCATCCTCTCAGCAAAGTATGTAATTTGATTATTTGACGCTCCCGTTATACGGTGACGACAAATATCACGAATAGCCCAGTAAGGAAGAGTCTTCAAATGATGGAATTTATCAAAATATAGAATCCCCTTCTCCCACTTCACTGCTACACATTTTTATTGCTTAACAAACTTCCAGGCTAATGCACGACCTTTGAAAATTCCACTGTGAAGTTTGTAGAAGCTACCTTGTACTCATCTTTAGGACGGTTATTCTCTTTCTCTTTCAGTTTCCTCAAAAGTTCTTTCAAACTATCAGATTGCTCGAACTGTGGCTTATCATGCCCTTTGAATATTTCATCTTCAAACAATTTTCTCTTTTCCTTAGCAAGTTTCTCGACCTGGTTTAGCACTTCATCAGAAAATCCAGGAAATCCAGAATCTTGATCATTCTTAAAATATTGTGGATATTCCTCACTTGTAATGTCTTCCATCTCAACTTCTTCAAATGCAGGAAACGTCACGGTCATCTGAATGATTCCCGGCTTCCTTTTCAGGTATCTTTGGAATGAAATTATCAGCAAGTAACTCTTCCAAAGTCTTTCCAACCTGTCTAGCTAAACCTTCAAGTATTTCCTTAGAAACCGCCGCAGAAACCTCTCCATCTTCTAGATCTGGGTCATCAAACTCCAACTCAAACGGCTTATTACTAGACTCGAATATTTCTGGAAACCTGCTTGTCATGTCAATCGTCCAGACTCGATCTGTAAGCATCTGGCGATACATGTGTTTGTCTTCTTCAGATAAAGACTGCAGTTTTTCATTCCAAAAAATGTCATCATCTACATTTTCACCTGGAGTCTTTGAGCTTGACTCACCACCTTTGCTCGAATCACGCTTCTCATACGTATATTTACCAACGTTGTCATCATCATCGTCATCATCACTATCAAAACCAGAGCTGTTTGCATCACTTGATCCACCATCTGAACCACCATCATCTCCATCATCTTTCTTCTTTTTCTTTTGAGGATCGTTACCAGCATCTTCATCAAGATCTTCATCCTCTTCATCGTCAGATGGTTCATAATCAACTTTCTCTTCTTCTTGTTCTTTATCTTCTTCACCAGCTTGAAGTAGAGGAGCTCGAGAGTACAAGTCTTTTATCAGATCGTCCATGTTCTTGTTACTCTTCTTCAGCTTTTTGTTCTCATATTTCAAGGCTATTATCCGTCTGGTGTTTCTTTGCTCGTGCTTCAACAACTTTTTGTTCTCTTTCTTCAACTTCTTGATTGTTTCCTTCAACTCTTCACTTTTATCATGAGATGTGACTACAACTTCCAACATCTTTTTATCATTCGACTTCAATTGCTCAATCTCTGTTTGCTGTTTGTTGATAATGCTCATCATTTCAGATAGCCTTTGGTTCACAGCAGTCATTACATCACTATCAACTGTGACCTTCTTCTTAACAGGCATCTCAACAACTTCAGGCAGTTTGCCTTTCCTCATCTTCTTGAGCACATTATCTAACGCTTCATTGAACTCATCAACAGGTAATTCATCTCCCTGTTGTGTGCTAGAAGTAGTTGCAGTCTTTTGCTTCTTCGATACAGGTGCAGTAACCGGTGACTTGGAACTAGAAACTGGTGGTAGTTTCTTACCAGCAATGAGTGATTCAATCTCCCTCAATCTCTTTTTACTTGGTTTCAATACATTCTCTTGTTTCTTGTACCGAGGCTTCTTCTTTGATTTCACAGCCTGTACAGGTGAACCAGGAAAATCTTTTTCTACATTAAGACCCTCTTCATCTTCATCAACAGGAATTGGGCTCTTATTACCTTGATCTTCAACAGACTGACTAACAGACTCACCAGCCACAGTGGCCTTGGGCGTGGTAGCCTTTAGCGTTTCAGTTTCCGAATCCCAGCGTTCATCTTCTTGCGTCTCCTCAAAATCAATCGACGCCTCATCCACAATATGCACTCCCTTCTTTGCCATTGTCTTGCTTCTTCTCGGTGTACTCTTCTTCTTAGCAGGTTCAGGAACAACCTCTATTCTGATCTCTTTTTTCTTACCCTTTCCACTCTTAGCACCGACATTAACAACCTGTCTCTTGCGCTTTGCATCTGGATCAACAGGATGTAATGGGTTATCTGGATCTGAATCACTGTTAGCATGTCTTACTAGCCCTTCACCTGGATCCTCATAATCAATCCTTGCTAGATGTCCAAATAAACGTCTTACGGGTGGACGTTCATTTACTGACAATCCTTTGTAAGCTTTCATCCTAGCAAGTGTATTGATCGACATATGTTCTTGAACAACAATGTGCTTAGGATCCCTCTTCAAATCTTTGTATTTATTATCAAACACCATCTGGAGGGATCGAGGATACAATAAAAACTTCAGATTCCTCGTGCCGTTCACAGGCTCCAACAAGTGTTCCATTAGCATTCCTGATACATTGAACGGTTTGTTCAATACCAGTGCTACCATCATTGAGCTAATACTCTTACGCATCAAGTCATATCCTCCAGCGGCTGATCCAAAGACGTGTATCAAAACATGTGCCAAGTATTTGAACTGTGGACACAGCTTTCCCTTATGCAATGAACCATCAGTGATCGGTCCATTGTACTTCATCCTCAGGAAGCACTTTCGTTGATCCATGAAACTAAGCTCTTTGGGATCCGTCTTCTCATCATGCAGATTCAATGCTTCTCTAATATCTTGCTCACATACAATCACCATCTTCCCTTGGATCTTGCTAATCACAGATGACTCGCAATTCCAAAAATCTAACTTCGCTTTAGTCCAGAATTCTTGCATCATATCTCTGTAAATAATGGTAGGTGTAGAAATAGCGTCTATCACCCTACTTCTCTTCAAGAACTCTATGATCTCGATAAACTCAGTATGCTTTTTAACTTCTCCAAGATACGCACAACAATTATGCGCATTCTCGAAGGTTAAAAGCTCTTCAGTGACTTTCTTTGCAGGTTGTGAGGATGATCCGGCTTGCTCAGTAGTCTTCTCCTGTTCAGACATGGTTTGATCTGCAAAACAAAAAAAAGAAACATGTTAAAAATCGACAAAAATTCAAACTTTTGAAAATTTGGTAATTAATCTTCTCATTCGCCCAAACGGGGGTGCGAATGAGAAAAACTTGGTGCGAATGAGAAATTTTAAAGGTACGAATGTAATAGTTTTTGATAAAAAGTTACATTCACCCAATTGTTTTTCATTCGACCAGTTAATCATCTCCTTCGCCCATTCGAAAGGTGCGAAGGAATTTGTCTGCAAATTCAAAATTTTAATTTTGCATTTTATTGATTCTGAACATGTAATCTTGATTCACAAGGTTAGTAACAATGCCGATTAATGTTTTTAAAACAACAATTGTATCAATTATTCATTTTATCCATGTTTTCAGTTCACAATTAGGGTTTATCCATTCATCATGATCAACTGATCAATCTGATGGATTAACATCACTAATTGTTGTTGCTTCTCCCCCTAAAACATTGATAGAATGAACCCTAAGCATCAATTGCAACAATGAACATGTGTATGTCAGATTTTAGAAAACTAGGGCTTGAAACAGATTAACAACGATTATTCCTTGTATACTTGATATTAACCTGTAAAAAGTAGTGGAAATGGATCAGTAACACTAGACGATCACAATGGTATGGTGCAAAAGATCAGGGCAACAAGGTGAGTTCAGAGAAGAAATTTTGAAAAAAAAAAATTTGTAATGGGTCGAATGAGGCTGAAAGGGTATATATAGGCAAGCTCCTTCGACCCTAGTTAAAGGTTCGAATGAGGCAAAAGGGTTCGAATGAAACAGATGTTCAAGAACACTCTCATTCGCCCGTTTTAAACATACGAAGGAGCATTAAAAATCCCACGTTCGACCAAACGAATGGGCGAACGAGAATTGGGATTTTTGATAAATTTTTCAAATCTCAAAATCGAGTCCCGTTCCAATTATTTTTCAACTTTTAAGCATCCAACATTCATATTTTCACATTTAAAAGATTACAAAGCTCAAATGGTTCATCAAGGTTTAGAAAATCGACATCAACCACCATCAGTTATCAAAAAGAAGATAGAAATGTAAAATCTTTTTGGATTTTCTAAAGTTTATGCTAAAACACACCTAAAATCTTTTTGAGTTTTGTAATTTTTGATGAGAAAATAAAATGTAGAAATGTAAATGAAAAACAGTAAATGTTTTTGTGATTTCCGGTAAAGGGATCATATCAGTTATTGAGAAATCTGATCACACCGTTGATCTTTTGAATTATTATCATTAAAGACAATGTGTGATCTGGCAACTGCTGATATTGTGATCCACATAAACTCACATGCAGACTTTTGTGCAGTGCTTTAAGCTGATACTGTTATTTATAGTATAAACATAATTGTCTGTGGTTCCCACGCACACAACATACTCCCGTATCAAGAAGTAAATGAACAAAGACTCATTGTAAAGCGTGATTATGCTTTTGTCGTCTGTAATTTACAAAGTAGAATGCACAGAGGTATACAGGTCAGCAAATTAATGCAGCAAAGTAACATGTGCACTTTACCAGGTTGAGGACTGATATCAATCATGATTTGCATCAATGATTAATACGATGTACTAGATAATCTTTGATCATCATAAAACATGGAAAGTTCCTCAATTCGGTAACTTTAGGATTTGGCATAAAGCTCTTTTATAAAGACACCCTGTCTGATCTAGGTCCGTAATGACTTACAGCAGAAGATCAGAGAGGCTATCCCCAGACAACTAATAACATAACGACCCTAAACCTCCGAGTTTTGTACAAATCCCCTATCAAACAAAATTACGGTACTAAGACCATATGCCCATGAGGAGTTCATCCATACAACAATTCGTTTGATATGTATGTATCAGACACGCAGTAATAGGTCTACGAAGCCTCTCAGCACATCACACAGACTCAGACACACGCCCTATATAACAGTACATTACTTAGAATGTGTCAGATCCCCACTGATGTACTATCATTTCCCCTTTTACTCCAGAAATCATTTTTGATTTTCCTGATTTTTATAAATTTTTGAATTTACTGTTCCCAAGGATAAGCTGGAGCATTACAAATATGTGACTGCCCAGATATCGTTTGTTCACAAAAATCTGACTGCATTAATCTAAGGGAAGAAGATATAGCAGTCAGCAAAGAAATTTTCTAATTTTTTATGGATTTTGAAATTTTTTAATGTTTTTGGATTTTCGAAATTTTTCTGAAAAGCAGTAAAAATTTAAACTAAAAAGTGATAGACTGAGGTGGTGATCAGTCTTGTTTTTCTTTAATACCATTAGCTTTTAAAAGATAATCAAATCTGGATTTGTCAAAAGCTTTGGTAAAAAGATCTGCGCGTTGATAATCAGTGTGGATTTTGACCATATCGATCAAATCTTTAGCATAACAATCACGGATAAAATGATATTTAATCCGGATATGTTTAGCTTTTGAGTGATTTACTAAGTCTTTTGTTAATGCGATTGCGGCTTCATTATCACAGTAAATAGGGGTTTTAAGAAATTGCAAACTGTAATCCACCATCTGTTGTTGGATCCAAAGAACCTGTGAGCAGCAGCTCGATGCTGAAACGTATTCTGCTTCACATGTGGATAGTGCAACTGCGGTCTGTTTTTTGCATTGCCAGGTCACGAGCCTGCTCCCCATAAACTGACATCTAGCCGTTGTGGATTTGCTGTCTTTGTCACAGCTGCCCCAATCTGCATCACTAAAAGCGATTAGGTCAAAATTATCATCATGAGGGTACCAAAGTCCTTTCGATGGACAACCCTTCAGATATCTAAGGATACGCTTGACAGCTGCAAGATAACTTTGTTTCGGCTTCGATTGATATCGCGCACAAAGACATGTTGCAAACATTATATCCGGTCTTGACGCGGTGAGATACATCAGAGATCCGACGATTGATCTGTATGTAAATGGATCAGTCAGCTCCCCCTTAGCGTCAACTCCAATCCCGTGATTAGGTTGTATCGGGGTATCCATCGGCTTCGAATCATCCATCTGGAATCGGCTCAAGACTTCAGAAACGTATTTGGTCTGGTGAATAAAGATCCCCGTTGGTCTTTGCTCCACCTGCAAGCCTAGGAAAAACTGCATTTCTCCCATTGCGCTCATTTCGAACTTTTCCTGCATAACTTTTTCAAATTCCCTGCACAGAAGTTCGTTAGTAGAACCGAAAATAATATCATCAACATAAATTTGCACAAGAAGCAAGTCATCTCCTGCTCGTTTCGCGAACAGTGTGCAATCTACCAATCCGCGTTTGAATCCTTTCGAGAGAAGATACGTGCTCAGCTCCTCATACCATTGTCTCGGAGCTTGGTGCAACCCGTAGAGAGCTTTGTTTAAGACATAAACCTTATCCCGGTGAATAGGGTCCTCAAAGCCTGGTGGTTGACCTACGTAAACTTCCTCTTTGACCACACCGTAAAGAAATGCGCTCTTTACATCCATCTGATACACCTTGAATTTCTTCCAGGATGCGCACGCTAGAAACATTCGTATAGCTTTCAGGCGTGCAACAAGTGCATAGATTTCATTGTAGTCGATTCCCTCAACTTGATGAAAACCTTGAACAACCAAACGAGCTTTGTTTCTCACTATAATTCCTCTATCATCCTTTTTACACTTAAAAACCCATTTGGTTCCGATCTTCTTTCTTCCCATGGGCAAATCTGTCAGCGTCCATACTCCAAGTTTCTGAAATTGTAACAACTCTTCTTGCATTGCTTCCACCCAGGCATCATCCAAAAGAGCTTCCTTGTACGTCCGCGGCTCGACCTGCGAAACATAACAAGCGAAAGACCAGTCATTTTGAAAACCAGATTTTTGTATTTTGGCATATAACGCAAGATTGCCAATATTCTCTGGTGCTTGAGCATTTCTTAATTGCCCTCTTGTCATAACGCTGCTACCAGGATCACCAATAACCTGTTCAAGCGGGTGTATCCGATGTATCCGAGATTCCGGATAATCAGGTACTTGCACTCCCGTTTGAGTCGTCAAATTCTCTGTAGAAACCAGATCATTACCCACATTCGATGTTAAGCATCAGTAGTAGTTGGGTTCACTGGTGGTGTCACTATAGCATTGTCCAGAATAGCTTCACTTGTAGCATCATCATCTTCATCTTCTGAATCTGATGAATTAAGCGTTGTTGAAGCTTCTTGGAACACCTCTTCTTCCGTCACAGGAGCAGTGGTATCATTAGAAGCTGCTTGAGGATTTACAGTGATCGGACGCACTAACGGTGAAGTCACTGCGTTTTCGACCTCATAATATAAACGGAGTACAGCTTCTTCAACCATGCTATCTAGATTGAATGATTCAAAGAAGCCTTTGTAATCAAACATCCAGTCTGGACCGCCTCCCTGTACATTTTGAGTGTATCTTTGTACTTCGACGTTAGCCCACTCCTCGACTTTTCTAGTTCTTTTGTTGAATACCCTTTTTAGTGGGGTTGCATATCCAACAAAATAGCCTTCTTCAGCCTTTGGTGCGAACTTCTCCGAAGGATTAAGCATTGTACACGGGGCTCCAAATGGTTCTAGATACTCTAGATTCGGCTTTCGTCGGTTCAACAGCTCATAAGAAGTTTTGCCAAACTTCTTCACAGTTAAAACACGATTTAGAGTGTAACATGCTTCGTAAATTGCTTCGTTCCAGAACTTGACTGGAAGATTTGAGTCCGCAAGCATTGTTCTCACCGTTTCGATAAGAGTCCTGTTCTTTCTTTCTGCGACACCGTTCTGCTGGGGTGTATACGGAGTGCTGTCTTCGTGATGAATTCCCTTGTTTTCACAAAGATCCTCCATCTGAGCGTTTTTTAACTCCGTCCCATTATCACTCCGGATTCGTTTGATCTTTAGACCATAGATATTCTCCAGACGTGTAAACAGAACTTTCAGGATGTCAAACGTGTCACTTTTCTGGTGTAAGCACATAACCCATGAGAATCTTGAATAATCGTCAGTCACCACAAGACAGTACAATTCCCCGGCATGACTTTTACGCTTGACTGGACCAAATAAATCCATGTGCAAACGCTCAAGCGGTAGTTCAACGGAATTGACTTTCTTTGGTCTATGGGCCTGTTTGTGCTGCTTACCCTTTTTACAACTAATACACTTGTCATTTAAATGGAAATGTTTCACATTAACTCCCGTGACAAGTTCATTATTCACCAACTGGTTCATCTTTCTCAAATGAATGTGTCACATTCTCCTGTGCCACATTATAGATTCTTTTTCTGTAGCCTTAGAGAGGAAACACGTGACTTGGGCATGGGTGGTCATAGCTTTGGACATATCGAGAATATACAAGTTGTTTACTCTCGGTGCCTTTAGCATCACCCACTCTTTTGGAAGTTCAAAACCCGGTTTCAGGATGTAGCAAGATTTGTCGTCAAAATAAACAGAGAATTGCTTATCACAGATTTGGCTGACACTGAGTAGATTGTAATCTATCTGTTTCACATACGATATCCGCTCAAATGTCACTACCCCATTGCTAACACTACCCTCCATCGTAATGTAGCCTCCTTTATTTCCTGCAAACGCTACGTAACCTCCATTTATGTTCTTGATATCAAAGAGTAGCGTAAGATCCCCTGTCATGTGGCCAGAAGCTCCACTGTCAACAATCCAGAGACTGCTAACAGGGCCAGCTGGAGCTCCCTGCACATATCAAGTAAAGCAATTAGATCTTTTGGGGGACCCAAGCCTGTTTGGTCTTGGGTCTTTGAACTGGTTGTTTCAAAGATTCATTAGATTCACAAACATATTGGGTTATTTCAACCCCTTTCTTCTCACTCTCAACTTTCTTTTTCTCAGATTTCACATTCTGTGAAGTTGAAGCACCCTCAGACTCCTTTGATGACCAAGACTGTTCAGACCTTTTCAAGATCCGGATCTGAGATTTTGAGGTCTCAACCGGTTTCTTTACTTCGTCTTTAAATGCTACCTTCTTGGTTACCTTCTCTGATTTAACAGAGACAGGTCCAACTGCTGATTTGGCATTAGGTTTAGCAGGAACCTTTTTGTTTTCAGCAGTTGTGTTCATCAATGGTTTCTTCAATGTTTTTTTAGTGGCTATCCGGTTGCGTTTGTCATAAGTCATCGGTCTTAACAACTTTCTTTTTGACATTTTTATCAACAGATTGCTCAGCTTTCTTAGCAACATTCTTTCTGTGAGCATTAGCCATGGGATGGACAATCTGAGATGGTGAGACTGGTTCAGTAGTGATTATATGATTTTCATCAGGGATATCACTTTCATTCTCAACAACCGTCTCAGACTGTTCATCTTCTTCATCAGAATCGTCTGCAGCTACCACACCCTCATTGTTTCCCAATACAGGTCTTACATCAGAATACGGGTCTCCGACACTGAAAGTGTTGGACTCATTATCTGATGTGGAGTCAGATTTGACTAGACTCTCCGGTGCTATCGCATGTAAATTATGATTCTCGAACAACACCGGAGATGGGACAGCTTTGTAGTTTGCACTACTTGTCTGTGAAGGTTCTTCAATGATGTGGTCAACTACATAAGCAATGTGCTTATAGCGTTCTAATTTTTTATTCACTTTTTCAGCGAAGCACTTGATGGTTGCCATTTCTAACTTTGTGTTTTCCATTTCATTTATATAGTTATTAATGGCAAGTTGCTTTATAGACAAAGTCTTTTTCAGTTCAGAAACATCCTTTTTGTAACCATCAAGTACTTTGTTGAAATCTTTTGATTCTTTTTGATAATTTTGACAGTTTATCTTAGCACTCTCAAGTTGTACCTTGAGTTGCTTATTTTCTTCTGTCAATTTTTCAAAATCAGAACATTTATCACAAACTTTAGATTGAGATTCAGAACTTACCGGTTTAGGTGGTTCTGTCATTGACATCAGCGCGAAATGAGTTCCTTCCCTGCAAAGAATTTTGAGTAGTCAATCTTTGTGCAGGCATCATCCACCATGCACGACTTGCGAGTCATAAGGAAATCCGCTTCAGCTAGCAACTGATCGATGTCATCATCTAGTGAGTTCACACTAGCTTCCGAGTCAGAATCACTTTCCATGTCCGAATAAGCTAAATCATATTGCTCTCCAACATCTGTGACAGAATCAAGAATCATTCCAGATTTCTTGTCTTCACACTTAACATTCACATCCTCATTCAACTCTTCTATTTTCAACTCCGACACTTTTTCTATCACAACATCCTCTTCAATCTCCACATGTTCATCCAAACTCATCTTTTGTGCTACACAAGCCACATTTCCTGCAGTAATCTCTTCAACTCCTAATTGCATACCCGTCCAATCAAAACCTTCATCTTTTTGAATCACAAGTGCTTGGTTTTGATTTTCAGTTTGGGTTTGGGTTTGAGTGTTAGGTGTAGAGATAGGAACAATGGTTCAGTTTGGATTCTGTTGTGGTTGGTTTTGAGATGTGGATTGTCTAGTATTGGTATTTTGTTGTGTGTTTTGACGGTTCTGGTAGTTGTTTTGAGGTTGAAAGCTAGAGATGTTGGGACTGTTGTATGATACCTGATTCTGGTTTTGGTTTTGTCTGTTTTGGTAGCTTGAGTTGAACGGGTTTCGATTACCTTGCTGAGCCGGCTGTGTACACTCTCTCTTGAAATGACCCTTCTCACCACAATTAAAGCATGTAACCTTGGCTTTGTTGAAGCCGTAAGTGGTGTTTGGAGAAGTCGAAAGGTCAGTTCTCCCTGTTTTCTGGATAAAATCAGTGGCTCTTCTCATGATGCTAGCAAATGCCCACTGTATATCCATAAGCTCCATTTCCTCTTTATCGATTTGTGCATAGTCCTCATTGGTTAGATTGTTGTTTCCAATCTGACTAGCAACTAAACCGTTGTATGATGCAACCATAGCAGATACTAATGCTACATGCTGTTGAGCAATTTCAACAGTAACATTGTTAAGATTAGAAGTCTCTAACACAATCGGACTTTGATTTGAATGTGTTTGAGTGATCTGCATTTGGTTCATGTGAGGATTATATGGTTGTTGTTGAGGTTGATTGGCTGTGTAACAAGCAGCTTGTTGCATAGGTGAAAAAGGTGGAATGAAATTTGGTGTTTGATAAGATTATGGTGTGTATGATGAAGTTTGGGCAAGATAGTTGATTGGTGCTTTTGTGGGTTCAACAACATTAGATACGCAAGCAATATGAGGTGCAACACTTGAAGTAGAGCTAGAAGTAGAAAGAGAAGTAGATGTACCACTCACATACAAATCCGGGTTCTGTGGAATCTGTGCTCTCTTTGTTTTTCTCTTCTCCTCCATTTCTTTGTTCTCCAGTTTTTGTATGAACTCATTGATAGTCCAATACTGGTATGCATCTTTTTCTTTCAACACTTCAATGTGTTGGTTCCAATATGGTGGTAAAGCATCAACAAATTTATCCACCAGTTCTGACATTGGTATGCTAATCTCGTAGCTCGAAAGCTCTGTGAGCAAGTGGCAATACCTTGGAACCAATTCTTTTAGAGTCTCATTACCCATGTAACTAAAGTTCTCGAACTCTTTACGAAGCTCTTCCATTCTTAGCTTCCTAGTCTTCTCATTACCATCATGTCTGTTTCTCAGCATATCCCACAATTGTTTTGAAGTAGTACACGATCCGAACTGATGCAACAAGTCAGTGTTGATCGCCTGAGATAATTGAGAAAACGCCTTTTTCTCGATCACAAACTTCTTTTTCTCATCATCAGCCAAATTCTCCAACGGTATAGGTTCACCCGTGTTCTCCAGAATAGGAGCAACATAACCTTTCACTATCATCTGCCATGCCTCAGCTCCCTCTAAGCCTTGTCCCTCCACATGTATCTTGAACTTTGTCTTCCATGTGTTGTAATCCATCATATCCATGAGCTTTGGTGGACGATTGCCACTGCCTGATGATAGATCATGAATGAGTGTGGATATGGCATTGGTCGTCTGTGAGTGAACGGCAGCTGCTGCTACTCCTCAATAATTGTCAATTGGTTGTTTTAACGGTTGCACAACTTGCTGAGGAGTAGAACTATTCATAGCCATGTAATTGATTGGCTGTGATGGTGGACTAGTCTTCTAAGCTGCAACTGACCATGGATCTCTTGTTGTCTGCTGCTGTGGTGCTTGATTCGGTCTTGGCGTAGTTGGAAAGTTCCACATCTTAACCTGTAAATGTTCAAACACGAAAAGATTAGAAAAAATTTAAAACAAGCTTCTCTTTCGCACTTACGGATGGTCGAATGAGAAAAATTCTTCTCCTTCGACCGTTTGGAAGGGTACGAATGTGGACTGTGATAACACACAAACTCTTTCGGCCGTTTGTTCTTCCTTTCGACCGTTCTGTCCCTCCTTCGACCGTTCGATCAGTCGAATGTAACTCAGACGGGCGAATGTACACAAATAATCTATGAAAGTCTACGTTCGACCACAAAATCAACACCTTCGGCCACAAAAACACTCGTTCGACCAAATTAACTGACACCTTCGACCGTCTCTCTAGGTTCGACCCCTGGTATTTCAAAAACGGTTATTCTTTGAAAATCAGTTAATTTTGATCATGTTTATCAAATGTTGATAGATTTTGATGATTTTAATCAGGTTTTGAATCGGAATTGATTTGGAACAAGTTTAACAAAGAGAATTATCCATTTTAACCATGAAAACAAGTTGTAATCAATCAAAAACTCATCAAATCAGTTTGTTCTATGAAAACAGAAACTTTTTGACCAAAATTGGGTCCAAATCAACTGAGAAACTATCAATTTGTGGTTGTTTGATCCAGAATGTCTCTGATACCACTTTGTATGTGCTATAAGGATCGTCAAATCAACAAAGAAATGATCAAACAAGTTTGTTTTAGGTGCGGAAACCCTAAAACAATCACAAAATGATAATCAAACAGATCAAAACAAGTAAATCATCATTTCAAAGCTTTTTCATTAATTACGAACTCAATTACACGTTGACAAATTGAAAACAACAAGGTATGAACGTGAATTAAGCTAAATAATATCCTAGAGAGAGAATCAGAAAGTGGAGGGAACAAAATGACTCAAAGTTACATTCAAAAAATCAGCTTGATTATATATAGACTGCACATTCGCCCACATTGTCCGTGCGAATGTGCAGGTTCGACCACTTCATTTGGTCGAACCAAGCCATACATAAGAAACCTATACACATTCGTCCAAAACCTCTCCTTCGCTCCTTCTGAATCTCCTTCGACCAAACAAACTTCTTCCATCGCCCCTACCAAAACTCCTTCGACCAAACGACAATCAACAAAAACAAGTTTATTGTACAATCCGAAGCACTAGTCGCATAAATGCATCTACAGGAAATGATGTCAAAGCTGATCCCAAACAATCTCATTTTCTAACAGACCTGTCGTTAGGGTCATACAAAAACCTAAATAACCTAGGTAGATAGGGTAATTCAGGTATCGAATCCACGAGGAGCATCTGGTTATTATTGCACCTTTTGTTTGATTATTTAAACTAAAAAAAATCTAACTGAATTGTAGGTTGTTTTGAGTTTCAAGAAAACGAATTTTATAAGTTGTAAACAATAATATTAAAGAAGTAACCCCCTCCAGTTTTCCGGTTCAATGATACACCCTACCCTTGGTTAGATGATTGGATACCACATAGACATAGTTTAGTTGAACGGTTTAAGTTAAGTGATAATCAAACACAAATTTTTAATAATAACTTGTACAATTTAATTACCAAGCCACGAATAACAACTACCCTCCCGTTAATCAAACTGCTCACGATGCAAGAAAACCGAATGCGAATGACTAAAAGATAAGCAATTGTACAAACGTGACTTGTTTAAATAACTCGAACCACAAATATCTTTCAAACAATTAAAAGAAAATCCAATTGTAGTGGGCCTCTCATTCTCACCCAGGCTGACAGATAAGCTAAAGCGTAAATTAGTGATCCAACAATTAATTAACCCATATTAGGTTCATTTAGCTTTAGCACATTTGGTTGTTGCTCCTTTTTTTTTATTTTTCTTTCACTCAACTTTTTCGAAACCACTTTACGAGACAAAGTCTCTTTATGTTCATTTGCTTTATATTATTACTAGCTTATACCTCGGGAGCGTCCCGAGTTGAGAAATCTAATTCCAAACCTGACACAATGTCGGGTTACAAAAAATTGTCGTTTTTTTCTCCGTTTTTTATATAGCACTATGGTACTCGTTGGAAAGATAATAAAATGCTCGTTGATTTGGTGTAATTTTTTTCTTTAAAAAATCTCGTATATAAAAGATATTAACGTTTAAAAGTTATGAGATGAAACATGAGAGAGAAAATAATAATGTTTTATTATTTACATTTAGTAGATTAGGTATTTAATAGATTATGTTAAATCATATTTAAACCATATTTATTTATTTTTTTAATTGGTCTAGAGTTTACACATCACATCCTACGTGGCATCTCTCAAAAGTGAGATTGCATAATATTATGACATGTCATTAAAAATGCTTTGTTTTATTATATACTAGATTATACACTGGGAGCGTCCCGGATTGAGAAATTTAATATGATACATCAATTTTACATATGAAATAGACTGATATATAACTCTAATATTAATATCTAACCTAAAACAATGTACAATTCCAATGCTAACACCTAACCTAAAAGAATGTAGAACTTCAATGTAATTCTAATATTAACACCTATTCTAAAGCCTAAACAAATGTACAACTCTAACATATTAATATTGATACCTAACTTAAAACAACGTATAACTCTATTAACCTATTTGGCTCTGGTTGAAAAAAAATCATATTTACTGATTTGAACACTTGCCTATACATAATTAATGATTTACCTGAACACTTTGTGTTTTTTTTCCTGTATGAACAAAAACCCCACAAAAAAATAGTCATTTTTTTTCTCCGTTTTTTATATATCACTATGGTACTCGTTGGAAAGATAATAAAACGCTTGTTAATTTGGTGTAATTTTTTTCTTTAAAAAATCTCGTATATAAAAGATATTAACGTTTAAAAATTATGGGAGGAAACATGAAAGTGAAAAATCCAATTTTGTTTTTAAATTCTTTTTTCCTAAAATATCTCAATGCCACATGGGATGACACATGGCACACTCAAGGAAGAGAATGTCTCTTTGAGTGCCATGTCATTAAAATGGCTTTGGTTTATTATATGTATAGATAGATTGTTGTTGTTGTTGTTGTTGTTGTTTACGTCATGCTTGCTCGACTCGGGTGTTCTTGGCTCGATCAAGTTTCTCATTTACGCTCCAACGTCCATGAACATCTATCACTTTCCATGCTCGCTTTCAATTGTACGCGACTTGATCATTTTCCTTCGTTTTAAGCTTATATCTCACGAACACCTACAAAACACATGTACACCAATAAATAATTAAGACCGACTAAAAGTGCACAATAAAAGACTAAAATATATACGAAACTAACATATTAACAAGGTGTGTTTCACAACACATCACACCCCCACACTTATCTTTTTTCGTCTCGAAAAAATTATATATATACTCTGCTCAAGACATTAACACAGACTAGCACCCTAGTTGCCCATCATACCTTTAGCCAAGATCCAAAATCATACCCCATTTACAGATCAGCATTAGATGTGTTAATTCAGCAAGTCAAATAGATTTCCATTTAAAAACAGAATTATCCCGACTAAGCCTAACATGCTTTCGGTTTTTATTCTCATGCAACACACCCCTCACATTTTTTCACTCCACTCGGTTTAATATCTGGACTAGCATGTAATGCGCTAGTATTATTCACTCAAAAACCAAGTATGTAACTCTGTTATCATAGGCTTGTACAACAATCACACCTTAACTATAGACAATGCACATATCTAAAGGACTTACGGGTTTTGGGCTTAGGTTAAAGGTAGGAAATATTTGGCTAAAAGTGGCTAAAACAAAATGGTGAAACAGTTTGAACGACAATCCTTATTCTCACAATACACAATAATACACAACTTTGGGCATATTTGACCCATAACACATACTTCTATTTTTGTATATTTTTTTTCTTTTTTTTTTGTTTTTTTTCTTTTTTTATTCACATATATATACATATTTTTTCAACACTTAATTGAACTCAAACACATAAACATAAACATAAACATAGAACACAATGGATGTCATCAATTTTCTTAACAACGGTTAACGGGTCGATTTGGGTAACTTTATAGGTTTAACAAACGAAAGGGTATAGGCTCAACATGGGTTACTAAGGGTGATTTTAGGTAAACGGGTAAACACAAAACAAATAAAAGGTGTCATACAAAAAAGGGAATCCTAAATCGCCTTTGTCATGTATGTGCATATCTAATCTACAACCTCAGCATGTATCAAATCACACAAGTTCTGCAACAGAGAAACATCTGGCCTACTCTCAACAAACGAAAATATATATATGAATCAATCTATCATCTAGCAGGCTCAAGATCTCACAGAAGTGGGGAAATGGGTTACCGATGTGTGCATGCATTTATTACCGAAAACTTGTTAAATCTAGTCAGGCAATTCTAAGCTTTTTTTCCTTAAAAATACTTGCTGAAAACGGTTCATATTACTTTTCCACAAATTAGACCATGACTAAGGATCAACTGCCAAAACAATCAAGAAACAACTGGTATGTACTGAAAGAGCTGTTTTATGTCTGATTAGAATGCTTTTTTAGGAACAATTTTCAAGACATTTTCAATTTTTCATTTTTTTAGTTTGTTTTTAATTAATTTTTTTAGACTCAAGAATAAATAAAAACGAAGTTTCCCCACCCCCACACTTGAACGACACATTGTCCTCAATGTAAGATAGGGAATAAAATAAAGCAGAAATAAAAATAAAATACAACAGTAAAAGGAACAGACTCCCCTGGATATAGGCAGTGCGCGGATGAGTCTCAGGAGTTCCTACCAATCGAACCGTATAGCATTTCATACGCGGCCGATAAACAAACTTGAAACAAAGAAACAAGAAAAAAAACAAACAAATCGGGATACCTGCAAACATTAGTGGTTTTCAGATCGTCCCTGCCCGAATGGAGATTAAGTACAGGCGGGGCAATCTATTCTTGCAGTTCAAATCATAACAAGCAATCCCATGATTCCACCAAAAATGAAACTGAATCGAACACACTCGAAAATAAAAAATAAAAAAAAAACAATAAAACAAATAAATATACAAAATATACAAAAATCATACCTGATGTTCGTTCATGGTGGTCTCAAAGAACATTTGCCCACCGCATTCCCGATGTAGGCTCGGTAATTACCATGCCATATCCAGACTTGCTTTTTCATGCGTGGCACGACGATAAAGTAAACGCGGGTACATTTCTTACTAGTTTGTCTAATATCTTGCATTACCACCTTCTTCATCTTTGATCTCAAACCCCCATCCTCAACTTTGTTACTTGGATTAATCACTACAGAAGGCGATTCGTGAGAAACTTGGGTCGCCTCAACCACCAGGTCTTCAAGAGGTGCTAAGTCTTCAGTTGGGTTTAAACATACAATTTCAAGTTTAGGAAGACTTACACCCTCTTCTTTTCCTTCTTCATCAACTACAACCGATACTTCTTGTGTTTCTCCAACAAATACAGGAATGGATGTGGTGTTCTCCCTTACAACCTTCCATGTTGCAATTTGTTCATCTGTTTGGTTCAATTGTTGGAGTACTATAGCTTCATGTCTCAACTTACTCTCATGCATCATCTCCTTCATCAACTCCATGATTTCATTCAATTTAGAATTTTGGTGATTATAATATTCATGGTAGATTGAGAATGACATCCTCTCAGGTTCATAATCATCACAATCCCAATTCGGCTCATAATTGTAGTTGATATTTGACTCATAGTATCCCTGGTATGTGCAACTCGACTTCATTTTTTTCTTTCCAAAACACTGGATCCTTTCAGAACACTAGGCAATCCTCATATATGTGAATTTTCTCACAACACTTGCATGACTGATAAGATCCATCCATGATCCAAAGATTTCACTTCCTGCACAAACTAAAATACCCAAGTAAAAACGAACAAACGAAATTAAATAAAAAAACAAACGAAAAATCTTTTTTTTTTTTTGGATTTGAAAGCAAAAATAAATAAATAAATAAATCAAACAAAACCTACAAAACCAAGCGCACTAGCTCCCTGGCAACGGCGCCATTTGATGACCTGTCGTTAGGGTCATACAAAAACCTAAATAACCTAGGTAGATAGGGTAAGTCAGGTATCGAATCCACGAGGAGCATGTGGTTAGTATTGCACATTTTGTTTGATTATTTAAACTAAAAAAAATAAATCTAACTGAATTGTAGGTTGCTTTGAGTTTCAAGAAAACGAATTTTATAAGTTGTAAACAATAATATTAAAGAAGTAACCACCTCCAGGTTTCCGGTTCAATGATACACCCTACCCTTGGTTAGATGATTGGATACCACATAGACATAGTTTAGTTGAACGGTTTAAGTTAAGTGATAATCAAACACAAAGAAAAGGAGTTAACCCTAACCTTAGAGTGCCTTAACTTTCGCGAAAACACTAGAGTATCCGCTACACTTCGTTCTATCCCTTTTTGGGCTAAGAGATTGGCGGACCGCGTTCTACTTGGCAGTCAAACAAACTGCACTAGTAATGAAAGTCATCATAAGTTTTTGGACATCGATTCGAAAAGCGCGATCTTTAGGGAGATGTTTAAGGTGAACATGGATGAATCCCAAACGAACTTGGAACGAATGGAGTGGGGGCTTGGATTAGGGATGAGTTAACATGTGTCGAAAGTGAGGTTCAAAACTCAAGCCTCCAAAATGATAGGGAGTGGAAGGGCTTGAGTATTTGACAGGTGGCAATTTTTTAAATAAATAAAAAATAAATTATATTAACTACAAAAACATATTAAAATAAAAATATATTAAATTAAAAAATAAATAAATGGTGTGTAATTTCATCATTTTTCTCTTTTACATTTGATGTCTTCCTCACCATGTCTTCTCTTTCTAGAGTTTCAACCCCCTTCACCTCTTCTCATCATTAAGATCCTAAAAAAAATCTTTTTTGTTTGGTTTGTTTCTTTTTCCAGTAAAAAAAAAATTCTTGAAATTTTATTGCAATTCTCTTTGAAACCCTTTATTTATTTTAAAATCTTGTGGCAATGGTGGTTCACCATCAGCAGAATTAAAAACCTCCAATCAAACCTCGCCACATCACCACCTGTTGGATCAGTATGCTCTTTAACAGTTTACTTGCTTATGAACACTTATGTGTTTTGCAAGTTTAATCAGTTTTACACAGCGAAATGAGTTAGTAAAGTTTCACTATCAACAGGAGTTATTACTCCCCCTGGATGTTTGCAAACTAAAGATAGTTAATGAGAATCTAAGTATTGAATGTAAATGACAATAAATAAGCAGATAGATTCTCAGCTAATGAAATGGAATAACAAGTAAAAGTTTTGAAGGATTTCAGTTTTGTATTAAAATCGATGTCTAAAATAGTGGGATGAACCTATCTATTTATAGACCAGCAGATACATACAACTTGTTCAAAACTTTACACAAAAGCAATACTACAACAGGCTGTAGTCTTGGAACTTGTACAAAATAATAAAGTAATAATAAACTAATAAACTACTAAAACATAAGGGCGGTGGAAAGATTCTATTACAAGTGCTAATGAATGACAAACTACTGATGAGTAGTTTGTCTTCAGTAGTTCTTCAGTAGACTTGTCTGGTTTGACTTCAGAACTTCTGATCTTTCTTCTTCAGTACTTGTTGAATCCTTCTTCAGTACTTGTGTCTTCTTTCTTCAGTAGTTCTATACTTAGAATATTTTGGCAGAAGTATGAATTAGACTAAGGTTGGCAAAAAGTGGTTTCTTCAATCCTTTCTATCCTTACAATCTCCCCTAGATTGATGAAGGCAAAACCTTATCTAATTCCTTATAGTCTTCTTCTGTCATCAACTATCTTCCAGATTTCTTTGAACATGGAATTCTTAAGTTTATTCAGTTGTTCATTTGTGAGAGATCCTTGTTCAGGTTCAAGATGTTGAATTGTAAGCAAGTCTTGTGTAGATAGATTCTTCAGTTCATTCATGGATTTGAAGTCCTTGCTTGAACGATCTCTCCTTGTCACCAATACTAAGTTGGAATCAGTAAAGGACCACTTCATAATCAAAAATTTAGATCTGTCAAAATCTAAAGTGTAAGGGACCATGCTGGATCCCTGGGATGTTCCTGAGTGTTGGATATTTTCTATTTCAGTGACCCTCAGGTGGGATTCTCTTCTATCTTCTGTTTGCACCACATTAGGTATTTCAAATGTAGGTAAGTGATGTTCAGTGATTACCCTTGTGTGCAGTCTATCAATTATAGTCTTCTGGATTTGGTAAGCAAATGTTGAAGGATCCCTGAATTGTGTTATCAGAGGCTTTTCTTCAATATCAAAGTCTCCTTGTACAACTGTATTGGCTTCCAGCAATACCATCTTGAAGTCAGTCTTTGTATTGTCCTCTGGCTTTCTTTTGGTAGCAGGCCTTGAGTGTTTAGCACCAGAAGTTCTAACTACTGAAGTTGACACTTCAGAAGTTTTATACTTCTCTGGATTTGTAGCCTTGTCAGCCTTGAATCTTTTATATGTGTCAAATAGTTTGTCTTCTCTCCACTTTGACACTGAGGCTTTTGAACCATAGTCATTGGCTACCAATTCTTCTATTATCTCAGCTCTCTTTGCTTTTCTGTCTTTTTCAGTTGCAATCTTATCAGCAACAAGTTGAGCTCTTCTTGTAAGCTCATCTATGGAGAGCCCTTTGAGTGAATAGGCTTTTGTCTTGCTGTTCTTTGTGATGAAAGACATCAGTTGTTGTCTTTTGTCTTCTTCAGCAACTCTTTCTATCTCAGCTTGTCTATTCAACTCTTCTTCATAAGCTTGAAGCTTTTTAGTGTAACTCATATCTTCCCTTGCTTCCAGGCTATTCCAGATCTCATCTTCCTTAGCCTTTCTTTGGGCTGCAAGTAAACTCTTTTCCAGTAGTTCTTTGGACATTGAAATGGGAGAAGGGTTTAGTACAGTCATTTGAGTGGTTGTAGGCCTTGGAATAGGAGTTGGTTGTTGTTCAGTTTCCATGGAAGGCTCTTCAGTTTGTATGTTGGAAGTGTTAACTGCTGAAGTGTTGATAGAAGTATCAACTACTGAAGGATTGTCTTCAGTACTTTCTGAGTCTTCAGAAGTTTCTTCATTATGGCCTTGGGAAGGATCAGCTTCAACTTCAGTTGTAGAAAGAAGCCTATCTTGATGTTCTTTTTCTTTTTGGGCTTTTTCTATCAGTTGTTGTTGTTGTAGAGCCACTCTTGCCTTTATCCTGGCTTCCAGTGACTCTCTTGGTTCCTTAATCTTCTCCCCTTTTTGGCTTCATCCACTTCTGGAAGCCTGCCAGGTTGAGAAGTTCTACCAGATAACTCAGCAAGCTGTCTTGAATTGTTGTCAATTTTGTTGGACAGCTCACCTAGTTTCTTGTTTATCACCTCAAATTGAGTTGTGGTTTTCAACTCCCAAGAAGTTGTGAAATATTTGAGTTGATTGGCTATTAGGGTGTTCATCACCTGGTATAGGGGACCATCTGGGCAACATAGGTGGTTCATGTCTATGCTAGATGACTGAGGGAATTGGTTAGGCATTTTTAGTGAGGGGGTGTTTTGGGGTGATCTTCAGAATGTACTGAAGATGCCACTTTAGGGGAATCATGGATTAAGTGGACTTTAACCTGATCTGGTGTGACCAGCTCTTTGAGCTTAGAGACACCAGATTCAGGACCTTCACTAGCAGCCGTCAATTCATGTTTTGTGGAGTGTGAATCATCATCCAATTTAATGGAATCATCTGAATCCCTGATGACATCCTCAATGAGGACATTATCAGTTATACCATGAGCTGGGCCCAACCCAGTTGTCTCATGAACCTTTGTTTCTTGGTTCTGAGGATTTCCTACCTCAGGCATAAAGCCTTCATCAGTAGTTGCCACAAGTGAGGTCTTAGCTATGTTACTTCTGTCCTCATATCCACCACTGGGTGGTAAATGAGTAGTAGCAACCTCAAATGTACCTAAGGTCTCTAAGTTTGGGCTTATAAACCCTGGTTCATCCTCATCTCTTGGGTTAGGGCTAAAGACATCCACATTAATGTCAAAGTCTGAAGGTATGTCCCCTGTTTGATGTGCTTGTTGGGGACTGACATGTTATGATGGGATAGTCTCTTTTAGCCCAGAGAGAAGTTTGGCAATTTCTATGGTTGATGGTTCTGGTTCAGTAGTTTGGGGTAAAGGTTCAGCAGTTTCAAAAGAAGAGTCAGTAGTTATGGTTTTCTTAAATTTCTTTCTTTTGAAAAGAATGGTAATTGGTGCTCTTTTGGGGGGTTTGAGATGGATGAGACTGAGAGGATGTTTCAGTCACATCTATAACAAGTGCAGATTGCACATCAGCAGTTTCAGGCATCTCAACTTCCTGATCTGCCTTTCTTTTAAGGTTGGTGGGTTTTGTTTTTTGTTGTTTGGTTTTCTTGGCCTTTTTGGGTGAGGGTTTGGAAGATGATGGTTCCATGGGACTGTTTCTGGTTCCCCTTGGTCATCTTCTGGCCAGGCAGCCGGTTTGTTATGCCTTGAGTATGCTTGTTAGGTTAATGGGTTTAAAACAGTTGTTTTTCCCACAAGCACCTCATCTCCTTGTTCTTTAATTATACAATGCATTATGAACCTTGGATACAACAAAAACTTCTTTTTAGAATTTAGGTGATGTAACACCAACTCATTAAAGAAAAGTGCTGATGCCCTGAATTTTGTTTCATTCACAATGGGATGAAAAATTGGTTGAAAAGTAGAGGGCATCTGATCATAAGATCCAGTTTTTGGACTCAAACACATGATGATGTAATGAAACAAAAGTTTATATTTTGGTTCAAAATATTTCTTAAAAATTGTTTCATGTGAGAGAGTACCTTGGTAACCACACTCTGTTATGGTTAAATGAATTTCAGAGTTGGGAAAATTATCTGGTGCATCCACATCATCCAGACCCAGTCTAATTCCCAGAGTAGCCGGTGTGATTGCCATTACTTTCCCTTTTATAGTTGATTTTAGGGAAATAACTTGATCATTCACTGTCACCGTCTCGTAGTTTGCCCAGAACTCATTAAGACTTTCAGTATGGATTGGAGGATCAATGGTTAGGGCAGTGAAGTATTGGGATTTGACGACTAAATCAATGATTTCGTCGTATTGGGACCAGGCTTCATGTTTCTCAAAGTAGCCTCTTTGATTGTGTCCCTGTTTTAGTATAAGAGCCATGTGGTTTGTGTGTGTGTGGATCGAACAGTGTTTTTGTTTGTAGGTTAGGTTTAGAGAGTGTTTTTGAGATAGAAGGAGGGAATTTTGCTTTTTGAAATGATAAGTGATGGAAAAGGTGTTTATCAGAAGTTTATAACCACCCTAGGTCAAACTTCTAATGTGGGAAATGTCTGATTTACCCTTAATGACAAAACTGCTGATGAAGAACAACTTTCATCAGTAGTTTGTTAACAACTGATGAGAATGTTTATAAACACTTTATTCATAACTTTTGAAGTTTATTTTATCAGAAGTTAATCATTTTTCAGAAAATATCCCCATACTGATGTTTTGTACATCAGTAGTTTCTCTCTTTTTGTTTTTCAAAAGTTTTGTGACAGACAAATGTAAGTGAAAATAAAAATATGTGCAGAAAAATAAAGAAACACTTACAAATTTAGCATCCTAAGCATGGATACTAACTTTTGAAATGTTGATGTGTCAAGGGGTTTTGTGAATATGTCAGCTATTTGATTAGCTGTTGTCACATGCTTCACTTCAATCTTGCCTTTTTCATAGCAGTCCCTTATGAAATGATATCTGATCTCAATATGTTTAGTTTTTGAGAACAGAACAGGATTTTGAATGATGCTAATGGTAGATTTACTATCTACAAGCAATGGTGTCTTGGTCTCTTTGATTCCATAATCAAGAAGTTGATATTGGAGCCATTGTATATGTGATGTACAACTTGCAGCTGCAATGCAATGTATTCGGCTTCAGCAGTTGAAGTTGTAACAGATGTTTGCTTCTTTGATTGCCAGGACACTAGACAGTTTCCCAAGAATTAACAACCACCAGATGTTGATTTTCTTGACATTTTGCACCCTGCATAGTCACTATCTGAAAAAGCTGTTAACTTGGTATTGCTAGAAGCAGGATACCAAATTCCAAGTGTAGGAGTTCCTTTCAGATATCTGAAGATTCTTTTGACTGCAATGAGGTGTGATTCCCTAGGAGCTGATTGATATCTAGCACAGACACATGTTGAAAACATAATATCTGGTCTAGAAGCAGTTAGATATAAAAGGGAACCTATCATACATCTATACATGGTTTGATCAACCTGCTTTCCTTGATCATCTGGTTCAACTTGTGTGGTTGGTGTCATGGGAGTGGAACATGATTTACAGTCTTGTAAAAAAAATTGTTCAATAATTCTTTAACATATTTAGATTGATGTATAAAAGTTCCATTTGTTTGTTGTTTAATCTGCAGTCCTAAGAAATACTGCAGCTCTCCCATTGTACTCATCTCAAATTTTGATTGCATGAGTTTCTTAAATTCATCACACAGTTTTGTGTTTGTTGAACCAAATATGATATCATCAACATAAATTTGAACAAGTAAGACATGATTTCCAACATGTTTTATGAAAAGAGTTTTATCAATGGAGCCTCTTGTAAAGTTATATTTGAGCAAAAAGTTTGAAATTGTTTCATACCAGGCTCTAGGAGCCTGTTTTAGCCCATAAAGAGCTTTGTCAAGTTTGTACACCCACTCAGGACTAGAAGGATCCTCAAACCCAAGTGGCTGACAGACATACACTTCCTTTTTGATTTTTCCATACAAAAATGCACTGTTAACATCCATTTGAAAAACTTTAATTTTGTTGGAAATAGCATAAGCCAGAAATAGCCTGATGGCTTCAAGTCTTGCAACTGGAGCAAAGGTTTCATCATAGTCAATTCCCTCTTCTTGAGAATAACCTTGTACCACCAGTCTTGCCTTGTTCTTGATAATCATACCAGCCTCATCTTTTTTATTCCTAAAAACTCATCTTGTGCCAATTGGTAGCTTGTTTGGTGGTAAGGGACAGATTTCCCAGACCTGTTGCTTCCTGAATTGGAGCAACTTATCTTGCATAGCCTGCACCCAATTGTTGTCTTTGAGGGCTTCTTGGTACTTCTTAGGTTCCAACTGAGAAATGAATGCTGAGAAGAAGCAAAAGTTGGAAAGCTGGTTTCTTGTGAGAACACCTGATGCAATATCACCCATGATTTGATCCAATGGATGATCCTTGTGTTTAATCAGTTGTTGTAAACCACTGATAGGTGTAGGTGGCTCTTGTACTTCTTCAAACAAACCACTAAGGTTAATAATATCTGGTTCAGCTGTTTGAACATCTTCAGTAGTTGTAGGAGCTGAAACAGATGCTTGAGTTTGTACATCAGTAGTTGTTGAATCAGAAGTTTGTGAAACTTCTAATGGTTTGAAAGTTGACTTAATGACTGTATTAGGAGTCCATGGTGTTCGATCCTCATCATCAAACCTTTGATCACCATAATAAGTAGGTTTAGATGAAGTGACAGTCTTTTCAGGTCCGAAATGGAAGCTGTCAAGGTTAAAGAGTTCAGCAGGATGTGCTGGAATGAGAGTGTGTTTTGACTCCATGAACTTGACATTCAGTTTTTCTTCTACTATCTTGGTTCTTGAGTTAAAAACCTTGTAGGCTTTTCTAGTGGAAGAGTAACCAAGAAAATAACCAGAATCAACTTTAGCAACAAACTTTGAAATAGAGTCTTTAATGTTTAGAATGAAACATTAACATCCAAAAGCCCTGAAAAAGGAGATAAGGGGCTTAATGCCATGAAGAACTTCATAGGCAGTTTTGGAGTGTCTCTTGTTGACAAGGACTCTATTCTGAACATAACATGCAGTGTTAACTGCTTCAGCCCATAAATACAATGGTAGGCCTAAATCAGCTAACATGGTTCTTGTTGTTTCAATTAATGTCCTGTTCTTCCTTTCTACCACACCATTTTGTTCAGGAGTTATGGGAACACTGAATTGTCTAATAATCCCTTTAGACAAACAGAATTCATCCAGAGTTTTGTTCCTAAACTCTGTCCCATTGTCACTTCTAATGGCTTTGACAGAAAGAGAATATTGTTTCTCTACTTGTAGAATGAAGAACTTGATGATTTCAGCTGCCTCATCCTTGGAAAATAAGAAGAATACCCATGTGAATCTTGAATAGTCATCAATGATGACTAGGCAGTACTTCTTTTTACCAAGGCTCATGTTTTTTACTGGCCCAAATAAGTCCATATGTAGTAGTTGAAGACATGCAGTTGTTTTAGCTTCTTCAATAGACTTATAGGAGGACTTATGCTGCTTTCCCTTTAAACATGATACACAGTGTTCTTGACACTGGTATACTTTCAAGGGTAGACCTCTGACTAAGCCCATTTTTGTGACTTTATTTATGGTTTTAAAGTTCACATGGCCAAGTCTCCTATTCCAGAGATCATTCTCTGAAGTTGATGCCCTTGAGAAGAAACAGGCAGGCAATGTTGTTTAGTACTTTGTCCTTTTCGATGTCCACTGCATAGACATTGCCACATCTTTTGGCTATCAACAAAGTATGATCTTCAATGATCTTCTCTATCAACTTTTGGCCTTCTGGTGATATGATCTTGCATGCTGTCTTTATGAAAAAGGAAGAATATCCTTTATCACACATTTGTGACACACTCAGCAAGTTGTACTCAAGGTTTTCAAACATATTGACCTTGTCAAACTGTATTTTGCCTGAAGAGACATTGCCATTTCCTAGCACATATCCCTTGGCATTGTTCCCAAAGGATACAGATCCTTCTCTTTGACTGATAAAATTGTTTATCAGGTATCTGCATCCTGTCATGTGCATTGAGCCTCCACTGTCAACATACTAAATGCTATTTAAGCCTCTGGAGACCCTCTGCACAAAGTAGCAAATTAGTTAGATTTGGGAACCCAAGCCAATTTGGCTTTAGGTCTGCTCTTGAGAACATTAACAGTTTGTTCTTGACCAGGTTGACGAATCCATGTCTTCTTGGAAATGGATTTTTCATTAAGAGTAATGGTGGTATCCTTTTGAGGACCACCATCAACCTTGGTAATCAGTAGTTGTACCATATTCATGAGATCTTTAATCTCAGCAGTTTGTGAAACTGCTGATGATTTGGGTCTAACTACTGAAAGAGAATTTTGAGAAAAAGACTGTTGTTGAGATTTCATCTTTTTCTGAGAAAAGGTGTTGCCTGGTTGTTGTTTCTTGGGAAAGAAAGTTTCTTCAAAATCATTTTTGAGTTGTTTTCCCACAACCAGTTGTGAAATTTTCTTGTTATACTGAATTCCTTTTCTATATCTACAAAATTCTGTTTTGTGGTTAAACAAACCACAAATTTCACATTCTTTTGCCTTTTCTTTTTCATTTAAAGGCAAATTTCTGACTGTCTTGATTTGATTTAGGTCATCAGTAGTTTTCAAGTTCTCAACTCCTGATGCAGATGAGACTACTGATGGCTTAAAGTCAGATTTTATCAGTACTTCTGAAGAACTTTCTTTTTCAATTTTTAGAAAGTTTTCATGAAAAGATGTGCATTCTTTCTTTTCGAAAGTTTCATTTTGAACAATTTTTCTCCCATCTTCAGTAGTTTTGGGAGAAAAATCAGTTGGTGTTTCAGTGTGATTTTACCCTATGCCAAACCTAACATTTGAAGCACTTTGTTTGTTAAGCAGCAGTTGGTACCATTTACATGACACAACCCATTTTTCACATTCAACCTTGGTGTCAGCAAGCTTTTTTCTGACATTTCCTAGGTCTTCTATCATGATTTTAAGTTGTGCTTGGGTTTCGATAGCATTGTTAGTTAATTTAGAATTTTCTTTTAATTTTGCAGCAAGTTTTCTTTCTAAATCACATTTCATTTGAGTAAATTTTCTCTCAGAGTCATTGGCTTTGCCTTGTAAATGCACATTGGTCTCTCTTATGAGAGCAAAAGATTCTTTACATGAGTTTGAACAAAGTTTTGTTAAAGATTCTTTTGATACCTGAGACATGGCAGATTTTGAGGTGCAGCCCTCAAATGCCATTAAGGCAAAGTTCTTTCTGCCATTGTCAGGTTCTCCCCAGTTGATGTCAAACATTTTGTTGTCTGCATCAGGATTACACTTTGTTGTGTCAAAAGGAAGACTGCTCCAGTCAAGATACCCTGAAGTGAAAAGACTTTGTTGTGAGGGTTGCTGAGTTTGTGAAGGTTGTTGAGCAGCTGGAATGGAAGGGATTGATTGTTGGCTCTGCATTTGTTGAGCAGACATCTGTAGATATTGTATTTGTGGCACATATTGGATTTGTGGAGCTTGTGCATGTACAAAATGTGCACTTCCCTGTGTTCCATTATTCCTAATATAACTAGGGTTAAACTGGTTTCCAGACTGTGATTGGTTATAGCTAGAGCTTCTACACTCTCTAGCAAAGTGTCCCAACTTTTGACACTTATGACATCTAAGTTTAGATTTGTCAAAACCAATTTTTGTTGAACTGTTCAGTCCTGGAAATTTCCTTCCTGACCTTTTGTAAAATTTATTAGTTTTTATACTTAACATGGCCATTTGGTGTAAAATGTCCATTTCTTCTAAGTCATCACTGCTAAAAAATTTCAAATCATCCATGATAAAACACATATTATCAGCAGTTTGACTATATTCATCATTGTCATAAGCTGGATATGATCTTTCTGATGAGATCCCAACAGTTATGTCAATGTGGTCAAAAGATCCAAAATTATTTGAACAAGTAGGTGAGTCTTGTCCTAAAAGTGTTGTACTACCAGGTACATAGTCATCAGCTGTTTTACCAGAACTTTGTAACTTTTTCTTTTGATCAATTTCTCTTTCAAAAGTTAGTAATCTCCTATGTAATTTTGTAAGAGTGAGGGAGTTAAAGTCTGGTAAAGATCTGAGAACTATAGAGTAAGTTTCCCATTTTTCTAGTAAAGACCTTAAAAATCTATGAAGCATAGATACATTTGTATAGGTATGACCATTTAATTTTAACTCAGATATTAATGAGGAAAATCTTTCAAATTGTTGTGTCAAAGTTTCCCCATTAATATGAGTAAATGTTTCATATTGTTGAGCCAGGATTTCTCTGGTGTTGGCAATCGCCTCTTCAGTTCCACCAAACTGCTCTTTTAGGCAGTCCCAAAGCTCTTTGGCACTTTCACAATGTAAAAGTCCAGAGTAGATTTCATTTTGGAGTGCCATTGCCAACATAGAGAAATCTTTGGCATCAAGCTCAAGTTTTAGGAAATCTTCATCTGTGTAGTCTTTTGGGTCCTTTGGTATTTCAACTTTAGTTTCAAGATTTATGTTTACTGGTTTGTGAGGACCATATATCACAGATTTCCAACAACCAGTGTTGGTCAGAGACAGAGTATGTGCCATCCTTTTCTGCCATATGTTATATTCTGAATGAACAAGCATAGCAGGTATATTGGCAGAACCAGTATTACGAGGATCCATTTTGGAGAGTATTGATTTGTCAAGTTTCTCTCAAAGTGATGGATGTTGAAAAAGTGAACTTCTATCCTTTATTGAATACCAATAAGAGCCTGTGTCTGATTCTCAATTTCTTAGATTGATATTTAATCAGATAAACCAGGGCTCTGATACCAATTGTTGGATCGGTATGCTCTTTAACAGTTTACTTGCTTATGAACACTTATGTGTTTTGCAAGTTTAATCAGTTTTGCACAGCGGAATGAGTTAATAAAGTTTCACTATCAACGGGAGTTATCACTCCCCCTGGATGTTTGCAAACTAAAGATAGTTAATGAGAATCTAAGTATTGAATGTAAATGACAATAAATAAGCAGATAGATTCTCAGTTAATGAAATGGAATAACAAGTAAAAGTTTTGAAGGATTTCAGTTTTGTATTAAAATCGATGTCTAAAATAGTGGGATGAACCCATCTATTTATAGACCAGCAGATACATACAACTTGTTCAAAACTTTACACAAAAGCATTACTACAACAGGTTGTAGTCTTGGAACTTGTACAAAATGATAAAGTAATTATAAACTAATAAACTACTGAAACATAAGGGCGGTGGAAAGATTCTATTACAAGTGCTGATGAATGACAAACTACTAATGAGTAGTTTGTCTTCAGTAATTCTTCAGTAGACTTGTCTGGTTTGACTTCTGAACTTCTGATCTTTCTTCTTCAGTACTTGTTGAATCCTTCTTCAGTACTTGTGTCTTCTTTCTTCGGTAGTTCTATACTTAGAATATTTTGGCAGAAGTATGAATTAGACTAAGGTTGGCAAAAAGTGATTTCTTCAATCCTTTCTGTCCTTACACCACCCAAGCTCGCCCCACGTCAAGGCCAAAACCCATGCTTTGGGGGCAACACCGACATAATGTCGGTATGGAAATGGTGTAGATGGCATGGGATGCTCAACCCACGTCACCACTCCCCACTTGAACTTGTCGCCGGAAGACCAAAAAGGTCGATGCTTATGTGGGTTTTTCTAATAAATAGTTTTCTACCATTATCAAATGACCAAAAATACTGAAAGAAGCACAATAAAGGGTGTTTATATTAAACGACGGGAGCAATTTTGACTTGAAAACGCCTGTGGGGGCGGTGTATACCGGCGTTTTGGGTCGTCTCCACACCACACTATGGAGTTTCTTATGTCCTCCTTGAAATACCTTACGTTGAAGCTTTAAAATCTCTTATCATGCGGTCGTAACCTATCATGGCCGCTAAAACAAGAAATTAACACCAACACCCGATCTAATCATCACTGATTTCAGAACATAAAACCTCCAATTTAGCATGTTTTATACTCATCGTCAGTTAAAACAGGGCCGTCACTAAGAACGCCAAAATTTCCAGGGCATGAGGTGATGAATAAAATTGGGCATAAAAAATATAAACTCAATACAATTATATATAAAAAAAATCAATAATACGATGATATTATGTTAGCTACGAGATTAAAGAAGACAGAAAATAGAGAGGGAATTCTTATTCAATTCATAGCTAAAATGATACAATATCCCAATCCCTCTATTTATACAAGTTTCCCTCCAACTAACTATCATTAACTAACTTCTAAACACTTTGCTAATTGACAATATTGACCCTTCTACTTATTCATTTTACAATTCTGACCCAATTACATTTTACGACTAACATAGCTTCCTTCCCCAAAATCAGTCTTGTCCCCAAGACTGGAATTCAGGAAATCTCAGAGTAAAATCATCAGCAAATTCCCATGTGGCTTCAGTTAAAGGTAAATCCTTCCAGTGAATTAACAATTGTTGAGCCTAGCGATTACCCCTCTTAACTAATCGTTTATCAATTACTGATCTTGGTTGTAGCACAAATCTAGGGCCAATTGGAAGTGGCAATGTAGGAGTGTGCTGACCATGAGCTTTCTTCAGCAAAGAAACATGAAAAACATCATGAATTTGTGCAGTCTCAGGTAAGTCTAACTTGTATGCAACTTTGCCAACTTTAGCTATGATAAGAAATGGTCCAAAATATCTCTGCCCCAACTTGTTATGCTTCTGAACCCTCATTGAAGTCTGCACAAAAGGCCTTAGTTTTAGATAGACCCACTCACCAGGCTCAAAAGATCTGTCACTTCTTTTAGCATCTGCATACTGTTTCATCCTATTTCTTGATTGTTCCAGAGATTCCTTCAATCTGTTTATCATCAATTCCCTATCTTTGTGCAACTCTTCTACTGCAGCAACTTGTGTATCATTAGGAATATAGGGAATGTGCAATGGTGGTGGAAAACCATAGAGAGCCTCAAAAGGTGTCATCTTTATTGCAGAATGATAGGTAGTATTATACCACCACTCTGCAAGGCTTAACCATTTTAACCACTGATTAGGTGTTTGCAAACACATGGTTCTTAAGTAAGACTCTAAAGATCTGTTTAGAACCTCTGTTTGACCATCACTCTGTGGATGGTAAGCAGTGGAATAGGATAAGCTGATACCCTGCAACCTCATGAAATCCTTCCAGAATTGGCTTAGAAAAATAGGATCCCTGTCAGAGACTATAGTAACAGGATTGCCATGTAACTTGAAAACAGAATCTAGGAATACCTGAGCAACTTGAGGAGCTGTATAGGGATGAGAAAGTGGCATAAAATGTGCAAACTTAGTGAGTCTGTCCACCACAACCAAAATAGCATCTTTGCCTTGATTCTTAAGTAAACCTGTGATGAAATCCATACACACATCTGTAAAGACATGAGTAGGAATGAGTAGAGGCTGCAATAAGACAGGATTGGCTATAGGCTCATATTTAGACTGTTGGCAGTCATGACACTCTTTTACAAAGTTGAAAACATCTTTGTAGTAGCCTTTCCAATAACAGCAATTCTTGATTCTTTGAAGTGTAGGAGTGAAGTCTGAGTGACCTCCCATAGGGGAACTATGAAACAGTTTGAGGATGTCTTGCTTTAACTGACAGTCATTCCCTACCCACAACTTATTCTTTCTTTTAAGTAACTAACCATCCCAAGTAACATGATTGATCTGTTCACCTTTTTTTAACTTCTGAATGACCTCTTGAATAACAATATCTGTATCCCAAGAAGACTTAATTCTAGTGAGTAACATAGGATCAATGGTGCTCATACTCATCTCAAATAAAGCCAATCCAGAAACTCTTGATAGGCCATCACCAACCACATTATCAGTCCCCTTCTTATATAGAATCTCATAAGTATAACCCATTAACTTTGCCAACCAAGTCAGTTGCAAAGGGGTTGTAATATTTTGAGTGAGGAGATATTTCAAGCTCTTGTGATCTGTTTTTATAAGGAACTTCTTAACTATCAAGTAGTGATGCCACTGCTTGACAGCCATGAGAATGGCAATCAATTCCTTCTCATAAACTGATAAGGTTTGTTGCCTTACTAATAAAGCCTTACTCACAAAGGACAAAGGATGTCCTTCCTGCATATGGACTGCTCCCATTCCTTTGGAAGAAGCATCAGTTTCTATGATGAAGACTTTATTAAAGTTTGGTAAGGCCAAAACAGGGGCAGTGGTTAAGGCTACCTTTAATTTTTCAAAAGCATCTTGAGCTAATTCATTCCAAACAAAAGTGTCCTTCTTTAACAAATCTGTCATAGGTCTAGCAATAACCCCAAAATTTCTTATGAACCTTCTATATTACCCTGTTAAACCCAGAAAACCCCTAAGCTGCTTTTGATTTTGAGGGATAGGTCAATTCTTTATAGCCACAATCTTGTTAGGATCTGTCTGCACTCCTGCACCAGAGATTATATGTCCCAAATACTATACTGTAGACCCCCCAAATGAACATTTAGACTTTTTAGCTACTAAAGAATTCTTTCTCAATAGAATTAGTACCTGCTCTAAGTCTGAAAGATGCTGATCCATGGTTGGACTATACACCAAAATGTCATCAAAGAAAACCAAGGTAGATTTCCTCATTAGGGACTGAAATGTTTGATTCATTAGAGCTTAAAAAGTAGCAGGAGCATTAGTTAGCCCAAAGGGCATAATTACAAACTCAAAAAGGCCCTGATGAGTTCTAAAGGCAGTTTTGTGAATGTCTTTATCACTCATCCTTATCTGATGATAACCTGCTCTCAGATCTTATTTAGAAAACACTGAAGCTCCTCCTAACTCATCCAACAACTCTTCAATGAGTGGAATAGGAAATTTGTCTTTAACAGTGGCTTCATTCAACTTCCTATAATCCACACAAAACCTCCAAGTTCCATCATTCTTCTTTACCAAAACTACTGGAGATGCAAAAGCACTCTGACTATTTCTGACCACCCCAGAATCCAATAGCTATTTGTTTAGATTTTCTAAAACATCTTTTGTCCAGCTGGATACCTATAAGCTCTCTGATTAATAGTGACATTTTCATCCTTCAGAACAATCTTATGATCACAACTCCTTCTTGGTGGTAACCCTGTTGGTACTGCAAACACATCTGCATACCTTTCTAACAACTGCTGCAAAGCTTCATTTTGCTTCTCATTATTTACTTTTGCTTCATGTTGATAACAACCATCAGAATATGATGATTGTATACTAAACATTTGAGCTGATACCACCCCTTCTTGACTTAACAAATTCTCCATCTTCTCAGCAGAACACAACTTAACTTTGTTGGATTCCACTCCTTTCAGTTCCACCCATTGATCATTGACCTTGAACCTCATAGTCAACTTCTTAAAATTCCACATTATATCATCAAGGGTTTGCAACCATTGAACCCCTAAAACCATGTCATAACTATTCAAAGGAACTAATATAGCATCAGCTTTAAACCAGATGCCCTGCATCATCAATTGGAAGTCTTTACACAGCTGTGTACATTTCAACTTATTACCATCTGCAACTGTAACACTTACTTCAGGTATCTCTTTAATTGGGCACTTCATTTTCTTGGCCAAACTTTTATTCAGGAAATTATGAGTGGATCCAGAATCATTCAAAATGTGTAAGGTTTTAGTGCCAATAGACCCTTTAACCTGCATCGTGGAGTATGATGGAACCCCCATCATTGCATGCAATGATATCTTGGGTTCTTGTTCTTGCAAATTTTGATCCAATATTTCAGCCAACTCTACCTCATCATCATCATCATTTTCATCAGTACCCTCAATTTCACACAACTCAATAGAGAATAATTGCTTATTCTTACAAACATGCCCTTGAGTATATCTATCATTGCAGCCAAAACATTCTCCTTTCGCTCTCTTTTCCTCAATCTCTTTATGTGTTAATGTCCATTTCTTGGCACTAACAAGTATATTTTCTTATCATACAATATCTAATGCACATATTAACTACTTTTTAGGGGCATATTTGTCTTTTGAACTTGTCTTTAATTACACCACATTATAGTTAATGAACCAAAGTAATATCAAAGACTTTTCATTAGTCATGTACAATTAATCAATTAGTAATATTAAATGTTTGTACAAGATAATATTAATATTTTTATAAGTAAAATACTATTTAAATTTAGTATTATCTTATTTTTATTTTTTAGATATACTTTCTAAATATACTAATAATAATAGCAGTAGTAGTGGTCGTGGTCATAGTAGTGGTAGTAAAAGTGGTGGTACCCAATTAAAATCAGTGTTTAAGACAAGTTAGGTTAGAAAACACTTTCTAAAAGAGATTTGGTGACACCCGTCGCATCGCGCGGGCTAACCCATTAGTAATAATCTATACTATATTATAATGCATGAGTGAGGGGTAGTTTAAGATACCCAAAAGTTAAGAACTTTATTTTCATTAACAACCCTAAAATAGGGGTAAAATAGTCATTCAAATACTTTTACACTTTAGTACCTCATTTTAGTTACTTTAATTCACTCATTTTTAGTTAGTAGTTAACTTTTCTCCTCTCCCTTACAAAATTATAATTTTATCATAACTTTAAACTATTATGTTTTATAAACATTCGAAAATACCATGACGACCTGCTCATTTTTTCGACGTTTCGATGTTTGTCTTAGTCAATATTGATGTGTAGATTGAAATGTACAGGAAAGAAATGCGTTATATACAAGTGATTATTGCATTGCATGTTTAATAAAAGAATCAAAAAAATTAATGCATAATGTATAACCCTAAAATGAGGATAAATTAATACTTTAAAAAATAACCTATATCTATACAATTAATGCACAAGTTACAACTACAAATGCATCACTTGTAAAGTAGTTTAAAGTTTCCGACAATTGAGACGAGTCGCAAGGTTTTTGAAATTTGAATCACGAGCATATCCCGTAAATCAGGTTCCCCGCCCATTATAATTCAACGTACTTACATCTTTGTTCATTTCAAAGTTACTCCATACCTCTTTCTCTCACCTAACCTTGAACACTGATCTTTCTCTTTAATTAGGAAATTCAATTTGTGAATATAGGTGAGTTTGTTGAGCCCTAATCATGTGTATTTGATGATCTAAACCACAACATGAATTAAAATGTAGCTTCGACTGCCTCCCCTCTAGATTAATCGGTGTCATCCACACTCCAAAGGGTTCAAGTATCCTACCCATTATCATAGACGGAAGCGCATCGTACTTCGGTATCTCATCGTTTGGTGAGTTTTTTTTTTTGTTAACGACCCACTTTCTCAGTCCTTTCGAAATCGTTTACTAATTAGCTTGTTTATGTAGCAAACTGTTTTTGTTTATGAGGTGGATGTGATTTATGGTTTTAGATTCAGATTTCAAATTTATGAATTTTAATTGTTAATATATGAAACACATCGTAAAACTTTATATACTTTGTGAAATTGGACTACTAATTAAATTTGATGAGGTGGATGTGGTTTGATGAGAGAGGTTGATATTTTGACAATCATGTTTCTAAAAATTATCTCAAAATAATTTGGCCTTGCAGATTTGGAAAGGAAACTAACTAATGTGGGGATCCGTTGAGGATGAAATCTACTAATGTTGGCAACCAATGTTTTGTCTTTGAGGTAACAATAAGATTTCATAGTTTCCAGTCTACCAAATGCTCTCATTAAGCTTTTTAGTATCTCTCTTTTTGACAGATATATTACACTATTCAACGGCCATCAACTATACCGTTCATCTTCTTACTCCTTATAAGTGAAGACTATGACTCAATGTTCAGGTTTTGTTTCTTTTCATGTGTATATCTCGCTTATTACATGATCTTTATTGTTTTACATCTTGATCAAAGCAAGATTTTTAAAGTGAGTCTGTAGTCCTGTATATATGCTTACATACATTACGATTTGTTGTTTTGTAGGAACTAAATTATTGTAGGATAAGTGTTTAATAAACTACCTAGCTGAGAATTGTACTAATATTATGTACTTTGTATAGTTTGACTAAAGTGAAACTCTTAGATAATGGAGAAGGAAGATGATTCGGTGACGAGGTAGTACATAGTGGATACACAAGCAAGAAATACCAGTCACAATGTTCTCAGAGTGTGGTAGCCAATCCGTTGAATAATCCCATGCTGATATCATACTCTCTTTAGGAAGATGATTTTTTTTTTCTATAATTCATTGAAGCTCAATTTTTTTATCTTTAATGGAGATTGAAGAGACAAAAACTTACCCCATTGATTGAGTAGGTTTGAATCCTCTTAAAGAAGGTGAGGTTGAGAGTGCGATTCATCTTCTATAGCCGAATCTGCAATAAGATGGAGAAAGAGAGGATGGGACTGTAGAGAGGGGCCTAGGCTTGGAGGAGAAAACTCTCCTCTACCTAGTAGTAAAAAAGTGGTGTGCCCATAACTTGCCAATACAAGAGGTGGAGACCTCTTTATATAGGAAGTTAATGGGCCTTCCAAATGGACCCAAGTTAATGGGCTACCCAAATGGATCCCCTAACATAATTGGGCCAAGCCCAGTTAGGGGTTTCTCTACAAGTCCCAGGTCCAGTAGCGCTGAACCTCGCGAACGGGTTAGTACAAGATAATAAACAATATTAATATCAAATAAATCTGAGACGGAGACCCGCTCAAGGCGGTTCGGAGGTCCGTTCCGGGTTATACCTCTTCATGTCTTCCCAAGTCCTCAAGTTATTTGTAACTTGCTGGACTTAGGTGTGACCGAAGCACAGGTGCATTCGCCGAGGTATAATTGCTTATACCTCTTCATGTCTTCCCAAGTCCTCAAGTTATTTGTAACTTGCTGGACTTAGGCGCGGCCGAAGCACGGGTGTATTTGCCGAGGTATATTTGCTTATACCTCTTCATGTCTTCCCAAGTCTGGTGTTCATTAGCAAGAATGAATACCAGACTTTAAATGGTGGGTCTTGATGAAAAATGATCAAGGTTCGGCTCGGTATGTGTGGGTCGAGCTTTCTTGATGAAGCATGTCATGTTAAAACGAGGGTTGTTCTATAATCCCTTGTTCTTTTAAGCATCGAGACTTATCGTGCGTCCACAATTTTTATGTCTCGGTATGGGTAATTATGTTTTAAGTGTTTTGGGATTCTTCATCCTTGACTACTTATAACATTCGAAGTAGAACGTTCATTTTTCGTGTATTAAAAAAGTGCTA
The DNA here is from genome assembly GCA_030844895.1 of Ambrosia x helenae. Classification (NCBI taxonomy): domain Eukaryota; kingdom Viridiplantae; phylum Streptophyta; class Magnoliopsida; order Asterales; family Asteraceae; genus Ambrosia; species Ambrosia x helenae. The sequence continues at coordinate 92,876,812 of CM061223.1, forward strand.
CGTAGTCTTTGTTCTGGGTGTCTTTTAAGTTCGGTATTTTGTCTTTCGAACTTGTATGACTAAGAAGTCCGGACGAAAGGGCCTTCGATACCCCCATGCCCTAATTCTTATCCCCCTTCTAATGCCGGAGTATTTTTTGCTCCGTACACCGAAGCTTGCATGTTGTTTTTTCAACATACGTATAAACATTTTAAGGATCAACTCATGTTTTATCAAATGAGGTATGTCGCATCTCATTCTAAACAAAGATCACATTCTTCCGGAACACTTTGTTTTCATTTTTCGGCGGTGCATTTCACCGAAGCCTATAGCCTGGCCTCGGTGAAAGATTTTTTAACTTAGAAACAAGTCAAACCCTTATCATTATTTTAGCGCTGAAGGCTTTATGCTACATGTATAGATTTGTTTGTTCCGAGTATAGAAAGATTTAAAACCAAAAGGGATCTTTATCCCGGCCCTCTTGGTTCGGTATCTTCCCCTTAGCTTCATGTTATATAGACTACCCTTTGCTATATTGTATCAGGCCTTTACATCTCCGGCTGTTTTTGATTCGTCCCAATAATTATCCATATCGGTTCGACTCAGTTTAGCTTCGGAGTGTAAAAATGAACGTTCAATTAAATAAGTTGTTTCATCAACTTAGGCTACGTTACTCAAGAGATTTTTTCAAGCTTCGGCTTATGTATTTTTAGCCGTGCTTTGTGAAAAAGTCCGGATGAAAAAGCTTGTGTTGCTCCCATATCCTAATTCTTTTTTCTTACTTTTATTTTTTGGAGAGGTCCGAACCAGAGTACTTATACCAACTTTCCTGGCCCAAACCTTATTTATGCATGGTTTTACTAAAGTACAATATACTTTGTTAAACCAGCTTATTTATTTAGTGTTCCCGAGGGATGTCACATCTCGGTACTTTAAATACGAGGAACGAAATTCTTTGTGAGGAGACACCATCTCATGGTGTACATGAATAATGAACAATTTATTTGCCTTGATGGAGATGGCACATGCTACGTTGTTACATGTGTCATGTCATGAAACTTTTCCATCTAAAGTGGATAAAGTGTATGATATTTTCCCCCTACTAGAGGCGCTTGAACCCGTGAACATGTGTATATTTCTTCGATTGTAGATTTGAGGCGGGGTTAGTGCCTATATTGGTTCGAGGTAATTTGTTAGTGTTTTTCCCTTGAAGGGGCAACGTGATTCAGTGCACCATAATTTGTTTGATGCGAACTTAAGGAGCCCTCATGTTTGAGGTTATTGGTGATCCAGAGCATATATCTCTGCTTGCCCGAATCTTGCAAAGCACGTTATTATTTACATGTTTTTCCTTAGGATATTATCCTTAGCATGTGTCTATGCTTTTACAAACTTGCGGTTTATATTTAAAGAACTTCTAAGCGGGTCACTGCGCCCTTATGCTTTTTTAAACAATAAAGAGTTTGCATAAGGTTGTTTCTATATGCCGAGACGTATATATATATATATCCTCGTGCTTTCAAATAGCTTTCTTCGGCTATGGAGAGTGTGGCATATAGCCACCCGGTGATGCGGCATGTAGCCACATTTAAATGGAAGTATTAGGAGATATCCATGTTGCTCGAATTTACAATAAGTCAATCGAGTACCAACGAATAACGTAATGTGTAGGAGGTAGTACCTTCATGTTTAAATGCAATTTGTTTCGCGCATGAGATGGAGCGTATCCAAAGAGTATAATCGGCTTTATTGAATGCCGATGCTCTTCACTGGTAGTGGTATCATACAGTGCAGGCCCCCAAGTTCAATGGTGTTGATACTTTGAACGGTGAAGTTTTCCCACCAGTTTGAAATGCGTCCTCTGTTTAAACCAAGTGTCTTCCCCTTTTGCTTTGTGGACTGTTTTAGACATTATTTGTCTAGGCATTGGTGATAGACAAAATTACATGCTATGGGTGACCGAAGCAAAATGGTTCGGTTATGTGGAAGCTCCGCGCTTCACCTTAGATCGTCAGGAGATGCGTGGCTCTATTTAGGCCATGCCCAACTCGAAAGAAATTGTTTTGGCGTTGTTGGCCCGGCCAAGAAGAGATTGACCTGGCATAGTGAGTCAGATAAGGAGCAATCTGGTTCATCACTTTGATTCAACTAGAGTAAGCGTTTTCTGAAGTGGAGATTAATGTTAGAGTAGACGCATCCGCCATATTGGTAATTACCCCTGTGTCTTTTTTGTTTGAGAAGCTTGAGCAGGTTTATGATAACCTATTCCTCCTTTGTGTGCACCGAAAAGATGCTCAACCGGAGGATATTACAGCTCTTAAGTGGTCGAAGCCGGGCTCGTGGTGATTGTATGTATGTTAGGACGTTACTGTTGTCCATGTTGCAATCCATGGTAGTAGACATAGACTTTGGAGTTGGATAGCAAGTGTTACTGCATGTACTGACCACGTTTTGTTGGGTCGTACAACATTCTTACTTTGAACGGCTGCTGATGAATAGATGGAGTAGGAGTTGAATAATATAACCCGGAGACGGAGATAAAATGCGAGGTCTCCCACTTCTGACCAAAGTATTGGTTCGGAAGCGGATTTGGACCGGAACCGGATTTGGACCGGAGGTGACTATGCAAACATATGCACGATAGTCTTTTTTAAGTAGATCCTGGCCTCTTTTTGCTGCCACGGCTACGCTCGTGGATTAGGCTCCTTCGGCGTGTATACTAAAATGTCCAAACCCAAAGGTCGAAATGTGGCAACTGCCTCTGGTACTAGCAGTGCTTGTAGTGTTACACCATGCAGGCCCCGTACAAAGCATTGGAATTGGAGTTATAGGGACGTTGCCCGAAATATGGTTTGACCGAGAATCGTCCAACCGGAAAGCTGGTCCTTTTGTAAGCCTTTTAACAAAAAATCATCTTGATAAGTCCTTTTGCATGTATCTTCATATTTGCTAGCTTAATGTTTTACCAGCTAAAATGGTCGGGAGTACGGACACGCTGGTCCGGTAGGTGCAACTGGTTTCCTGTAGGCGATGCCATTATCTGTCTGGGATCAACAAGTTGGGTGATAGTGGTGATTTTATGTCGTGCTATCCCTTTATAATACAATAACGAGATAATTCCTTCAGGTGCGTCCGATTTTTTTCCGGACTTTTGTATTATCGAAACCTTGTTCTATATTTGCACTGATTTGGAGTTGTGCTAGCCGCCTTGGTTCTTTGGTTTGCAGTAAAGTAGGAGGAGATCGAAAATGTTTTGCTAATCACGATGACGGAGCTTAGGGCTGGTTTTGTCGTTTCGCTTTTGCAGAAAAGATATAGCCCTGGAGAGATTGTTCTAGCCTGACTTTTGTTGGCTTTATTGTCTTGCTAATTTCAGAGGATCTCAGCATGCGAACCGACTTCAAGGAGGCAACCATCATGATTGGTTGCTTAATAAGGGAGATCGTTAGTTTTGGAGATTATTTGGCGACATGTCACAAGACCCAGGAGTTATTCTGATCCAGCTTTTTGATCTGAACAATACCACCTTTCTGTTCGGCTGTTTTCGATCCAGACAAAAGACAACCAACCTCATTTGCTGATACAATAAATCATGACCCATTAATTGTTCCAAACCGAGACATTGCATGCGTCTGCTTCGGCATACTAGGCACTGGTCTAGAAGATTGATTGGAGAAAAATTGACGAAAAACTTGACCATGAACCGGTCCTTGAAACTCATTTAGAGCTGAACGCAATTCTTTGATTAGTAGGATGTTGATTTCTTACGAACTGCTTCGTTTAACTACTGGGGGGTAACCCAATCATTGTTAATCTGAGAAGAAGCAAAGATTATCATGCCAAACTAGGAGTTAATAAAAACATAACAACAATCATGCGTTCTGTACCGCACCATGTGTAACAGATAACAACTTAACTAGTAAGTTGCCTATGTTGTGCTTGACTCTGCACATGTAATGCTTTTAATACGCATTAAAAATGGCGTAATCCATTCCGTTAATTATGACGCCCTTGCTATTTTAATGAATGCAAAATGGAATTTCCACATAAATTCTTATGAATGATAAACAAATCATTTCATGATAGCTGATGCTTAATCATTCATAAGATGCAAATGAATCGATTGATAAAGGAATTTCTACGAGATGTGCGTATCTCAAAATACTCCTCATAGACATATACACAAGAAATAAAGCATGTTTATTCTAGTTATATATTTATGTCTACATATACGTATACAAAACTGAAAAAATGGAAATGGGAATGATAGCACTTATCTGGGCTTTTACGATTTATTCTTCATGACATGTAGCCCCATATGCTTTATGTCAAAGCAATATCGATCCTTGGTAAGAACGAAGGAACCTCGCCGGACCGTACAATGCTCCGGAAAGGGTTCGTGAACTTCGCCGAGACGTAACAATGCTTCGGCAAGGGTTAATGAACTTTGCTAGGTCGTAACAATGCTCCGGCAAGTAAGGACTGACGAGCTTCGTCGGACCGTGACAATGCTCCGGGCAATGCTGACGGACGAGCTTCGTCGGGTCGTGACAATGCTCCGGGCAATACGGACGGACGAGCTTCGTCGGACTGGCCATTTGTCTTCCAGAGCGTCTCTTACGAGAAGTAATATAAGCACGAATGATTAAGCGGATCCAGATCGAAACTTTCTCAAGAAGCTATGTGTCACGACATCCATGACAAGAAATTATATTTCCGTGCTTCGGCTTCGTCCGGGTTGGATTTGAAAATCCAATGGTTTGCACAATAAAAAATTAGTGAATGGTCTTAGTCGACCAATCACCTATGTCTTTGGAATCCATTTTCCTGGCAATAAATCATATATTATAAGAGATCATAAGCGAAAGCTGTAATAAAGCGATTATCGTTACACCCTTATCATTTATGACTTGTACAGTACAAGTTACTTGTCCAGTAATATATCTATTGGATATAACAAAAACTTGCATTAAAGTGAGTAATCGGTATTTAATATTTGCCAGTGGATTGGTTTTATGCACAAGGAGCCTACCCATAGGTGAAATAATAATTTTATAACTCCTTGTCTTTTCTATAAATATCTTTATGTTGTTTTCCATAAAAAATTGACAAAGCCGCCGTATTGGAGGCGGTGCAAAAAGCTTTATTATTAATTGTATATCAGAGGAAAGAACTAGAAAGCAAAACTTATCTCCTCTTTCATTTTCCCAAAGTGAATGAAGAACGAGCGGATCTCGTGCACCAAGCCCTTAAAACGATTACAGATCTGGTTTATCTCATGATGAATGAATAGAATACCAAGCCAAACATCCATTTATAAGATAGCAAGGAGTGAAGATCTGGATTAATATAGAGGAGGTGTATGTGTGTAGAGCTCGGAAAAGCACACATAAAGCTCAAAACAGAGCAGATCTGAAGGTTACGGTCCTAAAAATCGGTTATAAACCTTAAACCAAAACAGATCCGGATGGTGGCGTGAAGAAGATGAAGTGAACCATTCTAGATCTATATGGAGAGAGTAGATCTTTTAAAGGATGGCGCCAATTGAAGAGACAAAAACTTACCCCATTGATTGAGTAGGTTTGAATCCTCTTAAAGAAGGTGAGGTTGAGAGTGCGATTCATCTTCTATAGCCGAATCTGCAATAAGATGGAGAAAGAGAGGATGGGACTGTAGAGAGGGGCCTAGGCTTGGAGGAGAAAACTCTCCTCTACCTAGTAGTAAAAAAGTGGTGTGCCCATAACTTGCCAATACAAGAGGTGGAGACCTCTTTATATAGGAAGTTAATGGGCCTTCCAAATGGACCCAAGTTAATGGGCTACCCAAATGGATCCCCTAACATAATTGGGCCAAGCCCAGTTAGGGGTTTCTCTACAAGTCCCAGGTCCAGTAGCGCTGAACCTCGCGAACGGGTTAGTACAAGATAATAAACAATATTAATATCAAATAAATCTGAGACGGAGACCCGCTCAAGGCGGTTCGGAGGTCCGTTCCGGGTTATACCTCTTCATGTCTTCCCAAGTCCTCAAGTTATTTGTAACTTGCTGGACTTAGGTGTGACCGAAGCACAGGTGCATTCGCCGAGGTATAATTGCTTATACCTCTTCATGTCTTCCCAAGTCCTCAAGTTATTTGTAACTTGCTGGACTTAGGCGCGGCCGAAGCACGGGTGTATTTGCCGAGGTATATTTGCTTATACCTCTTCAGAGATGATGAATTCATTTAATTACTTTAACACATGCTCATTATTCTTGTTTTGGTTGAAGCTTATTCGCGATGAAATTGGATATGGAAAAGGTGACAAAGATATTCAGGAGTCAGGAGAAGCTTGAAGACGAGCAGACTGTAGGCTTTTGGATGTCACTGGTCAGCTTGAGAGCGCCATTAAGTGTATTTAAATGAATATTATTTGAAATGGTTGCTGATATAATTTGAACAACTTCTTATTGCTAGAGTTGCTGGAGGGATATGGGGATATAGTAGGCAAAGAACTAATGTTCATTTACTGTTTTTAAACCTTACTAGGGGGATCTCTCTAATCCCATCGCACCTTAAGAAGTTCTTTGTTCATCTTCACGGTGGCTTTCTAAATGAACAAGGGTTCGACAAGGGTACGAACCTTTGTTCCCGAATAACTTTAATAGATTTGTAGAATCGACGATTTTGGCGGCCATATTAAGTATTTGATTAACTTTCTTTACTAAGTGTAGCGTTTTTTTATTAATGTAGTTATGTTTTCCGGATGAACTCAATCCAAAAGCACAAAGGGGTTACATTCTGGAATGACAAAACCGAAGAACTAAACAAGTTGTGACTACATATTACATTTGGTCTGGTTCTTGGCTCGGTTCTGTCCAAAACTAGAACCCGGTTGATTTTCATTTTTTTTTTCCAGATTTGATATGATATTTTATATTTGAGTTAGTATCAGGTCTTAAACCAAATTGTCTCTAATTTTTGGTCCATACTGTTTCACCGTAATGAGGCTCCGTAAGTTGTGATTATACAAGCTTTATTTATTTTAGTCTCTACATTTTAAAACGTCTCGCATACGTGGTCACCCATAACGTATCGCACATCGGCTTTAAGGATTAAAATGCATCGGAGCACATCATATATTTTGAAACCAAGCTTAGGCGTTACCTGGACCCTTTTGGGAGCTTAAATTGAAAAGTTTTAGCCATGTCAATGAAAATTCAAACTGATTTAATCAGGTACTACACCTAATAATCCATATTTTCTAAAATCCAAGTAAATACAATTTTATATGTGTTATATTATACAGGAATTGAATTTTAATAACTTAAACTATTCGAAATTGGCCGTTGGCACCCCAAACTAAAAAGTTGGCCATATATAACATGTACTATTAACCTATTGGATTCTGGCACACAATTTGAGTTAAGTCACTAACCCAGTTAGTGTTTTGGCTGATGTGGCACCCCAATCTAATTGGGTTGATGACTTAACCCAAATTGGGTGCAAGAATCTAATATGTTAATAGTACAGGTTATATATGAAACATTTTTTAGTTTGATGTGCCAACGACCAATTTGGAATAGTTTACGTTATTAAAATCTAATTCCCCTATATTATAATGCATTTTAATGAACATTTTGAGATAACCTAAAAGTTAAGGTTTTTTAAAATGTAATGCATAAGGTATAATCTTGAAAGTTTTTCAAACACTAATTACACTTTAATTTCTCATCTTAAATACACTTTAGTTCTCTCAGTTTATTCAACTTTTACTTATTTAAATTATAGTTACATTTTGCTCCTTGTTTGAAATCAACTACCCCATGACTTTTTAATGACTATACTTGTTTCATACATTAATACCTTTCAAAAAAATTACATCATAAAAAAAAACATTTTTTTATAATTTGAGTATAGTATTGCTATTGTTTTAATTTTAAAAAAGGATGTGTTACGTGATTAACAATATTTATGGGTGAACAATAATTGAATCGTTTACCGAATCTAACAATAAACAGGCGAAACCAAACTGAAATTAATTGAAACTAAATTAACTTGAAATCGCTTATCATTTTTTAGCCTTTATACCTTCATTTCATGTATATAAGCAAATTGTTTTGCCAAAGTTCGGTTTTAGTTATTAACCAAAATTAATTGAACAAAACTGAAAACAATTTAACCAAATAAACCGAACCAACTAAGAGATTGATTAATAAATTTGGTTAACCGATAACATCAATTTCTGTTTCGGTTGAGACTAATAACCGAATTGAACCGAACAACGCACACCCCTTAAAAGTGTGGGTGTTTCCCGCCGCATCGCGCGGGCACCCTACTAGTAATAATAAATGAAAGTTTCCATATGTGACTTAAAAGCCGCGAGGCTTAGGCCCAAAAAAATGTCAAAAGGAGAAAATTAATAATATAACCCTACAGGAGAGGTCAGGACATTATTTTTGGGGGACGCGGCAATATATCAACAGCCGTCAAGGAGTTCTAGAACACAGCGCCGCTAGAAACAAAAGCAAGAGGGAGAATTATCTTTGAAGGAGAGGAAGGTGTGGATCAAGTATTGAAGGCTCGGGTTCGACTACAATAATTTTTTGCTTTATATTTATTTACCTCGTGTTCATAAATATTGGTACCATAACTATGCATATTTTTGAACCTTTGTTTTTATCTTGTTCCGTTGTTATGAATAGCTAAACTTTTTAGGCTACCTAGGTTATTATGATGAATACTTAGGATTTTTATGACTTTCGGATTCGTTTAATTATATAATTAGCTATTGTTTTGGTAAAGATTTAATTGTGTTTGGTTATGATGCGTATGCGTATTTAAGTCTAATTTATGATCTTTGATAGTTCCACATGTGTCTTGTTGAATGTCTTTCAGTTATAGATGCATGTTAGGTTGCCTGCTTTGTGCTTGTAACTAGTTTATGGTTTTTTGACGTCTAATTCCATAGGAACTTGATTTGATGAGTTTAGAGGACTTAGGTATTCTGCTATTCCTTGAGACCGGGAGGTGATAGGGTGTCGGGTTGTCTAGATCTTTAGGTATCGGGTAGAGGTGAGACCGGGAGGTGATCCTTGCCTAGTGTGTCTTTAGATTCTTGTAATTCCGAATTATTTCCATGCCAATTAGATTACTCCTTCACATTTTTTGGTGTGTTGTGACTAGCGAGACCGGGAGGTGAGCGAGTCTTTCGAGTACCTTAGCATTCCCTAGTGAGGTGAGACCGGGAGGTGATCCGAACTAGTAACCAATGATTTACACGTCCCTTAGGATTTTCCCAGAGGTGTTAGTGAGTCCGGGAGGTGATCTAGCCTACTTTAGGGGTTTCCTGGGTTGATCCATTATTCGATTCATTATTCGATTCCGAGAGTTGTGCGTCTGCGGGTAGGATTCTAGACCTAGGTAGTTGCCTTTCATATTATCTGAGTTCGATCTAGTGTTCTTAGCTTCCTGTTTTTGTCTCTGTGTTATTTATTTTAATTGCTTTTATTTTATTTGCATTTAGTTTAAAATTAATTCACAAAAAAAATCCAAATTATTAGGCTAGGAGTCGACAGAGGTTTAGTACCGAGAGTCGCCATATTGTGTCCACGGTTCGATATTCCAGACTTACTTGCTCTGCTACACTGCGACCGGTACACTTACCGTTAGTGTGTGGTTTTGTAGGTTTTTCCATTTTTAAAACTTGACCGATTTATTTACTACACATTTCACACATCAAGTTTTTGGCGCCGTTGCCGGGGACACAGTGCGCTCTTGAGGACGACCCGAGTCGGGGATCTTGTCATTTTATTGCTTTCATAGTTTGGTAGATTTTTTTTAATTTTATAAAAAGAAAAAAAATGTTTATTTGCTATTTGTTTTTCTTATTCTAGTATAGTTTTAGTCTCTCTGTGTACATAGGAAGTACCCCGTTGCAGTCCTAGAACATTTTGCCCACCAGATAGATCACATAGAAATGACTGCACCTAGGACTGTCGCTGAACACATCAACATTACACCTACTCACATCCGGTCCAGTATTACACTACCCACTGTTGAGTCGAACAACTGGACCATTGAACCCACTCTGATCAACACCATATCTCATTCGGTTCAGTTTCACGGCATGCGTGATGAAGACCCATGTGGCCATTTAACTAGATTTAGTAGAGTCTGTAGCACCTTCCAGCTTGGTGCCACTGATGACGCTATTCGTTTGCGTTTGTTCCCGTTCTCACTTACTGATCAGGCCGTCACATGGCTGGACTCCCTCCCACAGGGAGCCATCACCTCTTGGACTGATCTTCAGACGAAATTCCTGCAGAAGTATATTCCTTCTGCTAAAACTGCTCGTCTTAAAAATCTTATCTATGCCTTTACTGAGCAGTCAGGGGAGTCCTTCTATGAGACATGGGACAGATTCAAGGCACTTCTGAATAAGTGCCCTCATCATGGTCTTGAGGACTGGAGAGTCGTGGAGAAATTCTATACCGGAGTTTTTTAACGCGACCAAAAGATTCCTTGACTCTACAGCAGGCGGTAACATGATGAAAAACAAAACCGCTGCTGAATGCCTTGAGATGATAGAGGACCTAGCCACTAGCACCTACATCGAGCCTGGCTCTGGAGGCGTTACTGCTGCCCCTAAAGGTATCCATTCTGTTGAGAGTAGCATTGCACTAGCCGCCCAGGTAGAATCTTTAGCTAAGGTCATGAAGGACATTCAGGTTAAGATTAGTGCTAAGTGTGAGATTTGTAGAGGGGGTCATGAGACCATAGATTGCCACGTAGGTCCTAGTGAGGAATTGAACTACGTCCAGAATTCAGATCAAGTCCAAAGTTACAGCTCTGGATGGCAGAGTATAGGAGATCCTAAGTATGAGATTAGTGAGTTAATAAAGAAAAGTGAGAAGAATCAGGCTAGGACGAATAAACTCCTAGAGACCATAGTGATGCAGCGTGAGACCCGTTATCAGGAGCAGCAAAAGAAGAATCGGGAATTTGAGCTACTATTTAGGAATCAGGGGTCCACGCTCCAGTGTTTAGAGAGGGTCATAGGAGAGTTAGTTGGTAAGATGACTAGAAATTCGACAGATGCTCTGGTAAATGCGGTGTTCACCAAAAGTGGGAAGAGCACGGGAGTTGATCACCCAGTGTCGAGAGAGAGTGAGTTAGTTAAGGAGGAGAGTGTCAATGAGGAGATTAGGGTAGAGTCTTCGGGCAAGGTGCACCCTACTAGGCTAGACACAGCAAGTACCGCACAGCCCAAAAGTCGGTTGAATGAGAAACAGTCTGACGAGGAGCCCAAAAAGGTTTATGTTCCACCTGCCCCATATGAACCAGTACCGCCTTATCCAGGTAGGCTGAATAAGAGTGAGCACTTAGAGCAATATAGGCACTTCATTGATTTGTCTAAAGAACCTAAGATTAAAGTCCCATCCATTGATGTTCTTAGAGATAAGCCTAAGTATGGGAAGTTCTTGAGGGAGATGTTGTCCCACAAGGAGAAGTTGAAAAAGCTTTCCCATGTCACTCTGAGTGAGGAGTGTTCGGCTGTCGTTCTTAATAAACTACCCGAGAAGATGACTGATCCTGGGAGTTTTACTATCCCTTGTCAGATAGGTGCTTTGACAGTTAGGAACGCCCTCGCTGATTTAGGTGCTAGAATTAATCTCATGCCCTATTCCATGTTTAAGAGATTAGATCTTGGGGAGTTGAATCCAACTAGGATGTGCTTACAGTTGGCTGATAAATCTGTGAAGTACCCTGTGGGCATTCTAGAGAATTTGCTAGTAAGGGTGGAGAGATTCGTGTTTCTCGTTGATTTTGTCGTACTTGATATGCGGGAGGACGAGCATGTGCCGTTGATCTTAGGACGACCCTTCTTACGCACCGCAAAGGCATTGATCGATGTCTCGGACGGTCGGATTACACCGCGTGTAGGGGATAACTCCATCACTTTTGGTGTTAATAGGTCTAGGGAGAGTATGAGTATTCAAGTCGAATCTGTGTGCTTTCTTGGCACTTTCATGTCACATGTCGACCGATGCATTGACTACATCTGTGGAGCAGACTTATTAGATAGGCGGCACCAAACAGAAGAGAGGCATGAGGTACAGATAGAGACTGTAGTTCCTGTGCAGCATGATCCGGCTCTGCAGCCGGTGAGCCTCCTGATAGGTTAGAGGTAGTTAAGGTTGTTGAGAGTTCCGAGGAGGTGCTGAAGGAGCCCTCAGTTCATATTTTGCTATCCCACGAGTATGAGAGTGAGCACAAGATAGATGAGGAGAATAAGGCACTGTTTAAATCTAGCCTTGAGGTAGTGAATAAATCTAAGTGTGGGGATAGGATCCTGATTCACCACTCGCATTTAAAAATATTTTCTGGTGATCTTAGATTTAGGTGGAAAATATCATGCCTTGGGAGAGATAACATTAGTAACATGATTGATTTACGTGAGGATGGTGTAGATATCCTCGTTGATCCAGGTTAGAGTGCTTGATAAAAGAATAGGATCATGGGTGAGGACCCAAATTTGTAGAGTTTGTATTTTTTTTTTTATGTGTTTATTTTGTGTGTTTGCATTTTTGTGTGTTTGTTTCGTCTTATTTTTGCAGGATGTTAAGCTTGTCTTTGGCGTGGAAATATTTCATCCATACAAGGTTTGATGTTGATTTTATTTTCTCTTTACACAAAAAAAAAAAAACATTTAAAAAAAAAGCCACATAACCTCCACCATTATCATTATCACCCGCCACTGACCACCACCGTGCTGATCCAGGATTCCGACTATGGCCGCAAAGGAAATGATATACGACTGTAGATGATAGACGGACGGGACACTTTCTGCGAATTATCGCCACATATTCCGAGAGTTGTGCGTCTGCGGGTAGGATTCTAGACCTAGGTAGTTGCCTTCCATATTATCTGAGTTCGATCTAGTGTTCTTAGCTTCCTGTTTTCGTCTCTGTGTTATTTATTTTAATTGCTTTTATTTTATTTGCATTTAGTTTAAAATTAATTCACAAAAAAAAATCCAAATTATTAGGCTAGGAGTCGGCAGAGGTTTAGTACCGAGAGTCGCCATATTGTGTCCACGGTTTGATATTCTAGACTTACTTGCTCTGCTACACTGCGACCGGTACACTTGCCGTTAGTGTGTGGTTTTGTAGGTTTTTCCATTTTTAAAACTTGACCGATTTATTTACTACACATTTCACACATCGGGGCGATACTGATTAGGTTTGACTGAACTAAAACATTTAGTCCAAACCTTTATATATAAAAGGTGTATTTGGTGTAACGGTTGTGTACTTAGTCCTTAATGCGTTTGGTTTATGGTGTATTGAAAATGCCTAAGTTTGGTTGAATTTGAGAATTTGGTGAGTTGATTCTGTTGAATGTGTGTCTGCTATATGGACAGAACATGATAGTGTTTTGTTGTGGAATGGAACAGTAGGATGCATCTAATTTTATTACTATTTTTCTTGTATTTTTCATTCAGAATATACTAAATTGACTGATCGATGTATGCTAACTGGAAGTTGCTGTGAAGAAGTTTATGAACCAAGATATCTCAAGGGATGCACTGACTCAATTTGAAGCCGAAGTAAAGACCAAAAGATGTTTTTTTTTTCCCTTTTTCATTTTAGATTAAAAAGTGTAGAAAGTTAATCCTCACAATCTAATTTTCTCCAATACAATTATTTGAGTCACTTCATGGTGCTGTCTTGCAGGTCAAGATCATGTTAAGGTTGGTTTAGACTTGCCATCTCAAATTTGGCCTTTCATTTCAGTAACAATCTTTATAAACTCTACCAGTCTTGCACTTCTCACAACAGTGTATGCATTAAACGGGCCTTGGTCAATCTTTAATCAACATGTTCTAGCGGATGCTCCATTAATCAACAATGTTCTAGTGGGTGCGTAATCGATGTTCTTTCATGCAACCGATAAAGTCGAGTTTTTTTTCCATATTGGTGTGGTGGGAAAAAGTATTTACCAAATTGGTGTTGTTTCAAAAATAGTTACCAAAGTAGTGTTTTTATCTATTTTATTAGTTTCTCACCCTTAATCTTATTGGGTAACTTCACTTAATTAAATAATTATTGACCTAAATACTTTTTTTAAATATAATTTAGCATTAGAACTGTTAGCTTGGTTAACGTATATGAACCTTATGAGTTCATAATCGAATTATTATTATTATTATTATTATTATTATTATTATTATTATTATTATTATTATTATTATTATTATTATTATTATTATTATTACATCGTTCAAAAGTAGAGATTAATTTGAACTTTTTTTTAACTATCAACCATTTTTATAATTTTACTATTTATATAAAAAATGAGAAACAGTAAATAAAAAATAATATATATGCATAGGGTGGGGTTAGGAAACAAAAGTGGTGTTTTGTAAGAAGGGTGAGAAGCAAAAATAGCTATTGGATCAAAGTGTTGAAGGGCTGAGATGAAATGAGTGGCAATTTTGTAATATGTGCTATAATATTATTAAACAAATTAAGGCTTTAGGGGCAATAAGGTAAAATTACACATATCAATTAATAACATACACTACCAAATCGTTACATTCATCCTATTAATACACAACTTCTTCCCTAAAAATAAGCAATCATTAAATACGAAAATTGATAATTGATAAGATATTCTCTCAAAACAATTAGGTGTTTTATGTGCTTTGATTGATCGTATGTTATTATGTGTTTTTTAATGTAAAAGATACAACTTTGTTTTACCACAAAAAATGTTTTATTTTTTTATTTAAACACATACCGATTTGTTCATAGTAATTGCTCTTAGTTTGTTTAAGTTTAATAAAGGTATAACCGAAAATAAAGTTGTGTTTGTTTTATGTTTAAAACACACCCATATGTGTTTTTACCAAAAAAGACATGAGTTTTTTTTTTATCTCTAAACATTAAAAATTGGTTTATGATTAAACACATACAGATGTCTTTCACAAACACTGATGTGTTTTACAAAAAACACAATAATAAAGTTGAGTTTTATCAATGTAAACACATACAGATGTGTTTTTTTTTTACTGTTTAAACACATAAAAGATGTTTTTGCTGTTTTAAAAAAGACGTATGTGTTTACAAAGAACATGTTTTACATTAAAGCCACTTGTCTGATTATCTTTTTATGAATTCGAAATATGCATACTAAATTAATATAACAAAGAGATCGGAATTATAATAGAAACATATATGTATTTTCGGATGATATTTTGAAAAAAATTTCCCTATAATCACTCTATTAACAAAAAAAAATATACACACATTCGGTAAACAAACAAAATTACCGAAATTCTAAAATTAAATTCCCTATAATCACTCCTTAATTACAAAAAGATTTAAATTTAATAAGTTAATTATTTGTGTATAATTACCTTTGTATACTTTACTTTAGTGCCACTTGTCATTATGAGAGCCTTTCTTACCCTTCTCACAATATTAACCTTTTGTATGGGAACCCTTATCTATATGCATATACATAAAATAAAAATATACATTTACTTTTTATAAAAAATAGAAATTATATAATTCGATTTATTGGTGAAAATTGGGGGAGCTAGAGTGGAGATAATGTGGAGGTTGGAGATTCGATTTTTGTCGGAGCCATATTTACCACATGTGGGGGTTCCACCTGGGTAGATCTCCAATCCAGGTGGAATTGGTAATCAGTATAGGCTGACCCAGGGTGTTAGCCAAAGCTCCACCGGTTGCACCACTTGTCGTTCAAAAATAAATAAATAAAATAATAATGAGGCTAGTTCAAAAGGCATAACTTGAATTTAATTCAAAACCAAATTCGGAAGCTGGTCGTTTATTAACCACCAGTAGGAATGCCCGCGCGTTGCGGCGGGTGCATCTGTTTTGCCCCTTGTGCATTGTGTTTGTTGGTTATTCGTTATGTTAAAGTAGAAAACAACGATGTATAAAATATATGTTATCAAAAACTGAAACTCATAAGTATATCTTTTGAATATTTTAAATGGGTACATCACAATAGGTCGTACTATTCCTTACAACACCCTTAGATTGGTCCACGTCCTTCGGTGGGACCCTTTTATGTATCTCGAAGGCAGATAAGTATGCCATCGTAGAGCGGTACTTAGCGTAGTGAAGTGACGTTGTATCTCTTAATGACCATAAGATTGTAGTGGAAGTGATGTAATTACTAAAATACAGTTTGTAGTGTGCAACATATTTCTATTATTTTAGAGCACCCGCGAGATGCAGCGGAGTCAATGATTTACATAGATACTCTCGTTTTATGTTAGTTTGACAAGCGTGGTAACAAATATATTGGACCAAACAAATTAGTAATCAATATAGTTAAAACTACCAAATCGGCTGATAAGAACTTGTCTTCTTTTGGATATGTAAACAATTGGTGACTTCGTGAGATCCTTAAATTTTATTCCTAGAAGCTTATAGTAGCGAAGAAAACAAAAAACCATCGAGGAAGATGATGACGTTTCTCATGAAGTATCTCTACCAATAAAGGTTGTATTTACTTAAATTTTGCGGGTATCCTTCACTGATGCTTTATAATATATATAGTATAGAAGATAAAGATTCGGGTTGATTCATTAGCGTGAGCATGAATTTATGGCGTTTCGATTTCTTATTTCTTAACACAAATAACATAAGTAACTAACACATAGTTAAGTTTTTGTTTTCTTTTTATGCTAGTGTTTAATTTATTTTATTAATTAGAATTAGAATATTGTGAACCATACTTCATACAACGTTTAACAAGAACATTAAATATATAAACAAATACCTTAAAAGTCTTAGAACAAATATAGTTTACGTATAAAGTTATATTTGAGCATGCATATATAGATTTATAGAGTTAACTATTTCATGGCGTTCAAGGAGACCATGTTGATTGAAATTGAGGAATGTCTCCATACCCTTCTCCAACCATCCTCTCCATCATCTGTCCTTCATGTCTATTTGTTCCCTGCAACATCAGGTTTCATCCCATGCAGTAAGTGGAAGTAATATTTATAATATATTAGAAACGTAGTAGCAAATCTAGAATGTTATATTTATAATTTTGTCCGTTTTATTTTATTATATATATATGATTCAAGATAAACAACTTCTTAACAAGGATAGTTAAGAAAGCCACCTGTCACCTTCATATGGGCAATATCATCCAATTCAGTAGAGTTGAGGTCAATAGGTCATAGAACATCCTGGCTTGTGAAAGCTTCATGAAAAGAAACTAAAAATGCACAAAGAAGAGAAAAACTGTACTAATTAATTTTGAAAAATATTTTCTCATCAATAATTTTGAATGTTGTTTGTTTATTGTTTTAATTGTTAGCTGCACAATTAAATTACCTCAATTTGATTCTGCAACGATCCAACATAGTTGATTATTACATCCAACATCACTGGCATTCTCATTGTATATAGCAAATAACTAAATTTATATGGAGCAAAAAATGATATATTATGAAGATAAATTTTTGTAATTGTCAAAGAAAATATGAACAAGTAGAAAAAAAATGTATATATGTATATAAAGATTAACTCATATCTTTATACCTTGTAGCATCCAGGAACCATATCTTGCAAGCGTCTTAACTTCTCATTGATTTTTTTCTCTTCTTATCTAATGAAGACATAAAATTTTTGGACAAAACAATGTTTCAAAACATGAAATTAGCTCTAAGATTTTGTTTGGGGTTATGAAAAGACTATTAGCATTCAAGAAATTGATTATAATGAAGTATATATAATAATATAGATGGGGGGTTGAAAGGTCTCACATTTAAGATGCATCATATGTTAAGTTGTATTTTGTGTTTTAAAAGTTGGACATAAGGGCATAATTGGGATAAGATTTTAGGATGTGAGGTATTGTATTATGTTAAATTTACTAATCTACCCTCCTAAGTGTCTTAATTGTCACAACTATGCCAATAATACCCTTAATTTTTTTGCTTAAATATGTTGTACATGTTGCTTCTTAAGTTGTACGGAGGTGAAAATGACTATGTTGTACATCACTCCTCCTTTATAATGTATTATAGATTATAGTTTTTTATTAACTAACCCATTATTTTTTCTTTTTCTCAATTAACTCATTATAATCTTTTCAATCTTATTACAAGTGTAAAGTTATTTCGCATCATTCTTTTAATTTGTATTTTACATGAATTGATTGATACCAAAATTCGAATATGGTTATGTACAAATATTGAGGTCTTTGCTATTTGAATCAATAAAAAAAGTAAGCATTTATCATAAAAAAAAGTGATATTCATATTTGCATAGGACTCAAATACCCTGATATTTATGCCAAATTTGATTTTAATCAATTCATGTAAAATATAAACAAAAAGAATTTTGCGAAATAAATTTATTGACATGTAACATGAAGGAAAAGATCTTAACGAGTTGGCTGAGAAAAAAAAAATAACAAAAAATAGTGAGTTGGTTAACTAAAAAAGCCAAAATGGTTTCTTATCCTATCAAATTTCAAATTTGGTTTTGAATCAAATTCAACCTATGAATTTTGAACCTGTCCCATTATTTGAAATCGAGTTATATAATTTGTGTTTTTTATAGAAACATGTATATTTTTTTAGCTTATATATATATATATATATATATTATATAGGGGAGGGATAATTTGAAAACCCTCCCCACTTGAGAAAACTCCTTAAACCCACATCTTATCCACTCATTCAACTTGATCAATGGCTGTTATTGTTTCTGCTTTTTGATGAAGAGTAAAGATGCTCTTTTAGTCATTAAAGGGTAAAAATGTCCAAACAAAAATTACTTTCCTCTCTCCTCTCTCCTCTCTCCTCTTTCCTCTCTCAAATATAACTCATAACAGATTTAGCTAACCCAATTTTTGTTCAACCCAACCAACAAAAACATATCAACAAAAACATATGATATTTTATATTTCAAACACAAAAAACATATGATATTTTATATTCCAAAGGCAAAAACATGTGATGAATTATAACCCAAACAATAAAAAACATATGTTTTTAAATGAAAACAAATGTTTTTGAAAGGAAAAAACACCAGCTACATCTTCCTTCCTTCACCTTAGGCCATCACACAATATAAATATATGACCAGAAATAAAAAAAATATAATTGCAAAAAAAAAAAAAACGAAAGATAACAAAACATGCTTTGATTTCTAAACTTGCATCAACCATATTGAAAGAAAAAAAAACATATATAATGTGTTCTTAAAACAGAAAATAGGAAAAAATTATAACCAAACAACAAAAACATATGATAAACCATACCCAACCAACTAAAAAACATATGTTTTAAATGAAAAAACAAATGTTCTTAAAACAGAAAATAGGAAAAAATCAAATAAAAGGGTAGGAATCTCAACAATTTGATCATAACCAGCATAACACAAACAAAACTCCAAGAAATTCTTAGTGCCATATCTAGATCTTGAAACCCATATTTTATCATCTTAATCCAACTCTTTGTTGACAAAATTCCAAAATTTCTTAGCGTCGGAGCTGTGAAATTGTATCCATCCATCACAACTTGTAGAACCCCAAAAATGAATATTATATTTGTCGTAGATAAGAACAAAGCCCCATCATCATGTAGAACACCAAAAAAATTATTATTTAGGAAACAAACCCATGTATAAAAAATTCAAAATTTTCACAAAACTAAAAGAACTAGACATATATAGAAGGATGTACAGAACTAAGAAAATACAAAAAACATGTCACCTCGTATCTCGTCTCTCGTTTCCAGCTATCACCGGAGAGAAGATATATGTGTCACATCGTCACCTTTTCACCGTCGAACATCTTGCCACCAGAGAGAGGTTATGTGTGTATAGATCTTGAACACCAAAACCCATCTTCACCTTCATCGAAAAAAAACGAACTGTAAACATTTTCTTTTCATTAACAGTCATAACCATCAAGAAAACCCCATCAGAAACATGCCTGTGATGGTAGAGAGAGAGAGAGAGAGAGAGAGAGAGAGAGAGAGAGAGAGAGAAGGTGGGTAGAAGAGAAGAGGAAGGTGGAGATCTGTATAATTGGTGGTTCGGTGATGGTGATGTAGTTGCCGAGGTGATGGGTGATGGTGGATCTGTATGTGTTTGAAGAGAAGAGGATGATGGGTTGAAGATAAGAGGAAGGTGGAGATCTCTGTAATTAGAGGGAGATGAATGAAAAAAGATGCAGATAGATTATTGTGTTTGGAGAGAGAGAGAGTGAAAGAAAAAGTTAGACTTTGGAGGGATAAATATATTGAAAAAGAAAGAGTTGTCAGATTGACTAGATGAGAGATGTTTGGATTTAAATTTAATACCTAAAATGCCCTTATGGGTTGATAAAAATGTAAGATGTGGACAAATGAGAACCACTAATATGGGTTTCTTGGGTTTCATCAACTCAAAGGGGTTTTCTAAATATAATTGCCCTATATATATATATATATATATATATATATATATATATATATATATATATATATATATATATAGTATAAGGATAAATGGAAAACCCTCCTAAACCGGAAAACTCTGAAAACTCTAACTTCCTTAGCTTTTTTTATATGAAAATTTTAGGGTATGTAATATACATGATTTTAAGCATTTTGAGCCAAAAAAAATCAAAAAAGCGCCTAGTAATTTTTTTTTAAAAAAAATAAATAAGTTTTTGGGTAACACATTGTTAACACATGTTAATTTCGCTTAACATGTGTTACCCGAAAACTTATTTTTTTTTTTTTTTAAAAAAAAGGTGTTCGGCGCTTTTTTGATTTTTTTTGCTCAAAATGCTTAAAATCATGTATATTACATGCCCTAAAATTTTCAGGCCCTAAAAAGCTTGGGAAGTCAGAGTTTCCAAAGTTTTCCAGTTTATGAGGGTTTTCCATGGATCCTTACCCTATATATATATATATATATATATATATATATATATATATATATATATATATATATTATTCTTCATTTACTATACTTCGTTGTTTTTATATAGTAAATGTTTAACTTATATAATTATAAATTAATCGTTACACATTTAAGTTCTTGTATATTAAAAAGTGATTAGGTTGATAATTATTATTTACTAAATGAAGTCATTTAATGAGACTAGGAGAGAGAAACTAATAAAGTGAGATAAAACACTATTTTGGTAAATATTATTAAAACAACACTATTTTGGTAAATATTATTAAAACAACACTATTTTGGTAAATATTTTTTCCACCAACACTACTATAGGAAAAAACTCCGATAAAGTCATATGATTTCATCAAGTGTCATGTTATCTTAATAACATGTGTTATATATAGTAAATTATCATTGTAATTTATTGCAATTATCTCTCCATAATTAGTGGAGATCTCATCTTGTATTATATAAGGTTGACATATCAATGAGAATAGGCAAGTTGAATTGTTCTCTATCATGGTATCAATCTAGGTTTTCTAAACCCCTTCCACCACCCCTTTCTTTCTGATCATTCGCTGCACCCCTCTGTCCTCGTGACAACAACCTTCTCATCCCTTTTTCATACCTCTATCTCTCCTCTACTACCCTCTCATGGATTCCAAAACTATCCATCCTGCATTCACTGTTACAAATATCAAGTCTCATGTTCCTATAATCCTAGAGAAAGATTCAACCCACTACATGACATGGAAAACCTTATTCAAGGTCCATTGTCAAGCCTATGAGGTGCAGCACCATCTTGCTCCTAAACCGGCTGTGACTACTCCCCCCGCCACTTCTGATCCAGTTTCCGCCGCCACAGCAGAGGCGGCTGCCCTTGCCGCCGAGTCACTTTGGTTTCGCCTAGACGCCATCGTCTTACAGACGGCATATGAGGCTTGGAATGCGGTTGAGAGCGAGTTTACTGATAATGAGAATACTAGGGCTATTTTTCTTGGACAAGAGTTCGCAAATCTATATCTTGAGAATTTCTCATCCATGGATGAATACTGTCAACAGGCCAAGCATTTGGCTGACCAACTCGGGAGCGTAGGCTCTCCGGTTGACAATCGGATGCTAGTGCTTAAGGTGCTCACGGGTCTCACCGAATCATATGATAGCATATCCACAGTACTCCAAAACCAAAACCCCCTGCCCGATTTCCGTGATGTTCGCTCAAGGTTGAACCAAGAAGAAACCAAAAAGAAACGCCATACGACCCGTGCATCACAATCTGCTGCCACTGCTCTTCATACCACCACCTCCTCCACACCTCAAAACTCACCCCAAACCCAAACCTACAATCGGAATCCATCCAACAATCGACCTGGTCGTGGCCGCCGGCAAACCAGGCCCAACCCTAACCGTGGCAGAAACCCAGCTTCACAGCCCAATACCCCGTCGCACCCTTACATAGTTTTTCCAAACAGTTGAACCGCCACACAATGGGCTACGGCCCTAAACCAAACTAGATCGGCCCAAACCCAACCCCCATGTCCCTACCCATCTAGGCCCAACAACAGTAATTCTCAAGGTATTCTTGGCCCACGCCCTGATCAAGCCCACTATGTTGCCTACTCCCCGACCGACATTGAATAAGCACTTTACTCACTTGCTCTCAACGCGCCGGATCATGGTGTGATGGACACCGGTGCTTCTTCTCATTCCGCCAATGCCCAAGGTATATACTCCCCGTCTACTTTTAATAAATGCACTAATAAATTTATTGTAGTTGGTAATGGCATGACCATCCCTGTATTGGCCCAAGGCAACCAAGTCCTTCCACCACCTTGCCCACCCCTTAAACTTAACGATGTCCTATTTGCCCTCAATATTATCAAAAACCTTATCTCTGTCCGTCGCCTTACCTCTGATAATTTAGTGTCTATTGAATTTGACCATTTTGGCTTTCTTGTGAAGGATCTCAAAACTCGGGCTCCTATCCTACGATGCGATAGCACTGGCGATCTTTATCCTCTGACTGAACCTCTCCCACTCAAGTCCACTCAACCAACCACCTTTGTTGTTGTCTCTCAAGATCGCTGGCATCAACGATTGGGTCACCCTGGCACTACTTTATTACAGTCTTTGAAATTATCCTCTTTTATTGATTATGGCAAACTTAATAAAACACATTGTGAACCTTGCATTTTTAGTAAAAGTGTTAGATTGCCATTTTATGATCTTGTCAATGTTACCCATTCAGCTTTTGACATTATTCATAGTGATTTATGGACCTCTCCTGTCCCTAGTACAGGTGGTCACAAATATTACATCTTGTTTGTCGATGACTTCACCATTTTTTTGTGGACATTTCCACTATCCAATAAGTCACAAGTATTTCACACATTTACCACACTTCACAATTTAATTAACACCCAATTTCAATGCAAAAGCAAACAATTTCAGTGTGATAACGGGAAGAGTATGCAAATCAAAATTTTTATAATTTTTGTCACCACAACGGCATGCAATTCCATTTCTCTTGTCCTTATACCTCTTCCCAAAATGGTAAAGTGGAACGCAAAATCCGCACCATCAACAACATGATCCGAACCCTACTTGCCCAAGCCTCCTTACCCCCTAACATGTGTCACCATGCCCTTGAGACCGCCACATATCTCCTAAACATTCTACCTAGTAAACTTCACCACTTTAAATCCCCAACTTCTCTCCTTTACAATTGCATTCCTGAATACGATCATGTTCGTGTCTTCGGGTGCCTTTGTTATCCCCTACACCCATCCACCACCATTCACAAACTCAATTACCGTTCTCACCCTTGTGTCTTCCTTGGCTATCCCGCAAATCATCGTGGGTACAAGTGTCTTGACCTCACCACACACCAACTAATCATATCTAGACATGTCCACTTTGAAGAAACAATTTTTCCCTACACTATACAATCCCCTACCAAACCACCCTCCTATGACTTTCTCAACCCCACCATCCACCCCCTCGTCTGGGAACACCTACAACACTCACACAACTCTCAACCACCAACCAACCCGCTTTCTGACCCTCCAGTGTCACACGTCCCTACTTCCACTCCACATTCCATCCCACCCCCAACTCATCTATTCCTTATCCGAACCCCTCTGGTCCCACAAACACTCCTTCACATTGTTAAAACGTGAAGGACCGATACTACATCGCCAATCGCTCCTGATTATCTCCACAAGACGCCAAACCGAATATAATAAAAATAAATAATACATGTGTAAACCCAAGAATCTTACTTTATTGATTGATAAAACAAGTCAGCACAGATTCTTCATACATACACACATACATACGTTGTTGAATGGGACGCCGGCCTGAGGTGAGCTCAAACCTCAGGCCAACCTGGACTAGACCACACACAGTAGTCTTCTCCTAGAGACTGTTGCAACTCTCTCTTAGAAACCCTAAACCTAACACAGATATATATAGGCTATGAATATCTAAGTATGGGCTGGGCCTCAGGCATGTCTCCTGGGCTACCACAATAATGCCCTCACTCTAATACATTAAAACTAAGCCCACATGAGTTGCATAGCGACGGTCACAAATGTACCAACAAACTCCCCCTTGACCGTTGCTATCAACTCTGACAAACACTGATAATCATCAGTCATAAAACATGCACTAACAAACTCCCCCTTGACTGATGATTTCAGTTCTTCTCTGATAAGACTTGATCTTCGTCTCCCAATTAGCTGTGTCTGACTCTGTCTGATATCTTCACAAATCCACCGAATACCCGAAACCTTTCGCATCCAATCTCCCCTTCAATGTAGGTCTATCCAAATTACTTTTATATCCACCATAATCTGCATCTTTCCTCCTATGAAGAATTTATGTCTGATTAATAAAGGACCCAAGTAACCAGCATATGATAAGGTTCAATCTTCAACTAATCAGTAACGAACATCCAGGTTCATTGCAAAAATATTTCAACAAAATCTCGCACATCTAATTTTTCAGAGAACAATGCTCTAATAATTTTGCCAAATAAATAATTATCTCCCCTTTTTCTCTGCAAAATATCACCGCATTGACGTGTATATTTTTTGTTTCCCCCATTCACAACCAGCATCACTCATCCAAACGTCATTGAGTCCAATAAATTTGTGTAGTCCATTTCAAATAAACCTGGCACTTTAATTTTTCCAAAAATGATATCTTCACGCCGAAGTTTATAAAATAATCTCAATCCCAAAAGTGTAGCCAATCATAATAAATGCACCAATCTTCTTAAAGTCAGCCCATTCAAATCAATAACTACCTTTCAAAAAAAATCCGACCCCCCCCCTTTTTTTTAAATGCTGCTTACCTTAAATTTAGAGCCACCAATCCCAAACCAACCCAAATCGCTAATGAAGGGAGTCCATCCGTAGATAAGCTCACAACCAAAAACAAGATAAAAGTGGGGTTAGCCCAATGTCGAGTTTAATCAGTTGTCCTCTTATTTTTGGCGCCCAAGTTCAAGAAGCTTCCATACTAGAATTCCACCAAATCCTCAATTGATTAAAAACCAATTAAATATTTTCCATACTCGATGCCACATAATCAGGGAAGTTATTATCTTTTTTGAAAATATTAAACTACTGGCTGATTACCCCGGGAAGGTCCCGGGGTTGAAAATTTTAATATGATTTAATAAAAAATGATAAAAGAAGAAAACCCAAATCACGAAAAGAGTAAATAACTTAAACATAATCAATCTTAGTTAAAAAAACATTTATTTAAAAAGTTAAAAAAAATAAAAAGCATAAACCATATTAAACATAATACAGTATTAAAAGGATAACCTTCAACATATAATCATCTTCACGTAATTTAAAATATGTTACAATTTGACTTTGACTTATATAGATGTATAATTCATGATGAGGGTTGAAAAATATAACCATTCTAATAATACTAATAGTAATAATTATTACTCTTGTAATTAAATAAATAAAAAATAACCTTGCTATAAGGTGACACCATGTGTTGGAGTGTTGCGCGATTCTTTCTCTTAGCTTCTCTTGATGAATTATATCTATCCATCTTTAGAAGAGTAAAATTCCAATGCATGGCGATTGAGGCGAATTTCAACATCGTAGATAAGAACCTGGTTTAAAAGAAAAAACATGATTAATGAATAACCTGAACACTTTGTGTTTTTTTTTTCTGTATGAACAAAACCCCACAAAAAATAGTTGTTTTTTCTCTGTTTTTTATATAGCACTATGGTACTCGTTGTAAAAATAATAAAACGCTCGTTAATTTGGTGTAATTTTTTTATTTAAAAAATCTCGAATATAAAATATATTAACGTTAAAAAATTATGGAGGAACATAAGAGAGAAAAATTTAAATTTGTTTTTAAATTATTTTTTCCTAAAATAACGCAATTTAATTTTAGTAATTGAGAATTAAGAGATAGAGAGATAAATTTAGAGTTTTATATTTATCTTTTTTTAATTAAAAAAAGGAAATAATTCAAAAACACTATAATCTTTCAATTATGATGCCACGTGGCAGTTTCATGGAGAGATTGAAGGCACCATTGCACGCCACGTCAGCAATGTTCAATTCTTTTATATATATTAATAGATGTCCTAAATTGTAGCAAAAAAACCCACGGATGAATCACCCCAACCAAACATAATCCGAACCAATCCAACCACCTCCTTCGAATCAAACTCCAAAACAGTAACCCAAACCTTTGAATATCCTAAATAATGTTAATCTTTAAGAACAAACATTATGATCAACCAATAATGAACCTTGAACATCATCCAAACCAAAAAAAAATACTCAGACCACTAAACCCAAATATCATAGGTCGGCACAAATCCAAACATCCTTATCAACAATCCCATAACATCGATCAAACCAATTTAAATATATTTTTTTTCTTTTTTTTTATGTTTTTTTATACAAACTAACCTGTTGCGAACCACAAATACTACTCGGTATCACGTCTTCTATGAGTTTTAGCGGAAATAAAACCCAAAATCAAGAGCAATCGTGAATCGAGAGGCGGTTAGACCTTCCGATTCGTAACCATGCTCTGATACCACTGTTAAAACGTGAAGGACCGATACTACATCACCAATCGCTCCTAATTATCTCCACAAGACGCCAAACCGAATATAATAAAAATAAATAATACATGTGTAAAACCAAGAATCTTACTTTATTGATTGATAAAACAAGTCGGCACAGATTCTTCATACATACACACATACATACGTTGTTGAATGGGACGCCGGCCTGAGGTGAGCTCAACCTCAGGCCAACCTGGACTAGACCACACACAGTAGTCTTCTCCTAGAGACTGTTTCAACTCTCTCTTAGAAACCCTAAACCTAACACAGATATATAGAGGCTATGAATATCTAAGTCTGGGCTGGGCCTCAGGCATGTCGCCTGGGCTACCACAATAATGCCCTCACTCTAATACATTAAAACTAAGCCCACATGAGTTGCATAGCGACGGTCACAAATATACCAACACACATAACACCCCAGCACCCCACACCGGCCCCATTCACCCTTCGGCCCAAACTCCTTTACATAACACTCCCTCACAAACCGGCCCCATTAACCCTTCGGCCCAAACTCCTCTCTCGCCAACCACTGTTCCCTCCACGGCCCAAGTCCCCAACCCATCGATGGCCCAATCCTCTACCTCTACACCGGCCAATGTGCCCACCCCACCATCGACCCAAAATGCTCCACCTCCCCCTCCGCCTACTACCCGCCCACACACCAGATCCATGAGTGGTATTGTTAAGCCCAAACATCCATTCAACCTTCACACCAGCACCATCGTTCCTATTCCGAAAAACCCTCGGGTTGCCTTGTCCTCTCCAGAATGGTACAATGCCATGTCCAACGAATTTAGTGCACTTATTAAAAACAAGACCTGGGAGCTTGTACCTAGGACCCCGGACATGAACATTATTCGTAGCTTGTGGTTATTTAAACATAAATTCAGGTCGGATGGCACTTTGGAGCGTTATAAAGCACGACTGGTGTGTGATGGTTATAAGCAGTAGTCGGGAATCGACTGTGGTGAAACATTTAGCCCAGTTGTCAAACCGTCCACCATACGATTCGTTCTTTCCTTAGCACTTTCCAAGTCCTGGCCAATTCATCAATTGGACGTTACTAATGCCTTTCTACATGGTAACATGGAAGAAACCGTGTACATGCATCAGCCTATGGGATTTCGCCACAGAGACTTTCCGGATCACGTATGCCGACTTCGCAAATCTCTTTGCGGGTTGAAGCATGCACCACGGGCTTGGTACCAGCGATTCATAGATTTTGTTACGTTACAGGGGTTCCGTCAAAGCTAGTCCGACAATTCCTTATTTATTTATCATAACGGCCCTGACACTGCTTATCTGCTTATATATGTGGACGACATTATTCTTACCACGTCCAACAAAAATCTTCCGAAACGTTTATTACATGATTTGGCTAGTGAATTCGCAATGAAAGACTTTGGGCCTCTCTCATATTTTTTGGGTATTCAGGTGACCAGGGATGGTGACACTATGTTTTTGTCACAACAGGCATATGTTAACGACATTATCCATCGGGCCTCCTTGGACTCGTGCAACCCTGTTGCCACACCGGTTGACACGCAATCCAAACTTTCTACTGATTCAGGCCCTCTGCACGACGACCCTACTACTTATCGCAGTCTTGCTGGTGCTCTCCAGTATCTTACTTTTACCAGGCCAGATATCTCTTATGCAGTGCAGCAAATTTTCATGCACATGCATGCTCCACAATTGGATCACTGGAACGCATTGAAGCGTGTCATTTGATATCTTTAGGGAACTGCGGATCATGGTCTCCATCTGGGTCTTGTTCCCAACCTGTCTATACGGGCTTATACTGATGCTGACTGGGCTGGCTACCCAGACACACGTCGCTCCACATCAGGTTATTGTGTTTATTTGGGTGACAATCTTATTTCTTGGTCTTCTAAACGACAGTCCACAATCTCCAGATCCAGTGCTGAAGCCGAATACCGGGGTGTGGCAAATGTCGTGGCTGACATCTGTTGGTTACGCAATCTTCTTCTCGAACTTCATCATTCTCTCTCTCAAGCTACCTTGGTCTACTGTGACAATGTTAGTGCTGTTTATCTCTCGGGAAACCCGGTTCAACATCAACGCACTAAACACATTGAGATCGATATTCACTTTGTTCGTGAACAGGTGCAACGTGGACATATTCGGGTGTTACATGTTCCATCTCGTCACCAGATTGCTGATATCTTCACGAAGGGTCTACCTCGAGTCTTATTTGACGATTTTCGTGCCAGTCTCAACATCGGTCCTCCCGACGTTTCAACTACGAGGGTGTAATAACATGTGTTATATATAGTAAATTGTCATTGTAATTTATTGTAATTATCTCTCCACAATTAGTAGAGATCTCATCTTGTATTATATAAGATCGAGATTTGGTGATCTCAAGGTATGCTTTACTAACAATGCATGTGTTATATTAATTGATGTTCAAACAATCGATGTAAGTTTGTGATTTATGAATGGATTATATCAGTCCTTGAATGTATTGTCATAGGCATCAGGTTGATTTTTGTAAAAAAATAATAATAACTAATGTAGGAATGTGTTTTCATTATACTCTGTAGTTACTTAAAGTTAACATAAAAGCTATGGGTGGCAAAATGGGTAGGTTGGGTTGGGTTGGGTTGGTTGTTGGCAGTGGCGCAACATAGTAGGGGCGGGGAGGGGCGCCCCCCCACCCCCGGATTGTCGCGCAGAAGTTCCGATTATATAGTATTCGTATAGAAAATTTTGAAAATATAGGTTTTCGACCCCCCGAAACTAGTGACTTCCGACCCCCCGAACCTTCGGGTCAAGCTTCGCCACTGGTTGTTGGGTCAGAATGGGTTTGGGTTAGGATGCGTTTGAGTTAAGATGGGTAGATTAAAAGAATTGGTTAGGATGGGTTAGGTCATGTTGGGTTTGGTTCTGGATGGTTTGGATTAGGATATATTTACATCAAAATAGATTAAAATTTTAAAAAATTTTAAAAATAACATTAAAAAATTAAAAAGTAAAAAAAAATAAAAAGCGTAAAAAATACAAATTTAAAATTAAAAAAAATAAACTTAACGGTCCTGGATGGTTTCAACCTAACCCGTCCCGTAGCGACCCGGACTGTTTCGACCCGGTCAGGCCCAATAGTGACCCGACCGGGCGCGGTAACGACCCAGACCGTTTTTACCTGACCCGTCCAGCAGCGACCCACACCGTTTCGACCCGACCGGGCCCGGTAACGACAGAGACCGTTTCAAACTGACCCGTCCCGTAGCGACCCAGACTGTTTCGACCCGGCCGGGCCCGATAGTGATCCGGACCGTTTCTACCCGACCGGGCGCGGTAACGACCCATACCGTTTCAACCTGACCCGTCCCGTATCGACCCGGCCGGGCCCGGTAGCGACCCGGAACGTTTCGACCCGACCGGGCCAGGTAACAACCCAGACTGTTTCAACCTGACCCGTCTCGAAGCGACCCGGATTGTTTCGACCCGGTAGCGACCCGGACCGTTTCGACCCGACCGGGCGCGGTAACGACCCAAACCGTTTCAACCTGACCCGTCCGGTAACGACCCAGACCGTTTCGACCCAACCGGGCCCGGTAGCGACAGAGACCGTTTCAACTTGACCCGTCCCGTAGCGACCCGGACTGTTTCAACCCGGCCGGGCCCAGTAGCGACACGGACCGTTTCTACTCGACTGGGCGTGGTAACGGCCAGACCGTTTCAACCTGACCCGTCACGTAGCGAATCAGACCGTTTCAACCCGGCCGGGCCCGGTAGCGACCCGGACCATTTCGACCCGACCGGGCCCGGTAACGACCCAGACCGATTCAACCTGAGCTGGCCCGTAGCAACCCGGATTGTTTCGACCCGGCCAGGCCCGCTAGCGACCCGGACCGTTTGGACCCGACCGGGCCCGGTAACGACCCAGACCGTTTCAACTTGACTCGTCCCGTAACGACGCAGACCGTTTCGACCCGGCCGGGCCTGGTAGCGACCCGGACCGTTTTGATCCAACTGGGCCCGGTAACGACCCAGAGGGTTTCAACCTGACCTGTTCTGTAGCAACTCGTACTGTTTTGACCCGACCGGGCCCGTTAGCGGCCCAGACCGTTTCGGCCAGACCGATCCCGTTAACAAAACGAACCGTTTCGACCCTACCGGGCCCGTCAACGACCAGACCATTTCGACCCAAACAGGCCGGTCAACAACCAGACCGTTGGACTCGATCAAGCCCGCTAATGACTCAAACCGTTTCGATGAGATCGGTCTCGTTAACGACCCGTGTTGTTTCGACATTGTCGTCCGTTAAAGAACCCAATGGTTTCGAACCGACTGGGGTGATCAACAAATACAAAAGATATCATTTTTTGTTTTTAATGACATTGATTTTTACGAGGCATCAACGCTTTTGTTGTTGGGTGAGTTTTAATTCACATTTGTATATGGTTTAAAAAGGGTTAGGATCAAATACACAAAACACTTTTTCTAGGAAGGGTGAGAAGAATTGTGATCCATTGATCATATATTTGAAGGGTTGAGATTAGTTTGTTTGAAAAAAATAAATAATAAATTAGAGGAAGGGCATAAAAGGAAAACCACATTTGTTGACTTTCTCTCTCCACATGCAATGCACATGTCAATTCCCCCCATCATTTTAAAACATCTATAACTTTTTCATACGACATTTTTTTTTCAAAAAAAATTCACCATATTAACGAGCGTTTTTTTATCTTTAATATGAGTACCACATTGCTACATTAAAATTGAAAAAAAAAACATGCTAAATGGGTTTTCTTCTCCGTTGTGTCTTTCTGCTCGTTCATTGTGTTATAGTATGCATGTGTGCTTTATAAATATGTTATTTATGTTTTTTTAGTCTGCACATGATTTAACTTTGTCCATTGTGTTTTTAGTATGCTTTTAATTGTGTTTTACGCAAATGAGTTTTGTATTTAGGTGTACATTGTGTTTTATTATGTTGTTCATTGTGTTTAAGTCTATTATTCATTGTGTTTTAGTCTTCTGTTCATTGTGTCTTTTATATGTCGTCCATTGTGTTTTACACAATTGGGTTTTTAACTTTTTTTTTCAAAAGTATTCATTGTATTTTAGTCTTCTGTTCATTGTGTCTTTCGTATGTCATCCATTGTGTCTTACGCAACTGGGTTTTCAACCTTTTTTTTTTCAAAAGTATTCATTGTGTTTTAGTTTTCTATTCATTGTGTCTTTAGTATGTCGTCCATTGTGTTTTACTAGACTCTTGATTGTGTTTTATACCCTATATTTAATTGGTGTTCATTGTGTTTTACATTCCATTGTGTCTTACGCAAGTGGGTTTTGAATTTTTTTTCAAAAGTATAGCAATATGGTACTCATATTAAAGATAAAAAAGCTCAATTTTATGGTATATTTTTTTTTAAAAACGGATGACGTATAAAAAAGTTACGGGCATTTAAAAATGAAGGTGGAAATGGCATGTGACTTGCAAGTGCATATGTTTTTGACAAAGTTACCACTCCCACTTGTTAATCCTTTGGACACATGTCATTTTCTAGTGGCTTCTCACCCTTCTCATTTTTTGTAGCCTTTGTAGAATAACCCAACCCTATCTAAAAATATTCATCCTGACCCATTTGTGTTTTTTGACATACCCATCCTGACCCACTTACTTATTTCCTACAATTAAAATTACTCATCCTAACCCCCTTGAAAATTATACTAAACCCATTTTAACCCACAAGGTCAATATTTAAACCCAAAATAACCCAAACTCAACTAGATGGGTTGAAATTGTCAGGTCTAATAAAAACAGTACGATCTTTAAGATTTATGGTACACATATTCTAGAAACATTTTAATTATGAGACCTATTTACTTTGCAGGGACTTGGCTTAAATTTTGGACAATTAGAGAATAAACTCTTGCCAATCAAAGATACCATTAGAAGGTGATGTTAACCAATTACCTGTTTTCGTGCTATTTGGTTCGATGTTAACACCTATGCCAACATTATCTTCAATGAATTGTAAGCGCATTCGAAAGACGTCAGGGTTTAGTTTTACTGAAGGTCGTTGGTGGTCTCCGTGCTAGGAATTAGATTGTCACATTAAATATCTATAATCTATATCTATAATCTATAATCTATAATATACATTATAAAGGAGGAGTGATGGCCAACATGGTCATTTTCATTTCGATACAACTTAAGAAGCAACATGTACAACATATTTAAGCAATAAAATTAAGGGTATAATAGGCATAGTTGTGACAATTAAGACACTTTGAAGGTTATGATAGTAATTTTGTGTTTTGTTTTTAGTTAAAAACTAAAATCTCATCTCCATAATACCCTTTCACCTTTCACCTTCCAAGAAATCAATGATCCATTGATGAAACGTTATTGTTTCAATTTAAATTGATGACAACTATAAAATCATCATTTTGAAAATATTCACCTTTAATCCACAACTCAAACATCTACTATCCATTCTGAAATTCCACAAGCATTTTATGATTCTGATTGTCAATCCTATAAATCGCAGACCTCAAATCCATGTTGTTCAATTGAACCTTTTTAGAGGTATTTCGTGAACTCAATGAATCTGTTGTTTTTTAATCATTTATTATGTTTTTAGAGGTACTTTGTGCGTTTGTTTAATTGTTTGTGAAGTGATCATGTATGTTTTATGGAATTTTCACGTATTGGACAGAAGATTTTTGTGAAATTAGTTGGGTTTTTCCTTCAAATTAGGGCTTAATTTAGGTGTAGGTTAATCTATAATGGTGTTTGTTATGCTTCTTATCAGATGTTTTGATTTGCAACCAAAAAATGAAAAAAAACATGCTTGATTAATAATGGTCAAGGCATGAGTATTTAAGATATGCTTAAAATATTGTTTAGTTCATTTGTTGCAGACTGATATTTGCGGATTGGTTTCACGGCTACAAGAGTTGTAGAAAAAGAATTTAGAATTTGATGAAGCAAATAAAAGACTGACGTCAAAGGTTAAGAACTTTTTGATACATTCTTGTGGTTTAATCCATCTGTTAGGATCTGAGTTTGATTGTTTTGATATATTTAGAATAAGATGAGAAATGAATGATGTAAATATATATGGAAAGTGTAGCGGAAAGATAAACTATAATCAAAACAACAGGAATAAATGTTTTCAATGATCAAATGCTTTCATTTAATTGAAAGATTACAATCAGTACAAATGCTCCCCCTCAGCCTGATCACACAGTGATTGTTTGTCTGAGAGAATGTTTGTGTGTGATGTAATAGAACAGTACAAGCACTGTTCTATTTATAGACAAACCTAAACCACTGGTGACCTGTGCTGACGTCACCTAAGATAGTGACCTCTAACAGAATAACAACATTAAACATCTGCCCTATACAAACTACTGTTATATTACAAAGCACTGTTAAAGCAAACTACTGCTAAGGGAAAACTCTGATGATCTTGCAACATCTGTTGGAGTCTAAGTGTTGTTGACTCCAACAGACCTTTAGTCTTCAGTTCTTGATCAGCAGTTGTTTCTTCATCAGACCTTTGGTCAGCAGTTGTTCTCTATCAGTTGTTCTCTAGCAGACCTTTGTATCAGCAGTTGTAACAGCAGTTGTTTGGATGGAACAGTTGTTAGGGTCAGCAGTCTTTTGGGAAGAATATGTTGTAAAGACTGTTTATTTGTGGAATCAACTGTTAGCATATTTTGGCTTTTCAATCATCTGTTCTTCTCCAGGTCAGCAGACCCAACAATCTCCCCCTAGAACAGATGATGCCAAAACTAAGCTTTATTATTGATATTTATTTCTCATCAGACTTTCTCTGATTTGTCCTTTGAATTGAAGTTCAAAGTCCAAGGCAAATAGGTCTTCTACATCTCTTTCAAGCTCAAGATTCAGCAGTGTTTGGAGATCATTTGCACATAGGCTATATGCATCATCCATGCTTATCTTTTGAACTTTTCCATCTGACCTGAGCAGAGTCAATTCATGGTTGTCTTTATTGACTTTCCATTTTAGAATTTTTGAGTCAGTGGATTTGCTGAGATGCACCTTTATTCTTGATGAGTTTGGTGATGGAGGTCTCCCAATGAGTTCTCTGAGCTTGTCAGTAGTGGGATCTGAGAAAAAGTGCACTTGATTGAAGAGGCCCTCTTTAATGAAAGTATCAGCAAACTTCTTCTGATCTTCTTCAGACATTTCTTTCTGTTTCTTGAACTGTCTTCTTGCAGCAGCTGATAGATCAGAAGTGTCCAGTAAGCTGTCAAGGGTAAAAGCCTGTTGAGGTCTCTTCATCAGTGGTTCATCAGTGTAGACAGGTTTTCTAGGTAGGTTGGGATCTTTCTTCCTGTTTTATTCTAGTCTCTTGTATGTTTCAACCAGCCTCAACTCAGACCATCTTGCAACAGACCTCATTTCCCCATAATCAGCAGCCACTATTTCTTGTCTCATCCTTTTAAACTTCAAGGCTCTGGCTGGATCTCTGCCTTTACCAAAATCAGGGGCAGAGACTTTAGCTTGGGGATTCTTGGCCAACTCTTTTATTCTTAAGAGTTCTTCCCTCAGTGCATGAGTGGTCCATCATGCAAACTGAATCTTGTTTACTTTGTAAGGCATGGTTGCCCAGATCTGTTCAAGAAGGGATTCCCTAACCTCCTTTTCCATGTCACTACTGAGAGGCATGGCAGACATGGAATTGCTCAGGGTCTTAGCAAAATCTTCAATCCTTCTCAATTTGCTAAGTTCTGCTGAATGGATGCCCTGAGCAGTCCTGTCATCCTTCCCTTTGCATTTCTCTTTTATGATAACATCTGCCTGTTCAGCCTTATATTTAAGATATGTGTCAATGTTTAAGGGAACAGGGAAATGTGGAAGAGAAGGGAAAGATCTATCAGATGGATGTTCAGTATTATAGAAGGATTGCATTTCCCCCTTGAGTAGATCAAGTTCAATAGGATACTGAACAGCCAATGGTGTAATGGTTGGTGGTGGTCTATGGGATCTGAATTGTGATGTGTGTGGTGAAAATGATGAGAGTGGAATGGCTGATATAGGTGTGGATTGTGTGGTTGAGGTGGTGTGTGGTGATGTATGTATGTTTTCATCCTATATAACAAAGGTTGATTTCCTCTTCCTTTTGTACAAGATTTTTGGTGATGGTGGTGTGGAAGCAATGGTTGTGTCAACATCTGTTGGCACCTTAGTAGGACCAGCAGATGTTTGGGATTTGGGTGGTGATGTGATTGTAGGTTCAAATGTGGGTTTGGTGGTTGTAGGTTCAGGTGTTGTTGTAGGTTCAGGTGTTGTGGTTTTATCAGTGGTTTGGGTGGCAGCAGTGGTTTTGTCAGCAGTGGCTTTATCAACAGAGGTTTTAGCAGCAGTGGTTTTCAGTTTAGATGGTGGTTGTCTGACATGTTTAGCAGGCATCTTCTTCCTTTTTGAGGATCCCACATCTTTAACTTCCTGCTGTTGTTCCCTTTTTAGTTGTACCAACAACTCTGCTTTGGCTTCCAAAGTGTCAGCCCTCTTTTGTTTGTCTTCAGCAGCCTTTTCAGCTTCTTTATTTGCAGAGTTGTCTACTGCTTTATCTTTGCTGGTTTGTTGTTGTTGTGGTGCAGTTTGAGTTTGTTGTTGCTGTTGTGGTGCTGTTTGAGTACACCCTGGTATGTTGGCAGACTTTGATTTACCTTTTTGAGAAGGTGGACAACCAAAGGGATCTAGCTTTGGCAACCTATCTCTGCCACTCTCCCCCTTTTTGGCATCATCAGCTGTGAATGCATCATCATCTTCATCCCTGAGAATGGTGGTAGGGGCAGAGCCAGTGGTCTTCAGCAGATGGTCTTTGATGGCTTGAATGTCTGCATGAGTATCTTTGTACCTTGCATCTACCATGTTTCTGATCTCAGCCATGTAGGTTTCATGATTCTGATCTGCTAGTTTTCTGTGAGCTATGATGATGGGGGAAACAGATTTCCATAGCTCACTAGCAATATCAGATGTGGATGGTTGACTCTTGGAAAGAGTAGCCAAGGATTCCAATATTAGCTTGACATCAGATTTTATGTCAGCAACAGAGGTTTCAATAGTTTGAACTCTAACCGTCAATTCTTGGTATTTTAATCCATCACCTAAGTTAATAGGATCATCTGAATTCCTACCAGTGATAGTTTTAACTGATTCAGTCCTAGGAGGTGAATCCAAAGGATGAGAACCAGATGCCCCTTTGTCTTGGTTCTGGGGACTTCCAACTGATTTTGGGGACACTATAGTGTCCTCATCAGTTGTTGCCTTCAAGGGAGTCTTAGCTATGTAACCACTGTCCTGGTGTGACACAATGGTCTCTACATCAGTAGTGGCTGCTCCACTTGAAAACTCACCTAGAGTTGCATTGAACTCTAGGGGTGTAACCTCCTCATCTGTTTGTGGGATGGCTAATTGAATTTCCTCAGTCCCAGTCACTTGTGGAGGTATACTCTCATTGACAGGTGAAAGAGAGGAACTGGGATTTCCCTGAGTTTTGTCAATAGCCTCAGACAGAGGTTGCATGGTCTGTTGAACATGTGATGGTGAGGGTGGAGGAGTAAAAAGAGAACTAGCCCTGGGAGAAGGGCTTGTGAACATTTGGCCAAGTGACTCAAATGTATCATGATGTGGTTCCCCTTGGCTTACAACATGATCCTTTTGGGAGGATGCATGAGGAGTTTGGTCAGGTTGAGATATTTCCAACTGTTGTGAGGAAGTAGCAACAGTGGTTTCTAGTTGCTTTTGTGTTGCAACAAAGTTATCTTCTGGTATCACATCTTCCAGAAGTCCCCTTTTGGGTTTAGTGGTGGTTTTAGTGGATGGACGTTTTCTTTTGTAGGTGGCTGGTGTGGGTTTCACAGCACTGGATGTAGTGCCATGATCACCAGGAGCAGTGGGCTCAACAACAAAGGTTTGGACAACAGTTGTTGTCTTAGTCCTCTTTGTTTGTGTTTTTGAAACCTTTGACACTTTTGATGCCTTTTCTTGGGTGTTTGCACCCAACATTCTTGTGAAAGTTTCATCAGTTAGACTCTTCATTTGCATAGACTCACCCTTTTTGAAAACTTTTTCTGGTAAAATCTTTTGTAGAATTACACTTAAGATTCTTGGGTAAATTAGGAAAGCATTGTTTGACCCAGACTTTATGGCTTTCACATTTGACACTAAATCCATAAACAGTCCCTGGGATAGATTGAAGTCAGAATCTGACAACATAGCATAGCCCAAGTACTGAATCCTTAATGGGATTTCATTAAAGGAGGTGGACTTAGCGGAGACACAGAGAAGGAGGGTATGGAAGAAAAATTTCATGTCTGGTGGGAAAAACTTTTTGAAAAGTGTTGACCCAGTCATCTGAGCATCATACCCCCTTTCCTGAAACTCTGTGTGAAGCTCTGTTTTAGGGAAAGAGTCTTTACCTGACAGATCATTAAGTGAGAAGGTTGTGGATATCAGTTGAGGGGTAATGACGATACTTGTTTCACCAATTTTAGAGATAATGGAAGTAGGCTTTTTGTCTTGAAGCAAGAACTCAGCATTCAACCAGAATTCTTGGAGAGTATCAAGATAGATGGGGGCGTCAGCGGTTAGGATTGTCAGGTATTTGGATTTTAGAATGATGTCGATGGTGGAATGAAATGGAGTATTTTCATCTGTTTTAACCAGATATGGAAGGTAATTGTGGGTGGCTTTAGCTTGAAGATCCATTGTAATGGATTCCGAAGTTGAGAATGAATGAAATTTGATTGAGGGTTTGAGAATGAAGAAGGCGGTTTCAGTATTTTGAATACAATGAGACAGTGTAATGACTGTTGTGATAAAACAGGGTTTTTATAGGCTCTGGTGAAACCGGTGATGTGGCCAAAACTCTGCTTGTAAGAGCAGTCGTGGCAAACATCTGATGGTTAAAACATCTGGTGGGGAACAACTGTTTTTGGCAAACAGCTGATGCAAACAACTGATGCAAACAACAGTTTTTTTATCATTATTGTAGATATATATATATATATATATATATATAGATATGGATAATAAAACAGTTGTTTTATCTGATCAGAGGTTTGAAACAGATTTTTCAACCAACAGTGGATAAAATGAATGAAACAGTGGTTGTTTTATCTGATGAGAGGTTTGAAACAGATTTTTCAACCAAAAAGCTATTTTTAAGGATGAATTTTGATTTTTCTGAAACATTTTAATGCTTTTATTAAAAACATTTTTGTTAATCCATGTTTAGCATACCAATTCTAGAGATCAGATTTGTAAAGGTAGATGTGTCTAAAGCTTTTGTCAACACATCTGCCAACTGATCCTCTGTTGGAACATGGTGTAGAGAAATCAAACCATTTTCATAGCTATCTCTGACAAAATGATGTCTGATGTCTATGTGTTTGGTAGTGGAGTGAGAGACTGGATTTTTGATGATATTTTCAGCAGCTTGACTATCCAACATGAGTGGAGTCTGTAATGCAGTTATCCCAAAATCCAGCAATTGATTTTGAAGCCACATGAGTTGGGCTGTACAGCTTGCAGCAGCAATGTATTCAGCCTCAGCTGTTGAGGTGGAAACAGCTGCCTGCTTTTTGCTTTGCCAAGAGACTAAGGCATTCCCTAGAAATTGGCACCCTCCTGATGTGGATTTTCTTGTGGTGTGACAGCCAGCAAAATCACTATCTGAATAACCTGAAAGCTCAATGTTTCCATTAGCAGGGTACCAGATACCAAGTGTGGGAGCACCTTTGAGGTATCTGAATATCCTTTTCACAGCAATAAGGTTTGACTTTCTAGGTGAAGCCTGGGATCTTGCACAGACACAAGTGGCAAACATAATATCTGGCCTAGATGCAATTAGGTACAATAAAGACCCAATCATGCATCTATAATGTGTTTGATCAACCAGTTCATCCTTGTCATCAATAGTGAGTAGCTTGACTGTACTCATGGGTGTACTACATGGCTTGCAGTCATTCATCTCAAATCTAGTTAGCAAATTCTTTACATATTTATTTTGATGGATGAATGTGCCATTTTGCAGTTGTTTCACTTGGAGACCAAGGAAACACTGAAGTTCACCCATGGCACTCATTTCAAACTCTGCTGTCATGAGTAATCTGAACTCTTCACACATTTTGTTACATGTGGATCCAAAGATGATGTCATCCACATATATTTGAACAATCATTAAGTCTTTCCCTTTCCATTTCAAAAATAAGGTTTTATCAATTTTACCTCTTGTGAAGCCAATGGATAAGAGAAAAGTGGAAAGAGTTTCATACCAGGCCCTTGGTGCTTGTTTGAGTCCATACAAAGCTTTATTGAGCTTGTAGACATGATCAGGATGGATTGTGTCTTCAAAACCAGGTGGTTGACATACATAGACTTCCTCCTGAATTTTGCCATAAAGGAAGGCACATTTGATATCCATCTGATACACCTTGATGTTGTGGTTGACAGCAAAGGCTAGAAAGAGTCTGATGGCTTCTAACCTTGCTACAGGAGCAAAGGTTTCATCATAGTCTATTCCTTCTTCTTGTCTGAAGCCTTGAACCACAAGCCTGGCTTTATTCTTGACAACAATACCCCTTTTATCAGTTTTGTTTTTGAAGACCCACTTTGTGCCAATTGGACAAACATCTTTAGGCAGTGGTACAAGTTCCCATACTTGTTGTCTTTTGAACTGAATGAGCTCTTCTTGCATAGCTTCTACCTAACTGTTGTCTTTCAGTGCCTCTTGGTACTTGACAGGTTGTGTGAGAGATAGGAACCCTGCAAAAAGACAGATATTGGAGGATTGGCTTCTTGTGAGCACACTCTGATGTTGCCAATGATCTGGTCTGGTGGATGAGCTCTTAGGTAGATAAGATCTCCCTGATATGGTATGATGGCATTTTGAGGTGAAGGACAGAGGTTTGGTGACTCTGTTGATGTAACATCTGTTTGCACTTCTGTAGTGCCATCAGATGTTTGGAATGGAAGTGGGGGAATGGGTCCAAGTGGTGTAAAACTAGACTGACTTTTGTCAACAGATGTTTGACTTTTGTCAACAGATGATTTTTCAGTGGATGTGAGAGGTGAAGCAGTGGTTTGAGGGTAAGACTGGCCAACAGTGGTTGACTCAGCTGTGACAGAGTTTTGACAATTGTTTTGAACAGCTGCTTCCTCTGATGCAGAATAGATTTTATAGTGACTGGGGATCACAATATCTGTTCTGTAATCTTGTTGTGGAGACTGTGGAATACCTGCATTGTTAGTTTTAACAGTGATATCTTCAAATTTGAATTTATCTAAATCAAATAGTTCAGCAGGATTTGCTGGGATTTTTAAGGATGAAAGTTCATTGAACTTTACATTCAGAGTTTCTTCTATTGTCTTGGTCTTTGTGTTAAACACTTTATAAGCCTTGGCAGTAGAAGAATATCCCAGAAAATAACCACAATCTACTTTGGCTGCAAATTTTGAAATGGAATCTTTGAGATTTAAGATGAAACATGGGCTGCCAAAGATTTTGAAAAATGAAATTAATGGTTTGATTTTGAACAAAATTTCATAAGCAGTTTTTTGATGTATAGGGTTGATCAAAACTCTGTTTTGAACATAGCAAGCAGTGTTTACAGCTTCTGCCCAGAAGGACAATGGCAAACCAGAATCTGCTAGCATGGTTCTTGCAGCTTCTATAAGAGTTCTATTTTTCCTTTCAACCACCCCATTTTGCTCTGGTGTTCTTGGGATGTTGTACTGCCTCACAATCCCTTTTGACACACAGAAATCATCCAACTCCTTATTTTTAAACTCTGTTCCATTGTCACTCCGGAAGACTTTTACTGGCAAGTCATATTGTTTTTCAACTTTGGTGACAAAGTCCTTCAATATACCTGCAGTCTCATCCTTTGACTGTAAAAAGTAAGTCCATGTAAACCTAGAAAAATCATCAACAATGACAAGACAAAATCTCTTTCTTCTTAGACTCATGATTTTAACAGGGCCAAACAAGTCCATGTGCAACAATTGTAGACATTGACTGGTTTTGGACTCATCAATGGATTTGTAAGAGCTTTTATGTTGTTTCCCTTTTTAAACATGAAACACAATGCTCATCACATTTGAATTCTTTTGATGGTAAGCCTCTGACAAGACTTTGTTTAGAGAGTGTGTTGATAGTGTTAAGGTTGGTATGACCCAGTCTCCTATGCCACAATTCTGTCTCCTTTGTGGAGGCAGCAGAAAACAAACAGACATTTGCCATAGGATTGTCCTTTAACATATCAACAACATACACATTGCCACTTCTAAGAGCAACAAGTTGTGCTTTGCTCTCAGCAATGATGGTATCAATCTTTTTCACCACTTCAGGCCCAATAATCTTGCAAGTTTTCTTTGTGAAGAATGAGCCATAACCTTTGTCACTCATTTGTGAAACACTCAGAAGATTAAAATTGAGATTATCAATAAGATTGACATTTTCAAACTTGAGTTTCCCAGCTTGTACAGTCCCTGACCCCAACACCTTACCTTTTGAATCATTACCAAAGGATATATCACCCCCTCCATGAGCTAAGAAGTCCAGAAGAAGGGCTCTACATCCTGTCATGTGCCTGGAGCCTCCACTATCTACATACCAAAGACTATCTAAACAAGCAGAAGCTCCCTGCACAGCAGTAATGGATTAGTTTTGGTGAGTGTCCGAAGCCAAGTTGGCTTTGGATGGGTCCTCAGACTTTTCAGACTCAAGCTTTGGAAGATGACCAGTGGTTTGAACTAATTTTTGAATCAAGTTCAACAACTGCTGTTGACCATTTGCCAGTGCTTGAATGTCAACACTTGGGGCAACAGTTGTTTGATCACTTCCAGACAGATGATAATACCCATAGGGATTTCTGTTCACTCTTGGTTTAGAGGGTCTTTTTGGCTCCTCATAAACATGTGACAGACTATGACATGGTGGTTGTCCATATCCTCTTGGGTACTTGCTTATGGGTGGAGCATCTGTTACTTGGACATCCCTAGGAGCAGATGTTTCAAGACTTTAAGTAACAGATGTTTGGACAGGAGTGAAGGTCTGTTTGAGCTTTCCTTTTGAAGTACTTACCACAGGATTTGCAAGAGTTTTAGCTTTGTATTCTTGTATTTTCACATCAAAATTTTTAAGATACAAGCACTCTTTGGTTTTGTGATTCTTTTTCCCACATATTGAACATGTGGCTTTGGAATCGCATGCACTTGTTCCTTTGTTAATGTCATATGCTTTTAGAAGAAAACAGTTTTTAGTGACATGATTCTTCTTTTCACAGAAATCACAGAACAAGTGGACAGTCTTTTCTTTCTTCTTCCCTTTTTCAGCCTTCTTTTCAACAGATGTTTGAGCATCTGCTGGAAGGTTTTTCAAGGGAATGACTTTTGCCTGAGGAGCTGTCATTCCTTCAGGTGTTTTAAAATCAACAGGTTTGAAATTCTCAAGAGTACCACACTCATCAGACCAAGTAGGTTTAAATTCATACTTTTCAAGTTCAGTAAATGATGAGGAACCTTCTGGTTTTTCTAGAACAATTTTCTTACCATTTGGTTCAGTGATTTTAATCTCTTGACCCTGCAAGTTTGTTGGTACTATCTCAACAGACTTTTGATCCCTTTTGTCAGTGTTTTCAAAAGCTGGAGCAGTGGTTTCAAAACCAAAACCAAATTTCACATGACTTTTGGTTTGTTTGTTGAGTAGCATTTCAAATCCTCTACATGATTCCACCCATTTCTCACATTCAACTTGGGTGGACTCAAGCTCACTTTTACAACTCTGATATTTTGTTATCATAGTTTAGAGCTGGTCTTTGGTTATTGTTGCTTCATGTTTTAAGCTGC
Organism: Ambrosia x helenae; assembly: GCA_030844895.1. Taxonomy (NCBI): domain Eukaryota; kingdom Viridiplantae; phylum Streptophyta; class Magnoliopsida; order Asterales; family Asteraceae; genus Ambrosia; species Ambrosia x helenae. The sequence continues at coordinate 92,920,718 of CM061223.1, forward strand.
TTATTTCAGATTCTTTTTCAGTTAAACTTGTTTTTAATTCTTTTGAAAGTTTCTCAAATTTAACTTCATCATCTAAAATTTTCTTTCTAAGGTTTTCATTCACCTCTTTGATGTTAGCAAATGCTATCACACATCTGTCAGAACACAAATCCTTAAGAATTTGAGGAGATACCTTAGCAGCAGCCATCAAAGCACAATCACACTTGCACTCACAATCATCAGATGCACCCCAGGGATCTGAGAGGTTCACAACCTCTTCTTCAGGTTTTTCTCCTGTAACAACTTCATCAACAACATCATCAGTCACAACATTAGATTCAGTCACCACCTCCTCAGATTCAACCTCTTCTACTATAGCCATGAAACAAAAGTTTTCTGGTTCATTTTCAGCTTTGGCAACTAATGCAAAATTTTCATCTGTTAACTCATCTGGTAGACTACTCCAATCAACAAAGCCTTGTGTAAAAAAGCTCTGTTGACTGGTCTCTGTAGGAGCAGAGGATGGAGCAACAGTCGTTTGCACAGGTGCTTGAGCAACAGGTGTTTGCACATAGTGGATCTGAGGAACAGTGGTTTGGACATACTGGACAGGAACAGTGTTTGAGCACTGTGCAAAATGAGCAGTGTTTTGCACATTTGGTCCAGGGGTATTATAGGAATTTTGATAAGTGTTGGTCTGAGGTCTTTGATTTGGATAGGTGATTATAGGTGTACCATGTTGACTCCCACATTCCCTAGCAAAATGACCAAGTCTATGACATTTGTAACACTTTATCTTTGATTTATCCAACCCAACCTTTGATCTGCCAGTTAACCCTGGAAACCTTCTCCCAGTTTTCTTGTAAAAATTGTTAGTTCTTACACTAACAAGGGCCAATTGGTGCATAATGTCCATTTCCTCCAAATCATCAGGGTCAAAGTATTTCAGGTCATCATACTCAAAGGATATGTTATCAGATGCCTGGATATCACCACCACTTGCTGTGAAAGCATAGTTTGGTGAATAAGAATCAGAGTTAAAACCTAAGTTAAAACCTGAAGTTATGTCAATGAAATGATCATAACTCTGATCCTTAGTATTTCCAGGCACCTCATCATGACCCAAAAGTGCTGTATTCCCAAATACATAGTCATCAGACACTTTTTCAGAGTCCTGGAGCTTCTTTTTCTGGTTAAGCTCTCTCTCATAGGTCAAGAGTTTACTATGAAGCTGGGTCAGTGATAGGTCCTTAAATCCAATTGAGTTTCTCATAACAATAGCAATAGTGTCCCATTTGTCTGGTAATGATCTTAAAAACCTATGGTTCAAAGTTGAATGGGGGTAAGTAAGACCAACCAGTTTTAGTTCACTAATGAGACAATTAAACCTCTCAAATTGTTGAGTTAATGACTCTCCCTTGACATGACTGAATGTTTCATATTGTTGGTTAAGTATTTCACGATTGTTTTCAATGACCTCTTCAGTCCCACCAAATTGTTCTTTCAGTGCATCCCACAACTTCTTTGCGCTGTTACAGTGTAACAGCCCAGCATATATATCATTGGGTAGAGCCATGGCCACAATACTGAAGGCCTTAGCATCTAACTCAATTTTCTGAAAATCCTGGCCGGAGTAGTTTTCAAGTTTCTTTGGCTCCTGAACCTTGGGATCTTCAGTACTCGGCACCATCGGAACATGTGGTCCGAAGATAACCGACTTCCAACACCCAGTGTTCTGTTGAGCTAGAACATGGCTCATCCGACGTTGCCAGATATTGTATTCAGATCTGACAAGCATCGGTGGCTTGTTGTTCGTGCCAGTGTTATGTGGATCGTTATTGATTGAAGCCATTCTCTGATTTTTAAAAAACAAAGTCTGTTTAAAAACGGTTGAATCGAAATTAAACTATTACTCTGTTTTCAATCCAACAGACAAACGATATCAATAATTGTGAGCTAATCTGTTTATATTAAATTGATTTGTTAGATCGAATTTAATTGACCAAGCTCTGATACCAATTGTTAGGATCTGAGTTTGATTGTTTTGATATATTTAGAATAAGATGAGAAATGAATGATGTAAATATATATGGAAAGTGCAGCGGAAAGATAAACTATAATCAAAACAACGGGATTAAATGTTTTCAATGATCAAATGCTTTCATTTAATTGAAAGATTACAATCAGTACAAATACTCCCCCTCAGCCTGGTCACACAGTGATTATTTGTCTGAGAGAATGTTTGTGTGTGATGTAATAGAACAGTACAAGCACTGTTCTATTTATAGACAAACCTAAACCACTGGTGACCTGTGCTGACGTCACCTAAGATAGTGACCTCTAACAGAATAACAACATTAAACATATGCCCTATACAAACTACTGTTATATTACAAAGCACTGTTAAAGCAAACTACTGCTAAGGGAAAACTCTGATGATCTTGCAACATCTGTTGGAGTCTAAGTTGTGACACCCCGCATTTTCAGGTTAAATACTTTTTACTGAACTCTAGTTAACTTAAATGTTCATACATGGCTAGATACTTAACTAGGGTTAGTTAAGTAGGCTTAACATATGTTAGAAGATGATAACATATGTTATAAGTAGGAAAATCCTTGTTAAACATACACATGAGTCCTGTATCCCAAACGTTGGTGAATTATGTGACATACATAGCAATAATATATACAATTGAATTATGGAGAACATGAAGTACGTGCTTATGTGAATTACATGTTTTTGTGAATGATCGCCTAACTGAAAAGTAATGCGTAGATTATGCAAATTACGTGCACCACATGAATAATATGCTATGTAATAATAAAAACAATGGTTTTCATTCAATTTAGAATGGTTAATAATATTGGGTCCGGTATTGGGCTAGAACATGGTTAACGGGTCAAGTTAATGGACTAGAAGGGCCCTAATACCAATTGCTTGGGGAACAAGCAAAGCCCTTTTATAATTAGGAGGCAAGGAAAAGATAAAAACCCTACCTCCTTGTCCCTCTTGCGCCGTGCGAACCCCCACCCCTATCCCCTCTTGGTTTTTCAAGCAATCAAGTAATCCTTCACCTAATCAAGCTAGTTCGGGTTTGATTTCAAGGCCCTAGGGAGTTTAATCCTTCGCAAGGTATACATTCTTATGATTTTTGATGAATTATAATGATTGAAAAACTTTAAAAACTCTAAAAATAATATATGTAGAATCGCATGTATGTATGTGTAGGAGTTCTTGGATGTTCTTGATGATTTGATGATGATTGTTATTAGTAGCCATGATTAGGGTTTTCACATGATAACATATGTGTTTTGCTATGATTAATATGGTGTTTAATCAGTACTATAGGTGTTATACATGTATTAGGGATGTTCATGAAAATTAGGGTTTGTAGATTACTTGGGATGCAAGTTTAAGATTCTGGCAGATTCATTTGAACGTGTTGTAGGGGCTGTAACGGGTTGGTAAATCGATTGTTTTGATGATTTCTTTGCATTATTGTAATGTACAAGGTCTTAGCTTTTCATAATGGGCAAAACCATCGAATTTGGACATCGTTTGAGTCGTTTTTGGAATTTTAATTGATTAGGGGTCATATCAGATTTTCGGATTTGTAAATTAGGCTAACTTTAAATGGTCATAACTTGAGATTTACAAGGAGTTAGGTTATGAAATTTTTACAGTAGGTCAATACTGGAAAAATAGAGCTTTTCCAAGTGGATTCATCTCGTTTGGATGAATACACAATTTTTAAGAATTTTCCTACTAAACTGACCTGTTGAGGAAATTTTCTGGACACAGCTCTGTTGTACGAATTTTAATAATTTTTGTGTTTGGAATTAAGAGAAAACAAAAATAGGTATTGTCGAGTGAATCCCAAATAAAATTCAGTAAAAATTTGGGACTCTATTTCATTCGTTAAGTATTTTAAATAAATTGTTTTTCACAGCGCACAATCTGTCCTAAAAACGCAGATTGTGTACGGGGTCTTTAAATGACTATTTGGAGTTCTATGTGGTATGTAATTGACATGTACTTGTGTGGAAACTTGTATGATATGTATTTGATGTATTAAACTGATAATAATTGCTATGATCACCAACGGGATACGTAGGACATACTTGAGCATGTAGAGTCATTAGGTGTCACTACACGGTTTTGAACTTTTAAAAGTCTTGGATAAACGAGTTACATGGTGTGTTGGTTACGCACGTATACTCACCTAGTGACATTTGTAATAGGGAGTCAGTAGCACGTTACTATTCGTGGAATTTGGATTTTCACTTGCGACCTAAGGTGAGTTTCACTACTCTTTTTCTCAAAAGCATGCGTCTCAGGTATGAGACACTTTACTTTAACATTTTCTAGTCCGGTTTGGGACTACTTACACATCCCGGGTTGGGATGCCATGGATCCTTATGAGGGTAGGTCACTTTGCTAGTTCGCAGTTGTGTCCTTGATGAACTAAACCATTTCTATCATCTGTAAGTCCTCACGTACCGAATGAGTTGCCAGGGTTGGCAAGCGGGTTATTAGTTGATAGCGCTATTAGGTCTTACAAACCTCACACCGGCTCGGGGAGCGCGGGGGTGAACTATAACTTAACGAAACTTTATCATTGTGGATAGACAATGATGTCAGGCATGCGGCACACTTATGTGGCTACAAGTACATAGCAGTTCGGTATATTCGGTTAGTTATCATGAATGGGTTAGCTACCCTTGACATGCGATGAACTAGTGGTTACACGGTGCGGGGCACCAACACAACTTACTTACTTACGTGGTTTTGGAAACCAGCGCAGTTACATACTCATTTACTTTACCTAGTGAACTCACCAACATTGTTTGTTGACCCACGATTTACATGCTTTTGCAGGTAGTTAGCTTCCGGTGCCAGGATTAGAAAGCACTGCACACTTCATTGCATTTGGGGTCTTGGGCATACACCTAAATTACATGTTATGCTTTTACATTTTCTTTCATATGGTTTTAATTTGGGCGCGTTGTTTTGCGCATGGTTTTAAAAGGATTAAATTTGGTTTACGCTTCCGCAACTTAACTAAACTTGGTTTTTGAAACGAACTAAATGGTTTGGGCATTTAGAGTTCGTTCATATGACTTATGGCTATGGGATCCTGGTATGTCATGCGCCTCGCGGTATGAACCCCGTAGTGGAAATTTGAGGGTGTGACATAAGTGCTGTTGACTCCAACAGACCTTTAGTCTTCAGTTCTTGATCAGCAGTTGTTTCTTCATCTGACCTTTGGTCAGCAGTTGTTCTCTATCAGTTGTTCTGTAGCAGTCCTTTGTATCAGCAGTTGTAACAGCAGTTGTTTGGATGGAACAGTTGTTAGGGTCAGCAGTCTTTTGGGAAGAATATGTTGTAAAGACTGTTTATTTGTGGAATCAACTGTTAGCATATTTTGGCTTTTCAATCATCTGTTCTTCTCCAGGTCGGCAGACCCAACACCATCTTATTAGTTTGTAATTGGTGATGTTAATATAACTTATGATCTTCTTTATTGTTAAGCTTAATTCATAATTTAATGAGTCGATCTCAACTTCTGTGTTTTTTTGTGTTTCCAAGTATATACACGTTAGGCGTTCTCATGTTTATGGGTTCTTAAGGTGCGTGTCACTAAACTTGGAAAAGTTTGTGTAGACGTTTCCTTCATGTGGCATATGTTTCAACCAACTTATACCACATGCAAGCTACAAAACATATATTAAGATCCATATTCTTTTTTTCCAACAAAAAAATTGATTTAATATTTAGCCCTTCATTAATATTTTTCATAGGTTACATCTTTGATGAATAATTAATTATAATTAAAGTAATTTATTGTAAATAAAATTTGGAGTCCAGATTAAATCTTTAGAGTTGCAACAAAGCTCAAACGAAGAGTATCTCTTAGCCATATTGGTGTAATGAAATGGCATTAATTTTGTCATGTTGAATGTGCATTAATTTTGTGTTTTTTAAATATCTAATGTGTTACATGTATTGATTTATTTTGTTTTTCTAATAAAATGTTGTTTATGATAAAGTAAATGTCTTATTACACGGACATTTGAACATCATAGTTTAGCGAAGTTTTTCTTACCCATCCCCTTAATATACAACATACATATTATTTTTATCTTTTTTTTTTTCAAAAAACACAAATTTGATTTCTTTTCTTTAAGAAAACACCTGTGGATAATAGATGCTTTACGGTCCGTTCTAACGAAAAAGTTTGGCTGATAACTATGTTTTGGAATAACGGCAACGTCAGATCACCGAATCAAGATGCTTCGGTTTTAAGCAATTTTATATTTGAAGGCCTTTTTTTTAGGAAGTCATCATGGTTGATGCCTAAAGAAAATAATATGGATGACACTAGGGGTGAGCAAATTAACCGCATAACCGATAATCTAACCATAACCGACATAATCAAACCGATTTTAACCGATAACCAACATAACCAATGGTTACGGTTATTAAATTTCTTTAACCGACTGATCGCTTATGGTTATGGTTATGAAGTTTTGGTTAACCGATATAACCGAACCGTACTTGTAATGTTAACTTTATGTTTTACATTAACTATGTAGATATAATAAAAGTATGTTATTAACAAAATGATCTTGGAGTAATGCTCTTTTTGTGACAAATTAAAAGTATAATCAAACGCTAAGTATGTTTTTTTGTTAATATCTTATTAAAAGGAATCACACATTGGTAGTATAACTAGAAAATGTAGTCTTATTGCCTTGTACAAAATAGCACAAACTAAGTACAACATTGTAGGTTTCGGTTTTCCTAGACCCATTGACTTTTAATTTTATACTTTTCTTTAAAGTTAGTTTTAGTTTATTTTTTTTGGTTAATAACCGAAATAACTGTAACCGAATTCTTAACCGTATAACCATAACCGAAGTTTGTTATGGATATGGTTATGATTTTTTGTAAAAACCAAACCAAGCCAAACCAACCCATGCACACCCTTAGATGACCAAAAATACCCGCAACAACGCGCGGGCAATCCTACTAGTAAAGCATAAAAATTCTTCGGGTTCCCATGTAGACAATAATCGAGTTGTTCGGGTAATTCGTGTAACCCAAATCATAAATAATCTAATTCGATTAACGAACCATTTAATAGTTCGGGTACAGGTTTGCTTTTTATTTGGGTTAACGTTACTTCGGGCTTGCTTTTATAAGTTTATTTGGGTTCGGGTTACTTTAGGTTGGCTTGATAGGGTAAGGGTTTCAATTAAAAATGAAACCCCTACCTTTGATATGGTACGCAATACAAATTAGTGAGTGAATGGGGCTGTTTGTTTTTTGCTCAGAAGCACTTCTGATCTCTTTTGTCTGCGCTGCGCAGACGTTTGGGGTCTGCAGATTGTTTGTTTTTGAAAGACGTGACGTGCTTGTCGTGGTACACGTAAAATTTCCCAATTACAACTAATGTATAGTGGTAAAAAGGTATCGAACACAGGGAGTTTGTGGAATATGCGTAAGCTAATAACTTGTGAATTAACTAATAATTAACGACTACAAAATTAAAGATCAAGGATTTGTTGATTGCTTTGAGTTTAAACTTTAATAAAAAGAAAACTAAATTAATGATTTGAAATGAGTTTTGTTCTTCCAATTAACAAACAATGACCATCCTTGGATCCATTTTCCTTAAACCTTTATGCAAAAGTTCCACTAGAAAGAGTTACATAGACATAACTCGTGTTTAAATAATGATTGTGATAAAAGGGAACAAAGTACTCGGATTATAACAATGCGAGGTTGTTTCCCGATGACCGATTAATCAATTATCCAACCCAACCCAACTCCTTCCCGCAATATCCCGGTTGTTAACAACACCAAGAACGTACGATTAAGACTAGAAATTGAGAAATTAATTAACTACTACAAGCAATTGTTCAAACACCATAATAATCAAGCAACATGTACTAAATTATCATTCTAGAAATGCAAGGAACAAACATAAAGAGTTCAAGAAAAACTTCACCAAGGATGATCATCTAAAGTTCTAGCCAAGCATGACTTGATTGATCATCATAACAACCATAGAAATGTTCATATGAATCAAAAGCTAAAACCAATGTTTGTGATAGGTTCCCAATGCTTCTTCTCAGCCCAAAATCGCCCAAGAGTGTGTTAGAAACGTTTCAAGTGGAAGTGGTCATGATAAGTCTCCAATAATTGCCCTTTTAAAGAAGGAGTTACATAATTCTGCAGGTCCACCGTACCCCTACGGTCCCACCGTAAGGGTACGGTGGTCTTTAAATCTTAACGGCAGTTTGGCACTGCCCTACGGTGGAAGATGTGGCCAGAGGCCACCGTACCCTTACGGCCTGGCCGTAGGGGTACGGTGGGTCTGTGAAATTCTTCATTTTTTTCTTCTTCTTTTCTATCTCGTTCCGATGCGGTCCGGTCCACTCCCAAGCCCGTATTTCGCCATTTTTAACTCCTTATTACACCTGCAACCACAATAACCGTAGTTACCCAATTCCAAGCAATAACATGAATAAATGTGGATAAAATAAACGTTTTAACACTATTAAAGGGTGTTCGTTGAACCACCCGTCACATCCCCACACTTACCCATTGCTTGTCCCAAGCAATCTACTACGACTTCTTTCCACAAATAAGCGATCATTTCAAAGTCAAGTTTAATGTGCAATCCTCGTACTAACCCATCCTCAACACCCCAATCAACACACCCCTCACAATATCTCTCCTCTCGGTATCAAATAAGCTCTAGCAAAGATACGCTAGACACACAAAAGGCAAACGGGTAGTTGTACAACCATAAGCTTGTACCTAAATCAATAATCCTCCTAACATGAACATGAATATAAATCAAAGGGACTTAACGGTTGTAACTTGGCTAGGTGTGAAGGTAGGGAATAGGATATATATAAGTAGCGCAAACTTTACCCGGTCTTTTTATTACAACACAAACACACGCGAACAAAGAAACACTACTATATACAAACACAAACATAACTTAACTTTCTCTTCTTCTTCTTTTTTTCTTTTTCTCATTTCTTTTTTTTTTCATCATTTCTCTCAATTTCTTCTTCCCCTTTTTTTTTCTTTTTTTTTCAATACATCAAGAAACACTAATACATACACATACAAACACACCCAACTAAAACTTCAACTTGTAATACTAAAATAACACACTATCACTCTATTTAAACACACACGACCGGGTCAAGTTGGGTATTGATTTAGGGAACTGGCTAAAGGGTTAACAATCGATAGGCTTTTAGGCTCAAAGATGGGCAACTAAATGTCCAAACCCCCGCCCCTCTCGCTACCATGCTCATATTTGTAATGTATGAGGTCCAACCCCCCCAAAACCCACACTCGCACTCACATGATGAGGCTACCTAATGCCCTTATCATTTTTACACTCATGTTCAATCAAGGATTCAAGCTGTATTCAGGCACAAGTTCTAGTGCACCCCCACCCGTTGCCACTCTCACAAAGGAAGAATTTATTTATTTACATGTGTGGCTTCAACTCTCACCAAGAAAAAGAAACGGGTATTAAGGGTTGCCGATGTGTCTAATGGGGGTTAAATCAAGGTGTTCCAATTTTTGCAACATTGCACTTGACCTCAAAAAAAAAAAAAAATTAAAATTCTCCAAAAATTTCCTCCCATCCCCACACTTGGGATGCATTGTCCCAATGCATGGCTTTGGAAAGAAATGCTCGTATACTCAAACCACAAATTTCTTTTTGTATTTTTTTCATTTTGTAATTTTTTTAGATTTTTCATTTTTTTAAAACACAAACACACATCCAACTTCCACAACCCAAACTCACCAACAATTCACATGATTCAATACACCACCCAACCACCCAAAACCCAAAGGTAAAAACACAAGCATAAACAAACAGAATATAAAACTATGTACAAGAAGCACGACCTGATCAATAGTAGCGCGGCTGCGGCGGCCCGAACACCGAAGTGAACAAATCATTCCATTCGCCAAAGCCGAATGCTCCATCACTGCTTCCTCCTTGATCTGTGGGTTGCTGTTGCTGCTGAGGATTGACCCATTGGGAATGGTGGATTGGTGGAGTCGGATAGGAGATGCTTCCATCATACGGCGGTAGGGACCCATAATCAACCGGTGGTGGATTTGCGACTACGGGCCTCCCCGCGTGCCAATCATCATTCATTCTCCTGTTCTGATCATCAATGTATCTGTGATTAATCTCCACTTGCTGAGCGTAAGCGTGTCCACGGTTCCATAATTCTTGACGATCAAAACCTTGTTGCATTCTTCGCTCCATGCTAGCTCCCATCATCGTTTGATGATCAAATAATGTTCGCTCCGACCCCGACCAAGTATCAAACACCGAGGCTGGGGGGCGTTGACTTTCAATTACCTCATTCATCGATCCCCCAAAGGCCCAACCATCCACATATGCCCTCTCGGTAAAATCATAAAATCCTCCACCATGATATCCACTCGAACTCCCTTGGCCAATATCCAAATGTCCACCCGCCGGATTGTCTTCATATTCTTCATCATCACTTGGTGGCGCTTCAGCTCCACTTTCGGGTTCATCCTCCTCACCGGGCAAAAGTGCCCGTGCATCTTTCTTTAACATCCTCCACTTTTGACCTCCACTTTTCAACTTATGATACCTTTCAGATTCAGAATACACCCAACCAGAACCCATTACTGCCAGATCAATAGGTTTAAACTTTTTCCTCTTTCTTCCTTCATCTTCATCAGTGATTGCACCTTGTTGCTTCAACAATCCAGTAATTATTCGACAGTAAGGAATGATTGTCCTATCCGGTGAATTTCTACATATCCACACATGATTCAAGACCAAGTACCGAAAAGAGAATTTCGGTCCACCGTGCATCAACGCATATAAAATAGGAACCTAAGAAAAGCGCACTTGTTCCTTATCAGCGCGTCTCGGTAATATGTTCAAGATGGTGAAATTCAGCAACAGTTTAGGCTCTATCTTCAAATTTCTTCGATATAAAGTACCATGATAAGTACCCGGCAAAAATAAATCACTCAACATGTCCATCCAACGTGGATGCTTGTCCGGATTAAGCAACAACTCGTCAATGCTCGGATTCTTATATTCCTTCGCCGGTAAACTGTCAAACTTTGCAAGCCTTCGTAATGTCTCGTAAGACATTTCCACCTCTATTCCATTTACCTCACCAATCAGCTTCATCTTTGAAGGTGAATCAAATTTCGGACATCGTAGTGTCGCCATCCATTCCTCTACCTCGTCCAAAAATACCCTTCTCTCTTCTTGATCATAGCAATAAAGTGCAGCTTCCCATCCTAGCGCTTTAAACCTATCAAAAACCCCAAATGGCTCGAAATCTTTTCTGCTCACCTCCCTTTCATAGATGAAAGCCCCTGGCCTATCTGACAACTTTTTAAGTTGATCATGAAATAACATAGCTTGCCAGATCCTTGGTTTTGCATTCAACGGCCCAGTCTTCCATTCCGGCTTCTCAGCCGGGTCTAACCTTGGTGGCTCTGGTGCTTGTTCCATTTCTACATCCGACTCAGTATTGTGAGAAACATACTTTCTTCTTTTGTACTGCTGAGCCGGTTGCTTTCCCTTAGCTTTTGCAGCAGACGAGCTTGACCCAGCGGCTTCTCCCGTGCGTGCCATTTCCTATACAAGGCACAAACAAACAAACCAACCAAAAACAAGCAAAAAACCCATTAGCCAACATGACAAAACATCCCCACACTTGCTTGTTACTATGGTAGTAGATGTTATTAAACATACAAATCCTCTTTGATTTGACAAAATTTGGGCATGACGCCTCTATAATCATAGCATTATCAAAAACTCATATTTTCCATCTCAACAACACATCTACTACCACAGTATTATCAAACAACACTATTTACATACTATATTATTAACAAGCAAGTGGGTTCAAACTAGGTAAGAACAAAAACCTAAATATCTTACAATGTAATATAAAAATTCACAAATAAGATACATACCTTGGATTAGAAGATGTTAGAACACAAGAAAACAAGAAAACCCCTTGGTTGTATTGTTGACGAGGCACAAAGTTACCTTGAGCAGCTTGAAAATTCGGGTTGGCTTGATTAGAAGCATTCCCATATCTAAAGTTGGGATGATTTCGTAACCGGGGTGGTAAGTATTGGAGTTCATGTCATAATTTCTCCCACCCCCTTGAATAGCATTCACTTCTTCACTTGGTGCTTCTTGCACACCCACTCCACAAAACCTCCGCCGTGTGACCTATCTCTTGACAAGTGCTGCAAACATTATACAATTGGTTAGTATTTTGCACATTACCACCTTCGACCGCATGTACCTGTGGTCTTTGAATCACATGTCTTGCCCTTCTTGAAGATTGGGCCTTCCTTTTTGAAGTCACCGCCATTTGCTCTAAATATGCCCAATCATCTTGTTCAAAATTTGTACCAAAAGTACCATTTGTGATGGACATAAGATCCCGTGCATCCTCCGATGTCAAACCTTCATGAAAAGCATTTAGCAATTCCCATAGTTGGATACCATGGTGAGGGCAATTTCGTAGCATCATGTTAAACCTCTCAAATGCTTCATGGAACGTCTCTCCCGACTGTTGTTGAAAGCTTCTCAACCCCCTCCTTGCATCATTGGTCTTTTGCGAACTATAGAATTCATCCAAAAAGATTTGTTGCATATCGGCCCATGTGAAAATTGATGCGGATGATAGAGTGTGAAACCATCTTTTTGCTTTATCTTCCAATGAAAATTGGAAAAGTACCAACTTGACATCATCCGGAGTAAATCCTTGGCCCCCAATAGTGTTGCAAATTGAATCATACGTTTCCAAATGAAAGTAAGGCTCTTCCGTTGCTAGCCCCTTGAATTTTGGTAGACTTTGAAGTGCAGTTGTTCTAACTCCAAAAGTTCTTCCATTTGCATTTTGTGGAATCACTATGGGTGATGGATTATTAGTAATGATAGGCCGAAAATGTGCCTCAATTCCCCGTACAACATCACGGTGGAGTCTTCTAGGTGCTCCCAATGGCGCTCTTGGTTGACCCATTTGCCCTTGCATTGCACCTTGTGGTGCAAATTGTTGTTGATGTTGATTCGGATGCATAGGTTGTTGGTGATTTGGCCTTTGATGTTGAGCTTGCATATTTGGAGGCCGCATTTGATTGAGTGGCGTGGGACGCTGAAACTGCAATCCTTGTGGTCTAACATGTTGCACACCAACCGGTAGTCTTGACTGGTCTTGAAATTGTAAAAGTGGTTGACTTACTTGACCCGTTTGAGCTTGCGAACCCATATATGCACCTTCTCCTCCATAGTAATAACCCTCTTCATTGTACCCACTAAACTCCTCATCATCATACCCCTCGTCATACACATCTCTTTGAAATCTTGAATTTAGACCACCTTGAAAAGATGAATGGTAAAAACCCGATTGATTAGGTGGTTGATAAGAAGATGTGGTGTGGACAATTGTTGAACCTTGTCCTTGTGGGTGTGGAATGGTAGAAGATGATTGACCCGTAGTTGGAAAAAAATGGGAAAATGGTGGAATGGTACATGATGGATTAAAGTTAAGTTTGGATCAAACTGGGTGGAACTCGGTTGGGTGGTATGGCTTGGTGTTTCAGGACTAGTGGAAAAGTTAGGTAATGTGGTGTTGGGTGAAATGTGTGATGAAGTAGGCATGAATGGTGAGGTCGTTTGACCCGTTGTTGGTATGTGAGGGTCTTGCATTATGTTTCTTGGGTGAACGGTGAAGTAGGTGAGTCAATGACTTTGTTCCTTCGATTCAAAACTCGGTTCTTTCTCAGTGTTCTTTCAATCTCCGGATCAAACAAAAGTGGTGATGACTCGTGAGAGCCCCTAGTATGCATACACTTGAAGTACCTGCACACTAAACACAACCCGTGTAAACCCGAAAATAACAAATAAAACTAAAAGCTTAACACACGTTGCGCACTAGTCCCCGGCAACGGCGCCAAAATTTGACGTGCTTGTCGTGGTACACGTAAAATTTCCCAATTACAACTAATGTATAGTGGTAAAAAGGTATCGAATACAGGGAGTTTGTGGAATATGCGTAAGCTAATAACTTGTGAATTAACTAATAATTAACGACTACAAAATTAAAGATCAAGGATTTGTTGATTGCTTTGAGTTTAAACTTTAATAAAAAGAAAACTAAATTAATGATTTGAAATGAGTTTTGTTCTTCCAATTAACAAACAATGACCATCCTTGGATCCATTTTCCTTAAACCTTTATGCAAAAGTTCCACTAGAAAGAGTTACATAGACATAACTCGTGTTTAAATAATGATTGTGATAAAAGGGAACAAAGTACTCGGATTATAACAATGCGAGGTTGTTTCCCGATGACCGATTAATCAATTATCCAACCCAACCCAACTCCTTCCCGCAATATCCCGGTTGTTAACAACACCAAGAACGTACGATTAAGACTAGAAATTGAGAAATTAATTAACTACTACAAGCAATTGTTCAAACACCATAATAATCAAGCAACATGTACTAAATTATCATTCTAGAAATGCAAGGAACAAACATAAAGAGTTCAAGAAAAACTTCACCAAGGATGATCATCTAAAGTTCTAGCCAAGCATGACTTGATTGATCATCATAACAACCATAGAAATGTTCATATGAATCAAAAGCTAAAACCAATGTTTGTGATAGGTTCCCAATGCTTCTTCTCAGCCCAAAATCGCCCAAGAGTGTGTTAAGAAACGTTTCAAGTGGAAGTGGTCATGATAAGTCTCCAATAATTGCCCTTTTAAAGAAGGAGTTACATAATTCTGCAGGTCCACCGTACCCCTACGGTCCCACCGTAAGGGTACGGTGGTCTTTAAATCTTAACGGCAGTTTAGCACTGCCCTACGGTGGAAGATGTGGCCAGAGGCCACCGTACCCTTACGGCCTGGCCGTAGGGGTACGGTGGGTCTGTGAAATTCTTCATTTTTTTCTTCTTCTTTTCTATCTCGTTCCGATGCGGTCCGGTCCACTCCCAAGCCCGTATTTCGCCATTTTTAACTCCTTATTACACCTGCAACCACAATAACCATAGTTACCCAATTCAAGCAATAACATGAATAAATGTGGATAAAATAAACGTTTTAACACTATTAAAGGGTGTTCGTTGAACCACCCGTCAAGACGTTTCACTCAAAAAGGTCTTCCTGACCTCTTCTTGGTGCAGACTTGTTCCAAGGTCTTCTAAGGTCTTCAAATGTCTTCTCCTCTTCTCTTCTACTCACCACCACCACCACCATCGTCCACCACCCACCACCATCCACCATACTGTCCACCACCACCACCACCGTCCACAACCACTACCACCCACCCACCACCACCGTCCACCACCCCCACCACTACTAGTAAAGCATAAAAATTCTTCGGGTTCCCATGTAGACAATAATCGAGTTGTTCGGGTAATTCGTGTATCCCAAATCATCAATAATCTAATTCGATTAACGAACCATTTAATAGTTCGGGTACAGGTATGCTTTTTTATTTTGGTTAACGTTACTTCGGGCTTGCTTTTATAAGTTTATTTGGGTTCGGGTTACTTTAGGTCGGCTTGATAGGGTAAGGGTTTCAATTAAAAATGAAAACCCTACCTTTGATATGGTACGTACGCAATACAAATTAGTGAGTGAATGTTTACATTGTATTGTAGGAAGAGTAGAATTCAACTACTTCGTATGCATTATGCGAACAAGATAGTTGAGTCACTCAAACTTATGACTGCTCAGGTTGCTTACTTTTACATGTTATGTATGCAAACAAGATAGTTGAGGTTACTCAAACTTATGTATGCAAACAAGATAGTTAACCTCACCATATATTTGAACTGATAATTTGGTTTCACAGGTTTTTTGGAACCAAGTTCATGAAGGAGGTAAAACTATCATTTTCTTTGCAATCTTTCATAGCTTCTTGGTTCTTAAGGTGCGTTTCAAATGGGATGCTATAACAAAGAAAAACGTAAAAAATTAAATATGCAGTTGTACATCTAGCTTTTTAACTTACTGATGACACTTAAAAAGAAGATGGAGGTCCACACTTGTAATGTTCCGTATTCAAGGGTCAGGGCCTAATAGTTTATTTTTACAGGTTCTTTTTAGAGTAAATTGCCAAAATGGCCCCTCAGGTTTGGCCCAAAATGCTTGTTTGGTCACTTTTTTGAATTTTCTGTCAAAAGCACCCCTCACAAATCGAAAATTGCCAAAATGGTCCATATTTAACTGAGTTTTTAACTGAGTATTGAAAGTCAGTTAAGTCTCAGGGGCAATTTCGTCCTTTCATCTGTTCATCTTCTCCAACCTCCCTTGACTTCTTTTATAAAAATAAAACACACACATATGTCTGTACATTTTCATTTCATCCTCTACACACACGCATCTATAGAGAGAGAGAGACTAATCTAGAGAGAGATGGAGACCAGTGGTCTCCTCCACCCGCGGCGGAGCTCCGGCAGCCGGACAACACAACCACACCATCACCTATACTACTCCACCGATTATTATTCTAGAGAGAGAGAGAGGATCGATAGAGAGAGAGGGAAAGAAAGAGGAGCCAGGAGAGAGAGGGGGGGTTCGGAAGGAAGGAGAAGGAAGGAAGAAGGAGAGGGGTCAGCGGTGGTGACGAGGCTTCCGATAGGAGCAGATCTGTTCTCAAAGGTAAAATCCCCAAATCATTCCTCATCTCTCCATCAACAACCCGCCGTTAAACCCTCCTGTCACCGTTACACCTCCAGCGGGGGGAGAAATATGGTGGTGGTTCTATGGTTAGTAACCGGAACCAGGAGGTTATCGGGTTATAATAGGTTGGTTCGATGGTAACTCAATGAGCAGAGGGGTTATCGAATGGGTTCGGGTTTGACTGATGGTGATTAATCGGTGGTTTGCAACGGTAACAAGGAGGAGATGGTGGTTTGATTGTGGCTGATTATCGGGTATTACCCAAGTGGGTGACGAGTTGGGTTCGGTTGGTTCACATCAGAAACGGAGGAGTAAGACGTTAAGTTCACATATATCAAGAGAGGAGGAGGGTTGAGGTGCTTACCGGAGAGAATGAGAAGGAGGAAGGTGACAGCCGGCGGCGGCGGTGACCGGCGGTAACCGGAAGGTGTGTCGGAAATAGTTTAACGATGGTAGGGTTACGATCTAACAATTCTGGTTTGGTGGGTTTGTGTGGTTTGGTGGGTTTGTGTGGTGAGAAAGGTGTGTCGGAAAGAGGAAGCATGAGAATAGAAGTGGTGGATTTAGGTTGTTATTGGTGGAGTTTGGATGGAGATTTATGATGGTAGGGTTAAGGCGTTGGATGATTTTAGGCGATGAAGGTGTGGCAGGGTGAGAGAGAGAGAGAATGGGAAAGTTGGGAAAGGGGTGGCGGAGTCGCAGGTGGTGGAGTTGTGGAAGGAGGGTGGGTGCAGGTAGGTTGAAGAAGATGATGAGGAAGAAGGAGTGAGATGAGATGACGAAATTGCCCCTGAGACTTAACTGACTTTCAATACTCAGTTAAAAACTCAGTTAAATATGGACCATTTTGGCAATTTTCGATTTGTGAGGGGTGCTTTTGGCAGAAAATTCAAAAAAGTGACCAAACAAGGATTTTGGGCCAAACCTGAGGGGCCATTTTGGCAATT
This sequence comes from Ambrosia x helenae, assembly GCA_030844895.1. Lineage (NCBI taxonomy): Eukaryota > Viridiplantae > Streptophyta > Magnoliopsida > Asterales > Asteraceae > Ambrosia > Ambrosia x helenae. Next base: position 92,938,408 of record CM061223.1, read on the forward strand.
TACTCGTTCTTTTTAATCCTATTATGGTTAGGAAGTTTACTTTCATCATCACCTGCAGCTATTTTAATTATGTTTTTGAGCTCATATCTAAACCATTTAAATTAGAGGGCGCGGAGCACTACCAACAAATAGGGCTGGTACCTTACTAACCCCACGATAACACCCTCCCGGGTGGCATGGGTAATGGGGGTTGGTATGTTTTACGAGTTGTAGACTACGGATGGATTGAGAGTGGGGTTTTTGTTTTTTATGGGTTGGGTGGTTAAGGGTAGTGCTGCCTCTAAAATTATGTTTTAGTGTAGGAATCAATGAAGTGATGTGACACAGGATTGGTGGAAATCAGGGTAGTTCAGTGAAGTTCGGGTAGTGCCCAGCCCTACCTTATATATCAGGCCAAACGTAGTGGGAAGCAAAAATTAGCGCCCCTCCCCCACGTTTCTTTAATTTTATTGGTCAGTAAAAAAGTAAACAAATTCACGCCGCGAAAATATTTCACAGGCAAAGGGTTAGCGCCCATTTAACGGAGGTGGGGGCGGTGTAGGGGCTTGAAAGGGGCACTAATTTGCCCCATTATCACCTAATATGAGCACCACTACGAGAAGACTTTCAACAATTATCACATTCATCACACTCAAACGGCATAACTCATCAAAGAGAATTCTTTTCTTTGGATCATGAGTAGATCGAAATATGCAAACTTTAATTGGGATAGGTGGCGTGACTTTAATATTCGTGATGTAATCGTGTAACTTTGTTTTATTGTTTCTTTTTGGGGTTCCAGCTTCCTACTGGCTCGGTTTCTATATTTTTATATAGAAGTTTCGCCGTTAAAAAAAATTGTTGTAATAACCTAAGATATTTTAAAAGAAAAACGAAGTTTGTTGGTGTCACTGTTGTCCACAGTATCCTTTCTGCAAAACAGTGTCCAACTTTTCTGCAAACACTCTTAGAGCATCTCCAATTCATAACCCAACAAACCACTCCAAACCGTCATATCAACATGTCACATCATTTCAAACTATTTCAAACCAAACCTTTTTTTCTTCAACCACAAACCTCCACCTCATCACCTACCTTTTCTTTTATTTAATTTACACTCCACTCACAATTTTTTTTTATTTAACATCAAAGTACACTTCGGCCCCACCATTTTCACCACCGGTCTGTTCCATCCCACCGGAAGGACCATCACCCCTCCAACCCCTTAGAAGCCAAACTTAACTTCTCTCGGTCCGTCCATCCATTTCAGACGATCCAACAAGGATCATTGGAGATGCTCTTAAGGTAAGTTATTAACCCAAGTCCAACTTTTTCTCATTTCCTCATCTTCTTCTTTCCATCCAAATCAACTTTATGTTTGCCGATGATTTATCCGCAACCATAGTTTTGTCTAGATAGAAATTGGCACTAATATGCAGAAGTTCATCAGAAACTGGCCTAGACTCTGGTCGGAAAGGTCAGCGGAAAGTCGTTTTTTGCCAGAAACTTACCAGAAGTGTGTCTTTGAAGACACTTGGCAGTATGGTTGCACCAGGCGAGCGCTTTTAATAACTATGGCTAGATTTTGGTTATTTTGCCTACTTATCATCATAATCATCTTGTCATCAAGGGCTGTGGATGCGCCCCACCCTTTGTGGTGATAAAGGCGTTGGTGTTTGAAACGAGAGATTGAGAGTTCAAACCTCATAAGAGGCAAAACTGAATGTATTTAAAGGGGAGAAATATTTAGCCCTTTTAAAAAAAAAAATCAAGGGCTGTGATGCGGAGAACGGAGGTGCACACATACATTTATTGTTATTGCTTTAACCTGGAGTGTTAATCACACATTTTTTAAGTTGTCTCCAGCAAGTTTTCTAAATTAGAAGGTTTTAATCTCTTTTTAAAGTTGTTTGATTATGAAATAAACTGATATTTTATTATAATAGTTTTTTTAATTGTACCCATAACAATCTAAACTTTTTGAAAAAAAATAAAAATAAAAAATAAAAGACTGTATGCATTAATTAAAAAACTAGCTTATTCAAAAAGTTTTAAAGTCTGCAGCCTATCCTATTTCTATTTTACAGTACACTGTTTTAAGTGTTCAGTCTACACTATCCAACTTGTTTACAGTGCAGCATGTTTAGTCATTGCTATTGCTGTACACACACTGTTTTTGACTTGGCCTCACAAGCTTTAAATACAGTGTTTTCCAATGTCAGTCGCCTTTTTGACTTGACCTTACAAAACTTCTTGACTCCATCGTTTCAGCCATAGTCACAACACTTTTCTTTCCCACATTTCAACTTGGTTCTTTAGGTACTCTACTTCTGCATCTTTCTTTAAAAACAAAACTGCTGATTGAATCACAATGTTATGTCACATGTTGGCTAATATGTTGATATCGAAAGACTCTAAAAATTTATGTGTTCTATTCGAGATTTCGAGTTTTAAAAAATATTCTTCTTAGGCTTCAACAAAACCCTCATTTCTAATATATAAAAATTATATAATTAAGTAATTACACTCAATTCAATTTCAGTGCATAACAAAACACTTAATTGCAATAATAGTTTATCAATCCGCCGACAAACTTAAAAAATACACAAAACCCAAGTACCGAACAAAGTAATCATGCTCAATTGAAAGTTAAAAAAAAACCATAAAATAATTTTTATAATTTAAATCTTAAAGATTAAATTTAAAATTACAATCTAGATGGGTGGGATCTGGACAGGTGGTAGCCATACAGGATGATAAACATTCAACTAACAATTGTAATTGGAATTTGGAATCTCGATATTCTTCTGTATGTGCCACGAAATAGAAAGAATTGGCGAATAACGTTGCTTTTTTTTAGTAGGTCAAACATGTACTGAGCTTATAAATGTTATGGGTCTTGGGTTAGTATGGCCCAACTTTTAAGTGTTAAATGAGTTTTCTATTGTAAAAAATACACACACGCATATATATATAGGGCTGTAAACGAACCAAACGAACACGGACAAGGTCTTGTTCGTGTTCGTTTGTTGAGAAATTAACGTGTTCGCGAACTGTTTACAAACACTTACCAAACGAGATATTTTGTTTGTGTTTGTTAGTTAAGAAAATAACGTGTTCACAAACTGTTCATGAACACTTACCGAATGAGATTTTTTTTTCGTGTTCGCTTGTATTTATTTGCAAAATTTAGGTTTCAGACAAAAACGAACACAAACAAACACAAATGAATGTAAACGAACACAAATAGCCATTATTGAACAAAATCGAGCTCAAACTAACACATTAAATTCTGAAAATTCGCATTTTTCATCACTAACATTGTCCGCCTAAAATATACAAATCAAATTACTCAGATATACATGACATAATCGTGATCACATAATGTCTTAATAAAACATAAAGGTATCATATTAAACTTGAAATTCTTGTTTAATCCACCAATAATAACAGTTAATCAAAATAGTTAAAGTAATATTAACATGTGATACACTAATATATGTTAAATAATCTATCACTAAGAAATTTGAAATACTTAAAATTAAATATACAAAATAAAAAACCTTAATGAACTATCGAACAAAAACAAACATACACGAACACGTTACCGAACGTTCACGAACATAAACGAACGAATGCGGCCTCTGTTCATGTTCGTTCATTTATTAAACGAACGAACACAAACGAACTTCCCGCCGAACAGTTCAAAACTGTTCGCCGAACGATTAGTTTGTTTACAGCCCTACATATATACATAGGAATTTTATTAAAAAAATAGGCCCAAGCCGGATGACATCCCCGTAGCCGGCCATGTTGATAACCTGCTGTTTTTTTGTATGTTTTTTTTTTCCCAACATATGGTTGTTTTGATAAATGATGCTTTTGATGTTTAAAGGGTTATGTTAAGATGTTTATACCATTTTTTTTCTGTACGATTTACACCAGATGTTATTTGTTAACATGTTTTGATATCCTCATGTATTTACTGATATATTGTTGCTTTGATAACCTATGGGTGATGTTAATAACTTGTTTTAAAAAAACATGATGTTATAACCTACTATAGATGATTCACATGTTTATAAGTTATACCTGATGTTTTAGAAACCTTTGAGGTTGATTTTTTTTTTTTTCATGTTTCATAACATTCTAATTTGTTGATCTAACGATAAAAAGCTAATGGCTGTTTACTTCTGATTTGCTCATGAGTGATGATATGTTATTTTTCTTGAGTGATTCTCAATTTTTTATGTTTCATAATATGTTGATTTGTTGTTTGATAACCTACTAATGATAAAAAAGCTACTGTTTGTTTTCTTTTTATTTAACTTTTCTTTCAAACCAAGATCTGCTATACTCATACGATTTCTTTTACTTTGTTTTTAGACTATCAGTTATGGCCCGTGAGCAGCCTGTCGCGAGCCACAACTTTAACCATGTGGCTAGCGGATTCCACAACAGGCCCACGTGAAGTGTCAGCGAGCGATGAGACGTGAGTCAGCTCGCGTTCGTTAGCGGGTTGGCTAGACTTGTGAAATTCAAAAATTAAATTCACCCACCCAATTAATTACCCCATCTATATATTTTCCCCAACCATCTTCTTCTTCTTCATACTCAAACCATCTTCTTCTTCTTCATACTCAAACCATCTACTTCTTCCTAAAACCTTCAATTTTCAAATAAAACTTCATCATCATCATGGTGCAGTGGAGTGAAGAGGAGGAGTTAGCACTCGTGCTCGCATACCAACAAGTCCATGGGAACGCTGTTTCGTCAAGGCGTGGATACGGGACTCGCGGCCCACAGTGGCACCGGGTTTTGGCCGAGTTTGGTACCCTTGTAGGGGGTACCACCCGTACCAATGACTCCATCTCCCACAAATTCTGGGACATGAAAGCGAAGTGTAAACGCTTCGAAACCGCGTACAAAGCGGTGAAGGAGGATATATGCCCGACGAAACCGATGACGTGCTCGTCGCCTTAATCGCCAAAGTCGAGAACCTTCGGACGGTTGGCCATAACTTTAACCACGTTTCGGCGTGGCAAATTTTACGCTCGGGCCTACGTTAGGTTTTTTTTTATTTTAGTGTAGTTTCCTTTTTTCTAGTGTAATGTTTTTTTAGTGTAATTTTTTTTTAATTTTAGTGTAACTTTTGTTTTATTTTTTAGTGTAATGTTTGTTTTATTTTATTTTAGTTTAAAAAATTGTGGTAAAAAATTAAATACATTTGGTAAAAAGAAACATCACTCACCTTGATCCATAACACGCTCCAGCGAGCGACCGCCGGCCGCTAACAAGTGCCAACTAGGCATTGACGTGGCAGAATATTATTCGATAAATCATTCGCTCACCTCTACCCACAACGGATAGTCTTAGGTTTGTTTTCCTAAACTTTCTTTCTGTATACTTTTGATTACTGTTCTTGGACAGCTTTAGTTTTACCAGGTATGCGTTAGGTATAGTTTGTTCTTTATATGTCATGGATTTATTGAGCGAAGCTTGACTCGAAATTTTTTTTGGGGGGGGGGGGGGTCAAAACTCACCGGGGTCGGAAGTCACTAGTTTCGGGGGTCGAAACCTTATATACCAAAAAGTTTCTATACGAATACTATATAATCGGAATTTATGAGCAAAAATTCGAGGGGTGGGGGGTCGGCCGCCCTTTTAGAGACGCGCCCTTGTTTATTGCTTAGTGGCATCTTGAGGTGAGAAAAGGTTTAGAGACCATCTGGTTCTGGATTTGATTCTAACAAGGGGGTTTTCCTAGATTTATTGGGGTTTCTCTTAAATTAGTGTATAGGCATTACTACCTAGCATAGATGGATATGATCAGATGATTCTTCTAATGACATGATAATATTCCAATGATCCACATTTGCCTTTTAAAAAAGTTATAGAATTTGATTTTTATATACTATAAAATGTAAGTTGACACAAATGTTTGTAATGTGAGTATGTCGGTCCGACCTGTTTCGCCTCTTTTTGTAGTGTTTAGGTTGTCTTTTGTACTTTGTCGCCATGGGCGGAGCTATCAATACCGCTATGTAGTTACAGGACTACATTGAATTTTCAGGTGTATATAGAGATGTATGTACGGGTTTTTTTCGAGTGACATCAATGTTTTTTGATCGGTGATTTCATTCTTCGGCATAACCAGAAGAGGTGAGTCAAAGATATATTATATCACCGACTTTTCTTCGGCCAATGATAGTCCGCAAACACCGGTATCTATTAAGCGTAGAGAAAGAAGAAGAAGTAAATATATTATTAACAATTTTGACTATTTGACCTTTACATTTAGACAGAGCATATCCGTACATGCATAATTAGTTGAGACAATATGACAGCTAGTGTGGTAAACTTTTTTACTTACCATATATTCACTTTTATTGATTATTTTGTTTTTAATTTATATATATTCACTTTTTTTTTATTATTGTGTGGACCTCACGGGGTATCTCATTTGGTTGGTTTAAGGGAAAACGAGTTTGTAGATGGACAAGCATCAAAAAAGACGAAATCGAAGAAAAAGTGAATAAGCACGTTAAAGCTTATGCAGAGAACCAATATGTCTTTGTCCCCTTGGACTTATTGTTTTTTATAATTATCTCTTAGTTTTCTAAGTATAATATAGAAATGGTCTATTTAAGAAATACTTTAGTTAAAAATTAAACTAAATAATGAGACTATTGGTTAGTTATTTTATGATTTTGTTGAAACTTTAACTTTAGCTATTATGATGGCTTTTTTAATGTCAGCATCTTATTTCTAATACATGACAAACCCAATCTAATCCAAACCGTCGAACTGGCTTGGAAACTTGTCTTGCACAATGAAATTTAAACATTTTAAACTAGTGACTACATTGAAATTAATTCCTGGATCCGTCACTGTTTGTCATCTCTTAAGCATGTTTATAGACAATGGCGATGGCTATTCATCTCTAGACATTGATAAACGACCCAAAAGCCACAAAGCTTTCTGATTCTTGTGGATTTAAAACGTATCTTGTTTGTATTCGATCACCACCATCCTTCGCGCCTGCTCTATCTCTGTGGCATCCTCATTCTTCACGTGCTATGGTATTAGTTTTATTTAGTTATTGCAGTGGGTACCTGACAAAATGGACTCAACCATCAATTTATGGGTTTTAAAGGGCGTTGTTTATAGTATTTTTGTGTTTGATGTTGCTGGCCAAACATTAAAATGAACTAATAAAAGCCTTTTTTACAACTTTGAGTTATTTTGTGTTTGGATGTTGCTGCTCAGGTATACAACAGTGTTTCTCCATCTTGGTCGTTGAAGTTTTTATGTCGCCTGAGTTATTTTGTGTTTCGGTGTTCCTGTTCACGTATACAACAGTGTTTCTCCATCTTGGTCCTTGAAATTTTTAACGTCACCAGAAAAGGCAATAGTGTTGCTGAACACGCCTGTGTTCGTGTTCGTTCAGTTCGATTACAGGCCTACTTTCACACCAGCTCATTATTTAGGGGATCGTGTAAAACATGGCGTAGGGTAATTGTAGTAGAAATATCTACAGACGTGGGGTAAAAGTATAGTCCGATGTAGACGGTTTTAATTGGTGGATAGTCAGTGTGTTTAATTTATTATCTTTTGCGGGACCAATGATTATATTTTAAACCACACCAACTACATTTAATTTTTATACACTATATAAACCCAACCTTTTACCCAACATCTTACCCCATAACCTACCCCACGTCTATACCTACACAAAAAAAACCGTCAATCATATGGACCATCCGTGGACCGAAGAAAAGGAGTTAACCCTAACCTTAGAGTGCCTCAACTTTCGCGAAAACACTAGAGTATCTGCTACACTTCGTTCTATCCCTTCTTGGGCTAAGAGATTGGCGGATCGCGTTCTACTTGACGGTCAAACAAACTGCACTAGTAATGAAAGTCATCACAAGTATTTTGGACATCGATTCAAAAAGCGCGATCTTTAGGGAGATGTTTAAGACGAACATGGATGAATCCCAAATGAACTTGGAACAAATGGAGTGGGGGCTTGGATTAGGGATGAGTTAACATGTTGATCGCGTGTCGAAGTGCTAATCAAAAACTTAATAAAAACTACTCCTTAGCTACAACTGACTGCAGTATAGGAAGTAGGGTTGTCGAACCTCAAGGAGTTTGTGGAAAGCGCTAATTTACTGATTTCTAATTAAATTAAGATTAACTAAAATAATTTTATAAAGTTTAATGTAAAAGTGCTGCAGTGCTGCAAAACGGATTGATAATTAATTTTTTAGAAAAGACAATAATACGGAAAAAACGGTCACTCCGGGTTTCTGATTCGGTAAGTGTAAAGACAATCTGAATTAACCTAGCTAGGCAATCACATAGACATGACTCTGTTTAAGTTGTTCAACCCAATTCAACATCAAAACACAAATCACAAAGTTAAATTATTCCTAGTGCAAGAAAACCAAGAAATGATAACGAATTGTAATTGTGAAAATCAGTCAAATTGTTCAAATCAGTCAAACATACAACCAGATTCAAAAACACATAAGTACGTTCATGAAACCTGATCCTAAAACATAGTTCAAAACAGAAAAGTCCTTACAAAATAACCGAATCTTTCACCCGAAGAAACTGCATGATGTGTAGCCGTGCATAATCATGATTTTCGCTTCAAGACTTGTTCTAGATTGCTCTGGCATCAACCGGAATGAATGGAACTCTTCCAAATACTCAAAATCCTCCTTTGATGCTCTAAAATTCGCCCCCCTTGTTGCCTCTAACGAATTAGGGTTTTTTGTTTAGAGTTTTCCCCTAAAAAATATGGAAATCTAATAAAAATAATAATTATTTTCGTCAGACAGCCCCCTCATACCCCCATGGAGAGTTCAACCATTCTCCTCATGGGGTATGGCGCCTGATTTCAACTAGTTGAGCTTGGCTTTGGGCTTGGTTTGTTTCCTTCATTTGGGCTTCATTTTTCTTGGTCCATTTAACTTAATTCTTCATCTAATAATTGTTCTTGGCCCAATTCTTTATAGTTCTTCAAAATAACCTTCTTTTATCTTCAACTCTCGAGCCCGGATGTTCGGTTCCTAATATTATTTCTTCAATTCACGTCCTTTTTCGCTGAACATCTAAAATCAACAAAAACTGCATAAATAATAATAAATATACTAAAAATATATACAACCTATAAAATTACCAAATACTCAAAACCATACTATAAACTCCCTAAAATAATAAATAAATGACTCAAAAAACTATTAAAATGTTAAGGAAAAATGCATGTGTTTTTCAACACTTCAAACTCCCCACACTTACCTTTTGCTTGCCCTCAAGCAAATCTGCTCAAAACGTTACCACGAACAAGTAACAAATACCTCAAACGCCCCCGCCATGCACTAGTTAGGGTCCAAAGTCATACCCCATTCATAGATCATCATTAGATGTGTTAATTCAACAGGCAACCATGATGCACAATTTTAAAAACAGAACTCACCCAACTAAGTCTAACATGCTTCCGGTTTTTTATTTTCATGCAACACACCCCTCACAATTATTCACTCCACTCGGTTTAATATCTAGACTATCATGTAATGCGCTAGTATTATTCACTCAAAAACCAAGTATGTAACTCTGTTATAATAAGCTTGTATAACAATCACACCTCAACTATAGACAATGCACATATCTAAAGGACTTACGGGTTTTGGGCTTCAGGTAAAGGTAGGATAGATTTGGCTAACAATTGGTTTAAAAACAAGGGTTTCAACACGCTTGAATGACCATCCTTATTCACTAAGCACCATAATACAATAATCACACAACTTTGGGCATATTTGACCCATACACATACTTCTATTTTTTTTCTGTTTCACTTTTTTTTATTTATATATTTTTTTTCTTTTCTTTCACAACTTAAACATAACTCAATCACTTGAACAAAACATAAACACAATGGATGTCATCAATTTATTACACAAAGGTAAACGGGTCAATTTGGGTAATAGGTTTAATCAAATGAAAGGGTATAGGCTCAACATGGGTTGCTAAGGGTGATTTTAGGTAAACGGGTCAAACATAACAAATAAGTGGGTATCAAAAGAAAAAGGGAAAACCTAAATTGCCTTTATCATCTATGTGCATATCTAGTCTACAACCTCGGCATGTATCAAATCACACAAGTTCTGCAAAAGAGAAACATCTGGCCTACACTCAACAAATGAAAATATATATGTATCAATCTATCATCTAGTAGGCTCAAGATCTCACCAAAGTGTGGAAATGGGTTACCAATGTGTGCATGCATTTATTACAAATAGCTCGTTACACCTAATCGGGCAAATTCTAAAGATTTTCTCTAAAACACCTGCTGAAAACGATTCATATGTCTGTTCTAAAGAATTGGACCATGATTAAGGACCCACACACCACAAGCAGAGACAGAATTAAAGCATTGAAACAGTCGCTTTCATGCCCGATCAGACCGTTTTTAGGACTTTTTTTTTAATTTTTAATTTTTATTTTTTTTTAATATGACTCAACTACAAAATCAAAACTTCTACTAACTTCCCCCACACTTGAATTTTACATTGTCCTCAATGGGAGAAAATAAAAACTAGGACGCACTTAAACGAACACGAGACAACTTAAAAAAATTAAATAAAAAAAATAATATGACTAAAATAAGAAAAATAACAAAATTGGAACAGACTCCCCTGATAGAATACGCGTAAACTCCTCGAATAATCATGTTCCAATTCTAACAACACTCAACAAACAGATCAAAGCATAATAATATATAATATCATAATATCAACCACCCAGCCACCCATATGGTTCCCTTACAAATGTCATAAAGTATTTAGCTTAGTACAGACCAAATGTTAATGAAAACAAAATAACCAAAAAGTACAACCAGTAATGGGCAGCTGCTGGTGCATCATCTCCCTTAGTCCTCGTCTCCAGCTCCAGCATCCTCCTCCTCGTCCTGCTCTCCTGAATCATCCTCAGCTGGTGGGGCAAACCAATCAGGAATTTTGTGTCCCTGACACATCAGCAAATAACGGATAGCGTCGTTCTGAAGACAAACTGCATCATCTTGGCGGTGAATAGCTGCATCCAGTTGGTCCAATCTCTTCACAATATACTCCAAAGTAGCAGGCTTTGTACAAGCTCGAGCCCTCTGTCGTGCCGACCTCTCAACAATTACCGGCCTGGCCCTTTGTCTAATCGCCAGTAAAGCACCAAAATCAGCCCATCTAGGCGGGTCCCCATGTGTACAAGTATCCGCCATCCTCAAATCTGCCAATTTATACTTCTCTGTCTTAGGATCCTCAGTCAAATGATTCCGTGGCCACCTATCAAACACATCTAACTGCTCTGCCAACCTCCCAATATATGGCCCACAAGGCAACTGCACATCCTTTCCTACCCGACGTGACCTAGTCATCGAAGATAATAACACGGTAGCTATGTTGGCCTCACGGCCCTCGATCATGCAGTACATGCAAAACAAGTCAATCATATTGCACTTATCGACACCGTTGTGGCGACCGATGATAGTGCATGCAAGGATCCTATGTATATACCTCAAAATAGGATCACGAATCTGCAACTCCGAAGGATCCTTATCATCATATTCACCCTCTCCTATCGTCTCCCAAAAACTCCTAATCTGAGCCTCAGTCATCCCCTGTGGGTGTGCTAATACATACCTGCCCCGTAACATACTAGAAAAAGATGGCTTACGTACCTCCTCCTCTGTATAAAAACCTACCTTCACTGCAAACTCTGGCACACTCATCTCAAATATCTTTCTACCAAGAGAGAATGAAACCACATTAGGCTCTGAAAACTTCTTGTATGTGTACTTCAGTGTGGAATAGAACTCCACTGTCAACTCTCTATACTGCGGCCAGTTGCACTTCAGTGCTGAAATCCACCTCGGTCCCAACAAAGTTTCAATCTTGTCCCTCTGACCCAATATATCTAGCAAATCATCATCCAAAGTCCTATGCTGTAACACCCCGAACTGTAGCAATTTTTCCCGTGCCTCAAACTCTTTCGTATGGATCGAAAACTGCAATAGATTATGTTGTTTAAGCTGGCGCCTCTCTAACGGAGTTGGGTCTGAATTAGGAGATGGGCAGTTCTCTCGAGTTGAATAATGTATCTGTCGGGGAGTGTAAGTGAGAGCCGGCCTCGGTGGCTCAGGCGCTCCCCGTGGCATCTTTGCGGGTCCTCTCTTCCTTTTTCCTGGTGGATCTGCTTTAGACATCTGCATAGACCATGTTAGACAACAAATAAAACAAGTTAGAACCGAAAACAACACTTTGCGATAAAAATAGAAAAAAATTTCGGCTAGAAAAAAATTTCGGCAACTCATTCAAGATTATTAATCGCCAGAACATCCCCGCGCGAATGGAGATTGAGTACGGGCGAGGAGTTCTACCCCTGCAAAGCAATTCAGTAAGCAATCCCATTCGACTCCCTAATTAACTCTGACACACCTTCTACCCATGATAATAAATTTAATCTTCTCAATCCTCACTTCACTTGATTATCCATGCTCGCCTATTACCCATCTTTGATTTGAGTTAATTTCAATCAAATATCCCACTTTTTACTCATCCACCTACTATCTAGAACTAGCAAATTCAACCATTAATCACTTATGACTTTAACGCCTAAGCTTCTAATCCTTGCGACTTCAACAAAATGATCTTACTAAGTCCAAAACTTCAAACGAACCCCCCCCCCCCACACACACACACTTAAACTCATTTGTCCCCAAATGGCCTAGGCGACACCTCGCGTAATTGGTAACAAATTCCATTCTTATGACATAATGTGTTCCTAAAAGCCAAATATAATCATCAATTTAGTAAGTCGCCACATTCTGCTTATCAACTTGTATAGCTAAAAGCAAATCAGAATCCTCATCACTCTTATATCATCACATCTACCTCATAACAAGAAAACGCCTAAAACACAAGCGCCTAACAACTCTACTCGAGACCACTTTAGCGCCATGAATCAACACATTGCAACAACCCTTTCAACAAACGCTTCAAACCTAAACTTGACGCTGACTATACCAATAGCATCCTGACCAACATCACGGCTCGCAAGACAACCAAGTACTAAATCCAATTCGATAGCATAGCTAGAGACAAATGACCCCAAGGCGCAATAATAACCACTGACCAAACTAGACTTAGACAACTATGACCCTAAATAAAATCGATTAACAAAAGAATACATACAAGTCAGACTAAGAAGAATATACCTGCTCGCAATGACCTGACACAATTAGACGACAACGAAATTTCAGGAAGGTCCAAGGTAGGTGACACAGGAGCTGTGGTGACAGGTGGTTTGGGTATGAGATGGAGGGCCGGGTCGGGTTAAGGTTGGTTCGGAGGTTGGAGATGGTGGTCGGGTTAGGGTTAGGTTGGTTCGGAGGGTGTGTGTTGAAGGTGGGTCGTGACAGGTTGGGGAAAGAAGACGGTGGTGGTTTGGTTTGGTGGTCGGGTGGTGGAAGGAATGGTGGGTTATGGAGCAGAGACGGGGTCGGGGCGGAGGAGGTTGGTGGTCGGGTTCGGAGAGTGGTAGAAGATGGGCGGCGGTGGCTGGTTGAGGGAAGGGTGGAAGAAGGTGGATGGTGGTCTGGTGGTTGAAGGAAGGGTGGAAGAAGGTGGAGGTGAAGGCGGCGGTCGGGTTTGGAGGTAGGTGGCGGGCAGCGGCGGATGGTGGTTATTGGTTGGGTTAAGGAGAGCCGGGTCGGGTTAGGTTAGGGGTTGGTAGAGTCTGGCGATGGAGGAGGCAGAGGAGGGGTTGTGGTGGTGGTCAGTGGTAGAAGGCGGCGGCGGAGGGCGGTTGGGTGGTGGAGGTGAGGGAGTTTAGGTTGAAGGTGTAAGGTGTAATATGTGAAGGAAAAGAGCAGATCGTGTTTTTTTATACCCTTCGAGCCCCATGGGGAGATGAGGGTACTCCCCCGTGCACCATGGCGGGTGAATATGTCTCAAAATTGCGTGTTTCCCTTCATACCCCATGAGGAGTGCTCATGGTGCTCGGGGACCCTATTTTGGGCAGAAAGGTTCTCCGTGTGGAGCCTTTTTTGCCTTAGAAAAAAATTCTAACTCTTGTTTTCCCTCAATTTTCACCCCATGAAATTTTTCTAAGTATAAAACTACATACCTGGCCACCGAAAATTCATAATTCTTCCTGTAAACGTGTACAAATCCCTACAGAGTACTAAAAAAACAAAAACGCAAACGAAAAACAACTAAAATTGAACCAAAAATATACAAACTCTACAATTAAACATACCGGACGTTTTGTTACTTAACCTCATCATCCGGTTCACTCGTCAAAAAGCAAACCGGCTCTTCTGTTGTTCCGTGTATGTCAGCTGAGTCTAAATACGGTTTAAGCCAATGTTCATTCACCACTTGACGCAGATGATCGTCAAAGTCTTCAATCTCGACATCACCGTAGTTTCCAACCCTCGTGACTAGGTATGGTCCCGTCCACTTGCTTTTCAACTTTCCTAGGAATAATTTCAGACGGGAATTGTACAACCATACCTTATGGCCTACCTCGAAATTCTTCAACCGAATTTTGGTATCGTGCACCTTCTTCATTTTATCTTTATATGCCGATGCGCACTCGTATGCTTCATCTCGCAATTCTTCAAGCTCACATAAGTTCAACTTCCTTTCTTTACCTACAGCATCATAATCAGTGTTAACTTCTTTAACAGCCCATAAATGCCCTATGTGCTACTTCCACAGGTAAATGGCAACCTTTCCCATAAACCAACCGGTAAGGTGTGGTGCCAATTGGTGTCTTAAAAGCTGTACGGTAAGCCCATAACGCATCGTTTAGTTTGGAGGACCAATCTTTACGATCCGTTCTTACCGTTTTTTGTAAGATTTCTTTGATTTGTCTATTTGACACCTCAACCTGACCACTTGTTTGTGGGTGGTATGGGGTTGCAATTCTATGATCCACACCATACCGTTTGAGCAATTTTCCAAAGTTGAAAATTTTGAAATGTGACCCCCCATCACTGATGATCACACAGGGAAGTCCAAATCGTGAAAAAATGTTTGACCGCACAAAATTGCACACAACGGTATGGTCATTTGTCTTGGTGACTATTGCTTCTACCCATTTAGACACATAGTCCACTGCCACCAAGATGTATAAATAACCACAGGAATTTAGAAATGGTCCCATGATGTCGATTCCCCACACATCAAAGATATCAATTACGAGGATCGGCCTCATGGGCATCTCATTCCGTTTAGATATGCTGCCCATTTGTTGAGACTTGATGCACTTTTTAGCAAACTCAAATGCATCCTTAAAAATTGTAGGCCAAAATAATCCAGACGATAAAACTTTGTGTCCTGTTTTCTATCCACTGAAATGCCCTCCACAAACAGATGAGTGCACCAATCCCAATACACATTGGACCTCGGATTCTGGAATACATCGTCGAATTATCTGGTCAGCTCCAATCTTGAACAAATCAGGTTCATCCCAAATATACTGTTTTGCCTGAGCCTTCAAGTGATTTCTTTTTTTCTTTGACCAATGCTCTGGGATGATACCTGCAGCCAAATAATTAACAATGTTAGCATACCATGGTGAAGTAGATACTTTGAATAGCTGCTCATCTGGAAAGGTCTCATTGATCTCAGTAGTGACTTCAACATCCATATGGGGCAATCTGGACAGATGATCTGCCACCACATTTTCACTACCCTTCTTGTCTCTAATTTCCAAATCGAATTCCTGAAGTAGGAGCACCCAACGGATCAATCTGGGTTTCGCATCCTTTTTCTCCATCAGATAACGCACTGCGCTGTGATCTGAATACACAATCACCTTGCTTCCCCAAATGTAAGACCTGAACTTATCAAGAGCAAACACAACTGCAAGTAATTCTTTTTCAGTAGTAGTATAATTCAATTGTGCCCCATCCAATGTCTTACTTGCATAATAAATGACTACTGGTTTTTTATCTACCCTTTGTCCCAAAACTGCCCCAATTGCATAGTCACTCGCGTCACACATGATTTCAAATGGACGTGACCAATCGGGTGCTTGCAAAATTGGGGCTTCAACCAGTTTTTCTTTCAAAATGTTGAAAGCTTTTTACACTCTTCATCAAATACAAAAGGTTCATCTTTTAACAGTAACTTGCAAAGTGGTTTTGTGATTGTGCTAA
The DNA here is from genome assembly GCA_030844895.1 of Ambrosia x helenae. NCBI lineage: Eukaryota > Viridiplantae > Streptophyta > Magnoliopsida > Asterales > Asteraceae > Ambrosia > Ambrosia x helenae. The sequence continues at coordinate 92,954,621 of CM061223.1, forward strand.
AACCTTTTATGAACCTTCTATAAAAACCAGCATGTCCTAGAAACAACCTAACCCCTTTAAAATTTGTGGGAGGAGGTAAAGTTGAAATAGCTTTAATTTTTGCATGATCAACCTCAATCCCACGTTTTGAAATTACATGCCCTAACACCACCCCTTCTTGAACCATAAAATGGCTCTTTTCCTGGCTTAAAACTAAGTTTGTTTCAATACATCGTTTTAACACCTTAGTTAATTGTTCTAAGCATGATTCAAAGGAGGTTCCAAAAATTGAGAAGTAATCCATAAAGATTTCAAGTGAATCCCCAACCATATCTGAAAAGATACTCATCATGCACCTTTGAAAGGTGGTTGGGGCATTACACAACCCAAATGGCATTCGCCTGAATGCAAAGGTACCATAAGGGCAAGTAAATGTGGTCTTTTGTTGTTCTTCAGGGTGGATGGCAATTTGATTATACCCTGAATAACCATCAAGAAAACAATAAAATTTCTGACCTGATAACTTCTCGATGATCTGATCAATGAACGGAAAAGGGAAGTGGTCCTTAGAAGTAGCTGCATTCAGCTTCCTGTAATCAATGCATATTCTCCATCCAGTGACAGGTCAGGTGGCAATTTCTTCCCCTTTTTCGTTCCTGACTATCTGAATCCCTGCTTTCTTGGGAACGGTCTGTGTTGGGCTTACCCAAGTGCTGCCAGAGATGGGATAAATGATACCCGCATCCAGCCACTTCAGAACTTCTTTCTTTACCACTTCTCTCATGCTTGGGTTAAGCCTTCTCTGTGCATCTCTCGCCAGTTTTTCTCCCTCCTCTGTTATGATTTTATGCATCACTATTGAGGGACTTATTCCTTTCAGGTCTGCAATAGTCCACCCAATTGCAGCCCTGTGTGCAACCAAAACTTCCATCAAAGCTTTCTCCTTTTCCTCAGTCAAACCTGCAGAAATAATAACAGGAAAAGTATAATTAGCACCAACAAAAGCATATTTTAGATGTTTGGGTAGTTCTTCAAGTTCTAATTGTGGCAGTGTCTCTAATGATGGTTTCAGCTTTGTGTCAATGTGATCTGGCAAACTCTCCACATGATAAGACCAAGGTGGTCTTCCTTCTCTCACTACCATCGCCTCCACCTTTGCATCCTCTTCCTCGAGTTCCTTGACTGTCTCAGAATATAACCTGCCAAACAAAGCACATTCTACCATGGACTTGTCCCCCTCATCATTGAGAATGTAAGGAGGCACGTGCCCGTCAATGATGTCTGCCATAAAGCATTCAGCACTAACATTGGGGTTAGAAACGTTACAAAAAACACTTAACCAAATCTTGCGGTTACCAAAAGTCATATCCACGGTACCTGTCCTGCAATTAATCTGAGAGTCAGAAGTAGCTAAGAATTGTCTGCCAAGAATCATAGTCGGTTACTTGGTTTTATCAACAGAAACATAATCAAGGACCAAGAAATCGACTGGATAATAAAACTCATTAACCTTCACAATCACATCTGATAATACTCCCCGGGGTAGCATAGGAGTCAAATAAGCCAATACCACCGTAGTATCAGCTTTCTTAAGTGCATCGAACTCATACTGGTCATACAAGCTCCCCGGTAGTATACTCACACTTGCTCCAAGATCCAGAAGGGCTCGTGTCATTTAAAAATCACCAACTTGAAATGAAATAATTGGTGCCCCTGGATCTTGTAACTTTTCAGGCAGAGTACCTGAAATTATTGCACTCACATCTGCTGTCATGTCAAGTTTCTTTGGAATTTTATGATTTCTTTTCTGAGTGCACATATCTTTCAGGTACTTTGCATATGCAGGAATTTGTTTAATTGCATCTAAAAGAGGAAGATTGATTTTAACTTGTTTGAAAACCTCCCACATTTCATCCGATTGTGGGCCTCTTTTATTGACTGTCTTTTTCTTACCAGGATCAATGAGAGCTGCAGGAAAGGGATGGTATTACCCTCCACACACTTTTCTACAACCTGGTTGGAATTATTGATCAAAACACTTTTATTTTTATTTTTTTCTTTTTCTAAAGCGGTTTTAGGTGTTTTGTTCAATTCAACAAATTCCCGTTCATCTTCACTATCATCACTACCCAAATCCTCCACCACACCCTCAACAAACTTTGGTGGGGTTCCCACTTTATTATCATAAACCTTACCATTGCGCAGAATACTTACCTGGTTGATTTGCACATTCCTCGTATTCCTTGAGCTTGATTGCTGATGTTGAGGATTAATGGTGGTGTCACTTGGTAGCTTCCCTGGATCTCTCTTAGACATATCTGCAGCCAATTGCCCTACCTGCTTGGATAATGCTTCCATAGTCTTATCCCTCACTTCATTATCTTTTCGCATTCCCTTGACCTCTTCTTGAACTGTCCTGACATCGTTCTGAACTGTCCTGACATCGTTCTGTACAGCTTTAATGGCATCCAAGATTGCACTCAGCTGATCATTACCTCCTCCTGATGTGCTTTGCTGATTTCCTCTCTGCTGCTGACCACTCTGACTATAGGTATTCTTTGAGTAACCCCCTTGATTATATCCATACTGTCTGTTCTGAGACTGTTGTTGATTTCCTCCCTGCACATTAGAACCAGAAAACTTAGGATTTAATTGATTATTAGGATTTCCATACCTGAAGTTTGGGTGGTTTTTGAGCCCTGGATGATAGGTGTTAGAATTCATGTCATTTTGATCGCGTGTCGAGTGCTAATCAAAAACTATGTTAAAAACAACTCCTTAGCTACAAGGACTGCAGTATAGGGAGTAGGGTTGTCGAACCACGAGGAGTATGTGGTTAGTGTTAGTAGCAATTTTATTAGTTAAACTAATTAATTAAAAATAATAGTTTATGAAGTAGAATGTTGTTGTGCTTGAAAAAATTGAATTAAATTAATTTGAAAAGAAAACAATAATAATAAATAAGTAACTCCCTCTAAACTTCAGGTTCTATGTTTCACACAGTTTTCAGTTTATAGATTGGGAACCACATAGACATGGTTCTGGAAATTAGTTAACTAGCCAGTAGCACAGGTTTTTGTCATCAAACCCTATTAACAACCCAATTTGCAAATATCAAGTCAACCCTCTTTAGTCACCCAACCCGAATCTAGGTTTTGTCATCAACCGAACGAGTTTTAAAGAAAGAACTCAAAACATAAACAAATTGTTTCAATTAATGTTAAGAAGTTTGTCATCACAAGCAAAACAATATCCAATACTGAAAATAAATAGAAAATGTGTAAAACCTAATTGAACCGTTCGTCTAGAGGAAGTCACAAAAGATTTAGCCTAGCATCTTGCCCCTTGAAGCTTCTTCCTCTATTTGTCTTTTTGTGCCCTCAAAGAATGATGTGTCGACCTCCTCTGGCTAGAAAACAGTTGTCCAAAAGAAAGTAATCAAACCCTTCTTCGTTCTCCATAAACTTGATTCACCTCTTCTGTATTCTCCAAAGGCCCCTGGCAGTCTTGGGCTAGATGCCCCAACTCCCCACAATCAGTACATACCGAAAACGCATTAGCCACCTTTGCCTCACTACTCTTCCCCAAATTAAGTTGAGCTACCTGTTTTGCCAAGAGTAAATTTTGCTGCTTCAATTTCTCAATTCTTTTTTCGGCCTCATAGTCTGCTGCCTTGACAGATGATGGTCTCAACTTCCTACATGATTGTGTCTGTCTCTTTGAAGTGGCACTCATCCTTTCCCAGTGTCCCCAATCCACAGCTTCAGTGTTAGTAAAGAATGTGCCATTGCTAATGGCAGTCAACCCCCTAACATCCTCTGGTGTCAGTCCATCATAAAAAGCTTTTATTAGTTCCCATGTCTGAATCCCATGATGAGGACATTTTCTCAATAGCTCTTTGAATCTAGTAAAAGCCTCATGGAATGCTTCCCCCGAATTCTGTTGAAATCCTCATATTGCATCCCGAGCCTCAGATGTTCTGCTCATGGTGTAGTACTCTTCCAAGAATAATTGTTGCATGTCCTACCAAGTATATATACTGCCTGGGGGTAGTGTAGCAAACCATTACCTTGCCTTGTCCTTCAGAGTAAACTGGAACATCATCAACATTACCTGATCTTTAGTAAACCCTGATCCTCCAATCATATTGCACACAGATTCAAATGCTAATATGTGTAAGTAAGGTTCTTCAGATCTCTTTCCATAGAACTCAGGCAAGTGACCCAAATATTGGGGTCTCACTTTAAATGCTCTCCCGTTCCTACCAACAGTTGTTACTACAGCTGAGGAATTGGGTACAATAACCGGCCGAAAATGACTATCAACCCCCTGAACCGGTGCCCTCTGACATATCTGTGGGACACCATCTACTAACTGTAACTCATCTCCCATCCCCATATTCCCAACATTAAATTGAGGAACCCCTTGTGGAGCTTGATTATTTCTGTGTCCCTGAACACGGTTCCCCTGATTAACCCGCTGTGCTGGCTGCTGCTCATACTCCATGTCATACCCATAATTACCATATCTATCATCATACGGTTCCTGTTCGTCCTCTTGATCCCATTCAGAGTCCCAAGTATGCACACTTCCCTCATCATATCTCTGTTGGTTCTGTTGTTGGTTGGGTGGGATAACTGCTAGTTGTGGACGAGGTTGGTTTCTTGGATTTTGTTGGTTTTGTTGTGGACATGGGTTAGCAGCTTGAAAATACCCACCAGGTTGGAATTGTTGTTGTGGTGGTGGTGGGTTTGGAATGGGTTGGTTGGGTTGGTTTGGTAGAGCAGGTGGAATAGGATCATTCGGTTGGTTGGGTATTGGGCCATTTTGGTTATCCTGATCAGCCATCTCAATAGCTGCTTCTTCAATTCTCTGAGCTACTATTGAAGAACTTGATTGATTCTTTACTGCTGAACGAAAAACAACACGGTTTTGATGTGCTGTCTTCACAATCTCTGGATCAAATAACAAAGGAGACGACTTCTTAGAAAACCTAGTATGCATGCAACACAGAAGTCACCTGCACAAACACAAACAAGAAAACAAATAGAGTAGTACTGAACGAAGAAGAAAAATAAAATACGGAAACAAATAACTAAAAGAAGATTTTTTTTAAGAAATAAATAAACAAATTGAACTAAACACTAAGCGCACGAACTCCCCGGCAACGGCGCCATTTTGATCGCGTGTCGAAGTGCTAATAAAAAACTTAATAAAAACTACTCCTTAGCTACAACTGACTGCAGTATAGGAAGTAGGGTTGTCGAACCTCAGGGAGTTTGTGGAAAGTGCTAATTTACTGATTTCTAATTAAATTAAGATTAACTAAAATAATTTTATGAAGTTTAATGTGAAAGTGCTGCAGTGCTGCAAAACAGATTGATAATTATTTTTTTTAGAAAAGACAATAATATGGAAAAAAACAGTCACTCCGGGTTTCTGATTCAGTAACTGTAAAGACAATCGGAATTAACCTAGCTAGGCAATCACATAGACATGACTCTGTTTAAGTTGTTCAACCCAATTCAACATCAAAACATAAATCACAAAGTTAAATTATTCCTAGTGCAAGAAAACCAAGAAACGATAACGAATTGTAATTGTGAAAATTAGTCAAACATACAACCAGATTCAAAAACACATAAGTACGTTCATGAAACCTGATCCTAAAACATAGTTCAAAACAGAAAAGTCCTTACAAAATAACCGAATCTTTCACCCGAAGAAACCGCAGGATGTTTAGCCATGCATAATCATGATTTTCGCTTCTAGACTTGTTCTAGATTGCTCTGGCATCAACCGGAATGAATGGAACTCTTCCAAATACTCAAAATCCTCCTTTGATGCTCTAAAATTCGTCCCCTTGTTGCCTCCCACGAATTAGGGTTTTTTGTTTAGAGTTTTCCCCTCAAAAATATGGAAATCTAATAAAAATAATAATTATTTTCATCAGACAGCTCCCTCATACCCTATGGAGAGTTCAACCATTCTCCTCATGGGGAATGGCGCCTGATTTCAGCAAGTTGGGCTTGGCTTGTTTCCTTCATTTGGGCTTCATTTTTCTTGGTCCATTTAACTTAATTCTTCATCTAATAATTGTTCTTGGCCCAATTCTTTATAGTTCTTCAAAATAACCTTCTTTTATCTTAAACTCTCGAGCCCGGATGTTCGGTTCCTGATATTATTTCTTCAATTCACGTCATTTTTCGCGTAACATCTAAAATCAACAAAAATTGCATAAATAATACTAAAAATATATACAACCTATAAAATTACCAAATACTCAAAACCATACTATATACTCCCTAAAATAATAAATAAATGACTCAAAAAACTATTAAAATGCTAAGAAAAAATGCATGTGTTTTACAACACATCTCATGTGTCGAAAGTGAGGTTCAAAACTAAAGCCTCCAAAATGGTAGGGAGTGGAAGGCCTTGAGTTTGACAGGTGGCATTTTTTAAAATAAATAAAAAATAAATTATATTAACTACAAAAACATATTAAAATAAAAATATATTAAATTAAAAAATAAATAAATGGTGTGTAATTCCATCATTTTTCTCTTTATACATTTGTTGTCTTCCTGACCATGTCTTCTTTTTCTAGGGTTTCAACCACCTTCACCTCTTCTTCTACCCATCATTAAGATCCTAAAAATTTCTTTTTTGTTTGGTTTGTTTCCTTTTCAAGTAAAAAAAAATAATTTCTTGAAATTTTATTGCAAATTTCTTTGAAACCCTTTATTTATTTTAAAATCTTGTGACAATGGTGGTTCACCATCAGCAGAATTAAAAACATCCAATCAAACCTCGCCACATTACCACCCAAGCTCGCCCCATGGCAAGGCCAAAACCCATGCTTTGGGGACAACATCGACATAACGTCGGTATGGAAATGGTGCAAACGACGTGGGATGCTCAACACACGCCACCACTCCCCACAGTCTAACTATAGGGTTTGAACTTGTCGCCGGAAGACGAAAAAAGTCAATGCTTATGTGGTATTTTCTAATAAATCATTTTCTACCATTATCAAATGACCAAAAATACTAAAAGAAGCACAATAAAGGGTGTTTATATTAAACGCCGGGATAAATTTTGACTTGAAAACGCCTGTGGGCGGTCTATACCGGCATTTTGGGTCTTATCCACACCCCACTACTGAGTTTCTTATGTCCATCTGTAAAGGGTAAAAGTGTAAAACTCTATATATTGATATAGAGATGATTTCTATTATTTATAAAATGATTACATAATATACAAGGAACATAATAAATGAATTGACTACAAAGTTTGACTACAAGAGTAGTCTACAAAATAAATGTACAATAAAGATACAATAATGGAATTGACCAAATGATTGGACTTGGCAATAATCAAGGAGATGATGTTGACCAAGTGATGAAATATTATCTTTACCCCTGCAAGCGAAACAGTGGTGATTGAACCCGAAGCAAGTCACGAAACACTCAAACTGTGGTCGTGGAAAGCTTTTGGTGAAAATCTCAGCAAGTTGAAGCTTGGTAGGAACAAACTTAGTGTGTAATTTCCCGGACATAACTAGCTCCCGAACAAAATGATAGTCTAAGTCGATGTGTTTGGCACGTTTATGAGAAACCGGATTCTGACTCATAAATAAGGCACTTTTGTTGTCGCATAGCAATGTGGGACGAGATGACGGAAGCGCATGAAGTTCCTTAAGAAAGTGAGTGATCCAAACAATTTTAGCTGCAACATTTGCCATTGCCCTATACTCAGATTCACAACTAGAACGTGAAACTGTTGGTTGTTTCTTTGCACTCCATGAAACCAAATTACCCCCTAAAAATATAGAATACCCATAAGTTGATCTCCTTATTTCTATACACCGGGCCCAATCCGCATCCGAATACCCTAAGATGGAAGGGAAGGTGGGACGAGTGAAAACAAGACCATGCGAGATAGTACCCTTGACATATCTTAGAATATGTTTAACTAACTAAAAATGTCCAGGTGTTGTTTTGTTTTAAGGCATTAAGCTCGTCACGCATAGCTTGCATCCAATGCGGGTGTTTAGACGTGCTTTTGAAACCTTTTGGGTCAACATTGCTAAGAAGAAAGGCATGAAGACATGAATGCATGATTGTATAAAGATAGGAAGTGTATTTGGGATTGGGTTTGAAGGTACCGACCTTGGAGCGGGTTACCATAGGGTGTGATGGTGCGGGAGACAGAGGAGGAGTGGGCTGAGATGGGCCGGTAGCAGAATGAGAACCAGAATTGGACTGGAGCGAGGGATTTGTAGGCTGAGATGGATTGATAGTGGGCTGAGGAATAGGCGGAATGGAAGAAGGCTGTTGAGTGGGCTCGAGGTGAGCAGTCCCAGGAACGGTTTGGGTATTTTGTTGTTGGGTAGATGGTGTAGGGTCTTTACAAAGAGAGCAAGAGGTATTTTTATTAGGTACGGTTTGATGTGAGTTAGGATGTGTGGGTGGAGTTAGGGTGGGATTAAACTGAACATCTTCATGAAATGTAGAGAGAAAAAGTTTGGTGATATCGGTATGCGAGGATGTTGAGTTAAACGGAAAATAAGTTTCGTCAAAACGAGCATGTCTCGTGACATAGGTACAAGAGGATGTTGGGTCAAAGCATTTGTACCCCTTGTATTGAGGAGCATAGCCAAGGAAAATGCAAGGGATACTTCTAGGTGTGAGTTTATGAGGAGCATAATCACGCAAGTACGGGTAGACACAACAACCAAAAACCCGAAAGTTATTGTAAGTTGGTTGTGTAGATAAAAGAATCTCAAATGGAGATGTGTTGCTCAACACTTTTGTGGGTAGTCGATTTATAATATATATAGCGGTATTAAATGCATATACCTAGTGTGCAATAGGAACGCGAGCATGAAAAATCATGGCTAGACCCGTTTCAACAATGTGACGGTGCTTTCTTTCGGCTCGTCCATTTTGTGGTGAAGTATATGGACACGAGAACCTATGAAATGTGCCATTTTCATTGAATATTTTACGCACATATTGATTTACAAATTCGGTGCCACCGTCACTTTGAAACACTTTAACTTTTCGTGAAAATTGAGTTTGTACAAGATTTAAAAATTTTTGTAAGGTTGTGTAAAACTCATTTTTGGTTTTAAGAGGATATAGCCATGAGAAACGAGAGTAATCATCAACAAACATAACATAATATCTATAACCATCTTTACTTAATATTGGTGAGGGTCCCCATAGATCGCAATGAACAAGATCAAGAGTATACGAAGAAGGTGCATACGTTCAAGGGACGTATTGCTATAGGCCGCTTCCAGAGCAGTCCAGATCTGCCTGGCGGTAGATAGACCGAGTATTTCAGCGGTTGCTTCTTCGGTGAGAGATGCATTAAGTATGAGAATAGCTTGTTGATCCAGAGCAGACCAGGTGAGGAAGTCAGGGTTCGGTTGCTCCTTATTTTCGACCAAAACAATTTGGCCGGTGGGAGAATGGACCCGTCGATGTGGTCAACGAGTCCTTGGTTGGAGAGGAGAGGAAGGATTTGATATTGCCATGAGAGATAGTTGGAATTGGAAAGTTTAATGGTGATCATGTGTAGAATGGTAGCAATCGGAAGTTTAGAATTGGTGGAGGAGGAAGAAGAAGAGCCGGAGGCGGTTATTAGAGACATGGTGATAGTATCGAAAAAGACAAGAGAGATCAAGGAAATGGGTATCTGGCTGATACCATGTAAAGGGTAAAACTCTCTATATTGACATAGAGATGATTTCTATTATTTATAAAAGAGTTAAATGCCATTTTCGTCCCTGGGTTTGGCCATTTTTGCAAGTTTCATCCAAAAGTTTATTTTTTCTCGTCTGAATCCAAAAGTTTTTAAATTCTTGTTGGTTTAGTCCGACTCGTTAACTCCATCCACTTTTTCTGTTAACTCCTTGTAAAAAGACCAAACTACCCTTATATTTGATAGTGTTTAGAGTAAAGACACCATACACATAAGGATGCTGTAACCACATTACAAAAATCATCAAAAATACGTTATAGGCATTTCTATTGCTGACAAGGTCCACTTATGACTTCTGGGTCAACCCACAAGGTTACAAGTTATAACCTGACACGAAAATCCGGCACCTACAACCACCGTCGCCACAAAATGTAGGAAAAACGCTTCAAATCTGTGGCATCGAACCAATCTTGAATTCAGATATCAACAAGTTTATAAAAATAACAATTCAATCCAACCAATCACCACCCACCCCAAGGTTTGAATATCCGGCACCTGCAACCACGGTCGTCGCGGTCTAAAACCACCACACCTAATCCCTATTTCCACCGATCACCTTCACCGTTAAACCCACACCACACCTCAACCATCACGACTACCACCACGATAGGCCACCTAACCCGACGTCACCAACAACCACCTTAACCACCGTGACACCAAATGACCAAAAATCCGCAGATCCAAGACGATTGGTATAAACTTTAGTAATCATAGAAGTATTGTTTTGAGAATGATTCTTCACACCAAAAATCCCCAGATCCACGACCGTCGTCTTCTTAACATCATCGTCATCAGCCGTCGGGGTAGTGTTTGTTGAAGAAGATGATGATGGTGATGGTGATGGTGATGGTGGTTGTGGGTTGGGGTGTTGGAAGGGCACCACCGTGACTTCGCCGAGCTCCGACGGGATCGGTGGTGGAGACTACCGGTTCCTCTTCTTTCTGCTATCTTTCTAATTCTCTGGTAAAAAGAGTGAAGGGTGTGTTGTGTGTGTAAAGAGAGAGAGAGAGAGAGAGAGAGAGAGAGAGAGAGAGAGAGAGAGAGAGAGAGAGGAGGAGGAGGAGGAGGAAACCTCAAGGACGATGTTCTATTTTTTATAAATATAAAATATAAAGTAATAGGGTATTTCTTTATAAAGTATTATAAAATATAAGGGAAGTTTGGTCTTTTTACAAGAAGCTAACAGAAAAATTGGATGGAGTTAACGAGTCGGACTAAACCAACAAGAATTTGAAAACTTTTGGATTCAGACGAGAAAAAATAAACTTTTGGATGAAACTCGCAAAAATGACCAAACCTCACGGACGAAAATGACATATAACTCTTTATAAAATGATTACATAATATACAAGGAACATAATAAATGAATTGACTACAAAGTTTGACTACAAGAGTAGTTTTCAAAATAAATGTACAATAAAGATACAATAATTTTTTTTTTTCCGTTTAAAAGTCATAATTTCATTTCATTTCACTATTACCATAACAATAACGGAATTGACCAAATGATTGGATTTGGCAATAATCAAGGAGATGATGTTGACCAAGTGATGAAATATTATCTTTTACCATCCTTAGAATACCTTACGTTTAAGCTCTAAAATCTCTTATCATGAGGTCGTAACCTATCATGGCCGCTCAAACAACAAATTAACACCAACACCCTATCTAATCATCACTGATTTCAGAACATAAAACCTCCAATTTAGCATGTTTTATACTCACTGTCGGTCATAACAGGGCCGTCCCTGAGAATGCCAAAAATTCCAGGGCATAGGGTGATGAATAAAATTGGGCATAAAAAATATAAACTCAATACAATTATATATAAAAAATCAATAATACGATGATATTATGGTAATAATAAACAAATCAAAGTATTGTGGCTAACATGATTTAATTTACATGTTTAAACAAATCGTAAGATTTATAAAGTTATAATCAATCTCATAAGGGCATGTGTAGTGGGATCGTTTTCAGGCGTTATAGCCACCCATAGCGCCGGGGAACACCGCCCTCGCCGGCGCTATGGTGGCGTTTTGAGCTTGCAGGTTAAGGTGATAGCGGGCGTTTTGTGTAGAGTTGTTTTTATTATTATTATTATTATTAGGGTTTGGGAATTGGGGGAAAAAGATTGAAGAAGAAGAAGAAGAGGGTTGGAGGCAAGGATGAGGAGGCAAGGATGAAGAAGAGGGTTGAAGGAGGAGGATGAAGAAGATGAATTGCAGGTTTTTTGTGGTGGTGAAGATGGGGTTTTTTGAAGATGGGTATAGTAGTGGTGGTGAAGATGAGTTTTTATTATTATAGATTAATAATAATAATAATAACAATAATAATAATAATAATAATAATAATAATAATAATAATAAAACAATAAAAAAACAATGATTACCCAATCATTTATAACCCCCACATAACCCCCCTTCCCACTACACCCTCTTTTTCCATAACCCCAACATAACCCCTTTTCTATTACTTTTTAATATTTTAATCCTATAACCCCCACATAACCCTCTACCACTACACATACTCTAATCATATCTAGAAGGTCAAATGTTCCAAGTAAAATGGAATTCACAAATTCAAACCTTTTTTTTTATCGGCGAACAACTGTGTGGCAACCACCCTTGCGGGGCGCCGTGCCCAAGAATCGACTACTCGACCTCCAGCAGCCCCCGCCTTCTCCCGATGCGCGGAAACCCGAGCCCCACCTGCCCGAAGGCACGACAGTGTTATAGAACTCGGTAAAACCTCGCCGCCCGTCAGATTCGAACCGGCGCCACCCGTATTCGATCTTCACCCGGATACCAAACCATAAATGTTGGAAGTGGGAATTGAACCTTTGATCACATAGGTGAAACAAAAACCACTTCACCACTCCACCACTATGAATGGATTCACAAATTCAAACCTATCCGGCTATCGATACGTTTGAGACTTTAAGATACTAAGAAAAAATAAACTGTAAATTGTGATATATTTGTCAATTATTATTTAATCTAAAATATTGTTTATATTAAAAAGAAAGTACGATGCATTAATAAAATTGGTTATTACATCAGTGGCGGATCTAGAAATGAATCTCAGTAGCAGCGTTTTTCATTTTTTTTTTCATTTTAGTAGCAACGTTTTCCAAATTTCATAAAAAAAAAAAACAAATTTTCCACTATGCGTGCGAAGTTTAGCAGCAACGGACGCGACACCTAGCTCTATGCTAGGTCCGCCCCTGTATTACATTGTAATAATAATAACTTGTGTTTATGGTTCCCTACGCTTTGCTGCTGGGACGTTTGTTTTATTGAAAATTTGGTGAACATTAGAGATAACATTAGGTAATTGTTGTTTATAGAAACTAAAAAAGAAAACTTCTTTAGCGCCATAGTTACATGCGCAATGGCTTGAGCTTGAATGATGCGCAATGGCTAGATCTTGAAAAATGACCTGTTTAGTTATCGAGGCCGAGCTCGAAGTTTTCATATAAAAACCGTCGAGCCCAAACTAATTTTATATTATTATCATTATTTATTTTATTTATGGTATATCTTACTATTTAGCATTTGCGAGCCGAACTCTAACCAAGTTTTGGCTCGTTTAAGCTATCGAAGCAAGTTCGAGCCGAGCTTTTAGCTCCTTCAAAATTGTTAGTCGACCTTGAGCTTTTGTGTTTTACTTTCGAGCCGAGCTCGAGACTAGTAAGGCTCGGGCTCTACTCGTTAAAGAGTGTTACCAGTAGTGTAGCTAATCTACTAGTGTCATCACTCATCTACTCCACTTCCTTCTCTTTCCATACCATTTTTTCTACAGAAACAAAGTGCCCTACACTTCTTCACCACCACTTCCTCCTACTCTCTCACCCTATTGTCTCTTACGCCATATAATTCTTTCCAAAAAAACAGCAGAACATGACCGTGTTACTGTACCTGAAAACAAACTAGCTACGTAACTACTTCGATCTTGGTAGGTTTCAAACGACTAAGGAATCTCTGCTATGAAGATGTGTCTGTGTGGAAGACTTTTCTATTTTAAGATTCCATGGCAAGATTATCTTTATGTTCTTCTCGTTGGAATTGGTGTTCTCAGAATTTTATTTTGGTAAAATCTCAATCTTCTCTTTTTAATCTTTTATGCATTTATGTTAGCACAAAATATGGCTCTGCTTCTTTTATTAAAATAAAAATTAACTATAGTTCTAAACGTAAATGTTTATACACTATCTGTTAACAATATGGCATTTATAATATGAACACCCAATGACTTCATAAATATCCCTTTTAAACCATCAATACAACCAATTATAGGAGTATGTAGGGCTGTTTATAAAGAGTAAACTTTTAACACAATAATAACGTTTCTATAATGCAGTACATGCAGTCGTGGAATGACCGCAAAAATCACATAGTGGGCGGGGAAGAAACGTCATATCCTTCCGTGTATCCTGGTTATATGGAATGGTACTTAAAAAGAACCGTGGTATACATGACCAACCCAATGTCCATCCCGGTAGCACAACCGGGTTTCAAAGATGATGCTGGAAAGTGGTATATATATGATTTTTTTTTCAAATATATATAAGTGTATATTTAAATGTTAACTTTTTTAATATTTAATTATCTGAATTTTACAGATGGAAGGATACACGCAGATTAACCGGGAAGTGTCTCAAATCATGTCGACCGTCCCTGGCGACTTTAGCTCCAATCTTGGGGTGATTCAAAACACTGCCCAACAGTGATGTCACAATTTGGTGTGGGTGATCGTTTGAACTACCCTCACGGCTTCAAGGTAGACCTGCCGCCACGGTTGCAGACAGAAGCCGTCCTCAAAGAGCGCCTAGGCGAAGGCGGAATCAAAGGCATGTGGAGGTTCAAACAGAAGAAGTGCAGTGGATCGTCAAAATACGCCAAATAATGAATTCTTTGAAGATGGAATGGGAATTGACGTTGACTCCTTTTTTGCTCAGTTCGGTACACCCCAACCTACATCAGATTTCCAACAGAGGCCTTCCCAGATGAACACCGAACAAGAAAACATCATGGAGTCCCTTTTAAACAGTCATTCAACCCATTTGATGATCAAAGTTTCGTGACACCGGCACAGACTAACTTCCCAGTGAATTTAAACAGTCCATTCAACCCATTTGATGATCAAAGTTTCATGACACCGGCACAGACTAACTTCCCAGTGAACCCACCCATTAACACCGGGCAGTCATCAATTAACTATTGGGCCCCGAATCAAGGTGACGAAGGAACATCGTCCAATTTATTCTACACACCAGTACCTATCGAGTTTCCCCAATGAGCCACGTCGGAATCCAGACCGCGCTCGACGTCCTCCTCTATATGGTACTACAGGACGATTATGTAACCAACGTTTAGTTATTAGAAAAATCGATAGGTAAAGTTAAAAAATTTTAAACATAATTATTTGCAAATTAAAAGTAGATACACAAAATGAGGTCTGAGGCTTTTTGTGAGGTCCGGGTTCGTGTCACGGACAGTGTCGTAATGCCCGAACCAGCGACGACGCTGTTATGTGATGTGCTATGTATGGTCTATAAAATATAAACAACCTAGACACCTAGTAATATAAAACTGACTCAACTAAACTAGACCACACGACAGGCAAGTGTACCTATCAATGCAGTACAGACTAAGTAAGTCCGAGTATCGAACCCACAGGACACTAATAGAAAACAAAACTAGACTCGACTAAGACTTAAACTAAATTGGTTTTAAAAGTTAATTTTTGATTTTTGTAAATAATTAATTAAAATAAAATAAATAAAGTAAATAAGATAAATAAACAGCAAGGATAATTGAGGAAAATATCAGGATAGGAAGGCAACTACCTAGGCCAAGAATCCTACATGCAAACTCACAACTCTCGGTAATGGAAAACTGAATGGCTACCAGATTCTAAAGATAACTTAAGAAACCTTAAGACGTGCTAGATCTCCTCCCGGTCTCACCAACACACCCCAAAGAATCCTAAAGAATAAAACACTGACTATCTAGCTCGGATCACCTCCCGGTCTCACCTCACTAAGATGTAAAGGTACTCTAATGACTCGATCACCTCCCGGTCTCTCTAATCACAATACACCCGAAGATGTAAAGGAGTAATTTAATTGGGTTAACTATGACTTGGAATTGCAAGAAACTAAAGACAACTAGGATAGGATCACCTCCCGGTCTCACCAAAACCTAGCACCTAAAGCTCTAGACAATCCAACATTCCATCACCTCCCGGTCTCAAGAATGGAAGAATACTTAAGTCCTCTAAATTCTCTAATCAAGTTCCTATGGCTTTCGGTACCAAAACTATAAACTAAGCTACAAGCACCAAGCAGGTAACCCTAATAAACATCCAAACATGAAAGACATTCACTAAGACGTTTATGGAACTATCAAAGATAATAAATTAGACCTAAATACGCACACACATCATAAAAAACACCAACTAAATCGTTACCAAAACATTAACCATTCAAAAATAAATCCAAAACTGAGAACTGTAAATTTAACATGCAGTCATCATATAACCTAGGTAGTGGTTCAAGATTTAGCTACTCATAGTAATGAAAAACAATAAAAACAAAGGTTCAACATAAAAATTAATCACGGTCTCAATATTCATGAACACAAAGTAAATAAATATGAAAACTAAAATTTATTATATTCGAACCCGTAGCTTCAGTCTTAAACCCAAGCCTTCCTGACCTTCACTTCCCCTCTCAAAACAATTAGAGCTGCTGCTTAAAGCTACTGACGTGAGAGCTTCTTGTTATGGCCTTGGCGGCTGATATTGTATCAAGAATAATATATCCTTCGATAATAATCCCTTTGCTGCCCTAATATCCTCTCCTTTTAAAACAAGCTCCAAATAATATGTCTTTTTTCATTTGTTTGACTTTTGGGTCACGAGCCCAAGTTTAGAACTTTCTTTTTTATTATTATTATTAGTTATGAGGCCATGCTCCTTGACTCGGGTGTTTGTGGCTTTGACCAAAGTTCCTCATTTATGCTCCAACGTCTATGAACACATGTTCTCAACTGTTGGTGTCTCAATTAAAATTCTTTCGTTTTGAGCTCTTTTTTCACCAACACCTATAAAATAATAAAATACATAAATACAAAATAAAAATGACACGAAACAAATAAAAATCTAAACAAATAATATACAAAATACATAGGAAAAGAGATGTGTTTTGCAACAAATCAAACATCCCCACACTTAAACCTTTTTCGTCCCCGAAAAAGACTGCAATGGAATCATAATCAGGACTATCGGTTTCAAAAACTTTTAGGTTCATTAATTAAGATCTAGTCACGCATTAACCAAAACTGTCGGTATTGTTGTCCACCTAAACCCAACCACTAGCTAATCAGGCCCCAATCATGTGAAGCAGTTAAGTTCATGTTATTACAATCAACCTATGGGTCTCACACTCAAGATATCCAGCTTCACCTAATCCCACCTCAGGCTTTCGAAGCAAAGGTTAAACCATATAGATTTACCAACCACTGCAAACTAAACTCCCTAATGTATTAGAAATTAAATTTATGATGGATGATGAATGAAGTGTATGAGCTTAGACACATTTGTTTTTTTTTTCCATACCTAACCCAGAGGTTGTCTCAATCAGAGTCACCATCCCCAAGAGCGACAGCATGAGCTTCGGTATTTTTTTTTTCAACTTGACCTCGAGGGAGTTTCGATCAGAGGCTTCAGTGTTTTTTTTTTTTTTTTTTTGTCTAGCTCAATTGATGGACATGTGGATTTTTTTTTTCGCGGGCGCCACTTTTCACCGGATTTATTCTCATAAAAAAGATCAAGTGTGCCATTTAATTAATAATACATATGGGCTTTCAACCTACAGTGGTACCTCTAATTACTATCAGCAGTTTCAGTTCTACCGTTTCTCCAAAGATGAGAACCCACAAGATTTCATAATTTATTAAGGTATATTAAGAAAAATCCTAGGACCTTTCAAAGCTAGCTGGGCCTACCGACACATCTTAAGCAAACACGCTTTCAATCTATTTATATTCTCATATATATATAATATTTTGAAAACAAAAAATCAGGGACATTTTTCAATTTTTTTTTTTTTGGATTTTTAAAATTTTTATGCCTCAAACTACCTAAAATAAAAACGAAGTTTCCATCCCCACACTTGAACGACACATTGTCCTCAATGTGAGAGTGGAATAAAATAAAGCAGAAATAAAAAAAAATACAACAAAAAAGAACTGACTCCCCTGGATATAAGCGATGTAGCTGCAAGCGATCTGAAGCTGTCCTTCTAAACCAGGCCGTATAGCATTTCATTCGCGGCCTTTGACTCAAACCTGACAAATACAAACTAAGAAGAAAATATAAAAACAAATGGTTGTCTTAAATGATTGTTGGGTCGTCCCCACCCGAATGGAGATTGAGTATGGGCGGCTAGATCCAAATCTGCAATAAAAATATATTAGACAAACCAATGACTCAAAACTGAATCTCTCCATCGTCCCCACACTTGAAGGGAAGATACCCCCAAAGTGAGTTGAGAGAAAACTGAATCAAAATAAAAATAAAAGACTCTAAAAAAAATACAGACTCAATCGACTCAATATACAAAAATGCAGAAAACGTACTTGAAAGGCAAGATGGTGGAATGTGGTGGATGATGGTAAAACATGTGGTGAAATGGCGGTGAATGGTGGTAGAAGAAAACAGGGTGGAAAATATATTTTTTTTCTAATCAACTCGCGCAACGTGAAGGACACTGGTGATCTCAACGCGCATCGCGATTGAATAAAGTATAACTTTTCGGGGTAATTACTGTTCGCATAAGACGAACAGGTCAGCCCAGACTCTTCGCATTACACGAAGAACCTTTTTTTACAGAAAGTTAATCAAATTTAATGTTTAGAAAAAAAATCTTTTATTACCCAAACCTCCACAAAAAAAAAAATCCCAATCATATAAATATATAAATAAACATCCGGGATTCGCTCATGATGTGAGTTGTCCTTGCCAAACAAACACAAAAACCTGCAAAACAAAACAAAAACAAACCGAACACAAAGAAAAACATCTAATCCTAGAACTCTACAAACTCTACAACTTGGACGCATCTAAGTGTGCCTATGCATCAATCACTCTAGCATCGGGTGGCTTCTCCTTGCAATACGAACCACCCCAGAAATCATACACCTTCAACACTTCTTCCTTTCTCTCGGGTTCTTTCCTATTCCTATACCTACCCGGTAAATTCATCCACCAATTTACAGTACTTACCATCTCTTTCTCCTTCCCTTTTCTCCTCCTACTCTCAATCTCCTTAGGGATTAATTTCTCCAACTCATGATCCAGATGATCATCTATAGCCTGTAACTCATCTAACAAATCTCCTCTCATCCTAGGCTTAATCCCAAACTCAACCTGCTCTTCCCCCACACGTATGCTCAACTTACCCTCACCCATGTCTACCACAGCTCTAGAAGTAGCCAAGAAAGGACGACCTAAAATCAATGGCACGACATCATCCTCAGGCATATCTAACACTACGAAATCCACAGGAAACACGAACTTATCCACCTAAATTAAAAGATTCTCAATAATACCACGAGGGAATTTGGTGGACTTGTCCGCCAGCTGGATGTACATGCGGGTGGGCTTAAGTTCTCCTAAGTATAGTTGCTTAAAAATGGAGTATGGCATTAAATTAACACTAGCACCTAGGTCAGCAAGAGCATTCTTAATGGACAGGTCACCTATGGAACATGGAATGATAAAACTACCAGGATCATCCATCTTAACTGGCAGCTTATTCTGCAAGACTGCAGAACACTCCTCACTCAAACTAACCTATGAAAGTTCCTCAAGCTTTTTCTTATTAGCCATGATGTTCTTGAGGAACTTAACATATTTAGGCATGCTCTGGAGGATTTCTATGAAGGGTAGGTTCACCTTAAGTTGCTTAATAAGTTCAATAAATTTATCATATTGGTGATCTATCTTATTCTGCAACAACCTACCTGGATAAGGAGCAATGGGCTTATACACTCTAGTGGGCTCTACCTGCCTCTCACTCTCTCTATCCACCACCACTCTCTCAGAAGGACCCTTACTGCTAGACACAGGACTGGATGTAGCTACTATAGAAGGTGTCCTAGCAGGTGTCTCTAACTCTATCTCCTCATCTACCGGTTCCTCCTCATCCTCAACCGGTATCTCTACTCTCTCAGTCGCACCCCTACCACTACGAGTGCTCACAACCATCGCTGTACCCTTAGGGTTCTCCTCAGTGTTACTAGGGAAAGTACCTGGTGACCTAAAAGAGAGTTTCTGTGAAATATCTCCTATTTTTTTTTCTAGGTCTAACAAAGTATTCTGCTGGTTCCTAAGCATTAGGTCATGCTCCTCAAGTTTCTGAGTGGTTTGCTGGTCTTTTGCAACCAGCTGAGTGAGCATCTGACTCTGACTAGCTATCATCTCCTCTATCCTCTTCAAACTAGAACCTGAACTATCACCTATGTCTCCTCTATCAGACCTCCACCCAGAATTAGATTGGTTCCTCCACCCCAAGTTATAATTATTACCATTTCCCCGGTTAGAACTACCCAAATAATCTACATGCTCACGGTTTCCTACTGGGCAGTCTATGGTGTCGTGTCCACCCATACAAATCTCACACTTGCGTGCACTCATCTTAAGCTCTTTAACCTCTCTCGCTAAAGCCTCTATAGCAGCAGCCATACTAGTCTTAGGAGTGACCTGATGAACACCTCTAGTAGTGGAGGGTGTAGTCCTAGTAACTGGGATGGAATCCCCGTGGGCTGGGGTCTGCTGTTCAGCTAGAGCAAAACTCTCAAACATGTCCTTACACTCATCGGGGTCTTTTTTATCCATAATGTGTCCCCCAGCAGCAGTTTAAACATCTGCCGCATAGCATAAGTAAGGCCATTGTAGAATTTCTCTACAAGGGCCCAATCAGAAACTCCATGCTGGGGACACTTGTTCAACAAAGTGTTGAACCTCTCCCAGGCCAAGTGGTATGGCTCGTCTGGATCCATTCGGAACGAGTGGATCTAGTCTCTAATGCGAGCGGCCTTAGAAGGAGGATAATATTTTTTCAGAAACTTGGTTTTCAAGTCTTCCCAGGTAGTGATGGAATCTTGGGGAAGAGTATCCAACCAAGTGGCAGCACGCCCAGACAGAGAAAATGGAAAAACTCTAAGATAGATCGTGTCTGGGGTGACACCTGTCAAACCAAAGGTGTCACAAATGCGCACAAAACGGGACAGATGGCTTGGAGCATCCTCATCATCCAGGCCATTGAACTGGGCGGTATGGGCGATGGTGTTGATAACGTGTGAGGGGATCTGCCAAGTGTGGTTATTGGGCATGGCAGCCCAAGTAATGGGAGTTCTCACTCCCGTGGCTCCCTCACAGGCCATCTGGTGGACAGTACGTCTAGGTGGTTGAGCGTCGCCCATGATAGTAGCAGGGAGAGAAAAACGTACCTTTTTGGTTCGGTTGATAGCACGACGAAGTTCCCTCCGAATGTCAGCAATGTCTCGCTCTGGCTTTGGTATGATTGGCTCAGATGGTCCCTGCGAACGAGTACGTGGAATAAAACTGCAAGACAGGTAGAAAAATAAAACGCGTAAAGAAGAACAAAGATAAATGAAATATAAACAAAAAAAAACACAAAAAGAAAATAAAAACCTAAGACTTTCTAGACACACTAAAAACCAAAAAGACTCAAATAAGACCAATTAATCATGACGTCCTAATCAAAGCTAATTTCGCAATCGCCAAGTGTCCCCGGCAGCGGCGCCAAAAACTTGATGTGCTATGTATGGTCTATAAATATAAACAACCTAGACACCTCGTAATATAAAACTGACTCAACTAAACTAGACCACACGACAGGCAAGTGTACCTATCAATGCAGTACAGACTAAGTAAGTCCGAGTATCGAACCCACAGGACACTAATAGAAAACAAAACTAGACTTGACTAAGACTTAAACTAAATTGGTTTTAAAAGTTGATTTTTGATTTTTGTAAATAATTAATTAAAATAAAATAAATAAAGTAAATAAGATAAATAGACAGCAAGGATAATTGAGGAAAATATCAGGATAGGAAGGCAACTACCTAGGCCAAGAATCCTAGATGCAAACTCACAACTCTCGGTAATGGAAAACTGAATGGCTACCAGATTCTAAAGATAACTTAAGAAACCTTAAGACGTGCTAGATCTCCTCCCGGTCTCACCAACACACCCCAAAGAATCCTAAAGAATAAAACACTGGCTATCTAGCTCGGATCACCTCCCGGTCTCACCTCACTAAGAATGTAAAGGTACTCTAATGACTCGATCACCTCCCGGTCTCTCTAATCACAATACACCCGAAGATGTAAAGGAGTAATTTAATTGGGTTAACTATGACTTGGAATTGCAAGAAACTAAAGACAACTAGGATAGGATCACCTCCCGGTCTCACCAAAACCTAGCACCTAAAGCTCTAGACAATCCAACATTCCATCACCTCCCGGTCTCAAGAATGGACGAATACTTAAGTCCTCTAAATTCTCTAATCAAGTTCCTATGGCTTTCGGTACCAAAACTATAAACTAAGCTACAAGCACCAAGCAGGTAACCCTAATAAACATCCAAACATGAAAGACATTCACTAAGATGTTTATGGAACTATCAAAGATAATAAATTAGACCTAAATACGCACACACATCATAAAAAACACCAACTAAATCGTTACCAAAACATTAACCATTCAAAAATAAATCCAAAACTGAGAACTGTAAATTTAACATGCAGTCATCATATAACCTAGGTAGTGGTTCAAGATTTAGCTACTCATAGTAATGAAAAACAATAAAAACAAAGGTTCAACATAAAAATTAATCACGGTCTTAATATTCATGAACACAAAGTAAATAAATATGAAAACTAAAATTTATTATATTCGAACCCGTAGCTTCAGTCTTAAACCCAAGCCTTCCTGACCTTCACTTCCCCTCTCAAAACAATTAGAGCTGCTGCTTAAAGCTACTGACGTGAGAGCTTCTTGTTATGGCCTTGGTGGCTGATATTGTATCAAGAATAATATATCCTTCGATAATAATCCCTCTGCTGCCCTAATATCCTCTCCTTTTAAAACAAGCTCCAAATAATATGTCTTTTTTCATTTGTTTGACTTTTGGGTCACGAGCCCAAGTTTAGAACTTTCTTTTTTATTATTATTATTAGTTATGAGGCCATGCTCCTTGACTCGGTGTTTGTGGCTTTGACCAAAGTTCCTCATTTATGCTCCAACGTCTATGAACACCTGCTCTCAACTGTTGGTGTCTCAATTAAAATTCTTTCGTTTTGAGCTCTTTTTTCACCAACACCTATAAAATAATAAAATAAATAAATACAAAATAAAAATGACACGAAACAAATAAAAATCTAAACAAATAATATACAAAATACATAGGAAAAGAGATGTGTTTTGCAACACATCATTATGTCACCCAAGGACGCCACGTTCGACAGTCCGATGCTAGTAAATGCCGGCCCGGGAGACGGATACGGGGGGCCCCAAAAGGGCTCCCTGGGCCAGTTTCAACACTACGATTTTTTATATTTTCATCCAGATTTTTTAAAATATTTATTTGCAAATCAAAAATAGATACACAAAATGAGGTCCGGGATCGTGTCACGGACAGTTCCGTAATGCCCGAACTAGTGACGGCGCTGTTATATCACCCAAGGACGCCACGTTCGACGGTCCGGTGCCAGTAAAGGCCGACCCGGGAGACGGATACGGGGGCCCCAAAAGGGCTCCCTGGGCCAGTTTCAACACTACGATTTTTTATATTTTCATCCAGATTTTTTAAAATATTTATTTGCAAATCAAAAATAGATACACAAAATGAGGTCCGGGATCGTGTCACGGACAGTTCCGTAATGCCCGAACTAGTGACGGCGCTGTTATATCACCCAAGGACGCCACGTTCGACGGTCCGGTGCCAGTAAAGGCCGACCCGGGAGACGGATACGGGGGCCCCAAAAGGGCTCCCTGGGCCAGTTTCAACACTACGATTTTTTATATTTTCATCCGGATTTTTTAACATATTTATTGGCAAATCAAAAGTAGCTACACAAAACACCCTACATAAAACAACACACCACATAACCTTCGATACATACTGTTAACATTGACAAACTACATAAGCAAGGAAACGTAAGCAAGGAACAACAATTAATAAGCGCCAACATCATCAGCCACTAAAGTGTATTCTTTAGGTTCCGAAACTTGATCATTCTCAGTGTGTGGAGGGTGATGTTAGGGTGGGTGATTTAAAGGGGGCTCCCTTGCCTGTTGGGTATGTGGTCGCACATTTGAGTTATTGGGAAACTAACAGTTTGGTGGTTGCAAATTGCTGTGGTGGATAAACTGGCGGCTAAACTGTTCCAGAATTGATTGCTGGTGAGGTGATGGCCGGTAAGGTTGATCATCATTAAGGTGGTAATGTATGTGTAGATGTTGTAGTTGTTCGGTGATGGAATTCAACGGATTAGCTCTCAATTGTTCACCCCCTCGGTGGCTCCACCCAACATACAAAGCCACAACTTCGTGGTCTCCGATTGCAACAATAATACCTACGGCCTGGGTTTCCTGTGCTGCTTGACACTTGAATAATTGTGACAGAACCACAATTGCAATAAACCATTGTTTGACACGGAGATTTTGCTGTGGAGTTAACTGGAAATTTGGTTTCTAGAGTTCGCTTATGTGGAAGCACAAATTCTACTTCCGCAATCTCATATTGCGGATGTCTCTATTTCTCTACTTCCGCAATCTGAGATTGCAGATTTCTCTACTTCCGCAATCTCAGATTGCGGATTTCTCCCATCCACAAATTCTACAAATATCGTTAACGAATCTCAGTTAAAACCAATCCACAATCAAAGCTCACTCTCCTTTACCTTCTTAATGGACACCTTTTCCCTTTCATTGTTAAACTTTACTGGGGTGGTGACATTACTTACAAAAACCAGACACAAATTACAGTTGACAACAATACAGTGTCAACTACGTTTATTATGACCCATAGAATGTCATACACGGATTTTCTCGATAACGTTTGTCTCGTTACTCAAATAGACAAGTGTTCATACAATGATAAGTTAACAATGTATTACACTTTCAAGGGGTGTTCTGAGGCTACATACATAACAGGAAATGAGGGTATGGAAATGATGTTCTGTCTAGCATTGAACATAAACCGCTACGTAGCAGTGATCCACGTTCAGTATACCACATTAGTTCCATTAGAAGAAAGTAGTGCTGTGGATCTCTTAAGGCGGTTCACGGTTTCTTACGGTGAAGAAATATTTCATACTCCAACACAACAGCAGAAGCAGTCAATCAATTTGGAACTCGGTTCTTCAATGTACAACAGCCTCACAGAAAGCTCAAATAGACAACCTGTTCCAGATTACCACTATACTGATTATCACTATAATGAGAGTATGTTGCTAATTTAGATGCCAATGATAACGATGAGGATAATGCTATCGACTACGATGAAGGTAAAAATCCTGCGTTGTACCATACTTTTTTCTTTCTTTAATACTTTTTTTTTTCAATACAAATACTTGAGTTTATCTAATCAATCTGTCGGTTTTTTATGTAATGACGATAAAGGGAAACATGAATGAGTTGCCAATGACGAAAGCAGTGATGACAACAATGATGAGAACAAGAACGATTTTAACAATGTACCTTCAGATGACTCTCAAGGTATTGATACTGTTAATCGTAATACAATATTTGGATTTATCCTGATATAAGTACCGTTCATTGCAAGGTTTTATGTTGGATTCAAGTAGAGAGACTGAATTTCAACCAAGTGACGTTGAATCGTTGATTCAGAAGTAAGCGCCGAAGAAGAAGGAGAAGTCGGGGCAGTACAAGCCCAACAGGTGCTGAATTTCATGAAGGGGTTTATCGTTCATTCCCCATAGACAGACATGTCGACGAGCAAGACTAAGGGTTAGAAGCGTATCGCCTGCCCGATTTCAACGATGAAGATACGATGGAGATTTGGAATGGAAACGTAAACAGTATCTGCATCGGCATCCACTTCAAAAATAAAGAGAAAGTAGTTAAAGCCATTCGGTATTGGAACGTAGAATGTAACGGGGAGTTACGCGTGATAGAAAGCAGATCGGGTACATTTAGAGTCAAATGCAAGAACGGAAACTCTTCATGTATGTGGGCTGCTGTCGTATCACGTCCACATAAAGGAGCCTTCTGGCGTTTGTACAAATAGAGTCCAAGACACGCATGCTACTCAACGGTAGAAAGAAATAACAATAGGGAACTACGGTCCAGAGATATTGCATCACATATCTATGCACAGGTCAAGGCTTATTTAACTTTCCCGGTTAAACAGATTATGACCCACATAAAGGAGACGTTGAAGGTCGATGTCACCTACTCTAAGGCATGGACTACCCGTAGAAAAGCAATTGAGAATGTCTACGGTACTTGGGAGAGCAACTTCAATGAGTTGCCTACCTACATGGAAAGGTTACTGGCAACAAATCCTGGTACCGTTGTGAAGTGGCGTCATCATGAGAGGAGCACTGCCGAATGCAGGGTTTTTAAATATGTTTTTTTGGGCATTCGGCCCTCTAATTGAGGCCTTTAGACATTCAGCGCCTTTGATATCAATTGACGGCACTCATCTGAAGGGGACGTATAAGGGTAAGATGTTGATTGCGGTGGAGAAAAACGCAAATAACTACGTTCTTTCGGTGGCGTATGCAATTGTGGATGAAGAGACAATTGAGAGTTGGTCTTGGTTCTTGGAGCAGTTTAGGGAGCATGTATCACATCACAATGCCAGTCGCCTGCTTTGTTTTATTTCAGACCGACATGTGGGAATCATACGGGCAATGGAGGAATTGGAAGGATGGAGGGAGCCACATGCTTACCATCGTTATTGTCTTCGTCACATAAGAAGCAATCTCGGGTCAAAGTTCAAGAGCAACACGTTGAAGAAGCTTTGCTGGACAATCGGAAGCACATCCCGGCGTTATAAGTATCGGTATGCCATCAGACAGA
Organism: Ambrosia x helenae; assembly: GCA_030844895.1. NCBI lineage: Eukaryota > Viridiplantae > Streptophyta > Magnoliopsida > Asterales > Asteraceae > Ambrosia > Ambrosia x helenae. Next base: position 92,981,518 of record CM061223.1, read on the forward strand.
TGAAGTACATTAACATAGAGGTGTGGAGATACTTGAGTGATATTGGCCTCCATAAGTGGACGCTGGTGCGAGACCACGAATCGCCGCTGGGGTAACCTAACAGCAAACATGTTTGAGTGTTTTAACCATGTGTTGTCGAAATCAAGGATGATACCTATAAAGATAGCCATACACTTTACATTTATAAGGGATGTTGATCAATTCAACATCCATTATCGAATTGCCAGACGGTGCGAAACAATGTTGCCCCCCGGATATGGATGGTCATTTCCGAACGTGATGCTAAATTCTGAGAATACTATGTACGTTTGTATGATGCTTCCCAGAAGCGGTACCACGTGGAGTCTCATCTGCAACCCAATGATGACGGAGGGAACAATTATACGGTTGAGTACGGTAACAGAAGTTGCTCGTGTGCAAAGTGGCAAACAGAACGTAAGCGATGTTCGCATGCTATAGCGGTTTGCCATTTGCGACGTAAGAATATTCATGACATTGTTGATCCTCGATACCACATTTCCATGTATCGGTTGCAGTACAACGGGCACTTTTACCCCCTCAGTCATAAATAAGAATGGGACCAGGCAACATGGAGAATTCGTGGTAACCCGTCACAAATTACCGTCAAACGTGGGAGGTTGAAGCAAAGGAGGATACATAACGAGATGGATGTTACGCATGAAGACCAACCAAGAGCACGCCCTAAATGTAGCATTTGTAAGTTGACTGGGCACAACAAAAAGAGCTGCGAATTCCGTCAACAGTGATTTCTTGTGATCTGTTTTATCTATGCTAGTTTGTAGTACTACTATTTTGTGTTGCTTTGATATTGTATGTTATCGGTTTACCTTAGTACTCATTTCTTACATTTGCGTGTTCCATTTCCATTTCCATTTCATAAGTTTGAAATTAAACTCGTGTAAATTCAACATAATACAATTTCATGCAGGATTATTACAGAAACCAGGACCATCACAACTAGGTAGATGACAATATCTACCACCGTCACCACATAGGGTTCGACCCACATTCCGAGCTGGTTGTTCACTTTGAAAATTAGAGTGGACGGAGATTCCTGAGTGTTATAAGGGGTGGGGTACACATAATAGACTCATAAGGAGTAGGTATGAACCCTCTAGAGTGTTGTGGAATGAACCCCCCTAACATGGATGTGAACGAAACAGCCCCTGTAAAAATAGCACTCCCATCATCATCATCATCCAGCAACCTTCCTAACTCAGCATAGTCCACATCATCATACATGGGAGTATCTGGAAGTCTAGAAGGTCCTGCTTCGTCATTATCATCACATCTTGACGGCCTTGCTTCGTCATTATGAACACGTCTCCGCTTCGCGAATTGAAGGCGTGAAGGATAATTCAGGTGATCTCCTTCGCAAATTGAAGACAACAATGCGATGGTAGTGTTTTGAATGTCTCCAAATTATGCAGGAACGCTTGCTATATACCGAGCTGCTTGACTATGTATCTCGGTATACCCTTCCAGCTGCAATAATATTAAAAAAACAAATATTAAAATAGTATTTTGCATTATATACTAATTCATAATTATTAAAGTGATATACAAACCAGTAGTGCGGTAATCGACCCATCATCTCGGGATCTGGTTTGTGGTACCGGATTTTTCATCGGGTTGGTGACGTATCCAACCGTGTTTTCCAAATACCAAGTCATGTAATCTGGAGACACGGAAGGAACTATCGAAAGTTCCCCGTCCACCCTATTGGCTCTGCGATTATCCCATGAAGAGATATAGCTGGCATGTTGATATGTCCAGTTTGTGTGTCTTCTCCCTGTATGCTTCATTGCATGCAATTTACGGTGGACTTAAGGGGTAAGGGGAGGATCTTGAGGTCTCAATTGACAGAACCCGAAATGTCTAAGGACCCTTGATGGTGAGTGGTATTCAACTACATGCATCCACACAATGTAACACTCACATCACCATGAATCCTCACCGTCTCTGCAATAATCTGGCATAGACTCAAACGCTTTTTCATATGGTAGCCAAATAAACTGGTTCACAAAAAAAATTATTATTAAGACATGGTACGAATTTAACCAGTAATATAATGTAAATTAACTCTTACCGACTCCTCATGAAGATTTTGTAACTGTGAACGAATTTGGCGTAGGGAGTGTGACGCGACCTCCGTAAAGTCGTGTTTAACACGCCAACTATAAATATAATAATAAAAACAATCATTAGTTAAATTAACATGTTTTAATAAATATTATGTAGGCATAACAGAATACTTACAGGACACCAATTGGTTTTCCAGCTGGTAAGTGGGATATGAATCTGGGGGATAATACCCGGATTCTGGTCCAGGCCCACAATTGTAACAAAAACATAGGACCTGCCACCGTGGCTGTGGTCTTTAGTGCTGCTTTGCATAAGTTGCTATACAACCATGCTAACACGGCACTCCCCCAACTCAACCTCCCACATTGATCAAGATCCAACAATTGTGGTAAAAATGACAACGACAAAAAACTTTGGCTTGTGTCGGGAAAGAGAAAAAATGACAAAATAATTAATATCACACATCGTGCGCGTCGTGTGATCTTGCCCTCAGTGGCGTCAGCGGGTAACAACGCCTTTATTTTTTCTACAATTATGTTGGAATCCAAAGTGTTCCGCGGAAATTGTGGGGCTCAGTGACTACACCCGACATTTCTGTGACATACTCTACCCGTTCCGCATCATCTTTCATGTTGAATTCGGCTCCTGTGACCGCTGCACCATTAATCCCTAGACCCATTAGGACGTTAACGTCCTGTAACGTCACTATGGCCTCACCAAATCATAGGTGAAACGTGTGGGTCTCAGGACGCCATCTTTCAACAAGGGCAACTATTAGCCCTCGGTCAATTTGGCGGTATCCGCACTCAAGAACTCCAGTAAAACCAACGATCCGCACCAATTGTTGAATGCGTGGATCTAACGGATGGTCGCCAATTGCCCGCCAAAATGGTTGGTCCCCTGTCTACAATCAAATTTACTACCCTGTTCGCCATTTCCTTCAAACAACATCGCAGAACAATGTTGTGGTTGAGCCCAAAGAAGTGGATTATTGCGAGGACCGGGGTTTAGATATGCCATATTAATTAAAAGGGTAAATGATTTAGCAATCTTCAAATTAAGATTACTATCGATTGAATTTTGACGTTCTAAACGAAAAAACTAAACTAACCTATAAATAATACACCTAGTTGATTGTAATTCAAAAAAAAAAAAAAAACAAAGAGATGTGACTTCCGCAATCTTAGATTGCGGAAGTGCCATCTCATCGGTCCACCCAACAAATGCAAGCCTAGACATGCCATCTCATCGACTAAACATTCCATGTCAATCGTTGCCATCCGAGTCAGCAAGCCAAATCATCACTTCCGCAATCTTAGATTGCGGAAGTCCCAAAATCAGAAAACCAAGACTGACACCTACCAAAGACACAAAAATATTTATTATTATTATTATTATTATTACTGTTACTGTCACTGTCACTGTCACTGTCACTGTGTTGTTATTGTTGTTGTTGTTGTTGTTGTTGTTGCTGTTGCTGTTGCTGTCGCTGCTGGTGTTGTTGTTGTTGCTGTTGTTGTTGCTGTTGTTGCTGGTGTTGTTGCTGTTGTTGCTGTTGTTGTTGCTGTTGCTGGTTTTGTTGCTGCTGCTGCTGCTGCTGTTGTTGTTGAATCTATTAGTGAATAAATATTTACAATAAATATTTGGTGAGAGCCGATTCGAGTCCTGATCCCGACCGGTTTTACCTTGGGGTGCAAACGAGCCGAGCCTTGTATTTTGGGCTCGAACTCGGCTCGATAGTATATTTAAAAACTCGAGCTTGGCTCGAAAGCTCGATAAAAATGTATGTGGCAAGAGTTTAAACGAGCCCAAGCTCGGCTCGAGCTCATTTTGCACCATTAAGGAGCTCGTTTTGACTATTAAGGACTCGTTTTGGACCGTTAATGAGCTCGTTTTGGACAATTAAGAAGCCAAAGGCCCAAAGTAATTTAGTTAATGTATGGGTTGCAATACAATTGGGCTAAATAATATTAATTGACATAAATAAGCAAAGCTCGATAAGGCTCGACGAGCCCAACCGAGCTTTATGAAACAATCAAACATGATTGAATTAACTTTTGAAACCAAATCAAACAAATACTCGAGAATTCGCTAATTAAGCCATTTTCTAAACACGTAGAGTTTTATTGTTTGATTTTTGTTAGGATTTACATCATGAACAAACTAATACACTTTGCTTTTTTTTTTTTTTTTGGGTGCTTGATGTTAAAAAACCTAGACCCAAACGTATATTGAAAAAATTAAGTTCTTGTATTTTTGTTAAAACTGGCCTAAGCTAGACAAACCCAATACATGACGCATGGTAGTCGATTGGTTAATTGAATGACTTGTATATTTAACCGAAAACCTAACTTTTAACGGAACCTAGCTATAGGTTACACATTTTCCATAACCAAAACTTTCAGTTATAGTTCGTTTATGTCACATTTAATCAATGTATCTGAAATCACTACGAGTATTGATTTGATATTTAGTTTATTTATTTATTTTTTTTATTTTTTTTGAACGGCCAACAAATTGGTATCACTCACGGAACACTGGAATATCATCATGCCACGCGATCATATTTCACCACCAAGTCACTAATTCAGAAGGAAACTCATAATTATAAGAAAACCCCATTTGTGAGATTCGAACCCAGGACCTTATGGTCCCTAAGTCTTAACTCACCACAATATGCCGCTGGGCTATAATGGCTTTGGCGATATTTAGTTTATAATGTGAACACTAGAATGTTAACAAACTGCATGGGTATCATTTCCATATTTTATTTCTAAACCTATTGGCCAAAAAAAAAAATACTAGATATGATTTTCAATCCTTGAATCTTAAATCATCATTAATTCACTGACAAAACGAATTCTTTTATTAGCGACCAATATATTATGGATGAAATAGTTTTTAACAAAATGTGGTTAAATTTATAATGTATGTAGATAGAATAATCTATTAAAAAAAAGTAAAACTGTTAACTCACCTTTTATGTCATTGTATAGTGGGCATTACATTTTCTCTATGTAGACAAACTATGTTGATTCTTTTTCTGTCACTGAAAGACAACTTTGTTTTGGTGAAACATGTGATATGAAGTGAGGGGGAGAAGAGTTTTGTAATATCTAAGTATAAATAATTAAAATTAGAAAACAAATTGTAGTTAATAAACAAGAATGTGTCATGATAAGACTAGTGGGAGTGGGGGCGGGAGAGGGGCGGGAGAGGGGGGAACACCGCCGCCATAGGGGCGGGACATGTGGCGTGGGGCTGAGGGCGGGGAGGGGATCACTGGCGTGGGGGGGAGAGGAGGGACAGGTGGCGGGGCTTGATTGGGTGAGACTATATTACCGTTTGAAAAAAAAAATAATAAATAAAAAAAAAGTATCCGTTTGAAAATAACGGCTAGTTAATAAAAAAAATTTATTTTTTATATATATATATATATAACAATAACTTTCTACACACAAACACACTCATTTTTTTCATATAATCCTCCCAATACTATCATATATTTTCAAAAAAAATTGCAAGATGTCGAGCGATTCTTCGAGTTCAGACGATATGTTTGATCAACTCGCTTTGGATGACTTTGGCGAAAGTGCCGCAGAAATGTTAATGGCAACCGTTCAGAACGTCGTTAAAGCTATAGCGGACGACGAAGGGACCTCCGAACCACCCAAGCGTAGAAAGTATATAGTTCGCGAACGCGAAACCGGAAATGAGTCATTGGTACGTGATTACTTCTCACCCGAATCAACATACGATGAACGAACTTTTAGGCGGCGTTTTCGTATGAGTCGTAATTTATTTTTAAGAATAACAAATGATTTGGAAAATAAGTTTGATTATTTCAAACAAAGGCCCGATGCACGTGGTCAGATGGGATTTACCGCGATGCAAAAGGTCACAACCGCGCTTAGAGCATTGGCGTACGGAACCAGTTCCGACGTAATGGATGAGTATCTAAGGATGGCCGAGCGAACGGCTAGAGAAAGTACTCAGTTTTTTTGTGCGGGCGTCATTGATTTATATTTAAAAAGATATTTAAGAAAACCAACATTTAGTGACGTCCAACAACTTTTAGACTTTCACGAAGAAAAACATGGTTTTCCCGGTATGCTCGGGAGTATAGATTGTATGAAATGGGAGTGGCAACTTTGTCCAACTGAGTGGCAAGGCCAACACTCTAGCGGTTTTCATAAATCGCCGTGTATGATGCTTGAAGCGGTTGTGTCACAAGATCTTTGGATTTGGCATGCGTTTTTTGGTGTGCCCGGTTCGTTGAACGATAGGACTGTTCTTAATCAATCACCAGTTTTCGACGATCTTATAAACGATGTTGCACCAAAAGGAACTTTTTTCTTAAACGAGGCAGAATACAAGTACGGGTATCTTCTAGCAGATGGAATTTACCCTGATTGGGCTGTGTTCGTAAAATCGTTTACACGGAGGACTACGTTAGACCCTAAGAGAAAAAAGTTTAACAAAGCACAAATGGCTGCACGGAAAGATGTTGAGCGTGCTTTTGGTGTGTTGAAAAAAAGATGGCACATTTTGGCCCAACCCTGCCGACTGTGGGAAAAAACGCATGTACGAAATGTGATGTACGCATGCCTAATTTTACATAACATGATTTTGGAGGATGAAGGACGTGCAATATGCGAGTACTTTGGTGAGGAAACGCAGCAAAGTCAAGAAAACATTACGGATGAAGAAAGAAACGTCAACAACTCTGAAATCAAGAATAGCCAAACACATCACAACCTTCGAGCGGATCTGGTTGATCATATTTGGAGTATACCAAGAAATTACCCATCTGATGAAGACGTTAGCGATAACTAAGTTGTTTTTTTAAGGTTTTTTTTTTTTAAATTTCATGTAATTTTGGTTTTTAGTGTTTTTTTTATTTAACTTTGTAGTTTATTATGAATTAATATTATGGTTTTTTAAAATTTTGTTTTATATTTATTAAAAAAAACAAAGTTAAAAAAAAGAAAAAAAAAAGAAAAAAGAAATGCCACATGGCACTTCCCCCCACCTCTTCCCCCCTTCCACTCCCCACAATTATTTTCCCCCCCAAAAGGGCCCCACGAGTGCCACATGGCGCTTCCCCCCACCTCTTCCCCCCACCACTCCTTATAGTCTAACAAACTTAATATCAATAACACATTACCACCTATGTCAAAATGGAAAAAAAAAAAAAAAAAAGGAATAATACACAAAAAAGATTGCAAAAATTGACTTGATGGGTTAAAAACATAAAAATATAGAAAAAAAAGGGCCATACACACCCCCGTTTTGTACATTGATAAATCATTTGAAGGACTTCTAGAAGCCCACAGCATTCTTCCAGAGTGACAGCAAGATATAATTGTTTGCCTTGTTTTTTTTTTAAAGGAGAAGAGGATACTTTTATTCCACACGAAAACAACCAAAACATATGCGAGTACAGATTTTTCCTAACCAGAGGTTAGAAAAACCGAGAGTAATAAGAAAAAGATAAAAACAAGAATACACTAACATATCCCTCGCCAAAAAACTAATACAAAGATACTATCTCTCAACCAAAGTCTATGACGCACCAGAAATCGGATACTCTAGATCACACTTATTGAAAGGATATGGACTTAATAGCTTCAAGAAAAACAGTTCAGAACCTAGATCTTCAATTCTTCACAGAACTATTCCACAATGTCTTTGACATGATACAATTTTGGAACTTCAATCTTGCAGTATATGGTTGTCAATCCAGCATAAACAACGCACCAACAAGGCGGATTCACTTGAACTAAGACAATAAGAGGGTATGGACTTTCATCTTCGCCATGATTTCAGCTACACTTCTGGCATCAAGAACTCCATACTATTACCATAGTCGCACGATAAATACTTTCTATACAAAAACGGTTCTTCACAAATACCACCCGCACCTAAATCAACAGAAAAAGACCAGAACCAAGATGCCTGCGATGAGTCGCCAAACTGTGATTAAATGCAGCAAAAAAGGTCAAAAACTCAGCATATATCTGTAGCGTTTGTGCAAATCATGCTGCAGAAGCCTCCGGTGACTCGCCAAACTGTGTGTTAAATGCAACATAAATAAGTCAAAAAAGCTGCACATAACTGCAGTGTTTGTGCATAAAAACAGGCTGTAATGACTCGCCAAAACTGTCCGGATTACTTGCAGCAAAACAGGTGCGAAAAGCTTCACATATACAATGTTTGTGCTGAAAGAAACATGCCGAAAAAAGCTAAGAAAGGCTCTTCACAGTGGCCCAACCCCCAAGAAGAAACAAACACACACACACATACACCACGAAACGAATTAACGCGAACAGATTTATGTAGCCAGAGAGAGTAGCACCAGACACTCAATATAACCCATTTCACAAATTAAGCAACTCACGCCAAAACGCACACTTGGCGCTACCCTACCCCCCCCCCCCCCCCCCCCCTATCATAACCACCAAGAAATAAACGCACTCACACCAAGAAGTATAGTGAACACTGATTGAGAATCAACATCCTTGTTTTAAATGGTTTTGTTTTTTTGTCATTGTTACCTATGTTTTTTTTTTCTTTTTTAAAGAGAACATAAATCAAAATTTGGGATGTGTGTCTACGGTGTGAAAATCTCGAAGGTTTTGAGTAGGGGTTTCAAATGGTTTGTGATTGCGGGTTGACGAGTCGAATCTTAATAGATATGAACTCGATAATGATGTTAGATGCATAAACACGAACACGACATTGGTTTTCAAGAGTTGACATGAACACACGACCTGTTTGACCTTAACTTTTATTCTATTTCCAAATTTACTATATATCATCATACCTAGTAAAATCCCACCACCAACAGGGAATAGCAAAACTAAGTATGGTCTAATAATACGGTACCGGTACGATATTGTAGAAGTCAACAACATTAGTTGCCCAATTATCATTCTCATCGTCCGGTATAGCCCATTGGTGTGAGGTAGCCGTTAGAACGATAGCCCAACAAAATTCCCCAAAAATTTTTGTCAAGCTCAATACTTCTTGAAAAAACAGCAGAATAACAAAACGGTGCGTCGCCTTTATTGTAGAAGTCAACAACATTAGTTGCCCAATTATCATTCTCATCGTCCGGTATAGCCCATTTGCCGATAACGTTTCCGTGTAAGCTTTGTCGATTACTGATAAATTCTCTTTCTTTGGTAATTTCAGGTTCCTTCGGACGCCTCCATTTTTTTAGTATCCAACTCGAGGAATGTTTCTCTGGTTGAGAAAAGTATTCTTCTGGAGCTATATTTTTATCACGGCTGTCAGACATTTTCTTGAGCGAGACTTCTCCAACAACCTTTTTTAACGACAAAATATTTTACGTTTACAACTACTTATATAAAGATGATTTTAAATATAAATTATTTATTTAAATTTTTAATTTTTTGTTTTTTAAATTTTTAATTGATTAGGGGCCCACAAAATGCACTCTCGGGAACCGTCTGACAGCAATGGGAACCGTCTCCTTGTGAGCCGACTGAGAGTCTTTGGGAACCGTCTCGTCAGACGGGTTAGGCGTTGGGGACCGGACCCGGCTCAGCAGATCTTTCCAAGTACCGGCTCAAAAGACGTGTTGGGAACCGGAACCGACTTAGCAGATCGTTCCGGGAACCGGCTCAAAAGACGGGTTGGGAACCGGGACCCGGCTTTGTCAGAGGGTTGACTAAGAGGCTTTGGGAACCGAACCCGTCTTGGTCAAACCGTCTCCTGAGACGCTTTGGGAACCGGACCCGGCCCATGCAGCCCGGTCCCACTAGGGTTTACCTTTTGGGGGTAAAAGTAAACTTTCGGTGAAAGTCTCTCCACCGAAAGACGCTACGTTGACGGGAACGCTCTTTTACCGGTTTTCTTGTTTATCATCTATTTTCCGGCGAACGGTTTGCTACGACTCCGGTCAAAGTATCAGACGACGGTCATTTATAATTAAAAAGGTAATATTAACGTTCCTTTTTAAAGTTTTAAATTTTTTTTTCATTGAAAACGACACAACACAAACGGGACCACACGACATATTTTTGGTCAAGTGGTCCACCACGAACGTGCTCACCGTCGACCGTTGATTAATTTTTAATTTTGTTTGTTTTTTTGTTGTCCGTTAATCGAGGTTGACCAAACCCGTTTGACCATGTTTAATCCGAATGACTTTGTCGACCCGATGAACGCACATCAAATCCTACAAGAGGAACAGTACGAAGAGTTTTTTCGGCACCCACAACAGCCGAATCCTCCTCGGAGCTTACCTCCTGCGGTAAGCGTTTACTACCATTTTTCATTCAAGTATTTTTATCATTTTTCATTTACCTTGTTCGTTACTAAAAATTTTTTTATAACCTTTTTTTTAGTCTGATACCGAAATAAAAGTCCGAAGTGCCTGGAACAAAGTAACACAAATGAATACTAGAATGTCCGAGGCAATGAAAAGGCGTTTTAGGGAGACCGTCTTCGGTCACTTTCTGGATGTTATGAGCCATCTTTGCGAAAGTAATTTGTTACTCTCAGTGGCACAACATCATATTGAGACGGGACTGCCTAGTATCGACGGCTTTTTTTATCAAATCGGTCCTAACAGTCTTGTATTCACTCCACAACAATTTTGTCTGATAACGGGCCTAAGATTTGGCCGTCACGATGGTTGGGAACTCGCACAATCCCCAACATCGTTTAAAAGACGAATATTCCCTGAGGTGAGTAAGGTATCTTATGAAAGTGTGCTTGCTATTTTCAACGGTGACTGGAGCGATTATGAGGAGGATGATCTCGTCCGTATTTGTATCCTGGTATTGATTGAATCGGTGTTTAAGGGTACCCAAAATACCGCGACCGTGGATGATCTAGTGCTCGATCTTCTTGATGACTTTGTAGTGTTGAATAGATTTCCATGGGGAAGTTATTTTTGGGAAGATTTGGTTAAAAATATCAATAACATGCACCTGATTCAAAAGCGGGGTACAAAGGGCTTCAGTTTAAAATCTTGTAATTGGGTTTTCAAGGTATTAGTTTGTATGAATTATTTACTTTTAATTATTAATTTTAACAAATATTTGAGATATTTCTAAATTTTGTTTAAAAACTTGCAGATCTGGATATATGAGATATTTCCAGAATTTAGAAACGATGGAGCTTTTTTTCTTGGTGATGCAATCCCCAGAGTTCTTTCCTGGGGTCCGGGAAAAAAAATGCAGAGGAGCACCATTGATCGTAAGATCACCGAAAATTCTATGGTAATCTTTTGAAATCATTTTCTACGGAATTTTTTTTTGAAAAGCTAAATATAAGTGATAAAATTTGAAAAAAAATTGTTGCGCTTCAGCTTGAAGGGCTTAAGCCGTTTAGGTTTCTACTTCCGAATGACCTTGAGCTGCGCTGTGCCTGGTACACTGATAGTGCCCATTTTTTACGAGCACAAAAATACTCGTCTCAAGGGTGCTTTAATAAGCCGGCCGAGTTTCATCCGTCTGCCTATGTAAATTTTGATAATACGGCAGCGGATGATGTAAATTTCGATGATCTGCATACGGTTTACGGTGATCAGCCTGTTGATTCGACGGCCAAAAAAAGAAAGTCGGAAACTGTTCCGACAACCTACACTATCAACGATGATTTAATAGAGCAATTTAAAGCGTTGATGGATGATAGGTTGGAAAACTTTTATAATAACAAGTTGAAAGGTTTACTGCCTGAGGTAAAGTTGTCGTATGATTATTATTAATCTGTATTAATTTGTTGAAAAGTTTAAAATAATTAACATTTTTAAATCTTAGGTACGTAAATCCCAACCGACTGGTGAAGGCCCGACGAGCTCGCATCACAATGAAAATGTTGATGAACTTTTTAGCTCGGGTGATGTATATAGACCAGACACCGACGGCCTAAAACTGCCTGAGGTAGTTATGTTTTATTTTATTTTTTTCCTTCATAGTTTAGCATTTAAATTCAAAATAATTGGTTTACTTTTGTCACTTTAACAGTTGAGACGGTCTCAAAGGTCAACAAAGCCATCCTCGTGTATGATTTCCCCATTCACAACAATAAAAGGTGCAAAAAAGAAGAAGTTCAAATCAAACGATGAAAACGAAAACATAAAACTAATAAAAAAATGGTATCCAAAACAAAAGGATAAACATAGAACTTGTGCACTAATTGGGGGAAATATATTCCCGGATGGCTTTTGGGAAGATCTTTTCGGCGATGATTCACTCGGTTGGTTAGGCAGCGAGGTAATAATTTTTAAATATTTGTTACTTTTATTAACTATGTTTAATTTAATTAATATATTTACCGCAGTTTAATATTGAATATTAAAATTATTTATTATAGCACATATATGGATGGACACACCATTTCTACGAGACTCTTTGGAGCTCAACCTCCCGTTGGAGCATCCTTCCTCCATATTTTGTGGGGGGTTTATTAAGCCGTACTAATAAGCAGCCTTTTAAAGATTTGTTTGATGGGTCATTCGAACCGTTTCCAAACATCGCTGATGTTGACGAGGTTGTTTTTCAAATTTAAATCATGGTTTTGTTTGTTGAACATATTATGATTTGCTTTTAACATTTTGTTTCAAACTATTCGCGATTTAATAGGTATATGTTGTGTTGAATATAAGCGCACAACATTGGATCCTCGGAGTTTTTAACCTGTGCCAGCGAACGTTTACCATCTATGACAGGTAAATGTTGAACCTATTCATTTTAATGCCGGTTTTCATTAAGTAATAGTGTTAATTTTGATAATGTTTTTTCTATATTTTGCAGTTTACTTGGTTTGAAGGGCGCGGGGGAGGCCAAAAGAGAGGTCATATGCAATGCTAATTATGCATTTGAGCTTTGGCTAAGATCCAATAATTACTACGAATCCGTAAACCCGTACATGTACGCCCCTCCTTTCGAAGTCGTAGAGCCTGAAGATGTACCCCAACAGTCCGGACATCTTGGTGATTGTGGGGTTTGGGTGTGCATATTTATTGAGAGGTTGATTAAAAACGAACCTCTAAATAAATATGAAAACACCCAAGTAGCAGCTTTATTAATGCGGCACAGGATGGCCTTTGAATTTTATAAGAACGTTTTGTCGGAAGCTGATTCGGTAGATAATAGACAGACTTCCGATGAAGACGAACTGAAATTGTTACCTTAATATTACTAATGTCATTATTATTACTACTCCTCTTGTGTTACATTAGTAGATATGAAAACAAAACCCAACTAACTACCAAAAGTAACTTCAACAATCTGGCCTGCAAACGGTATTTTCTAGCCAAAGCTTGTTGCTCGTCTAACGATTGCCTCAACCCCGGAACGATTTTTTTGCACCTGAAACATTCTGACGCTTCTACCCACCTAATAAATCCACAACCAGCAGTCTGTGGTTTAAAAAAATAAACAGTTATTTGATGATCATTAAAAGCACACGATAAATATTAAAATTTAATACTTACGCAACACACGAAGTCTCTATCCGGGTTTGCATCAGTTCTCGAGATAAGTATACGTGTAGTTGCACCGCATGAACATATTTCTCTTGACCTGCTAAATCGTCTAGATGAAGACCTTGAAGATGAAGATGATGACTGAGACATGGTGATGGTATATAAACCTCTACACAATTGATGATGAACGGTTGGTGGTAGGTATATTTATAAAAAACGAAAGAGTTATTTGCCAATTTAGTCGTTGACGTTTGTCAAAAATTGCAAATTCCACCCGATATTGGTACACCTATCAACCTAGGTCCTTATATAGAACCTCATTTCACATGCTTTTTAATAGCATAATGACTAACATTCCTGCTCCCGTGGAGAACACAATTTGGGTAAATCCACATAACCAATCAAGTTTTTGGGCTCCAAATGTTCTTGAGTTTTACTACGATGGTGATAGCACATGTTGTTATACAACCTATATGGGGCGTACACCATTAAACAAAGAGTGGTGGGGTGGTATTTTAGGGTACTGTGGAAGCGGATATCTTCAAAAAACGGTAAATACTATGACTGTTACGTTATACGTTATATGAAATGATAATATTTTTGTGATTTTATTAACATTTATTTACAGCATGTTCGTGCATGGTGCAACAAATTGATGTCGTTAAGGGACATTGAACGACAAAGAAGACCAACAACATGTAGTTATGGTCTTTGGAGTGTTCTTCCCCCTAATTTCTATAACCTAATTATTGAACAAGATCACCATGCTTATTGCTACGCAAACGGCTCGAGAAGAATATATCCACCTCTTTGGGAAGTTGATATGGTAAAATACTGTTTTTTTTGTATATTTATACCTTTTTATCGTGCTGTATAAAATCTACATTTCGTTTTGGACTGTAATTTTCAGGTATATATACCAACCTCGATAGACGATGAAAACTGGTTTGTTCTACAAGTTGACATGAAATTACTACAAGTAACAGTGTATTTCCCAAATAACTGTAGTCCCATAGATTGCGGTGATACTTTTTGCATTCATAGAAAAATTCATCAAATTCTTATTGAATTTGAATCTGCTTTCATATGGTTTCTGGGGGCTATAACGTACTGGCAAAAGTCTGGTAGAAACGAAGTTGAATCATTACAATTTTGGGGGGATGTTGTCTGGCCTGTCACCAATAGTCGCATTGGTCGACATTCAGGGGTAATCGTTTGTATGTTGCTGAGAAATCTTGTTCAAAACATGTCATTGACTTGGAGAGAAGGCAGCCTACATGATGCTTGCATGAGATTCAGACGTTTCATGGCAGATGAAATTTATGCTGGTCGTTTTGCACCGTCAAATATTTAAATATTTATCTAGCTAGTTTATGTATTGATGTAAAACTTGATATATCGAAGTTATTTGTAATTTTATGTTATAAACATTGTTAAGTAAATAAATTAAAGTAAATAACACCACTAAAAATCAGCAAGGTTAACAGTCGAACAAGTATTATGAATTACATATTCTGCAAAGTCATCTGCTTCAACGAAAGTGGGGGACGGTGTTTGATGATGATTTTCTTTCTTTGAACCACGCCTGGCAGATTTTGATCGTGAGGCAACAGGAGCTGAACATCGGTCACGATGATGACCGTGAGTTTTACAACGACTGCAATATACAGGCGTAGGTTCCTCGCCTCTCGATAAAATTCGTTTATTTTCACGAGGACGTCCCGACTGTCGTTTTGTGATATGTGGTGGTTGTAGAGGAATCAAATACTCTGGCGTCTCCCATTCAGACCTGTGGGGTAAAGGATAAATGGCCTCTTCATATGTTGTTTTGTATAACTGGTTGCTATACCAAGGTGACGTATAATGACTGCAGTCCTTTTCCTTCAGTAATTTTGATACTGCAATCATGTGGCCACATGGGATACCAGATATCTGGGGAACACAACAACTGCATGTTTCATTAGACAGATCAACAAAACCATTTTTCCCACCGTCTAGAACTTGAAAAGTGTTAACCCCAACGCCATAAGCCTTCCACGTTCTAGAATATTCAATCTTTTTAATAATTTTTTTTACCGCGAAAGGAGTCAGTACGTGTTTATTTTGAATAGCCTCATTTCGGCGTTCGTAATACCATTGTTGAAGTTTTTGTCTAAAAAATTCAACCAAATGGGTGATTGGAACTTTTCATTCGTCCTTAGATAAGGCGTTGATTGACTCTGCACTGTTAGATGTCATATAATGATATCGTTTCCCCGAACAGTGTGCTCTTGACCACTTATGTAAACCGATACTCAATAGAGTATTCCTAACCCGTGGTAGGGCTGCACACAGCGCGTTAAAACTTTCTTCAAAATCAGACACCCGGTAAGCTTTACAAGTGTTCCACCACAGTGTCTCTAAATCCTTCTTTTTGCTTTTTGGTATCTTTAAGTTCACCATCAAATGTCGACAGCATAACCCGTGAAAGGCATTAGGAAAAACCGTCCGAACTGCCAAATCTATTGAGTTGGCTCTGTCAGATATGATCGGCAAATCCGGGTGCTCACCGATACACTCTTTAAGTTTCGATAAGAACCACGTCCAACTCTCACCGTCCTCGGATTTGCCGATACCATATCCAACGGGTAAAATTTGGTTGTTACCATCCATGCCAACAGCAAGGAATAACGTTCCCTTAAACTCACCTTTTAAGTGTGCCGCGTCTATAATAATGACCGGTCTTAAAGACAGAAGAAAACTCCGAATCTATTTAATAAAATGAAAAACAGATAAATTTTAGACTTCAGTAAACCAAAACATCAATAATTTATTTAAGTTGGTATGAAAATAGGTAAAAATAATTTACTGACCGTTGCACCAATGGCAATAAAAAGCATTTCAAAACGATTGTCTTCATCAGTTTTAATCTCAGTAACAGTCCCTGGATTTGCATTTCGCAAATTATAGCAGTAGAACGGAAGCTCAGAAAACAATTGTTTGCTACTTCCTTGCAAAAGCTCAAGTGCATGACACTTCCCCCGCCAAGCTTGAGTATATGATATATCAACCTTAAATCTTTCTCGAAAATCTTGTACTATTTCGTTTCCACGATAAACACGTCTAGTATCTCGCAATTGGTGCTTCAGTATGCTACCAATTACTTGCGGGTTAGCTTGACGAAGATGGGGATGTGTTTGAGTTTTAGAACATGTGTGGTTGTTGTTAAAAAATGTAACAAAAAACGTGTCTGAAGTTGGGACAGAACGTGACCTAAATTGCCAATCACAATCATCAACTACACATGAAATTTCATACCTCGTTTTAGATGACCTGTCGACTTTATAGGAAAAACGTTCAGACAAACAAAAATTTCCTAACTGCAATTTCAATTCATCTTTGTTACGAAATACGGAACCTTCAGAAAAAACTAAAGAGCTTTTGGTTATATCTGAAAACAATTCAGGACTTGGCTTTCCATAAAATTCTTCTTTTTCAGCTTTCTCATCATCGAAATTTCCAAAACACCCATATGGTGTGTAATGATCAAAATTTTCTATAGACACATTTAGATCAGGGACTTTTGAATCATTTGAAGGTACGTCATTTAAATGAGCATTACTAGACGAACCCACACCTAGTTCATCTACAACATACAACTTCAATACTTCTTGGGGGTTTTGCAAAGCAACTTTAAAAAGAAAAGATACATCACGATCATTAAAAATGTCGATTGCATCATCAAAAGCTGACATTTTATAAGATAACCTTGAAATGTTTGGAATCTCACACACATCGGAAACTACATTTAAAAAACTAAGATACGAGATATTTGAATCAATTTCAAAACCACGTCTTTTACAGCTACTATCAACAACGTATTCCATTCGACCGTTGACAACTTCCCACCTGCCTCCACTATAGATTATAAAACTAACCATTTTTAAAAACACAACTTTTTTTAACACTTTGAAAGAAAAATAAGGAATACAAGAAAAAATTCAAACAAAATTGTTACAAAATTTACTAATTTTATAACAAACGGTTCGTCATGGACGTCACATCACCGAAAACGTCTCCGGCAATGTACGACGTCCGGCACCGAGTCGGTGCAGAAATAGTAAAAAGACGGTACGGGAAGCCGTCTTTTTCGTACCCGCTGACGTCTCAGGAGACGGTTGCTAACTTTTACAAGACGTCTCCGGAGACGGCTTTTTCGTACCCGAACCGGCTCAGGAGCCGTCTCCGGTGGGATCGGATATATTATTTTATTATAAGCCGAGCCGAAGACGGCTTAACTTGAGCCGTTGGTGAACCGTCTCAGGGACCCCACCGGAGACGGCTTTGCGGCGCTGACACGTCTCAAGCCGCCACGGGAGCCGGTTGGCAGACATCGGGATCGTAACCGCCACGTGTTGGGTTGCTACTGGTTGGAATCCAAAGGATCTCGGAAGACGGTTCAGCCCTTTTGGAAACCGTGTCCCGTCTCTCCAAAGACGGTGGAGGGGGCTATTTAGGCAAAACGCCCGGTCAAGGGGCTATTTTGGCCATTTTCCCTTTTAGTAAATATTATTTCAAAAACACCAATTTGGTAAATACTTTTTCTATCAACACCAATATAGGAAAAAACTCTATAATACTTGTTGTTTTTTAACCATCCAAAAGAAGCTAACATATCACTAGCGAAAATATAACCACCTCCAAACTAGCTAGGGAAGCTAGCTGCTAGTTAAAGACCGTGTGTAATGGAAACCAATTTTGAGCGTGGAATGAGCAAAAAACGCCCCCAAAAAGCCATACACCGCCCCAGGGCGTTTTTAGCCTAAATTGAGTGTAGGGGTCTTATTTTCACGGTGTGGAATGGGAGAGAGAAAGGATGACCAATCAAAATGGGGGGCGCTTTTTTTTCACGGCCCCATTACATATGGCCTAACAATACAACAAACACCCAAGATACCCAAACACCTGAATCGAAACATCTATCTAACCATTATCAAAGCCCAAAAATTTGTAGCACCTGTCCGACTCTAAGGTAACTAACTTCGACCTTTTAACCATCCACCAGAGTGACTTTTATTTGATCTCACCCACGACACGAAGCGGCTTTGTATTCACATCCTTGAAAACTTTATCGTCCTCGCCAACCAAAGCTCCCAAACCGTAAGCAAAAACGCTGCATATATCGCCTCTTTTTTTAATTGCGGCCCTACCACTGATCTCCCATAACTCACCCACTGCCCCAATGTATCTATATTCGGTGGAACTAGTAATCTTAGCCACCCACATATGTGCCACCACATCGCCCTAGCCCATATACAAGTCGCAAAAATATGGTCAATTGATTCATCTACTGCACCTCCCATCCCTAACACTACCCAACGGAGAACAGAACCACTTTTGTAATGTCAACTTATCAAATTATTTTATATAAGCTTTTTGTTTTTTCAAACTTAACCTACGTTTTTTTCATTAGCTGTATTTACCTGCTCTACCGGCTCTCATCTACAACATCAGAGGTGTGTTCCCAACTCAGCAACCGTCTTCCCTCGATTTTCAGATGAATTATGAGAAGAGTGTGTGGATCCTTAGTTGTACTTACCTGCTCTGCATATTAACAATATCAGTAACGTGTGCTCTCCTCGGCTGGGGAAGAAAGTGTAAGGATGTTAAAATAGAGGTCTGTTCATAGTGAAGAAAGCCTAAAATTTTAGTAGCAGCCGATGGTGAGATTTGTGTTTCTATCAAGTTTGTAGATGAGAAAATTAAACAGTCAGGTACTTTATATTTAGGGGTTTAACTAATGATATAAGAAAATGTTTAGGGTTTTTTGTTGTAACTTCCGTTTTTAATTTCTTTCTTGCGGTTGCTGCTGTTGTTTTTCGATCGACTAATGCTATGAAAATGTGTCTGTGTGGAAGCTTTTTTTTGTTTTAAGATTCCATGGCAAGAATATCTTTTTGTTCTTCTTCTCGTTGGAATTGGTGTTCTCGAAATTTTTGGTAAAATCTCAATCTTCTCTTTTTAATCTTTCTATGCATTTGTGTAACACAAAATATGGCTCTGCTTCTTTTTTTTTATTTAGTTCTTTTAAACATAAATGTTTCTGCTTCTTTTTTTTTTATTTGTTAACAATATGCCCTTTAACTTACATTATTATCACTAGAGGTTAACTTGACAAAAAAGTGTGAAATATAAAGAGCAACGTTTTTTAAATCGGACTGAACTGGTCGGTTCAATCGGAGACAGGAGATGTCGGTGGTCCGGGCATGCCATTTGAACCGGACAGACAGACGGGTGGCTGGCGATTGAACCGGGGAACCGGTGTAAAAAGAGTCGGGCCTGTCTTCTCTACAACAACTACGCTGATAACATTTGAACGGAGAATATGAGCGACTTATTTTGGTTAAAACTTAAAAGCATATAATAGTTTGAGGGGTTAATACTCAAAGGCAAACTTTAAAAGTTACCAATAGAAAACAGGCCGCAAAAAACTTAAAAGCATATTATACTTGTTTTTTTTACCCATCCAAACGAAGCTAACATATCACCATCGAAAATATAACCACCTCCAAACTAGCAAGCTGCTGGCTAAAGGCCGTGTGTAATGGAAACCAATTTTGAGCGTGGAATGAGCAAAAACGCCCTACACCGCCCCGAGGGCATTTTTAGGCTAAATTGAGTTTTGGGCGTTTTTATTTTCACGGCGTGGAACGGGAGAAAGGATGACCAATCAAAATGGGCGGCGTTTTTTTTTTTCACGGCCCCATTACATATGGCCTAACAATACAATAGACACCCAAGATACCCAAACACCTGAATCAAAACATCTATCTAACCATTATCAAAGCCTAAAAATTTGTAGCACCTGTCCGACTCTAAGGTCACTAACTTCGACCTTTTTTAACCATCCACCAGAACGACATTTATTTGTTCTCACCCACGACATGAAGCGGCGCTGTATTCACATCCTTGAAAACTTTATCGTTCCTCGCCAACCAAAGCTCCCAAACCATAAGCAAAAATGCTGCATCTATCGCCTCTTTCTTTAATTGCGGCCCTACCACTGATCTCCCATAACTCACCCACTGCCCCAATGTCTCTATATTCGGTGGAACTGGTAATCTTAGCCACCCACATACGTGCCACCACACCGCCCTAGCCCATATACAAGTCGCAAAAATATGGTCAATTGATTCATCTATCGCACCACATCTGCTGCGCCTCCCATCCCTAACACTACCCAACAGAGAACAGAACCACGTTTGTAATGTCAATTTATCAAATTATTTTATATAAGTTTTTTTTTCAAACTTAACCTACGTTTTTTCTCATTTAAACCACTAAAATCTTAAAAACATTTATATTCCTTTGTTACTTATGTTATATTTAATTCAATTACATGTTTATATATATATATATATACACACACACTTGTGTTAGATCTGGTTTTTGTAATAATTTTCTTGTGTTCTAATTGAGTCGTCTAATTTCATGGTTGTTTTGATGTATATCCAGTCACTTGGAACCATTCTAGACACACGATCCAAATCTATCGAAGGAATGACAGCAATTGAGCTAACAGGTACAGACAAAGTTGGCCTTTTGTCTGAGGTTTTTGATGTCCTTTCTAATCTCAAGTGTGATGTGGTAGAGTCTAAAGTATGGACTCATAATGGCTGGATTGCTTCGCTCGTTATCAGGATGCCCTAGTAATAATTCCCACAAAATTGAGAGCATAGAGGCTCATTTGAGGAACGTGCTTAAAGGGGATAACAATATTAGAAGTGCAAAAACCTCGGTTTCCATGACTCACACAGAGAGACGACTTCATCAAATGATGTTTGCAGATCGTGATTTCGAGAGAACATATATTAAAACCAGTGGTGAGTGTTCTCTATCTGTATCGGTTCCAAATTGCTTAGAAAAAGGATACTCTGTTGTTAACATCCAGTGCAAGGATCGACCCAAGCTTTTATTCGATGTTGTTTTCAAAGTTTAAACAACATTTTTTATTGATCGACCCAAGCTTTTATTCGATGTTGTTTTCAAAGGGTACTCCATCTTTTTAACTTAGTGAAGGTAAAAAGAGTGCAATGTCTCTAATACTCCCCCTCATTTTAAAAAGAGTGAAAGTTTTTAAAAGTTTTTGTAGTTAATGAATTGTTGCTTGATTTTCTTGATGTACACATATCAGACCCTGTCCCCAACCTGAAACTCTAAAGAATCACAACAACTTTTCCAGCCATGTGTCTGATGCTGAATGGTGGTTAAGAAGCGTTGCTCTTTTTTATTTAACTAGTGGTAATGCCCGCACGTTGTAGCGGGTGTCTTAACTAATATCAGAATCAATTATGATCTCCATTACAAACCACTACCCATTCCAGGTTCTAACAAAACAAAACGAGACATATATGCATTGGGATAAATAGAGACTATATGAAACCTTTTTCTTTTAGTTTATTATAATCAACAAACCAGTGTTGTGCTTCCAGCTTGTCAGACTTGTTAGCATCAAGACCTCGTTCTAACAATTTATGCACCCCTATGACTAAACGATGTGGTCATAGAGGTGAAGGGGGGCATGGATTGACATGTGGAGGAGGGAGGAACTCTTCTCCAAGGCCCAAAAATCAAAGTGGTGGTGGTGGCGGCTGGAGGAGGGATGATGCTTGCCAATGGATAGGTTACCATCTACGAATTGCTTATCGTCACGTCACCACAAAGAACAACCCCACGCTTGTGGGAATCTCTACCCCATTGCTCCACACCATAGAAATGTCAGGTAAGGGATGGTGTCGGTGGCGTGGGACGGCTTCACCCTGCCATTCCACGCTCCCACACCGTGTAGTCTTAGTGTGGCAAAGCACAAACTCAAGGGCAAGTCGTGCCAGCATATGCTATGTTTCCTTTAAAACTCCCTCCATAATTGGATCATTTCTTTCTTTCAAATGGTGTTCCATTAACCAAGAAAAAGTAAGCATTCTCCTATATGTATTTATATTGATTATTTAATTATAATAGATGTGTATAAATTACAAACCTTGAGGAGGTATCTAGTTCATGATAATAGTCCCATCACCAACATTGGCTTGAATTATGTTAAAAAATGTTGTGCGGTTCAACCGTAGGATCTGTCTTAACCATTTAGTGCGAACTGTAAAGAGTTGTTGTCTAAACAAAGATCACCAATCTCATCACAAAGTTCACCTTTATTAGCTTTCCCAACAGTAAGCTCAACTCCATTTGTTATGTGCAAAAGTTCCTGATTAAATAACTAACCATCGAAATAATATGAAAAATTGACTCAAAAAATAAAATAAAAATATAATTCCAATAAAATAGCAGGGAGAAGACAAACCTCCACTATCATCAATTACATATGGATATTCCGCCCAGGAGACATGTTTATGCAGTTGTGAATATACCATACCAGGATATATCACCAAGGCGTTGTTGTTAGCCTAAAACAACAAAATCGTACAATAATTTATTACCGTTTTATGTAACCTTAATCTCTATTTAATATCTTGTTTGATCCTTTATGAAAGATTTAAAGAAAAGAACCTAAATAGTTTTTTTTTTTTTTTTGATCGGCAAACTTCAAATTAATTCATCACCCAAAAGTTAAGTACAAAGTAGAGCCTAGCAAGGTGCTAGTACCAAACTACATACAACGCCAATACAATCACCACTAACAGACATACACAACATAGATACTCAAGTTACCGGACTATTAAACGCAACCCAATTTTCCCACGTCCACTCGGATTGTTTGTCTTTAAATTTCACCCACGTAAACGCCGTGGCCTGGACTTCACTAAACACACCAGCTGCATTCACTCTTTTGCCGCTGAATATAGCCTCGTTCCGTGCTTTCCATATCATCCAACATGTCGTCAAAACCAAAATTCTCACCAAATTTCTTTTCGCCATATTCGCATTTATGTGTTTATGTAGTTCTAAGAGATCTTTGACAGTAAACGCGAACATAGGAGGAATACCAACCCACGAACTTATCTTTTGCCATACATTCGACACCGCTATTAACATGAAGTAAATAGATGGTCCGCGTCTTCATTCATGTCTCCACACAGCTTGCATAACGGAGATCCGTGCAGAATATTACGCTTCTTCAAACCCACCATGGTCGGCAACCTGTCCTGAATCGCCCTACAACCAAAAATACAGACCTTACGTTGGACGCCTTTAACCCATTCGAACGGGTAAAAAGGCAATGCGTTACGGTTCAGCAGAATTCTGCACACAGCGACAGAAAAGGTTTTATCCGCTGCATCAGTCCACTCCCAAGAGTCACAGCCATGACCCACTACAACTGCAGAAACGATCTCAAAACACGACTGGAGCTGCTGCAGTTCAGTTACTGTAACCGGATGTCGCCTCCAATCCCAACCATTAAGCCTGCTGGACAGAGACACGTTCTTGCTGTTTTCAATGGCAAAAAGCGCAGGAAATTAGATGATTCTGGGACAGTATCTGGATAATATTAAGCAACTGATTCAAAAGCCCTAATTTCATGCCCTCAAGCGCAATTTTCAGGCCAAGTTACGACGGAATTCAGGTCAACAATTGCTTGAACAGGTCTGAAACAATTATACCTAAAATGTATTTTTATACCGTGTGTTTGGCTTAAAAAAAAGCTCTTGCTTTTTAAGAGCCTTGCAATAAGGCCCAAGGCTCACCATCGGTGCCTTGAGTGCGCCTTGCGCCTTTAACATCTATGCTTGTAACACAAGTTGATAAGCATAATCTCACATGGCTATATATATTGTGGTGAAAGTTTATTTAGTTTTGAGAGTATCCGTGGATGCTCACAAGTTAATGGACATTCTTTGACCACAAAAGATTTCTACGTAAATTTTAACCCATGAAATTCATAAGTTAGTTAAAGCAATGATAACAAGAATCAACTGTGAAGCTTGCAAAAACTGAAGTTTAAAGTGTAAAGCTTTTAAAAATCAATAACTACTCATGAGGCCTCAAATCACCAGTGTCTTGGTTTGCGGATGGGTAGTTGTCAAGTGACTACAACTCGACAGCCCAAAGACTTAGGCGAGTGACTCAAGTAGGAGACGGTAGGACATTAGTTGACTTCTGATTAAACATGATAATTAGTTTTTTTTTATTTATCATTCAACAGGTATGTTGGTTAAATATTGTATATTTATAGTCACTTTTTAGAAGTAACACTTAAGCGGCATTTACACCGTCAAAATCAAAACGCAACTTACGAATAATATTTTCACACAACCAGAGAATTGTATCCACCATACATACACCAGAAGCCTACCATGGTGTGCATATTGGATCTATGTAGGATAATATTAGCAAAATAAACAACCAAACTAACCATATTCTGATTCACATATCTTGGCATAAGGGTGCAACAAGCAAGAACTTATCGTTGTGGCGGGAATAAGGATCTTCTTTGTTCAGGTAAATCTGCCATAACTGTTTTGAGTATTTAATTGCAAGTGTCCTGCATAGTTTGATCCCGTTCGTGTCACATGCTTTCAGTTCTTCCATTGTTTTGTTAACATCGCCATCATCTCCATCCATGAGAAATTCGGCCAGCTTACCACCCCTGCAAGATAATGCACACATACATTTGAACAACATTAATCACACAATACAAGTGACCAAACCACTTGACCAAACTTGAGACTAAAATTTAATTAACATATAGAAATTAGCATACCTCATGAATTCATAACAATTAGCATCTGCCTTATCAACAATAACAACCTGCAGATCACATGATATTGGGTGTTGGTAACCAAATCAAAAAGTGTTTGTAAGACCATTCATGTTATCCATTAGCTAAAACTTAGAGTTACCTGTACCTAATTAGTTTTAGTTGAGGCATTTTATGGAGCACTTGGTGTGCATCTTCAAGCCAGGTGCGTACAAACAGTAATCAAACCTGCAAATGGGGATATGGACAGATGAAACAATGATTTTAAAATGGCAATGGCAGGATTGTCGATTCTAGAGTGGAATGGAAACAAAATTATTTAAAAATAAATAAAAGTGAAAGATATACAAGCGGAGCCATGGTGTTCACCATCAATGATTTTGCATATACAAGATCAACATGAATCCATTTTCCTGTTGACTACTCTCATCTGCAGTAGACCTCTGCCCACAAGTTCAATTAATTACCCTTTAATTTCAAAACCAAAATCGAAAATCATACCTGTGATGGTTTGTTGAGATTAGAGCATTCACATCCCTTCCATCAAACATTCCCCCATATCTAAAATTTAAAAAAAAAAACTTACTAAAAACATCCTACATCCCCTCCACCATTTTATACCTCATCTTTATATTATAAAAAAACCATCTTCTAGCTTTTTATATATAAAAAGCTACTATTCACTCCCATCAAATTATTGTGAGTGTATTTTAACGAGGAATATTATAAAATAAGTGTTTGTGAGTAAGATAAAGGTAAATATGGTGGAGGGGATGTGGAAGGTTTTTTAAAATGAGAGATAAATTTTGAAAAGTATGATTTTTTGTTATATTATAGAGTATAAAATGGTGGAGGGGATGTGAATGCTCTTAGGGTTCATGTCATTGTAGAGAGAGAGAGATGTGAGATCCACGAGGAGACGTCGATCATTGAAAGAAGAAATAGGCTATTAATTAATAAGGAAGGGGCAGTTCACATTCACATTCTGGAATTGATGAAGAAATTGAACAAGTATACGTTTTCAGTCGATATACATCACATAAGGGCAATGTTGGAATAGGAGGTAGTATTGTAAAAGTGTTCAGATATTGTAAAGGAGAGGGTGGGTGAAATGTCTACATTGCTCTTCTAAGTGTCTTAATTGTCACAACTATGCTTATTATACCCTTAAACTTCTTGCTTAAATATGTTGTACATCTTGCTTCTTAAGTTGTACGGAGGTGAAAATGACCATGTTGACCATCACTCATCCTTTATAATGTATTATAGATTATAGATTGTTGACAATGTGTTTTTAATTATATGATGTGCGTTTTTAATTATTTAGTATTTGGATGATTTAAGCATTTTTGCAGTATTTGATTGAGTGCATTTTTTAAACGCACATATTTTGTTACTTTTATAATGTTTTGTTTAAACGCATGTTTGCTCTGTTTTTCGTTCGTGATTTCTATACTACACTCTTTACATATTTTTGTGATTTCCCAGTTTTATTTTGATAAAATCTAAGGGCACTTTTTATGTTAAGGACGTTTTGTACGTTATTTCTTCCTTGTTTTTATAAAATAAAAACTAAATATATTTAAAAAATATATTCTTTTCTACAGTATATCTTATGTTTATATATATATATATATATATATATATATATATATTCTTTTCTACAGTATATCCTTGTTTACTCATCCCTTATGACTCATGACATGGTTTTTTCCGATGTTTTCCCTATCCCTTGGAAATCACAAATTCTATCTCAATTACATGAACTCCTCATTGTTATACTCTCCTACTATGCATATATGTATATGGTTATAAAGTCATAGTTATGACTTAACTATTATTTTTTAGGGAAAATGGATTTTAATACTCCTTACTATAGCCTATTGGCGGATAATACTCGTGACTATTACTTTGGCCAATAACACTCCAAACTTCCAACTTATTTTCTTTCATCACTCCCAAACTAACGGAGGTCTAACCTAGTTAGTGTTCGTGGCCAAAATGTGAAAACCAAAACTTTGGGACATTTTTTTATTATTATTATTATTATTAAAAAATAACTTATTATTATTAAAAAATTATTATTTTTTAAAATTTTATAAATCCCAACCCCCCCCCCCCCCCCGCCCCTCTCTTTGTCTCTCTAAACCACCACCACCATCACCTAACTTCATCTCCACCTTCACCATCTACCACCTCCACCATCACCCAACTTCATCTCCACCCCCTTTATCTCTCTGTCTCTTTCTCTCTCTAAACATAATCAGTTAACTTCAACTTCATCTTCCCCAAATCAAAGCCTAAGAACTCTAGTTTATCAATTGAACCAATTAACAAACAATAATCCCAGAAATCATGGGGCTATTAATCGGACAATAACAAGGAACGAAAACATGAGATTAATTGAGACTTAAACACACACCACTCTTCTTCCACACATTACAACCACGAGGTTGATTGGAGAAAAATGGTAATGTAATGAAATGGAAAGAAAATTATTATTATTATTATTATTATTATTATTATTATTATTATTATAAATGGGTTGTGAAATGTGAATTCGTGGAAAGAGGGGATGGGCGACGAAGATTGGGGATGAGTTGAGTCAACCACTCTTCTTCCACACTTTGAATGTTGAATAGATGTCTAAGGCTTTGTCGGTGTCGTGTTCTTTACGGAGTATTGACTTGGCTTTGGAGATGGTTATGGTTGTGGTGGCGGTGGTGGCATTGGTGGTGGTGGTGGCTGGTGAAGGGTGGTTGTGGTTTAGAGAGAGAAAAAAAGGGGGGGGTCTGTCACAAACGAGATAGGGGGATTGGGTTTTATAAAAAAAAAAGTTTCAAAAATGCCCTTAAGTTTTGGTTTTTATATTTTGGCCACAAAGAAGTTTTGGTTTTTACACCTAAGCAATGTCACGTCAGCTTCTGTTAGCCACGTAGGATAAAAACTAACGGCGTTAAGTCTGAGAGTGATGAAAGACAATAAGTTGAAAGTGTGGAGTGTTATTGGCCAAAGTGAGGGAGTATTATCCGCTAATAGGCTATAGTTGGGAGCATTAAATTCCATTTTCCCTATTTTTTATTAGACCATCCACAATGGTGAACAATCAAGACATTGTTTATAGAAATAATATTTAAAAATTCAAAAGTTTGCAAACAAACTCACAATCGGTTTGTGGTGACAAACTTGTTTGCTTCAAATAAACCCTACACTAACTTAATTACTTAAATAACTTATTATATTTAAGTTTAAGAAAAAAACTAAATACTTGTATTTCTTAACTTTTTTTTTTTGACATCCCGATATAAATTTTATTAAAAACCGAGTTTGTTAAAAAAATATTTTTAGGTTGAGTTGAGTTGAGAATGTGTGTTAAGGTTAGGTTGTGTAGATTGAAGAGATAAAAATTATTTTTTATTGAAATGTTGGTTTGTAAATGGGGATGGTCTTATATAACCAAATAATTTGTCAAGGGATAAAAAAAATAAAAATAAATGTGTTGTTTTGTTTGAGGTTTTAATATCTTGCTAGCCTTGTTTTTCATAAAGAACTTTTGTTTGACCGTTAAAAAAAGGGTTCTGGGTTTCATACATTCCATGACATCACATTTTGGGTGTGTAATATCACATTCTAGGGTATGTGACAGTCTTCTATTGGTGTATGATGTGGGTCAGGGTGTATGATTCCCAATTATAAGGTGTATGGTTCCTAAATACCTAAAAAACTAATGTAGTTTAATCCTTGTACACCAAAGAGAAATATTCGGTAATATTAATAATAAAAAAAATTACGTACAAATTAATTTTGTTTTTAGAAATCATAGCATCTAAGAAACAAAATAAGAGGGGGGAGGGGGGTGCTTCTAGATTTATTTTTCACTTCACTGATTTACCGATTATTCTATTGTCGTGCCTTTAGGCGGGTGGATAGTCGGGTTTTCCCCAGAACTGGTGGACTTGGTGAAACTAGGAGCTGATGTCTGGCTATGCCAGGTGGATGGGGTCCTGATTTGACTGAGTAGGGACTCCAAAGAGAGTTCTTGGTGAATTTCGTTGACCGTTCAAAAAAAAAATACCTTTCACACACTCTCTCTCTCTTCTAGAACTCACCTACACCACTCATTTTTTTTAAATAATACCTTTCCTCTCCCTCTCTCTCTCCTCTAGAACTCACCTACACCTTTACGTCTTTGTCATGTAACACTTTGGAAAGTTTTTAAGCTTTTTGTAGGCGATGATAGTGGTGGAGGCAGTGGGTGGCAGTGACGCAGGTGATGGTGGTGGTTGACCGGTGGTGACAATGGTGGGTTACGACGATGGTAGCAATGGTTGTGGGTGGTGACAATAGGCGGTGGTGGTTGGATGATGACAACGATGGTGGGTCATAATAATAATAATAATAATAATAATAATAATAATAATAATAATAATATATTTGTTTCCATTCCTTAAAGGAATGAAAAAAAAAAACACCACCTTACAAGGAATGCAAATTCTTAAAATGGAAGGAATTACATTCCTTATGGGATGATCCATTCCATTACTACATGGTAACCAGACATGTTTAATTTCATTCCATAGGAATGA
This sequence comes from Ambrosia x helenae, assembly GCA_030844895.1. Lineage (NCBI taxonomy): Eukaryota > Viridiplantae > Streptophyta > Magnoliopsida > Asterales > Asteraceae > Ambrosia > Ambrosia x helenae. The sequence continues at coordinate 93,011,366 of CM061223.1, forward strand.
TCTATTCCATTCCACCTTTGATTCCTTCATACCAAACGCTACCTTATAGTTTATATATATAGATGAGTTCAGAACTATTACTATTTTTTAGGTTGAGTTGAGTTGAGAATGTGTGTTAAGGTTAGGTTGTGTAGATTGAAGAGATAAAAATTATTTTTTATTGAAATGTTGGTTTGTAAATGGGGATGGTCTTATTATAACCAAATAATTTGTCAAGGGATAAAAAAAATAAAAATAAATGTGTTGTTTTGTTTGAGGTTTTAATATCTTGCTAGCCTTGTTTTTCATAAAGAACTTTTGTTTGACCGTTAAAAAAAGGGGTTCTGGGTTTCATACATTCCATGACATCACATTTTGGGTGTGTAATATCACATTCTAGGGTATGTGACAGTCTTCTATTGGTGTATGATGTGGGTCAGGGTGTATGATTCCCAATTATAAGGTGTATGGTTCCTAAATACCTAAAAAACTAATGTAGTTTAATCCTTGTACACCAAAGAGAAATGTTCGGTAATATTAATAATAAAAAAAATTACGTACAAATTAATTTTGTTTTTAGAAATCATAGCATCTAAGAAACAAAATAAGATGGGGGAGGGGGTGCTTCTAGATTTATTTTTCACTTCACTGATTTACGATTATTCTATTGTCGTGCCTTTAGGCGGGTGGATAGTCGGGTTTTCCCCAGAACTGGTGGGACTTGGTGAAACTAGGAGCTGATGTCTGGCTATGCCAGGTGGATGGGGTCTGATTTGACTGAGTAGGGACTCCGAAGAGAGTTCTTGGTGAATTTCGTTGGCCGTTCAAAAAAAAATACCTTTCACACACTCTCTCTCTCTTCTAGAACTCACCTACACCACTCATTTTTTTAAATAATACCTTTCCCTCTCCCCCTCTCTCTCCTCTAGAACTCACCTACACCTTTACGTCTTTGTCATGTAACACTTTGGAAAGTTTTTAAGCTTTTTGTAGGCGATGACAGTGGTGGAGGCAGTGGGTGGCAGTGACGCAGGTGATGGTGGTGGTTGACCGGTGGTGACCAATGGTGGGTTACGACGATGGTAGCAATGGTTGTGGGTGGTGGCAATAGGCGGTGGTGGTTGGATGATGACAACGATGGTGGGTCATAATAATAATAATAATAATAATAATAACAATTATTTGTTTCCATTCCTTGAAGGAATGAAAAAAAACACCACCTTACCAAGGAATGAAAATTTTTAAAATGGAAGGAATTACATTCCTTATGGGATGATCCATTCCATTACTACATGGTAACCAAACATGTTTAATTTCATTCCATAGGAATGATCTATTCCATTCCACCTTTGATTCCTTCATACCAAACGCTACCTTATAGTTTATATATATAGATGAGTTCAGAACTATTACTATTTTTTAGGTTTCTTGTATGACATTTTAAAGTGTATCCATTATACATTCAGAGATTTCTTGACCCACGATCTGAATTCTGTTTTAGAGTTAATGGCCAAAATCGTCACTGTGGTTCTGCCAGTTTTGCTACATCAGTCTAAAATCGAAACTTTTTACATCTGGGTCCTTCTGTTTTACATTTTGTTGCCAAATTCATCCCTGACACTAAACCCAATTAACTGCTGTCATTAACTCTGTGGGTATATTTGTCTTTTTGTTGCTCTTTTTATATGTGGGTATTTTTGTCTTCTTGGGGTATGAATAACTCTGTTTAAATTGGGTTTTAAAAAATGGGGCAGCCAAAAAGACAAAATTACCCCAGAGTTAACGACAATAGTTAACTAGGTTTAGTGTCAAGGACGAATTTAGCAACAAAATGTAAAACAAAATGACCCAGATTTAAAAAGTTTCGATTTTAGGCTAATGTAGCAAAACTGACCAAACGTCAGGGATGATTTTTGCCATTAACTCTCTGTTTTATATTCTCACTTTTGAAAGAAGTAAATATATAAAAACAATGACAAGAAACAAATGATACTACAAGAATGGAGTTGGCTTCTAGAAGTCCTTTGAATGAAATGATTTTTTTCGGATCTTTTAATCGTTAAAATTTTATACTTTTTATTGCTCTAGCCCTAATCCAGTTTTCGCCCTCTTTTGTGATTTCGCACTCTCTCATCTTGTCGAACCCCACCTGCCTTCTTGGCCTTCGTTAGTTGCCACCGCGGGTCTGCTTTCTAGCGCTGGCTCACTAGCTAGTAGCTACTGATCCACAATGAGTCAAGGTGTGAATATTTGTATTTTTAACTCTTTGTTGGATTGTTAGTTCTTTATTTTATTTCTGGAAATTCTTATGTTGTTTTAGAATTTTTTATCTATAAAATTATTTATTCTAGTTTATAATGTTTATTTTAGATTTACTCATGTTACTTTGTTAGTTATTACCTTCTTAATTCTATACCTAAATCCAAATATGAAACATTTCACTTATTTAACGAATAATCAAATCAAAGAAATCTTAAGGAATATCTCAATGGTGCAATTAAACGTATGATTACACAAAACATCATAGGTGCATTGGTAAGATAAAAAAAACATGCTGAGAGTAAATTTTGAACAGCAACAAGAGAAAAGAGTACTCCGTATAAAACAAAATCATTACCGTCCATTAATCAGGAATGTACATTATTTGTAACACATGAGGCAATTTCCTCATCAATTGTGGACATGAAAAAAAGTCAGGTTTATAAGGAATACCAAATTTTAAAAATGCTCACCGTGTTTTGGGCTCCATAGTTAAGTGTATTCATATGAGACTTGAGGGCATTAAGGGGCTGTTTGTTTTTTGCTCAGAAACACTTCTGACCTCTTTTGTCTGCGCTGTGCAGACGCGTGCAGATTGTTTGTTTTTTGGAAGACCTTTCACTCAAAAATGTCTTTCTGACCTCTTCTTAGTGTAGACTTGTTCCAAACTCTACTAAGGTCTTCAAAAGTCTTCTCCTCTTCTCTTCTCCTTACCCACCACCACTCACCACCACCACAGTCCACCACGCCCACTACCACCACCCCCACCCACTACCACCACCACCACCGTCCACCACCACCATCGTCCACCACCACCATGACGGTCCACCACCACCCACCACTGCCACCGTCCACCATCACCGCCATCCACCATCACCACCACCGTCCACCACCACCACAGTCCACCGGTCCACCACCAGACTGCTGTAAAAAATCAGTTTATTTAAATTTCAGTTTATTTCAGCAGCTGCATACGTTAACAAACAAACAAAGTTCTTGCAGACTACAGACCTTTGGTCCACCTCTTCTCTTGCAGATGTGGTCCGTAGACTGCAGACCTTTTCCTGCAGAAAAAACAAATAGCATCTAAGTCTCCACCGTGGATGAACATTCGGTAGCGAATACCCGGTACCATACCTATATCGTATCGGTACCGTACTGATAGTTATTAGACTATACCTTAGTTTTGCTATTTCCTATTAGTGATATTCACTAGGTATGATGATATATAGTAAATTTGAAAATAGAATAAAAGTTAAGGTCAAACAGGCTGTGTGTTCATGTCAACTCTTGAAAACCAATGTCGTGTTCGTGTTTATGCATCTAACATCATTATCGAGTTCATGTCTATTAAGATTCGACTCATCAACCCGCAATCACAAACAATTTGAAACCTCTACTCAAAACCTTCGAGATTTTCACACCGTAGACCCACATCCCGAATTTTGATTTATGTTCTCTTTAAAAAAACATAGGTAACAATGACAAAAAACAAAACCATTTAAAACAAGGCAAACAATTATATCTTGTTGTCGCCCTGGAAGAATGCTGTGGGCTTCTAGAAGTCCTTCAAATGATTTATCAATGTACAAAACGGGGGTGTGTATGGCCCTTTTTTCTATATTCTTTTATGTTTTTAACCCATCAAGTCAATTTTTGCAATCTTTTTTGTGTATTATTCCTTTTTTTTTTTTTTTCATTTAGACATAGTTGGTAATGTGTTATTGTTATTAAGTTTGTTACCATGACACATGCTTGTTTATTAACTACAATTTGTTTCCTAATTTTAATTATTTATACTTAAATATTACAAAACTCTTCTCCCCCTCACTTCATATCACATGTTTCACCAAAACAAAGTTGTCTTTCAGTGACAGAAAAAGAATCAACAGTAGTTTGTCTAGATAGAGAAAATGTAATGTCCACTATTCAATGACATAAAAGGTGAGTTAACAGTTTTACATTTTTTATAGATTATTCTATCTACATACATTATAAATTTAACCACATTTTGTTAAAAACTATTTCATCCATAATACATATACATAGACCTTTCTAATTAAACCCCCTACTTCTAATTAAACCTTCTAAGCAAAACGTCTCGCTTTGGCCAAAGCGAGACGCCTGGGTTAATTTCCCAAGAGAATCTAAGGCTTTATGTCTAATCAGCCTGCACACCTCGCTTTGGCAAAAAAAAAAATACATTTGTTATCCAATAATCATTAAAGTGCTGTTTGTTTTTTCTGTAGTCTGCGGACCAAATTTGCAGACATCTGTAGGAGAAAAGGTGGACAAAGGTCTGCAGTCTTCAAGAAGAAGAATGTTTGTTTGTTAACGTCTGTAGACTGCTGAAATAAACTGAATTTTTACAGCAGTCTGGTGGTGGACCGTGGTAGTGGTGGACCATGGTGGTGGCGGTGGTGAATAGTGGTGGTAGACGGTGGTGGTGGACCGTGGTGGTTGTGGACGGTGATGGTAGACGGTGGTGGACCGTGGTGGTGGTGGACGGTGGTGGAGGTAGTGTTGGGTGGTGGACCGTGGTGGCGGTGGATGGTGGTGGACGGTGGTTGTGGTGGTGGTGGGTGAGGAGAAGAGAAGAGGAGAAGACCTTGAAACAAGTATGCACCAAGAATAGGTCAGGATAACTTTTTAATTGAAATGTTTTTCAAAATACAAATAATCTGTAGACCCCAAACATCTGCGCAAATCTACACGGTAAAGTCAAAAGAGATCAGAAACACTTTTAAGCGAAAAAAAAAAAAAAAAAAACCAACAGCGCCTAAATTTATTACAATAGTAGGATAAGATCACTAACAGGGACATTTAATTATACTCATTTTATTAATCGGTATTTGAATGGTTCATGGGATGGGAGGTTGAATTTCTATAAAGGTTATTTTATTGTTAGAAAATTAGACCATGTGTAGTGGGGCTTTATATTTATAAAGCCCCTGAATGTGATTGGTCCACGTGGCTGCTGAGTCAGCGTGGAGAGAGAAACTGAAAAAGAGGTGTAGTGGTGGGGCTTTATTTATAAAGCCCCTGTTTGTGATTGGTTGATTTTTTTTTTTAATCTTTTAATTCAAAATAATTAAAATAAAATGCAAATAAATATAAAAAAATCACAAATAATAATAAAAACACACAACTGATATTAAAAAAAAAGTTACACACATCCTAAATTCCTAAATTACTTATTAATCCTAAATTACTTATTAATCCTAAATTAATTATTAATCCTAATTTTCTCCACTATGGAGAGTAGTTGTCCCAGGGGAAGTAGTACTCGGGTGAGACGGAACGTGAGCTGTCCCGTCCATCAGATCTCGCATCTGAGGGGAAGTAGTAGTACTCACGAGGAGGGGTAGGTTGGCTATAGTAGTACTCCTCCTCCTCAATCTCCCTCAGGGCTTCCAAGTCCCCCTCAGTTGGGGAAGTCCCATGGTCTTGGGGGATGGGGATGGGGGTAGTTTGCTGTTGGGGATGGGGGTGGGGGTAGGGGTAGTCTGGTGTTGGGGGAGTGAAGCAGCCCAGGGGGTAGGGGGCGACAACGTTAGTCGCTCCATTTGTTGTTGGGCCATGACATAATCCATAGCCCAGACCAATTCCTCATCCGTCCAGTCATCATCGGCAGGAGGATGAGGAGGAAAGGTTGGTTGTGCAGCAGCAGCAGGAGGAAAGGTTGGTTGTGCAGCAGCAGCAGGAGGGGGATATAACCAATGTTGTGGAGGAGGAGGAGGAGGATAAATAGGAGGTTGTGGAGCAGCAGTAGGAGGAGGAGATGAGGAGAATGGTAGTCTCCGGGGACGGCCCGTCCCCTGGGATACCGGCGAGAGTACTGTCGGAGGTTAGAGGAGGATGAGCCTCCTGGTTGAAAACCAGACATATTATGGTTTGAGGAGGAGGATGAGGAATTGGAGGTGTGGTTGATAAATCTGATTTGGTTACCTATTTATAGGGTTAGCAAAATTTGAAATTCAAACGGTTTGGAGGGAAAACGTTTGAAATTCAAATTTTGAAATTTAAACGGTTTGGGGGGAAATTTTGAATTTCAAACGGTTTGGAACAGTAACCGTTTAAAATTTAAAATTTTCAATTATTAATATTATTATCATGTTTATTATTATTATTATGTTTATTATTATTATTATTAAAAAAAAAAAAAAAGCTTGACCTTTGACCTTGCCACATGGCAAGGTCTGATTGGATGGAACAACATGCTTCAGGCGTTATAAATATAAAGCCCCAACCAAAAAATGGGATATAGCGCCCCCCTGTTATGGTGTGCGGGGCGCTATTTTCAAAAATGAAGCCCCAATGGAGTCCCACTACGGGGTGGTCTTAACTAATAAAAAATAGTATTTATTTAATTTGTATAAGGGGAAGAGGTGCTTATAGAATATGTTTTTTCTTTTAATAATTTTAATCAATCCTGTACTATCATATCACTTCATTGATTTACTTCACTGAATTACTTTTTTGGAGGCAACACTTAACTAATTCACTTCACTTAAATATTTATTTTATAGTTTTCCCTTTTTTTACTTACCTTTTTAAAAAAATGACCATTTGAAGTTAAAGAACCGTTTTTAAAACTTAAAAAAATAAACGTTCCATTAAAATTAAACTTACAATATTAAAAGTAAATAAAACATAGAAATACAAACACACTAAATAAAAGAAAAACTATTCGTAGTCGGAGGTGTTCGAATCGAGGTGCGGTAGATCAAGTACGTCTAGATGTTTCACGAGATCATTTCGAAGTCGGAAATGGTATCGGAGTCTGTCAACTCCGCAAGGGCTTGTTCGTCGAAGAACGGTTGGATAGGGGGATCGCGTATGTGGAGCGGTGATATCGCACGCCCCGCGTCTTTAATGCTCCTAACGCTTGCTCAACATCCTTCCTTGCCGCCTCTTGCGCCTTAACAAATTTCATTTCCTTAGGGTCGGTCAGATATCAAAACGCTTTAACAAACGTAGACCAGATTGGGTAGATGCTATCGGTAAGATAATATCCACGTTTATATAAGTGGCCATTTAAAGTAAAAGGACACTGCGGCGCCGTTCCGTTTCATTGGGTAAGAAAAACTGGGGATTGTTGGAGGACATTTACGTCATTGAGCGAACGGGGGGGGGGATCCATGCCAAAACCACATATCATGCGAAGCAACCGCTTCTAGCATGATCGTAGGGTATTGGTGATCGCCTCTCATATATTGTCCTCGTAATTCCCTAGGACATGCTCGCCATACTAAATGCGTGCAATCAATGCTACCGATCATGCCGGAAGGTGATGTCTTTCTTCGTGTGCTTCGTACAAACATGCAATGGCGTGACTTGTTGGTCGTCGTAAATACTCAGCCCCGTATAACTTAATGACGGCATTGCAAAAAAATTGTAAACATTCGCGCGACGTCCTCCTAGACATACATAAATACTCATCGTATTCGTCTGGAGAATTACCTGTTGAGACTTGTTTCACTGCTGAAGATACTTTTTGCATGGGCGTAAAACTCTTTTTAAACTAGGGCTGTACACGAGCCGAGCCAGGCTAAGCTCGAGCTCGAACTTAAATGAGCCAGCTCGGCTTGGCTCGTTTTTCTGGTCGAGCTGAAAAGCCGAGCTCGAGCTCGGCTTGTAAATGTTCGAGCCAGCTCGATTATTTTTTTGTTATTTTATTAGAAATATTTATAAAATAAAAAAATAAAAAATTAAATAAAATTACAAATATACATGTATTTTTTTTATTTTTTCTAATATTTTAAAGAATGGAAGGCTTACTATAAGTATTATACGTATTATTTTTATTTTTTTCTATTAATTTTCATATTTTATTGATTAGTTAAACTTAAAATGTTAACTCTTCAATCTCCTCTCACATATTTTTTTAATTTAAACATTTAAAATATAAATTAATACATGTAAATAAAATAAAATCGAGCCATCTCGCGAGCTCACGAGCCGAGACAGGCCTAGCTCGAGCTCGAGCTCATTTACAATCGAGCCGAGCCGAGCTGACTCGTTTTTTTTGAGTTTTTTTCGAGCCGAGCTTTTTTCAAGCATTTTTCGAGGGAGTTTCGAGTGAGCCACGAGTTACGAGCTTTTTGTACACCCCTATTCTAAACCGACCGTCCATGCTCTCTCTAAACTATTCGAAGTTTGCTTCAACATTTGCTACAATTTTCAGAAATAGACGTCTCGACATGCGATACCTTAGTTTAAACTGTGTGTCGGTGTATTTTGGTACTTCAGCAAAATAGTCGGTTATTAACCGAGCATGGCCTCCCTCGCGATCACGTGGCAGGTATCTTTTTTTAGATGTAGCTGTGTCTTGCTCTGCAGCCCGCTTTGCAAGGTCCGTGAGAAACTCAAGGCTACTATCGCTTGAGTGTAAAATCGGGTGCACTTCGAGCGGGGGAATGATAACTTGCTCATCTTCTATGTTAACTTCACTCATTTTTTCAAAATTTTGGATATAATTTCTATGTTTTTACTCAAGGCTACTATCGCTTGAGTGTAAAAATTGGGTGCACTTCGAGCGGGGGAATGATAACTTGCTCATCTTCTATGTTAACTTCACTCATTTTTTCAAAATTTTGGATATAATTTCTATGTTTTTATACTAAACCGTGGGATTGAAATGTGTTTATATAAAACATTTGATAAAAACGGTCACATAAAACATGACCGTTAAAAAGTGGAAAAAACCATGTGTTATCGGTCAAAAAGGAATTAAATATAATAAAATTTTGACCGTTGCATTTTATTTCCCATAATACCAGTATGTTAGATAGAACCAGAAAATGGTTCACGAGACCCCTACCAGCATAGGTGAAGGCGGTATTAACGTGCTGATAATGAGGTACCTGTGCCCTAATCTGATAGCGCCCCGTCCCCTAATAAAACAAGGGTTATGAGATTCATACACCCTGTGACATCACATTCTGAGGGTGTGACATCACATTATGAGGTATGTGGCAGCCTCCTATTAATATGTGATGTGAGCGATGGTGTATAAATCTTAAATAGAAAGTGTATGAATCCTAAGGTGAAATGTTTCATATTTGGATTTAGGTAGGAATTAAGAAGGCAATAAATTTTTTTTATAGTAATTTAAAATCCATTAAAATAATAAGTTGTATAATAAAACAAAAGCTCCAACAAAGAAAGTACTCTACTCCCTAGCCATGCAGTACTCTCTTTTTTACCTACTTTAAATGTTTTTTTAGTCTTTCTTATCACATCAAATTAATTTTATATATATCCTCGCCGTTCAAAATTTTCTTTTATATATATCCTCAACATAAATGATACAGTAAAACTCAGTTTTCTTCTCCTCTCTATTCTCTCTGTCTCTCTCTTTTTTACTTTAACAAATCAAGAACTTATAGTTTTAAAGGTTTAACTAAAAAGTCTTGCTAAATACTCGTATTAAAAAAAAATCTTTGCTTCGCCGGAGAGAAATCGGTAAATCTCAATTTTCTCTGTTATAAGGAATCTCTGCTATGAAGACGTGTCTGTGTGGAAGACTTTTCTGTTATAAGATTCCATGGCAAGATTATTCTTCTTCTCGTTGGTTGGAATTGGTGTTCTCGGAATTTTATTTTGGTAAAATCTCAATCTTCTCTTTTTAATCTTTCTATGCATTTGTCTAACACAAAATATGGCTCTGCTTCTTTTTTATTTAGTTTAAGCAAATAAAGTTATCTAAAGTTCCCCATTAATTAACTTAACAAAAAAAAGTATGAAGTATAAAGAGCAACGTTTTTTAAAAATCGGACCGAACTGGTCGGTTCAATCGGAGACAGGAGATGCCGGTGGTCCGGGCATGCCATTTGAACCGGACAGACAGACTGGTGGCTGGCGATTGAACCGGTGTAAAAAGAGTCGGGCCTGTCTTCTCTACAACTACGGTGATAACATTTGAACAGAGAATATGAACGACTTATTTTGGTTAAAACTTAAAAGCATATAATAGTTTGAGGAGTTAAAACTCAAAGGTAAACTTTAAAAGTTACCAATAGAAAAACAAGCTGCAAAAAACTTAAAAGCTTAGTGAGTTTTTTTTCATATTGGTGTTGATGGAAAAAGTATTTACCATAATAGTGTTGTTTAAAAAATATTTACCAAGTGTTTTTGATTAATTATTTGTTCTCACTCCTAATATCATTTGATAACTCCAATTCATTAAGTAATTATTGATTTTATTATGGTATTGATTATTGGGTTTCCAACCTAACTTTTTTTAAATATTTGTTTTTGACGGCAACTTATTTTTTTTATAAATATTGGAATGAACATTTAAAAAACTGCTTTAAAGAATCACGTTTTAAAAATCGTTATATAAGGTCTGATTATTATATTATCAGCTATAAAGTAACTTTTACATTTTTTTGACTTATCCTTTTTATACAACCTAGCAAAAATACTCGTGATATGTAGCGGGAAATCGGTTCGGTAGAGCAAGCGAAATAAATATACCAAAGAGGATATCGCGCATATCGATTTGCTACGGTACGTTTGATACAAAATTAGTAAACTACCGGTACTCGTTAAAAAAGTTTAATATCTGGTTTATGCTACCATAAAAAAAACTTTATTTTGAACATAAATACATTTTCCATACAATTTATATCAGAATGACACAAGTATATATACAAATTATATTTTTTAAATGTTAAAAAAAATACAATTTGATGAGAAAAATTGACTTACCTGATAATCGAATATTAGAAAAAAATTGGCCGAATTATGAAGTTGCAATTTGCGGGTGTAAACGAGCTGGGCCGAGCCTGAGCAACTTGCAATGAATATAGTTACCAGTTAAGCTAGGGGCCTAGTGGGTAATTAAAAAAAACTGAGCTGTAAAATGTTTTTAGAATCCTTTACATAACTAGCGGGTTTATCATTTTACAAATTACATTTGGGGGGTATTGGGTAAAAAAAATCAAATTTGGTGATGTATAGAAATGGATTGGCGGCATCTAATAAATGTTAGCTTGATGCCGCCAAACCGGTTAGCGGTATCAAGTGAGCTTTTTCAGTGTGTCTAGATGCCGCCAAATGAAATGGAGGAGTCACCCTTGATGCCGCCAATCCAGTTAGAGGTGTCATTGATGCCTCCAATTGAGTTGGTGTGTTCTTCAATATTGCCGTCATAATCCCGCCAATCCATTTTCATGCATTCAAACCACCAAATTAAAATTAGTCTTCACCTGCAACCATGCAGCCTATATAACACACTCACAAGGTCTCTAGCATTGCATGCAATGGTCTTGTAAGTTGCAGATGATTTGATAGGCAAATAGTGTTCTTGGGAGTGTAAGAATTCAGCCTTTGAAGGTTATAAAATGGAGGGTGAGGTGAAGAAGGAGCACCACCCACATCCAAGAACACACCATCAACACTACAATCTCCATCTGAAACCTTTGAAATTTATAAAAAATCATACCAACCAAATTGTAACAACCGGCAAAAATAAGGTAATTCCGTACAAATTAATTAATATATAATTAACGTAATTAAATGCAATTATGTGTGATTTAATTATCAAGGCCCTAGGAGATAGCAATTTTCAAATAGTGCATATGAATGCATACGTTTAATGGCAAAGCATGATTGGATCATGTGCGAATAAGCTATCCGGTATGGACGTTGGCAATTACCCGGTAATAATTAAACAAACGAAATGAATCCCGGACACCCAGGATATAAAATAAAGGGTATTTTCATGAAATATAATGAGTTTTGGAACTCCAAAACCATAAGTGAAATCGTCTTGTACAAATCTCCCGGTAACGAATAAAATGCGCGTACCGCACCCGATACGCGTATAACTCATAATTTCACCCGGCAAAGGCCTAAATAACCAATCAACGCTTAAATTAGACTATATTTAAGGGTTATTAAAAGTATTTTTAATGTCCGGATAACGCGTGATTAAAACCCGAAAAATACCCGAACGACACCCGAACGACACCCGAACGACGGAGGATTAAACATAACAAACAATTGGTAAATATTTGAAGTTATGGACCCCACTTAAACCCACATGGGGGCCGGCCTAATGGCCAAGATAGTGTCCATGCAAGTGTTGAAGACAATAATAACCTATACTTAGATAAAGCATGCACATGTAAAGCCAAAATGTGTAAGACAAAGGTGTAAGTAGACATTAGTACAAAAGCAACTCTAATCTTGTCCCCCTTGGTGAAATTTTCGGCCATATGGCCCTAATAAGCCAAGACACAAATCAAACCATCATTACACTAGTATGCATGCATGGTGATGGGTCTTGTATAAAGATCATGATAGATTACAAAGATTAACCAAAATTTACAAGCAACCTCCCACCTACATACATACATACACGGCTCTACATACACACACACTTATCATATCTTCACCAAAATCTCAAGTACACAACTCAATCCTCCATAAGATTTCTTGGATCTTTAGAATGATTACATGTGATAAGGCTTTATATAACATGTGTTAGAGATTGGATATCAAAGCAAAACAACTTCTCTTCTCCTTGTTCTTTTGGCCGTAGGTTTTCCACCTCCCCCACACATCATCCTTTCAAGTTTTTACATCTCCAAAACACTTAAAACAATCCATCATCCAAACCCCTATTGTGTGTTTCAAGCTTGGAGCTTAACCATTAAGGAAGAACACACTAAACCTCTCTCAAAATCAAAGGTTTTGTCTTCCCTAGCCTTGTGCTAGTAGTAAGCTTCTTAACCTTGTTTTTGATTATTATTATTATTCATGTATGTGTTCATAGAAGCAAGTTGTACATGAAGGGTTTAAAAGGTGGTTTTGAACATAATCTTTAATAGGTTTTACGTGTGTAAAATGGAAGATTAAAGATATGAAAAGAAATCATGGATTTGATGATGATAATGTAATAATCTTGAAAATATATAAAGTTTACATTTAAAAACTAAGTAAGATGATGTTTTGGTTAAAATTGTGGAATGAACTTGAATATGTTAAAAGTAACTTTAAATCATCTTATTATGATCATCTAAGGTATAATGTATGGTGGAACATGCTAAAAGTTCATAAATAAAGAAGATGAAAAATTAAAGTAGCTTACTTAGGTGAATGAAATTTGGTTATGTTGAAGAAATACATAAAACACTCATACAAGTAGTCTTCCATATGGAATATAAGACTAACAAAAGTGTTTTGATACAAAAATAACTTACCAATAAGAAGTTGAATCTTCAAAGTCTACTATTTTGAGTGAAAAATGTTAACTTTGGAAGTTAGAGTAGAAAAATGCAACTTTGAAAGTTAAGGGACTAATATTGTAACTTTGAAAGTTAGAGGACTAAAATGGATATTTTAGAAACTATTAGTCCAAAAATACAAGTATGGAAAGTTTGGTGTCAAAAATGTAAGTAATAAATTCTAAGGATGATTTTGGTAAATACTAGTAGATATACTTGGGTATTTTGTATAAAAGTGTATTTTTGAAAGTTATAAAAATATGGATTATTTTAACATAAGGATTTTTATAAAATAAAGATTTTATAAAAATATTGAACAAACTTGAGAAACTTATACAAAAATGAATACTTTTATATAAATGGGAATATAAAAGTGTTGGGAACATTTTTGTGGATAAGTTAACAAGTTGGGTTAAAAATACATAAGTATTTTAAACCATCCAAGTAACATGTTAAAAGAGGAAGAAATAGGGATAATATTTCTATAAAACACATGTTGGGAAAAACTTGGAAAAATTAACTAATCGAGTTAAGATATCGAACTAAGACGCGTTAACGAACCGTACACGGACAAATCATGAGAAGAATGCCATTGCGGCAAGATAAGAAAAATATATATTTTAAGAAGTAAAATATATATATACATTGGGTGAAAACTAATAAACACTTTCCTAAGTGTTAAAGGAATTATTCGTGGGAGAAACACATGACATAAACAAATAAGACGTTAAACAAACGTATATACTTAACAAGAAAAATTACACATTTATATATATGTACGCTCGTCTCGGCAAAATTCTAGTATATCTACTTAATGGGAAAGTAGATATGTGGGAAGGAAAGCCGCGACGAGAAGACAAAGATATATATATGTGTATGCCGTACCAACGAGATCCTAGTATATTTATTTGAATGGGAAAGTAAGTATACGGTATGGTGAGTTGAACCGGACGTTAAGAATATACAATCGAACGACAAGATCTTAGTATATTTGTTTAAATGGGAAAACAAATGTGCGGCAAAGTGAGTCGGGTCGGGTGTTGAAATATATATTATATCGAGCGATGCGATCTTAAGTATAATTATTTAAATGGGAAAATAATTATATGTTAAGTGACGTCGAGTCGATGATAATAAGATACAAGTTAAGGAAATATTAACAAGAGTAATATATAACTTGTAATACAAAGGGTAATGTAACGCCAACGAAACCTAGGATACGCGCTTAATTAAACGGGATTTGGAGTAACTTGTGGTCGGGAGTTGGGTGTACAACTTGCCAAGGCACATGCACTATAGGAATAGTGACTTATACGTCTAGGACGTTTGTAGGTGCGAGACCATCTTTGCTATCCGCCTAGTAAGCCAGACAGAGTTACAGGTGAGTTTCACGTCCCCATTTTAAACTATTTTTACGTTTTCCGGGGGAAAGATATGTTAGGGAAAATGTTTGACGGATTTATTACTTGAGGTGTGACCGCCACTCGGGGTTGAGTCCTCGCCTCTATAATCATTTATTCAGGGAAATGAAACCGGAGGAATATTGAATAGTACTATTGGTGCCTGACAAGGCCCACCCCTAATCGATAGCGTCGATTATGCATTAGGTTATGCCTGGGGTGCATATATTCTGAACTTAAGTCGTGGGAAACCGAGTAACGACTTGGAGCGGGGCATATTTATTTATACGTCTTGGTTTGATTATAGTCTCAAGTAGATTTATAGGAATTTGCAACTCCTATATATTGTCATAACATGGTACTTCCCAAGTGATCAAGTTTTGAAAACTAAAAACCTGTGAACTCACCAATATATTTTATATTGACGAAACTTTTAAACATATCTTTCAGGTAACTAGATGAAGGAGAACCGGGCAAGCTGGGTCAAGGAATCCTCCAATGCGGCGTCAAACTTTTGCGGGGTTTCACTTTTATTTCCCAAGGCATTTGGGATATATATGAGAAACCTCTATGATTATCTTAAAAACAATTTACTTTTGTGTAATGTTTGAACAAGATTTGACGTCATAATAAATGACCCATTTTCTTAAATTACTTGTGTTTAGCAATGACCTTGACTTTATGCTTTGAACCGTCGCGCCACGTGTTTCCGCCATTGTCGTGGTGTGACACAAATTCCTCCCACCATGAATCAAAACATGAACTTACACCCTGGTCCCCTAAGCGACGATGTCTTGTATCTGCGTGATCGACATCGTGCCTTTCACATTTTCACAAACGAGGAAAACTTCAATGCCGCCATGATGGTAAAGCGTAGCGATAGAGCCATATGGAAGGTACTTCGTGACCACCCTGTTGTAGGACGGGTTCGTAACCTTATCGATGCTGCAGGGTTTGGTGACCTTATAGATTGTGGTTATCGATACGTTGACCACTCCTTGATAACAGCTTTGGTGGAACGATGGAGGCCCGAAACTCACACGTTCCACCTTCCATTTGGTGAAGCTACTGTCACCTTACAAGATGTTAACGTCTTGTGGGGGTTACCTATTGAGGGAGCTGTTGTGTCTGGGGTAGATGATAATTTGTCTACTGCCGACGCAATAGCGTTGTGTCGACGATTGTTAGGTGTTACGCCTACAGAGGCCCAAATGTCCGGCAAGTCCGTTTTGGGTAGTGTTATTATTAATAAACTAAAGCAGCCGTTTGTTGAAGCAGAGGCTACGGATGAAGCGTGCATTTTTCGTGCTCGTTTAATCATTTTTTTATTTGATCGGTTCCACCTTAGTCCTGATAATAATAATAATAGATTAAATGTTTTTTACTTAAGATTTTTACGAGACCTCAACCGTACAACATCTTATAGCTGGGGCAGTGCGGTTCTGGCTTGTTTTTACAGGCGGCTTTGTGATGCCACCCAGCCGGATAGGAAAGCCGTGACCGGGCCATTATGTTGCTTCAAGTATGGGCATGGGAGAGGATTCGGTGTCTCGCACCACGACCATCCCAGTTTGATTATACTTGCCCGATAGCGGCTCGGTATATATCGCAAATCCCAGTTTGATTATACTTGCCTGCATGGCATCCCTTTGTATTTTTTTTTCTGAACACGTTTTTTGCCAGGATTAGAGGTTAGAAAGGATACTGATAATGTACGCCTTAACTATCTAATTTAAATTAAATCATATATATACATGTACGGTTCTTTTGCCAGGATGTCGGACGCTGGTAGCATAGCGCCCAGTATCGATAGCAGCATTCAGATCATCCCCGCACCACCGCCTGAGCCAGTCGAGCTGGTAGTACTTGACGCGGAGGACGACGACGTAGAGATGGACGTCGCGGGAGGTTCAGATGACGACTCGGACGAGACGGATCCTAGCGAGGATCCTGACTGGGCACCTGCCGTGGTCGACGCGCCGCTACCCATTGTACCGGCCGCACCGTTAGCCCCACGCCCCATCCGAGCTATCAGGGACTTCCCTGAGGGCTGTGCCGGACCGTCCCGGCCAATCCCAGCCCAGTCGGAGACAGTAGAGTCTCCATTCGACCGACAGGCTCACGTGGAGCATGAGCCAGCACCTTTACCCCACATCCACATTCCTCCAGGCATGAGACTCATGCCGATCTCCCGTGGGAGGAACAGGTGGATATCGGATGACTCTGACGACGAGTCCGTAGCTTCGGTAGAGCACATGCTGGTACCCGAGATTCCAACTGTTCAGGAGGAGCCAGTGGCTCCAATGTTAGAGGACGCACCTGCTGACCCCATAGCCCCACCAGCACCACTCGAGCCCGCACCTCAGGAGGGGCCAGCAGCTCATGTACTTGAGGGTAGCCCCGCCGATAGCTCTGAGCTACGCAGGGCAGGCATGGCAGCCTTTGCCACCGCGAGCCCTCCTACCCCCACTGTTGTGGTATCCACTCCAGAGTGGGCCACTGTTTCGGAGCCTCTAGTAGCCCCATTAGCCGAGTCTATACCACCACCCCCAGTAACCATGACCTTGCCGATTCCCACCATTCCCAGCATGACACCTGCACCGTACCCTCTGGGTGCAGGGGACCCTTATATGATGCCACCCCACTTCACCCTCAGACCACCAGGTTTTACCCCATTACTACCACACATACCGATACCAGCCCCCTTTGGGCCATTCCCATCCACACACCCAGATATACCCGAACCATCCCAGCCACCTAGGATGACACCCTTGTCTGGACCAGCATGGTCCACTGCCATCACTTTAGAGCGGGATTTTCAGACTCTCGCTGACACGGTGCAGCGCACCGTAACACAGGTAGAGCATCAGACTCGTCTGATGTGGACGAGGATGATAGATGCGCGGGATGCTTTGGCGCATTACGCGGAGGAGTTACTGAGCCTGGACGCTCAGTGCGGTATTACAGGGGATGCGCACTTTGCGCATCGACATTTCTTGTATGAGCGGATCATGACGATCAGCATGACGATCAGTACGCATGCACCGCAGTACCAGTATCCGCCACCACCGCCACAGTGAGGATGTATCAGGGATGAACAGAAGAACCACCAGCTTATGTACATAGAAGCAGCAGTATGGTAGTACAGCACGGGTTATGACACTCGTCTGCATTTTGCCTAGCCGTACGGATATTACGGCACGTAATATGATGTTTTATTTATTTCAAAAACAATGTATTGTATGAGAGATGTATTCTCCATTTTGATATTATGAACAAGCATTGTACTAGTATTATTGAAATTAATGAAAAATCTTATTATTATGGTGAAATATGTTGTTGTCTATGATTATTATTGCTTACTCCATATGTTGTGGTTTGTGTAATTGTGTGGTGATGTTGTGTCGATTACTATTTATTTCTGTATGATGTGTTGGTATGTTGTGTGATGACATGGTGTTGATTATTGTGTTCATATTCTGGTTTGTTATTTATGCTTATTATTGTATAAATGTTTGCCAAATTAACCTTTGATAATTATTATTGAAGAGAAATGGCACCGGCCACTAGAAGCAATAGCGGAGCAGACGGACTGCCCGCAACACCGGCCGAACTCGAGACCATGATTTCTGAACGCATAGCCCGCGCGATCGCGGAGCACGAAGCTGCTCGCTCCGAAAGATCACGTGATCTGACTGGGAGTGACCGACAGGAAACTTCCCCCACTGGTAAGAAGTTGAAAGTAATTGATAAAGCGATGGGAGAATATCCTAAAACTCCTATCCCGTAATAACATACAACTTTATTAATGCAGAAACGGCCTCGCGAGAGCGTGGCTGCACCTTCAAAGCCTTCCTAGACTGCAAGCCGCTCAATTTCAACGGCACGGAAGGATCAGTTGGCCTGGTCAAATGGTTTGAAAAGACCGAGGCAGTTATTCGTATCAGTGGGTGTACCCCACGTCAGACAGTTATGTACGCCACCAATTTGTTCTTGGACCAAGCACTGACCTGGTGGAATGGTCAAGTGCAGTCTTTGGGTGATGACACTGCTTACTCCCTGTCGTGGACAGAACTGAAGGAACTGATGATTGCTGAGTACCGTCCGGCGAGCGAGGTACAGAAATTGGAAACTGAGTTTTGGAACCTCACCATGATGGGAGCGGACGTTACTTGCTACACGTCTCGATTCCACGATCTTGCCAGATTAGTGCCGCGATTGGTCACCCTGAGAACAACAAAATTGAGCGTTATTTGTTCGGTCTAGCACCGCAAATACGCAGCATGGTCACTGCCTCTAAACCTACGACCATGCGCGCGGCCATTGATCTTGCGCTCAGTCTCACCGAAGATGCTATACGCATGGGCACACTGATCCGACAAGTTGCGGGATTAAAAATTTCTGAGGCAAGCAGTGTCGAAGCCAAGAATCAGGGATCAAACTCAGCTGTTGTGACGAACGACCAGGGTAACAAGCCGAGGTTTGGGAAAAGAAAACGGGATGAAGGAAAAAGGGACCGAGCGTCGGGTAGCTCGAACAAGAAGGGAAAAGGATATGTCGCCACGGGACGTGGTAATGGTAACAAACAGGGAAATCAGGGGAGAAACAATGGGTTAACTTGTGGGAAGTGCCACCGCACAGGGCACAAGACTGAAGAATGCCGTTCTGGAGCACCGAAAAATGGAGGGGCTAGACCATGCTTTGCATGCGGGTCGTTAGATCATTGGAAGAAGGATTGCCCCAAGATCAACAATCAGGCCCGCGGCCGGGCATTTGTGATTGGAGCCGGTGATGCACGGCAAGACCCCAATGTGGTCACTGGTACGTTTCCTCTTAATGGTCATTATGCCTCTGTATTATTTGATACCGGTGCTGACTTTAGCTTCGTATCCATTGAGTTTAAAAGGCTACTTGGATTAAAAACTAGCAAACTAGATACACCCTACTCTATAGAACTGGCTAATGGTAAAACTATTGAAACGAGAGAGGTAGCAAAAGATTGTAAGTTAGAACTCTGTGAGCACGAGTTTGGGATTGATCTATTGCCGGTCGTATTGGGAAGTTTTGACATCGTTGTCGGCATGGACTGGTTGTCCACGCACCGTGCCATTGTGGTTTGCAACGATAAAGTTATTCAAGTTCCCCTCGCAAACGGTGAAACTCTCTCAATTCAAGGGGAAAGACACGGGACGCCACTAAGAATTATTTCAAGCATGAAGGCTCGTAAGTGTCTAAGAAAAGGGCTGGTCGCATTCTTGGCACACGTAGTGGACAAGAAGGCCGACGAGCGAAAGCTGGAAGACATTCCAGTCGCCAGGGATTTTCCGGATGTATTCCTAGAAGATTTGCCGGGGTTGCCGCCACCTCGACAAGTCGAGTTCCGCATTGACCTCGTTCCCGGAGCAGCTCCTGTGGCACGATCGCCATACCGCCTAGCTCCATCAGAGATGCAGGAACTGTCCAGCCAGCTACAAGAATTATTGGACAAAGGTTTTATAAGACCGAGTTTCTCACCTTGGGGAGCTCCCGTCTTATTTGTGAAGAAGAAGGATGGCACATTTCGCATGTGCATCGACTATCGAGAGCTGAACAAGCTAACCATCAAGAATCGCTATCCTCTCCCCAGGATCGACGATTTATTTGATCAGCTCCAAGGTTCCAGCTATTACTCCAAGATCGATTTGAGGTCTGGCTATCACCAGTTGCGTATACAAGAAGAAGATATACCAAAAACGGCCTTCAGAACTCGGTATGGACACTACGAATTTTTGGTAATGCCATTCGGCTTAACCAACGCACCAGCGGTTTTCATGGACTTAATGAACCGCGTGTGTAAGCCATACCTGGATAAATTCGTCATAGTCTTCATTGTCGATATTTTGATATATTCGCGCACCAAAGAAGACCAAGAGAATCACCTTCGGTTAATTCTTGAAGTATTACGCAAAGAGAAGCTCTACGCTAAATTCTCGAAGTGTGACTTTTGGATTCGAGAAGTTCACTTTTTAGGCCACGTGGTAAACGAGAAGGGCATACACGTCGATCCCGCCAAGATCGAGGCAATTAAAAATTGGGAAGCCCCTCGAACTCCGACTGAAGTGCGACAATTTCTAGGCCTCGCGGGTTATTACAGAAGGTTCATCGAGAACTTTTCGAAAATAGCACAAGCTTTAACCATGCTAACCCAAAAGGATAAGAAATTTGAGTGGACGGAAAAGCAAGAGGCAGCATTCCAATTGTTAAAAGACAAGTTATGTGGCGCTCCGATACTATCACTCCCGATGGTACGGAAGATTTTGTAGTTTACTGTGATGCCTCGCATCAAGGTTTGGGTTGTGTATTGATGCAGCGAGAAAAAGTAATAGCATATGCTTCCAGACAACTGAAAATCCATGAGAAGAACTACACTACACACGATTTGGAATTAGGTGCAGTGGTATTCGCTCTCAAGATATGGAGGCACTATTTGTACGGAACCAAGTGTACGATTTTCACTGATCATAAGAGTTTGCAGCACATCTTTGATCAGAAGGACTTAAACATGCGACAACGGCGATGGGTCGAATTATTAAACGATTACGATTGTGAGATAAAGTACCATCCCGGTAAGGCGAACGTCGTAGCCGACGCCTTGAGCCGCAAGGAACAGGTTAAACCATTGCGTGTTCGAGCTTTGGGTCTGACTATCCACACGAATCTGACTGAACGAATTCGTGAAGCTCAAGTGAACGCCCTTAAACCCGAGAATGTCAAAGGTGAAAGGTTACGAAAGATGGTTGATTCACTGGAACCAAAAGCGGACCAGACACTGTATTTCATGAATAGAATTTGGGTCCCAGTATATGGTGGATTGCGTGAGCTAGTATTGGCCGAAGCTCACAGTTCTAGATATTCGGTTCACCCTGGTGCAGACAAGATGTTCCACGATTTGAAGGAACTTTATTGGTGGCCGAATTTCAAAAGGGATATAGCAGCCTATGTTGCGCGATGTTTGACTTGCGCAAAGGTCAAGGCTGAGCACCAGAGACCTTCCGGTCTGCTCCAGCAACCGGAAATACCGGAATGGAAATGGGAACGAATCACCATGGATTTCATTACCAAGTTACCCAAGACGACAAACGGCCATGACACGATCTGGGTAATTGTTGATCGATTGACAAAATCTGCACACTTCCTTCCGATTCGCGAAACGGACAAGTTGGAGAAACTGACCCGTTTGTACATAAAGGAAGTGGTATCTAAACACGGTGTACCTGTTTCTATCATCTCCGATCGAGATAGTCGTTTCACTTCCAGATTTTGGGAAAGTTTGAATGAAGCCCTCGGTACTCGCCTCGACATGAGCACCGCATATCACCCCCAAACGGATGGGCAAAGTGAACGAACCATCCAGACCTTGGAGGATATGTTACGGGCATGCGCGATTGACTTCGGAGGTAATTGGGATACGCACTTGCCATTGGTAGAATTTTCTTACAACAACAGTTATCATACGAGCATTCAAGCCGCACCGTTTGAAGCTCTATATGGACGCAAGTGCCGATCGCCATTATGTTGGGCGGAAGTTGGAGAAAAACAACTCACCGGGCCCGAAATTGTTCAAGAGACCACGGACAAGGTCTTTTTGATAAAGGAACGCCTCAAAGCGGCCCGGGACCGCCAGAAAAGCTATGCTGATATGAGGCGAAAGCCTTTAGAGTTTCAAGTCGGAGACAGGGTCCTACTGAAAGTGTCACCTTGGAAAGGTGTCGCGCGCTTTGGAAAGCGCGGAAAGCTGAACCCACGATATATTGGACCGTTCGAAGTCTTGTCCAGGGTAGGCACAGTGGCATATAAGCTCAAGTTGCCTCAAGAGCTTAGTGGAATACACGACACGTTCCATGTGTCGAACTTGAAAAAGTGCCTATCCGACGAAACTCTCATCATTCCAACAGACGAAATCCAGATTGACGACAAGTTACATTTTGTGGAAGAACCAATCGAGGTAACTGATTGGAAGGTCCAAAAACTAAGGCGCAGCAAGATCAGATTGGTCAAAGTGCGCTGGAATGCCAAGCGTGGACCGGAGTTCACGTGGGAAAGGCTGGACCGGATGAAGCAAAAATACCCCGCCCTATTCGAGAAGACACCTGTACCGGAGAACTCGAAGTGAATTCCGGGACGGAATTCTCTTAACGGGGGAGAATGTAACAACCGGCAAAAATAAGGTAATTCCGTACAAATTAATTAATATATGATTAACGTAATTAAATGCAATTATGTGTGATTTAATTATCAAGGCCCTAGGAGATAGCAATTTCCAAATAGTGCATAGGAATGCATACGTTTAATGGCAAAGCATGATTGGATCATGTGCGAATAAGCTATCCGGTATGGACGTTGGCAATTACCCGGTAATAATTAAACAAACGAAATGAATCCCGGACACCCAGGATATAAAATAAAGGGTATTTTCATGAAATATAATGAGTTTTGGAACTCCAAAACCATAAGTGAAATCGTCTTGTACAAATCTCCCGGTAACGAATAAAATGCGCGTACCGCACCCGATACGCGTATAACTCATAATTTCACCCGGCAAAGGCCTAAATAACCAATCAACGCTTAAATTAGACTATATTTAAGGGTTATTAAAGGTATTTTTAATGTCCGGATAACGCGTGATTAAAACCCGAAAAATACCTGAACGACACCCGAACGACGGGGGATTAAACATAACAAACAATGGGTAAATATTTGAAGTTGTGGACCCCACTTAAACCCACATGGGGGCCGGCCTAATGGCCAAGATAGTGTCCATGCAAGTGTTGAAGACAATAATAACCTATACTTAGATAAAGCATGCACATGTAAAGCCAAAATGTGTAAGACAAAGGTGTAAGTAGACATTAGTACAAAAGCAACTCTAATCTTGTCCCCTTGGTGAAATTTTCGGCCATATGGCCCTAATAAGCCAAGACACAAATCAAACCATCATTACACTAGTATGCATGCATGGTGATGGGTCTTGTATAAAGATCATGATAGATTACAAAGATTAACCAAAATTTACAAGCAACTCCCACCTACATACATACATACACGGCTCTACATACACACACACTTATCATATCTTCACCAAAATCTCAAGTACACAACTCAATCCTCCATAAGATTTCTTGGATCTTTAGAATGATTACATGTGATAAGGCTTTATATAACATGTGTTAGAGATTGGATATCAAAGCAAAACAACTTCTCTTCTCCTTGTTCTTTTGGCCGTAGGTTTTCCACCTCCCCCACACATCATCCTTTCAAGTTTTTACATCTCCAAAACACTTAAAACAATCCATCATCCAAACCCCTATTGTGTGTTTCAAGCTTGGAGCTTAACCATTAAGGAAGAACACACTAAACCCCTCTCAAAATCAAAGGTTTTGTCTTCCCTAGCCTTGTGCTAGTAGTAAGCTTCTTAACCTTGTTTTTGATTATTATTATTATTCATGTATGTGTTCATAGAAGCAAGTTGTACATGAAGGGTTTAAAAGGTGGTTTTGAACATAATCTTTAATAGGTTTTACATGTGTAAAATGGAAGATTAAAGATATGAAAAGAAATCATGGATTTGATGATGATAATGTAATAATCTTGAAAATATATAAAGTTTACATTTAAAACTAAGTAGGATGATGTTTTGGTTAAAATTGTGGAATGAACTTGAATATGTTAAAAGTAACTTTAAATCATCTTATTATGATCATCTAAGGTATAATGTATGGTGGAACATGCTAAAAGTTCATAAATAAAGAAGATGAAAAATTAAAGTAGCTTACTTAGGTGAATGAAATTTGGTTATGTTGAAGAAATACATAAAACACTCATACAAGTAGTCTTCCATATGGAATATAAGACTAACAAAAGTGTTTTGATACAAAAATAACTTACCAATAAAAAGTTGAATCTTCAAAGTCTACTATTTTGAGTGAAAAATGTTAACTTTGGAAGTTAGAGTAGAAAAATGCAACTTTTGAAAGTTAAGGGACTAATATTGTAACTTTGAAAGTTAGAGGACTAAAATGGATATTTTAGAAACTATTAGTCCAAAAATACAAGTATGGAAAGTTTGGTGTCAAAAATGTAAGTAATAAATTCTAAGGATGATTTTGGTAAATACTAGTAGATATACTTGGGTATTTTGTATAAAAGTGTATTTTTGAAAGTTATAAAAATATGGATTATTTTAACATAAGGATTTTTATAAAATAAAGATTTTATAAAAATATTGAACAAACTTGAGAAACTTATACAAAAATGAATACTTTTATATAAATGGGAATATAAAAGTGTTGGGAACATTTTTGTGGATAAGTTAACAAGTTGGGTTAAAAATACATAAGTATTTTAAACCATCCAAGTAACATGTTAAAAGAGGAAGAAATAGGGATAATATTTCTATAAAACACATGTTGGGAAAAACTTGGAAAAATTAACTAATCGAGTTAAGATATCGAACTAAGACGCGTTAACGAACCGTACACGGACAAATCATGAGAAGAATGCCATTGCGGCAAGATAAGAAAAATATATATTTTAAGAAGTAAAATATATATATACATTGGGTGAAAACTAATAAACACTTTCCTAAGTGTTAAAGGAATTATTCGTGGGAGAAACACATGACATAAACAAATAAGACGTTAAACAAACGTATATACTTAACAAGAAAAATTACACATTTATATATATGTACGCTCGTCTCGGCAAAATTCTAGTATATCTACTTAATGGGAAAGTAGATATGTGGGAAGGAAAGCCGCGACGAGAAGACAAAGATATATATATGTGTATGCCGTACCAACGAGATCCTAGTATATTTATTTGAATGGGAAAGTAAGTATACGGTATGGTGAGTTGAACCGGACGTTAAGAATATACAATCGAACGACAAGATCTTAGTATATTTGTTTAAATGGGAAAACAAATGTGCGGCAAAGTGAGTCGGGTCGGGTGTTGAAATATATATTATATCGAGCGATGCGATCTTAAGTATAATTATTTAAATGGGAAAATAATTATATGTTAAGTGACGTCGAGTCGATGATAATAAGATACAAGTTAAGGAAATATTAACAAGAGTAATATATAACTTGTAATACAAAGGGTAATGTAACGCCAACGAAACCTAGGATACGCGCTTAATTAAACGGGATTTGGAGTAACTTGTGGTCGGGAGTTGGGTGTACAACTTGCCAAGGCACATGCACTATAGGAATAGTGACTTATACGTCTAGGACGTTTGTAGGTGCGAGACCATCTTTGCTATCCGCCTAGTAAGCCAGACAGAGTTACAGGTGAGTTTCACGTCCCCATTTTAAACTATTTTTACGTTTTCCGGGGGAAAGATATGTTAGGGAAAATGTTTGACGGATTTATTACTTGAGGTGTGACCGCCACTCGGGGTTGAGTCCTCGCCTCTATAATCATTTATTCAGGGAAATGAAACCGGAGGAATATTGAATAGTACTATTGGTGCCTGACAAGGCCCACCCCTAATCGATAGCGTCGATTATGCATTAGGTTATGCCTGGGGTGCATATATTCTGAACTTAAGTCGTGGGAAACCGAGTAACGACTTGGAGCGGGGCATATTTATTTATACGTCTTGGTTTGATTATAGTCTCAAGTAGATTTATAGGAATTTGCAACTCCTATATATTGTCATAACATGGTACTTCCAAGTGATCAAGTTTTGAAAACTAAAAACCTGTGAACTCACCAATATATTTTATATTGACGAAACTTTTAAACATATCTTTCAGGTAACTAGATGAAGGAGAACCGGGCAAGCTGGGTCAAGGAATCCTCCAATGCGGCGTCAAACTTTTGCGGGGTTTCACTTTTATTTCCCAAGGCATTTGGGATATATATGAGAAACCTCTATGATTATCTTAAAAACAATTTACTTTTGTGTAATGTTTGAACAAGATTTGACGTCATAATAAATGACCCATTTTCTTAAATTACTTGTGTTTAGCAATGACCTTGACTTTATGCTTTGAACCGTCGCGCCACGTGTTTCCGCCATTGTCGTGGTGTGACACAAATTCCTCCCACCATGAATCAAAACATGAACTTACACCCTGGTCCCCTAAGCGACGATGTCTTGTATCTGCGTGATCGACATCGTGCCTTTCACATTTTCACAAACGAGGAAAACTTCAATGCCGCCATGATGGTAAAGCGTAGCGATAGAGCCATATGGAAGGTACTTCGTGACCACCCTGTTGTAGGACGGGTTCGTAACCTTATCGATGCTGCAGGGTTTGGTGACCTTATAGATTGTGGTTATCGATACGTTGACCACTCCTTGATAACAGCTTTGGTGGAACGATGGAGGCCCGAAACTCACACGTTCCACCTTCCATTTGGTGAAGCTACTGTCACCTTACAAGATGTTAACGTCTTGTGGGGGTTACCTATTGAGGGAGCTGTTGTGTCTGGGGTAGATGATAATTTGTCTACTGCCGACGCAATAGCGTTGTGTCGACGATTGTTAGGTGTTACGCCTACAGAGGCCCAAATGTCCGGCAAGTCCGTTTTGGGTAGTGTTATTATTAATAAACTAAAGCAGCCGTTTGTTGAAGCAGAGGCTACGGATGAAGCGTGCATTTTTCGTGCTCGTTTAATCATTTTTTATTTGATCGGTTCCACCTTAGTCCCTGATAATAATAATAATAGATTAAATGTTTTTTACTTAAGATTTTTACGAGACCTCAACCGTACAACATCTTATAGCTGGGGCAGTGCGGTTCTGGCTTGTTTTTACAGGCGGCTTTGTGATGCCACCCAGCCGGATAGGAAAGCCGTGACCGGGCCCATTATGTTGCTTCAAGTATGGGCATGGGAGAGGATTCGGTGTCTCGCACCACGACCATCCCAGTTTGATTATACTTGCCCGATAGCGGCTCGGTATATATCGCAAATCCCAGTTTGATTATACTTGCCTGCATGGCATCCCTTTGTATTTTTTTTTCTGAACACGTTTTTTAACATGTTAATTTTGTAGGTGGCGAGACCGGCGGTTAAACTTCCAGGAGGTGGCCACACACTGCCTCAAGGCATATCGTTCGCAGCTACAATCGTTGGACGAAGACATGGTATGTTAGTAATTATTTTTAGTTTTTTGTATTAATCATGCATTTATTGTGTTTTGTTACTGACTTAAGTGTTTGTTTTTAATTCAACTGGACCCCCTACAACTCGGTTTTGTATCGACTACCGGCCATATGCTCAAATGAGATGGAAAGCTGGAGGAGTTGTTGTCCGCTTATATGCTTCGAGATCGTTGAGCATCATTACCCTCAACGGGTTATGAAGCAATTCGGCATGGTCCAGTACATACCTCCCCAGATAACCTTAACCGTACCCACGGCTCAGCTTGAAAAACTGCATGCTTTGGGGCGGCAAGGACACAACGGGGCAGACTGGATGAGTAGGCATGAAGCCTACATCAATGCATCGAATAACCGTCGTAACACGGTTTTCCGCTCTGATCCCATAAGGACAACTTCAACAGCGCCCGGTTATATGCAATGGTATATGAGGCGTACCGTTGCATTTATTGGAAATCCGAGTGTAGCACCGGCCCCAGTTGGCGGTTTCCAAGACGACGGTGCTAGAATCCAGTTGATGGTAAAGCATTTTTACGTGCCTAATTCATACATTAATTATTTTCAGTTTGCTGTTTCTAACTAATAATTTTGTTTGTAGAGGGATGCCATTGGTGATATTTACCGGTCATCTCAGGAGGCATTTAATAATCCTCAGGCATTCTCCACGCAGCTTGAGCATATACAAAACACGGCGTTTCACAGTATGATGATGTCACACAATGTCGGACACTTACAAAATCCGACGCATCTTACCAGGGACGCCGTTGACTTGTCGGCACCTGCACGGCCTCAAAGGGTGCGCCGGCGACGCGCTCCCCGTCAGGTGCCGGAAAAGGAAGACCAAGCTGCTGGAAGTCACTTTGACAATGACGCTGGGATTCGTGCATCTGTTGCGGCCAGTAACAATCAGAACCAGGCCGGGGAATATGTCCCGCAATTCATGGACAGTGGATTGGACCAGATGGGAACTCCATTTGGATTGGGTGGATCATTCGTACAGGGAACTGGTGATGTTGGTGGATCCGGTGGCAGTCAACCGGCGGAGATGGGTCCGCTAGCTAACTTTCGTGCAGGCGAAATTGGCATCGGAGATAGTTGGGTGTTTCCTTCATCACCGGGTTACGTGACGCCGGTTTGGACAGGGGTTGGCACGGTTTGATCACGACCTTGTTAGTGATTTTCATTACCATGCCCCGCATAATTCGTGTGATGAAGGACCTTCAAGCCGGCCAGGACCATCGACCACACTGAATTTAAACCTCTTTCCTGATGATGAGTACGGTAATGAAGGAGCACCACCCACCAACCAACCACCCAGGAGGCAATCTGAACGTCTTATGAATCAGGGACCCTCGAACTTTCTGGACTGGTTTAACTTCTAAAATTGTTGAATTCAAGTGTGTTCTTAATTACTTGTTGTAACATTTTGATTTGCTTTATAACATTAATTATTGATTTACTTTATAAATATATGAATATATGAATCGTTTAGCCACCTGTGATTCGAACATTGATAGGAGAAACAACCACTAAAATTAAAATTCAAATAAAAGCGTTAAACACTAAAACAAGATCGCTTTTATTTGGATTTTAATTTTAGTGGTTGTTTCTCCTATCAATGTTCGAATCACAGGTGGCTAAACGATTCATATATTCATATATTTATAAAGCAAATCAATAATTAATGTTATAAAGCAAATCAAAATGTTACAACAAGTAATTAAGAACACACTTGAATTCAACAATTTTACAAGTTAAACCAGTTCAGAAAGTTCGAGGGTGAGGCAATCTGAACGTCTTATGAATCAGGGACCCTCGAACTTTCTGGATTGGTTTAACTTGTAAAATTGTTGAATTCAAGTGTGTTCTTAATTACTTGTTGTAACATTTTGATTTGCTTTATAACATTAATTATTGATTTGCTTTATAAATATATGAAAATATGAATCGTTTAGCCACCTGTGATTCGAACATTGATAGGAGAAACAACCACTAAAATTAAAATCAAAATAAAAGCGTTAAACACTAAAACAAGATTACGTAATCATTTATCGGTGGCCCGAAAACGGCTCGGAGGTGTTTTTTTCAAAACCCACACTATGTTGAAAACGGGCCAGGCTGCCCTCTTTGGGCCTCTGTGCAGCCTGGCTGGGCCTGCCGGACAGGTAACCGGACTGACGGACGTGTTGCCCTTGGGTAACACACGGGCGTCGCACGAAGTCCGAGCAGTTTTCGGGTCTCCGGGGCCTGATCCCGGTGGCCCGAAAAACGGCTCGGAGGTGTTTTTTTCAAAACCCACACTATGTTGAAAACGGGACAGGCTGCCCTCTTTGGGCCTCTGTGCAGCCTGGCTGGGCCTGCCGGACAGGTAACCGGACTGACGGACGCGTTGCCTTTGTGTAACACACGGGCGTCGCACGAAGTCCGGGCAGTTTTCGGGTCTCCGGGGCCTGATCCCGGTGGCCCGAAAACGGCTCGGAGGTGTTTTTTTCAAAAACGGCTCGGAGGGATAGATTTATTTAAATCAAATAATAACACACAGACTTTCCATTTTTGGAATGTCTCAAACAAATAATACAAATTTGATAGATTTATTTAAAACAAATATTACAAATTTATTTAACAACTGTTTTTCAAAACTAGTCACTAAAACTATACAATCTACGGATTTACAAGACAATATATTTTCCGAGATCACCTATTCCAATCACAATTGCTTTGTTGAAATCAACAATAGCTTGTGTTGTGCACCCAGTAACTTCTCTTTTCCAGTCAGCGGGAACTCAGGACCGCATTCAGATTCAAACCCATCTGAATTTGATCCAGGAGAACATGGTTCTACCTGTTGAATATGTGTACCAAATCTACAGGTACCCAATGTTCAAACCAGGCTGCCATACCAAAGTAGTACGGTGAAGAATCGCATCATCTGTTGTCGGACAGGTCGCTAATGACGTGATGTGATTCATCAACACCGGATGACGTGGGTTTGCCTGGAAAGTAGACCCGCCTAAAGAGCCCGTTGGAATGTCCAGCTTTGGTAGACTAGAGGTTCAGACTACCAACGACAACCAACTCTCTAATATTTTAAACTAAAGTATCAATGTTGCATTCTACACGTGTTATACCACGTGTGGATGTAACATCAATCCAAGTAGTTTAATGTGGATGTAACACCGATCCAAAGAAACCGCTTTTTTGGACCCCAGAAAAGCGATGCCAAGCAGGGGTGAAACGGCAGACGATGCTCTTAAGCATGACTCATCCCCTCCGAAAACAGTTAAAACTCCATGTGAATGTAACATCGACCCAATATCAATAAAAAACCATACCCTCCAGAACAATTGCAGGAAAAGTATTATATCTCATATTGGGGGGGTTTATTGTGGTTATAATGTATTTTGTATAGGTGTGGAATGGGATGGAGAGAATAGGCAGAGGGCTTATATAAGAAATGAAGCTTAGAACTCAATTGGCGGCATCAATGTATAGAACTCAAATGGCGGCTTCAATGTATATAAATGAATTGGCGGCATTAAGGTTGGTTAATTAGATGCCGCCAAACCAAAACAATACATCACCAAATTTGATTTTTTCCCCCAATACCCCTCAAATGTAATTTGTAAAATGAAAAACCCCCTATTTATGTAAAGGATTCATGTTTTTAAGTTTTATTAATATATTGTTTTTTATTAAATTGATAGGATATAATAACACTAAATAATAAGCTTCATTCTCGACGTGTAGAAACTATCTAATACAGTTAGTTTTTTTAAGTATATGTCAAAGGAAATATAAAAATGATCGTATCTGAAATTATAATAATAACACATTATATACATATGTAAACATGTTTTTTTATTTTCATATCGTTAAAAATTAATAGTTCATTCTAGTATGCATAAAAAATTAATAATAATGATCAATTAAAGCTATTCAATGAGATTAGATTTAGGAGTAAGAAACAAGTAAATCTTTAAAAACATCATTTTAGTAAATATTATTTCAAGAACACCAATTTGGTAAATACTTTTTCTATCAACACCAATATAGGAAAAAACATATAATACTTGTTTTTTTACCCATCCAAACGAAGCTAACATATCACTAGTGAAAATATAACCACCTCCAAACTAGCTAGTTGCTAGCTAAAGACTGTGTGTAATGGAAACCAATTTTTAAGCGTGGAATGAGCAAAAAACGTCCCAAAAACGCCCTACACCGCCCCAGGGGCGTTTTTAGCCTAAATTGAGTGTGGGGGGTTCTTATTTTCACGGCGTGGAACGGGGGAGAGAAAGGATGACCAATCAAAATGGGGGGCGTTTTTTTTTCACGGCCCCATTACATATGGCCTAACAATACAACAGACACCCAAGATACCCAAACACCTGAATCGAAACATCTATCTAACCATTATCAAAGCCCAAAAATTTGTAGCACCTGTCCGACTCTAAGGTAACTAACTTCGACCTTTTAACCATCCACCAGAGCGACTTTTATTTTATCTCACCCACGACACGAAGCGGCGTTGTATTCACATCCTTTTAAACTTTATCGTTCCTCGCCAACCAAAGCTCCCAAACCGTAAGCAAAAACGCTGCATATATCGCCTCTTTTTTTAATTGCGGCCCTACCACTGATCTCCCATAACTCACCCACTGCCCCCAATGTCTCTATATTCGGTGGAACTAGTAATCTTAGCCACCCACATATGTGCCACCACACCGCCCTAGCCCATATACAAGTCGCAAAAATATGGTCAATTGATTCATCTACTGCACCTCTCATCCCTAACACTACCCAACGGAGAACATAACCACTTTTGTAATGTCAACTTATCAAATTATTTTATATAAGCTTTTTGTTTTTTCAAACTTAACCTACGTTTTTTTTTTCATTAGCTGTATTTACCTGTTCTGCCGACTCTCATCTACAATATCAGAGTTGTATTCCCAACTCAGCTCTACTTCAAACCGTCTTCCCTCGATTTTCAGATGGATTATCAGAAGAGTGTGTGGATCCTTGGTTGTACTTACCTGCTCTGCATATTAACAATATCAGTAACAACGTGTGCTCTCCTTGGCTAGGGAAGAAAGTGTAAGGATGTTAAAATAGAGGTCTGTTCCTAGGGAAGAAAGCCTAAAATTTTAGTAGCAGCCGATAGTGTGATTTGTGTTTCTATCAATTTTGTAGATGAGAAAATTAAACAGTCAGGTACTTTATGTTTAGGGTATTTTACTAATGATATAAGAAAATGTTTAGGATTTTTTTGTTGTAACTTCCGTTTTTAATTTCTTCATTGCGGTTGCTGCGGTTGTTTTTCGATCGACTAATGCTATGAAAATGTGTCTGTGTGGAAGCTTTTTTTGTTTTAAGATTCCATGGCAAGATTATCTTTTTGTTCTTCTTCTTGTTGGAATTGGTGTTCTCGAAATTTTTGGTAAAATCTCAATCTTCTCTTTTTAATCTTTCTATGCATTTGTGTAACACAAAATATGGCTCTGCTTCTTTTTTTTTTATTTAGTTCTCTCTAAACATAAATGTTTCTGCTTCTTTTTTTATTTGTTAACAATATGGCCTTTAACTTACATTATTATCACTAGAGCTTAACTTGACAAAAAAGTGTATGAAATATAAAGAGCAACGTTTTTTAAATTCGACCGAACTGGTCGGTTCAATCGGAGACAGGAGATGCCGGTGGTCCGGGCATGCCATTTGAACCGAACAGACAGACTAGTGGCTGGCGATTGAACCGGAAACTTAAAAGCATATAATAGTTTGAGGGGTTAAAACTCAAAGGCAAACTTTAAAAGTTACCAATAGAAAACATGCCGCAAAAAACTTAAAAGCATATAATACTTGTTTTTTTTACCCATCCAAACGAAGCTAACATATCACCATCGAAAATATAACCACCTCCAAACTAGCAAGCTGCTGGCTAAAGGCCGTGTGTAATGGAAACCAATTTTGAGTGTGGAATGAGCAAAAACGCCCTACACCGCCCTCGGAGACTTTAGCCTAAATTGAGTTTGGGCGTTCTTATTTTCACGGCGTGGAACGGGAGAGAGAAAGGCTGACGAATCAAAATGGGGGGCGTTTTTTTTTTTCACGGCCCCATTACATATGGCTTAACAATACAACAGACACCCAAGATACCCAAACACCTGAATCGAAACATCTATCTAACCATTATCAAAGCCCAAAAATTTAAGGTAACTAACTTTGACCTTTTAACCATTCACCAGAACGACATTTATTTGTTCTCACCCACGACACGAAGCGGCGTTGTATTCACATCCTTGAAAACTTTATTGTTCCTAGCCAACCAAAGCTCCCAAACCATAAGCAAAAATGCTGCATATATCGCCTCTTACTTTAATTGTGGCCCTACCACTGATCTCCCATAACTCACCCACTGCCCCAATGTCTTTATATTCGGTGGAACTGGTAATCGTAGCCACCGACATACGTGCCACCACACCACCCTAGCCCGTATACAAGTCGTAAAAATCTGGTCAATTGATTCATCTACTGCACCACATCTGCTGCACCTCCCATCCCTAACACTACCCAACAGAGAACAGAACCACTTTTATAATGTCAATTTATCAAATTATTTTATATAAGCTTTTTGTTTTTTTTTTCAAACTTAACCTACGTTTTTTCTCATTTAAATCACTAAAATCTTGAAAACATTTATATTCCTTTGTTACTTATGTTATATTTAATTCAATTACATGTTTATATATATATATATATATATATATATATATATATATAGGGCAATTATAAAATGAAAACCCTCTTGAGTTGAGAAACCTTGGAAACCCATGTAAAAAATCATTATTTTTTTTTTGAAAAAAATAAACCAATGTAAAATACATGTTTTTAAGTGTTTTGGGCCAAAAAAATAAAAAAAGCGCCGAAGGGATTTTTTTTAAAAAAATAAACAAAGCTGCGAAAACACATGTTTACACCTGATAAAAAACAGCAAATAGCTGAAAACATATGTTTTTTTAGCAACTTTGTTTATTTTTTTAAAAAAAAATCCCTTCGGCGCTTTTTATATTTTTTTGGCCCAAAATGCTTAAAAACATGTATTTTACATTGGTTATTTTTTTCAAAAAAAAAAATTGATTTTTTACATGGGTTTCCGAGGTTTTCTCAACTCAAGAGGGTTTTCAATTTATCCTTCCCCTATATATATATATATATACACACACACACACACACACACTTGTGTTAGATATGGTTTTTGTAATAATTTTCTTGTGTTCTAATTGAGTCGACTAATTTCATGGTTGTTTTGATGTATATCCAGTCACTTGGAACCATTCCCGTTACACGGTCCAAATCTATCAAAGGAATGACAACAATTGAGCTAACAAGTACAGACAGAGTTGGCCTTTTGTCCGAGGTTTTTGTTGTCCTCTCTGATCTCAAGTGTGATGTGGTAGAGTCTAAAGTATGGACTCATAATGGCCGGATTGCTTCGCTTATTATTAGGATGCCCCAGTAATAATTCCCACAAAATTGAGAGCATAGAGGCTCATTTAAGGAACGTGCTTAAAGGGGATAACAATATTAGAAGTGCAAACACCTCGGTATCCATGACTCACACAGAGAGACGGCTTCATCAAATGATGTTTGCAGATCGTGATTTCGAGAGAACATATATTAAAACCAGTGGTTAGTGTTCTCCGTCTGTATCGGTTCCAAATTGCTTAGAAAAAGGATACTCTGTTGTTAACATCCAGTGCAAGGATCGACCCAAGCTTTTATTCGATGTTGTTTTCAAAGTTAAAAACAACATTTTTTATTGATCGACCCAAGCTTTTATTCGATGTTGTTTTCAAAGGGTACTCCGTCTTTTTAACTTAGTGAAGGTAAAAAGAGTGCAATGTCTCTAATACTCCCCCTCATTTTAATATGTATCTATGAATGACGATGTCGATCTGCAATGAAAGTTTTTAAAAGTTTTTGTAGTTAATGAATTGTTGCTTTGATTTTCTTGATGTACACATATCAGACCCTGTCCCCAACCTGAAACTCTAAAGAATCACAACAACTTTTCCAGCCATGCGTCTGATGCTGAATGGTGGTTAAGAAGCGTTGCTCTTTTTTATTTAATTGTTAACAATGTGTTTTTAGTTATACTAGGTTTGAGTCCCGCGTGTACACGCGGGTACATGTTCATATAAAATGAAAAAAAAATCTATAAAGATCGCAGTATGCAAATTTTATTTATTGAAAGTTACGTAATACAATTCGTATGAATTTTGGTTGATTGTAAATTATCATAAAAAAAAAGTTTAGTGTTACCCAATAACAGATATATGAATCAACAAATGTTTGAATAGACGTGATTTAAAAACAAATAATGAAATGAATAAACATATATTTATTGTAACGGCATGCAAATGAAGATTAAATTCAAAGTAAATAAATGTAGTTTAACAAATCACACAACCAAAAAATTATAAAAAAACGATTTATGCAAAATATGATCGCATACTTATTCACAAACTTCAAAATATTTTTTTAATTATATACATAATTAAAACTAAGGTTGACAAATGAAATTATTCAAAGTTTTGAATAACGTTACATAGATGCTCAAACCCCTTCAAAAAGTTAAAATTATTTTAGTATAAAAAAACAAATTATATACCTCCATAATTTGCAGTTTGTATAAAAATGCAAAAAACATAAACAATACATACTCGATATCTTGGATTTTCATTGTTAACCTCTTCTTATCAGCGACAACCTTTTTATCTTTATCATCCTTGCTGAAGAACTTGTTAACATGTCCAATAACATCTAAAATCAAATATAAAAGAAACATTAATGTACCATCAAACCAAACAATATTATTTGGTTTGCTTGTAATGAAAAAAGACTATATTGACGAAATATACCTATTGTAACATATTCATCAACCTCCCTATCCAGAATTCTTTGATAGGGCACAAAAGAGAACCCAAAATCTGGACCTTGGAAACCAGCATATTCGGAAACTTGAGTATTCATATTGAAGCACAGTTTGTTTGGGTTTGGAGCATACTTGTATTTAGAAGAATTGAGCCCAACTCTTGGATTTCTTATAATAAGAGAAGCATTTTCAATCAAAAACCTCTCAAATCTAAAAAACAACCGCTTAAATACATTCGCTTGAATCATGTCACCCTGTTAATTATAAAAAAACAATATAACTATGTATCTAAAGAATTGACGTATTTTAATGTACGAATATAAGCAAATTTGTATTTGAAAAATATTAAATAGTGTAAAGTAAATAATGAAATTGCCAAATAAGAGGCTTTAATAAAAACTTGTAGTTGAGATTTACATTTTCGTCACATAGGATCATTTCAATTGAGTAGAAATCATTAGGATTGCGACGATCGGGTTGACGCAAAATCCGAATAATCTTTAGCTTTAAAGCCACACCGTTTCGGTTGACAAGAATTTGGTTAACCATGGTAAACTCATTTACATCTACGGTAGCCATTGATCTTTGTAACTGTTAAAAAAATGTTAAATTTAACTTAATACTTCAATAATACAAATTGTTGACAGCATGATAATATTGAAACTTATATTAAATTTAGGTTATTTTCGAATGTATGGCAACATACATGTATGGATTGATTGAACAGAAGGTATGCCAAACATCTATTTAATCTATTGATTCATAAGAAATCGAAAAAATAATGTTTATGTACGTATTTAAAGATGAGAAACAGAAAATAACCTAAGAATATATGTATGCGATTAATCAAAGTGCAAGAAATGTGTGATAGGATAATCGTATGAATGGTGATTTGACGTGTTTATATAGCTATTCGATAGATAAGGCATGGATGAAATGGTGGAGTGAAATTAGCATTAGCATATTGTTATAAATTGGGATTTAAAGTTATGAAATTAGATGCAATACTTTTCACCTATGGAGTAGAATTAGGACATCAAATTCGCCTTTTTATTTATGAAATTGGTCAGGCATAATTATGAGTATAATTAGGAGATAACATTCGTTACATAGTTTTTAGCCTGATTTCATTTTCAAATTGAAACATAAAATGCCAGATACAAATTTGTTTGTATATTTGATCGACAAATTCAAATGGTATTATACATAATTATGGAATATAATTAGGAAGACTAAACGTTTATAAAGAAGTGAAATTCAATGCATATAATAAAAGTTTATGAATCGGAACATATTATAATGAATCTAGTTTTGTTGATCTCAGGGAAGAAGATACATACCTAGAAGCAAGAATGCATAAAAAGAAGATTGATGAATGTTGGTTTGAAGATTTGTTAGTGAGGAATTGAGAGTGTGATGGAAGAATGGACACAATTAAAATATACAAAAGAATATTTATAGGGGATAACTTGGAGCTTCATATTCAATATGGATACCTCAAACTCTCTCTAAGGCTAGGATTCAACCCGAGTGTATTGATTTATTATATAGATAGATGATGTGCGTTTTTAATTATTTAGCATTGGGATGATTTAAGCATTTTTGCAGTATTTGATTGAGTGCATTTTTTTTAAACGCACATATTTTGTTACTTCCTTTTATAATGTTTTGTTTAAACGCATGTTTGCTCTGTTTTTAGTTCGTGATTTCTAAACCACACTCTTTACATATTTTTGTGATTTCCCAGTTTTATTTTAATAAAATCTAAGGGCACTTTTTATGTTAAGGACGTTTTGTACGTTATTTCTTCCTTGTTTTTATAAAATAAAACTAAATATATTTAAAAAAATATATGGGTCTGTTTGGTATGGGGTAATGGAATGGATGGGGGAATGGAATGGACGAGGTAATGGAATGGACAAGGTAATGGAATGGATCATTACCATTCCATGTCTTGTTTGGTTGTCATGTGGGAATGAAACAAAACATTACTTTGTGTTGTTGGATAGACAAGAAAAAACGAATGAATAAAATCGATGGTTAGTGGCGGTGGTGGGTGGTGGTTAGTGGCGGTGATGGTGGGTGGTGATATGTGGCGGTAGCGGCGGTGGTGGGCGGCGGCGGCTGTGGTCGGTGGCGGTGGAGACGACGGTGGAAGGTGGATGTGGATGGTCGTAATGGTGGGTGGGTGACTATGGTGAGTAGTGGCGGTGGTGGATGGCGGTGGTGGTGGTGATGGTAGGTGGTGGTGTGTGGCGGTAGCGTGGTGGTGGATGGCAACGGCGGTGATAGGTGGTGGCCACGACGGTGGTGGGTGGCGGCAACGGTGGCGATGGGTGGAGTTGGATGGCGGTGATGGTGGGTGGGTGGGTGACAATGGTGAGTAGTGGCGGTGGTGGGTGGAGGAGACGGCGGTGATGGGTGGCGGCGGTAGTCGTGGGTAAAGGAAATTGTGGTGAGTGACGGTGGTAGGTGGTGGAGGTGGCGGTAGGTTGATGACGGTGGTAGGCGGCGGTGGGTGGTTTTGTATGGCGGCGGTGGTGGGTGGGTGACGGTGGTGGGTGGTGGCGGTGGTGGGAGGGTGAAGGTAGTGGGTGGTGGCTGGTGGTGGTAGTTGGTGGCGGTGGTGAGTGGCGGCGGTGGTGGGTGGTGACGGTGGTGGTGGTGGGTGGTGGTAGTGGTAGGTAGGTGAAGGTAGTGGTTGGTAGCGGTGGTGGTGGGTGGTGACGGCGGTGGTGGGTGGTGGTGGCGGCGGGTGGTGACGGCGGTGGTGGGTGGTGGCGATAGTGGTGGTGGGTGGTGGTGGTGGGTTATGCTTTTGTTAGTAAAAGGTGAATGGGGATGGAATGAAAAAATAACATGAGGGGTGGATGGAATGGTTTTGAGGGAATGGAATGCCTTGTGGAATGGGTGATTCCATTCCTTTAGCCAACCAAACACATTATTTTTCATTACCTTGTAATGGTCCATTCCATTCCCCCTTTCATTCCATCATACCAAACGCTACCTATATTCTTTTCTACAGTATATCTTATGTTTTTTTTAAATATATTCTTTTCTACAGTATATCCTTGTTTACTCGTCCCTTATGACTCGTGACATGGTTTTTTTTTTTATGTTTTCCCTATCCCTTGAAAATCACAAATTCTATCTAAATTACATGAACTCCTCATTGTTATACTCCCATACTATGCATATATGTATATGGTTATAAAGTCATAGTTATGACTTAACTATTATTTTTTAGGGAAAATGGATTTTAATATTCCCAACTATAGCCTATTGGCGGATAATACTCACAACTACCACTTTGGCCAATAGCACTCCAAACTTTCAACTTATTTTCTTTCATCACTCTCAAATTAACAGAGGTCTAACCTGGTTAGTGTTCGTGGGCAAAATGTGAAAACCAAAACTTTGGGACATTTTTGAAACATTTTATTTATTATTATTAAAAAATAACTTATTATTTTTAAAAAAATATTATTTTTTATAAATTTTATAAATCCCACCCCCCCCCTTCGTCTCTCTAAACCACCACCACCATCACCTAACTTCATCTCCACCTTCACCATCCACCACCTCCACCTCCACCATCACCCAACTTCATCTCCACCCCCTTTCTCTCTCTATCTCTTTCTTTCTCTAAACATAATCAGTTAACTTCAACTTCATCTTCCCCAAATCAAAACCTAAGAACCCTAGTTTATCAATTGAACCAATTAACAAACAATAATCCCAGAAATCATGGGGCTATTAATCGGACAATAACAAGGAACGAAAACATGAGATTAATCGAGACTTACACACACACCACTCTTCTTCCACACATTACAGCCACGAGGTTGATGCGGTTGGTTGATTAGAGAAAAATGGTAATGTAATGGAATGGAAAGAAAATTATTATTATTATTATTAATGGGTTGTGAAATGTGAATTCGTGGAAAGAGGGGATGGACGACGAAGATTGGGGATGAGTTGAGTCAACCACTCTTCTTCCACACTTTGACTGTTGAATAGATGTCTAAGGCTTTGTCGGTGTCGTATTCTTTACGGAGTTTTGACTTGGCTTTGGAGATGGTTATGATTGTGGTGGCGGTGGTGGCGGTGGTGGCATTGGTGGTGATGGTGGCTGGTGAAGGGTGGTTGTGGTTTAGAGAGAGAAAAAAAGGGGGGGTCTGTCACAGAAGAGAGAGGGGGTTGGATTTTATTAAAAAAAAGTTTCAAAAATGCCCTTAAGTTTTGGTTGTTATATTTTGGCCACATAGAAGTTTTGGTTTTTACACCTAAGCAATGCCACGTCAGCTTCTGTTAGCCACGTAAGATAAAAACTAATGGCGTTAAGTCTGGGAGTGATGAAAAAGAATAAGTTGAAAGTTTGGGAGTGCTATTGGCCAAAGTGAGGGAGTATTATATGCCAATAGGCTATAGTTGGGAGTATTAAAATCCATTTTCCCTATTTTTTATTAGACCATCCACAATGGTGAACAATCAAGAGATTGTTTGTAGAAATAATATTTAAAAATTCAAAAGTTTGCAAACAAACTCACAATCGGTTTGTGGTGACAAACTTGTTTGCAACCAAATAAACCCCACACTAACTTAATTACTTAAATAACTTATTATATTTAAGTTTAAGAAAAAAAAACTAAATACATGTATTTCCTAACTTTCTTTTGTGAACATCCCGATATAAATTTTATTAAAAACCGAGTTCGTTAAAAATATATTTTTAGGTTGAGTTGAGTTGGGAATGTGTGTTAAGGTTAGGTTGTGTAGATTGAAAAAGAGAGAAATTATTTTTTATTGAAATGTTGATTTGTAAATGGGGATGGTCTTATATAACCAAATAATATGTCAAGGGATAAAAAAAAAAAAAATAAATGTGTTGTTTTGTATTTTGTTTTGTTTGAGGTTTTAATATCTTGCTAGCCTTGTTTTTCATAAAGAACTTTTGTTTGACCGTTAAAAAAGGGTTTTGGGTTTCATACACTTCGTGACATCACATTATGGGTGTGTAAGATCACATTTTAGGGTATGTAACAGTCTTCTATTAGTGTGTGATGTGGGCCAGGGTGTATGATTCCCAATACCTAAAAAACTAATGTAGTTTAATCCTTGTACACCAAAGAGAAATGTTCGGTAATATTAATAA
Source organism: Ambrosia x helenae (assembly GCA_030844895.1). Lineage (NCBI taxonomy): Eukaryota > Viridiplantae > Streptophyta > Magnoliopsida > Asterales > Asteraceae > Ambrosia > Ambrosia x helenae. Next base: position 93,053,482 of record CM061223.1, read on the forward strand.
TAAAAAAAATACGTACAAATTAATTTTGTTTCTAGAAACCATAGCATCTAAGAAACAAAAGGGGGGGGGGGGGGGGGAGGGTGCTTCTAGATCTATTTTTCACTTCACTGATTTACACCAATCCTGCATTGTCATATCACTTCACTGATTTACTTCACTGAAACCGTTTTTTAGAGGTAGCACTCCACTAGTTCTTTACCCAATAATTACTTATTTTCACACATATAGTAATAATAATATTTTCACACATTTAGTAATAATAAATATTAATAATACCTTTCACACACCAACCACCTTATGGAGGAGTGGTATGGAGGCTCAATGATAGAAGACTAATGACTGAAAGGTCATGGGTTCGATTCTTGAGAGCGTCGGGTTTTACCGATTATTCCATTGTCGTACCTTTGGGCGGGTGGATAGTCGGGTTTTCCCCAGAACTGGTGGACTTGTTGAAACCAGGAGCTGATGTATGGCTATGCTAGGTGGAAGGGGTCCTGATTTGACTGAGTAGGGACTCCGAAGAGAGTTCTTGGTGAATTTCGTTGGCCGTTCAAAAAAAAAATACCTTTCACTCACTCTCTCTCTCTCTCTCTCTCTCTCTCTCTCTCTCTCTCTCTCTCTCTCTCTCTCTCTCTCTTCTAGAACTCACCTACACCACTCATTTTTTTTAATAATACCTTTCCCCCCCTCTCTCTCCTCTAGAATTCACCTACACCTTTACGTCTTTGTCATGTAACACTTTGGAAAGTTTTTACGCTTTTTGTAGGCGATGACAGTGGTGGAGGCAGTGGGTGGCAGTGACGCAGGTGGTGGTGGTGGTTGGACGGTGGTGACAATGGTGGGTTATGACGATGGTAGCAATGGTTGTGGGTGGTGGCAATAGGCGGTGGTGGTTGGATGATGACAACGATGGTGGGTTGTAATAATAATAATAATAATAATAATAATAATAATAATAATAATAATAATAATAATAATAATAATAATAATAATATATTTGTTTCCATTCCTTGAATGAATGAAAAAAAAAAACACCACCTTACCAAGGAATGAAAATTCTTAAAATGGAAGGAATCACATTCCTTATGGAATGATCCATTCCATTACTACATGGTAACCAAACATATTTAATTTCATTCCATAGGAATGATCTATTCCATTCCACCTTTGATTCCTTCATACCAAACGCTACCTTATAGTTTATATATATATAGATGAGTTCAGAACTATTACTATTGTTTAAGTTTCTTGTATGACATTTTAAAGTGTATCCATTATACATTCAGAGATTTCTTGACCCACGATCTGAATTCTGTTTTAAAGTTAATGGCCAAAATCATCATTGTGGTTCTGCCAGTTTTGCTACATTAATCTAAAATTGAAACTTTTTACATCTTGGTTCTTCTGTTTTACATTTTGTTGCCAAATTCATCCCTGATACTAAACCCAGTTAATTGCTGTCGTTAATTTTGTGGGTATATTTGTCTTTTTGTTGCCCCTTTTTATATCTGGGTATTTTTGTCTTTTAGGGATATGAATAACTCTGTTTAAATTGTGTTTTAAAAAAGGGGGCAGCCAAAAAGACAATTACCCCAGAGTTAACGACAATAGTTAACTAGGTTTAGTGTCAGGGACGAATTTGATAACAAAATGTAAAACAAAAGGACCCAAGATTTAAAAAGTTTCGATTTTGGACTAATGTATCAAAACTGGCCAAACATCAGGGCAATTTTTGCCAATAACTCTCTATTTTATATTCTCACTTTTGAAAGATGTAAATATATAAAAACAATGACAAGAAACAAATAATACTACTAGAATGGAGTTGGCTTCTAGAAGTCCTTTGAATGAAATGATTTTTTTTTTGATCTTTTAATCATTAAAAATTTATATTTTTTATTGCTCTAGCCCTAATCCAGTTTTCACCCTCTTTTTCGATTTCGCACTCTCTCATCTTGTCGAATCCCACCTGCCTTCTTGGCCTTCGTTAGTTGCCACCGCGGGTCTGCTTTCTAGCGCTGACTCACTAGCTAGTAGCTGTTAGAAAATAAATCAAGATGGATCAGAAAAATATCATCATTTCCCATATTAGAAGATTGTGACAGCCATGGATATCTCAACAACTAATCAAGATCAATCATATAGCCGTTGGGCTAGTTTACCTTATTTAGATTATTTGTAAAACTTATAAATTGTACCTTTTTTGTTGATCTCTTTAATACAAGAACAATATTCATTTTTCAATCTTTTCAATCTTTTATTCACTGATTCTCATCATGGTATCAGAGCAGCGTTCGTAAACTGACCTGCTCATCATTTACCGAAGTAATATGTCCCTGTTAACTCAAGCCACCATGTCCGGAGACGGAAACTCGAACTCCGACTTGTTCATACAACTCATAAACCTGTTAAAAAATTCCCAGCCACAAAGCCGAAACTATCCGATAGTCTACAAATCAGCCTCAAACTCAATAATCAAAACTACGCTCTATGGACCCGAATGATTTGAGTCGTTATAGGCGAAAAATCGAAAGTCTTGTTAACCCACTTGACCTCAAACCCTCCAGATCCAAATGATGAAGGATTCGAGCAATGAGAACATGACGATCTGGTCGTATTTTCATGGCTTATACAAAACATTGAACCACGAATCGCTGGCAACTTAACCGAGTTTCCCACAGCGAAGTCGCTACGGGATACTTTGGTGGTTACTTACAGCAATGGTCACAAGAAAAGGAATGGAAAACCCTACGTTGCCACCAGCGGCGGCGTCGACCAGAAAGAACAGTTTTTCGGTGGGAGAGCCGTCTCATAAAATGCTATGGATGGAGGTAACCGGATTGAGGGACTAACCTCAAATCCATTGTTGTGTAACCCTAAGTTTTTTCCCCAATTTTTTTTAGATTTGATAAATGAAGAAAGGGATGATATGAACCAACACAATAAAAATAATGATGTTGGTAAGGGGATGGTTAGGGTTAATAATAATCATCTGGATGAGAGCTCATGTGCATCGGTTAGAGTAAATAATACACATATGGATGTGAGCTCATGTGTAAGTGTTGGGATAAACAATAAACAAAGAAATCCAACCCCACCTTATAAACTCTTCAACAAAAAAATTGGTCTGATCCCATTTAATAAAGTTTCTAAAATTGGTGAACCTCCTCAAAACTTTCAAACCACTCAAAACGAGGAACCGCAAAGTCCTCCGAGTATGACTAATAATGAATTTCCAAATGATACATCTAACAGTGAAATAGCGAGTGAACAGGTTATGCAGGAAGATCAAGAGGAATCGATACAGGAAGAACAAAATGAAACAACCGAGAAATACGTACTACCTCGTAGAGCCAACTGAGGAGTACCTCCAAAACGATATTCTCCAGAAAAGGAGACAAGATCAACTAGATATCCCATGGCTAATATGGCCAATGGAAAATTGTCTGAAGAAGCTAAAGCCTTCACTAATGCCATCCTTAATGAACAACTTCCAAACTCCTTAGAACAAGCCTTGAAGTCCAAGGAATGGAAAGAAGCTATGGAAATAGAAATGGATGCGCTTATGAAAAATGAGACTTGGGAAAAATGTACCCTTCCTTCATGAAAGAGACCAGTTGGATGTCGGTGGGTCTTCACCATTAAACACAAACCAGATGGAACAATAGAAAGATATAAAGCGCGGCTAGTTGCCAAGGGATACACACAAACATATGGGATCGACTATTTTGAGACATTCTCTCCAGTGACCAAGATCGATACAATCCGTGTTCTTTTATCTATTGCTACAAATGAAGGATGGCCACTTCATCAATTGGATGTTAAGAACGCCTTCCTTCATGGAGAGTTGGAAGAAGAAGTATATATGGAGGCACCTCCCGGATTCGCAGATAACTTCAAAAACCGAGAAGTGTGTCGATTGAAAAGGACCCTCTACGGTCTTAAACAGTCGCCTCGAGCCTGGTTTGGTAGATTTACATTGGCTATGAAGAAATACGGATTCAAACAAAGCAACTTTGATCATACCTTATTCCTCAAACGAAAAGGTAAACTCGTAACTTGTTTAATTTTATATGTTGATGATGTGATTATCACAGGAAACGATAAAGAAGAAATGGAGAAGCTAAAGGAAAATCTATTCAAGGAGTTCGAGATGAAAGATTTAGGAAGACTGGAGTACTTTCTTGGAATTGAAGTCCTGAGATCAAAGCAAGGGATCTTCATATGTCAAAAGAAGTACATTCTTGATCTTCTTGCCGAAACAGGAATGATCGACTGCAAACCAGCTGATACACCGATGATGACCAACCAAAAACTCTACATGGAAGAAGGAGCAAAATTGGCAGACAAAGGGAAATACCAACGTCTAGTGGGCAAACTCATATATCTCTCACATACTCGTCCAGACATTGCATATGCTGTGGGAGTGGTTAGTCAATTTATGCACCAACCCCAAGTCAACCACATGGATGTTGTTCGAAGAATTATCAGATACCTTAAAAGGACGGTTAGCTAGAGTATTCTCTTCCAACCAAACAAACATTCGAAAATTCAAGCCTACACATACGCTGATTGGGCAGGAGATCAACAGGACCGGAGATCTACATCAGGATACTTCACGTTAGTTGGAGGGAACTTGGTTACTTGGAGGAGTAAGAAACAAAAGGTAGTTGCTTTATCTAGTGCTGAAGCTGAATTCCGAGGTATTGCAAGGGGTCTGGCGGAGGTCTTATGGATTCGCAAGCTTCTTACTGAAATTGGATTCATTCAGAAAGAAGCAAGCAAAATATTGTGCGACAACAAAGCAGCTATACAAATTTCCGAGAATCCTGTTCAACATGACCGTACAAAACATGTAGAAGTCGAGAGGCATTTTATCAAGGAAAAAATCGAAAATGGAACTATAGAACTTCAGTTCATTCGGTCAGAGGATCAACTGGCCGACATACTTACAAAATCAGTCAACGGAAGACTTTATAACAGTTGCCTACACAAGTTAAGTATCGGGAATCCCACTACTCAACTTGAGGGGGAGTGTTAGAAAATAAATCAAGAGGGATCAGAAAAATATCATCATTTCCCATATTAGAAGATTGTGGCAGCCATGGATATCTCAACAACTAATCAAGATCAATCATATAGTCGTTGGGCTAGTTTACCTTATTTAGATTATTTGTAAAACTTATAAATTGTACCTTTTTTGTTGATCTCTTTAATACAAGAACAATATTCATTTTTCAATCTTTTCAATCTTTTATTCACTGATTCTCATCAGTAGCTACTGATCCACAATGAATCAAGGTGTGAATATTTGTCTTTTTAACTCTTTGTTCGATTGTTAGTTCTTTATTTTTTTCTTCTGGAAATTCTTATGTTTTAGAATTTTTTATCTATAAAATTATTTATTCTAGTTTATAATGTTTATTTTAGATTTACTCATGTTACTTTGTTAGTTATTACCTTTTTAATTCTATACCTAAATCCAAATATGAAACATTTCACTTTATTTAATGTATAATCTGTTGGAAAATACTAGAAGTGAATGTGAGTTGATTGTGTCCCACATTGGAATGTGAGTTGATTGTGTCCCACATTGGTGGGAAGATGAAAATTGGAGGAGTTTATAAAGTGAAGCTTGAATGGAAGAATTAAAATATTAAAGTTACATTATCCTCTGGCTCCTACCCGCGCGCAGGGGGGGGTGCAAAAATGGGTTCTGGTTCGGAAAAATCCTTGAACCAACGCGACGCCCGCACGACCTGCGGACACGAATGCAGCTCGAAAAACCCGGGTCCGCGCGATGCTGGTTTTTTCTATTCGTTTTAAATTTTGCATAATGTAACTGAAAGACTCTTGGTTTTTCAGCTTCCATCTGCTTCAAATTCTAGACATTAGTTATGATTAATGGCAAAGGTCATCAGTTTTGATCTTTGGTTGTGCAACTATTTATAGACCTGCTGTCATGATGCAGAGGACACAACACAGAACACAATCACATACTCTCACAGAGAATTTGATCGATCATTGCAGGGAACTTTTTCCAGAGGCAGTCTCATTCCGGTTTCTTTTCAGGCAAGTGGGATAGTCCGCAGTGCACCGTCACTGTTGAACCGGTGTACCCTGGGAACAGACGACGAATCTGTTTAAGGGAATTATGTCAAACACAAGCCCGGTTCTGCTAATCTGTTTCGTTTCTTTCTGTTTGTTTTGTTTGCAGAATCATCATACGCTCCAGTTTACTGTAAGCTTTCTAACAAACTTAAACAAATTCAATTGTTCTAACAATATTTGTTCTTTTCAGTAATGGATAATACATCACAGCCCTTGGTTTCTTCTGCTCCTCTCACGAGTTCAAGTACTGTTGGACTCTCTGCAGTATACACGTCTGCAGTTGCTGTTACTGCTGCCTTGGTGGCACCTTTGCCTGCTGCTGTGGCAAGCCACGCAGAAAAACCCGAGAAGTTTGCTGGAGTAAACTTCAAACGCTGGCAGCAAAAGATGTTGTTTTATTTAACAACATTGAACCTTGCGAGGTTCTTGACTGAAACCGCTCCTCGTGTTGCTGAGGACGATATGAATGCTCAAACTGTGAGCGCGGTTCAGGCTTGGAATCATTCTGAATTCTTGTGCAGAAACTATATCCTGAATGGAATGGTTGATTCGCTCTATAATGTGTATTGCAAAGCTGTTACTGCCAAAGAATTATGGGAATCTTTGGAACGCAAATACAAAACTGAAGATGCGGGCACTAAGAAATTTGTGGTGGCAAAATTCTTGGATTTTGCTATGATTGACTCAAAAACTGTTATGATTCAAGTTCAAGAATTGCAGGTGATTCTTCATGATATTCATGCCGAAGGAATGATGCTTAGCGAGACATTCCAAGTGGCGGCTATTATTGAAAAATTGCCACCAAGTTGGATTGATTTCAAAAATTATTTGAAGCATAAGCGAAAGGAAATGACAATTGAAGACTTGGTTGTGCGTCTTCGTATTGAAGAAGACAACAAAGTCGCTCAAAAGAAAACTGTCGGTCATGAAGTCGCTAAAGCCAATGTTGTTGAACATGGTCAATCATCAAAGAGTAACAAAAGCAACAAAGGCAACAAACGTGGTGGGTTTAAGAAAACCAACGGGAAGAGCTCCCACCTTGGACTGATAGGTGGGATTGGGAAGAAAAAGTTCAATGGAACGTGCTATAACTGTGACAAACCGGGGCATAAAGCAAGTGACTGCAAGCTTCCCAAGAAGGAAAATGGCAAACAAGCAAACATGATTGATAATCTTGTTGCTATGATGTCAGATGTGTCAATGATGGTCACTGAAGCAAACTTGGTTGGAACGGATGCCAAGGATTGGTGGGTTGATACCGGGGTAACCCGGCATGTGTGTTTTGACAAGAGTTTTTTCAATACCTTTAAGGAAGTTGCTGGTGAAAAGCTCTTCATGGGGAATTCTGCTACTGCAGATATCAAAGGCGAAGGTAATGTGCTTTTGAAGATGACGTCGGGAAAGGAACTTACTCTGTCTAATGTGTTGTATGTTCCTGAGATTCGTAAGAATCTTGTGTCGGGTTGGCAGTTGAACAAGTTTAGGTTCAAAATGGTGTTTGAGTCTGATAAGGTCGTGTTGACCAAAGGTGGTATGTACGTTGGTAAGGGCTATGCTCTTAATGGTATGTTTAAGTTAAATGTAACTGTGATGAATGGAATGAATAACGATAATTCTGCTTACATGCTTGAGTCTTCTAATGTTTGGCATGGTAGACTAGGTCATGTGAATTTTAATTCCATTCGACATTTAATTAAATTGAATAGCATACCAAAAATTGATATTGACTCAAATCATAAGTGTGAAACTTGTGTCGAGGCAAAACAAAAACGAACGTCATTCAAAAAGGTTGAATGAACCACCGGTCCTCTTGATTTGATCGACACAGATCTGTGTGATTTGAAATCTATTCCTACTAGAGGTGGGAACAAGTATTTCATAACATTTATTGATGATAGCACAAGATTTTGCTATGTGTACTTACTTAAGAGTAAGGACGAGGCTATTGACAAATTTGTTGTGTTCAAAGCCGAAGTTGAAAATCAACTTTACCGGAAAATAAAAAAGGTGAGGAGTGATAGAGGTGGTGAATATGTTTCACCTTTTGCTGATCTTTGTGCAAAAAGTGGAATCATACATGAACTCACACCTCCTTACTCACCACAATCAAATGGCATAGCAGAACGTAAAAATAGAACGTTGAAAGAAATGATGAATGACATGTTGATAAGCTCGGGGGTGAGCGAGGACATGTGGGGGGAAGCGCTGTTATCAGCAAATTTCATTCTAAATTTAATTCCCCGTAAAAAGAAAGATGTAACGCCATATGAATTATTGACAGGAGTCAAACCATCATATAATCACTTGCGAGTGTGGGGGTACCTAGCTAAGGTGGTAGTGACACCACCAAAGCGTCTTGTGATAGGACCCAAAACTATAGATTGTGTGCTTATTGGATACACTCATTTGGGTGGTCCACTTCGCTTTCTTGTGCATGACTCGAAGAATCCTGGAGTGTCTAACGGCACTATATTGGAATCTAAGGATGCTTCTTGGTTCGGGCACATATTCCCATGCTTGGATAGGCCTAAGTTGGGTTCACAAAGCCCAATTGATGATAGTGTTCTAGAGGATGAACCGGGCCCATCAGATTCGACTAGGGAAGGTGTTTCAGTAGAAGAGGTTGCAAATGATGAACCTCAAATAGATGAAAGTGAAATCCGAAGGAGTAAAAGACAAAGGACTAAAAAATCCTTTGGTCCAGATTTCCTCACCTATGTGGTCGAGGAGGAACCGCAAACTTACCAAGAAGCGGTAAATTCCTCGGATGGACCTCAATGGAAGGAGGCCATAAAATGTGAAATAGATTCTATTTTACAAAATCACACCTGGGAGGTAGTGGATCTTCCTACGGGATGCAAACCACTAGGATATCGATGGATCTTCAAGAAAAAGATGAAACCAGATGGCACCATTGATAAGTATAAGGCAAGGTTGGTGATCAAAGGATATAAACAACGAGAAGGCTTGGATTATTTTGACACATATTCGCCTGTCACGCGAATAACATCCATCAGGATGGTACTTGCCATTGCAGCCATTAGAAATTTGGAAATTCACCAAATGGATGTGAAAACGGCTTTCTTGAATGGAAATCTAGAGGAGGAGATTTACATGGAACAGCCCGAGGGCTTCATAGCCAAGGGACAAGAAAAGAAAGTATGCAAGCTTGTAAAATCTTTATATGGTTTAAAGCAAGCTCCAAAACAATGGCATCAAAAGTTTGATCATGTCATGCTTGATTCTGGGTTCAAAATCAACGAATGTGACAAATGTGTGTATGTGAAAGACACACCAGACGGATATGTCATCCTGTGTTTGTATGTGGATGACATGCTCATTGCTAGTAGTAATGAGAAAATGATAAAATCTACAAAGGACGTCCTGAAAGCAAGGTTTGACATGAAAGATATGGGATTAGCGGATGTGATTTTGGGGGTACAAATCACACGAACCCAGAATGGACTTATGATAAGTCAGTCTCACTATGTGGACAAAATTCTTGAGAAGTTCAATGCAAATGACTCTAATGTGGCTAGAACTCCCATTGACACCAGTCAACATCTAGCTAAAAATCGAGGTGAGCCTGTTAACCAACTAGAGTACTCAAGAATTATTGGCAGCTTGATGTATCTGATGAGTTGTACCAGACCAGACTTAGCATATGCTGTAAGCAAGCTAAGTAGATACACGAGCAACCCAAGTTTAACTCATTGGGGTTGCATGACACGGGTACTTCGGTATTTGAGATACACACGAGAGTACGGGCTGCATTATAGTAAATATCCAGCAGTTATTGAAGGTTACTGTGATGCAAATTGGATATCTGACACGAATGATTCCAGAGCGACAAGTGGGTATGTATTCACATTTGGTGGTGCAGCAATATCGTGGAAATCATCTAAGCAAACTGTTATTGCTAGATCCACGATGGAATCGGAATTCATCGCCTTAGATAAGGCAAGTGAAGAGGCAGAATGGCTACGTCAATTTGTTGAGGATATACCAAGGTGGCCGAAGCCGGCATCGGCCATATGTATACATTGTGATAGCCAATCGGCAATTGGCAGAGCTCGTAGCACAATGTATAACGGTAAGAACAGGCATATAAGACGTAGACATAAGACGGTACGACAACTAATCTCTACAGGAGTTATCACTGTTGACTATGTGAAGTCAAAGGATAACATCGCGGATCCGCTAACAAAAGGCTTAAGCAGAGAGTTAGTTCAGAAGTCGTCAATGGGAATGGGACTAAAGCCCATGAAAGGCTAGGTTTATGCGAAGGAAACCTAACTCAGCTGACTGGAGATCCCAAGATCTGAGTTCAATAGGACAACCTAATTGTATGAACTGGCGAAGGTCACTGTGGGGGAAAGTTGTTGGAAACCCACATTTTGAAAAAGGGAGCTTATTATAAATTAATAAGCTTCCTAGTCCATTCCTAAAAGTGACAAGGTTGAGGTTAAGCTTATGGCTTTTAATGATTTGACTGAGGTAACCAGTCCCAGTAGATCACCTATGTGAGAGAGAAGTGGGGTCGCTTCGAAGGGTATTGTTGGGGCACAATACTTAATAGCTCTCGCAGAACCAGGCACGTGTCCATGACCATAACGGACACAACTATGAGGACTTGACGTTGTCAGGGAGAGTTTTGTGTGAAGCGTATTGTCGTCTACACAAACGGCAGACGAGTTCAAAGACATCGCGTTCTACTCAGAGCCAGTAGGCTAAGTGCGTTTCATAAGCGAAGGTTCAAAGGGTCACACCTACCTATCGTATGCAAAATTCAACTGTTGAAATTTAATCGGAACGAGTTTGTTTCTGAGAATAACTCCCATTCATGTGTGGGATTGTTGGAAAATACTAGAAGTGAATGTAAGTTGATTGTGTCCCACATTGGTGGGAAGATGAAAATTGGAGGAGTTTATAAAGTGAAGCTTGAATGGAAGAATTAAAATATTAAAGTTACATTATCCTCTGGCTCCTACCCGCGCGCAAGGGAGGGGGTGCAAAAATGGGTTCTGGCTCGGAAAAATCCTTGAACCAACGCGACGCCCGCACGACCTGCGGACACGAATGCAGCTCGAAAAACCCGGGTCTGCGCGATGCTGGTTTTTGCTATTCGTTTTAAATTTTGCATAATGTAACTGAAAGACTCTTGGTTTTTCAGCTTCCATCTGCTTCAAATTCTAGTCATTAGTTATGATTAATGGCGTAATCAAGTGATTAACTGGAATATTAATCACGAATGTGAAAGGTCATCAGTTTTGATCTTTGGTTGTGCAACTATTTATAGACCTGCTGTCATGATGCAGAGGACACAACACAGAATACAATCACATACTCTCACAGACAATTTGATCGATCATTGCAGGGAACTTTTTCCAGAGGCAGTCTCATTCCGGTTTCTTTTCAGGCAAGTGGGATAGTCCGCAGTGCACTGTCACTGTTGAACCGGTGTACCCTGGGAACATACGACGAATCTGTTTAAGGGAATTGTGTCAAACACAAGCCCGGTTCTGCTAATCTGTTTCGTTTCTTTCTGTTTGTTTTGTTTGCAGAATCATCATACGCTCCAGTTTACTTAAGTGTATTCATCTGAGACTTGAGGGCATTAAGGGGCTGTTTGTTTTTTGCTCAGAAGCATTTCTGACCTCTTTTGTCTGCGCTGTGCAGACGCGTGCAGATTGTTTGTTTTTTGGAAGACCTTTCACTCAAAAAGGTCTTCCTGACCTCTTCTTGGTGTAGATTTGTTCCAAAGTCTTCTAAGGTCTTCTCCTCTTCTCTTCTCCTCACCCGCCACCACTCATCACCACCACCACCCACCACGGTCCACCAACACCACCGTCCACCACCCACCACCACCACCGTCCACCACCACCATGACGGCCCACCACCACCCACCACCACCACCGTCCACCATCACCGCCATCCACCACCACCGTCCACCACCACCACCGTCTACCACCACCATGACGGTCCACCACCACCCACCACCTCCACCGTCCACCTCCACCGCCATCCACCACCACCGTCCACCACCACTACGGTCCACCACCACCACGGTCCACCACCAGACTGCTGTAAAAAATCAGTTTATTTAAATTTCAGTTTATTTCATCAGTTGCAGACGTTAACAAACAAACAGTCTTCTTCTTGCAGACTGCAGACCTTTGGTTCACCTCTTCTCTTGCAGATGTGGTCCGCAGACTGCAGAACTTTTCCTGCAGAAAAAACAAATAGCACCTAAGTCTCCACCGTGGATGAACATTCGGTAGCGAATACCGGTACCATACCTATATCGTATCGGTATCGTACTGATAGTTATTAGACTATACCTTAGTTTTGCTATTTCCTATTGGTGATATTCACTAGGTATGATGATATATAGTAAATTTGGAAATAGAATAAAAGTTAAGGTCAAACAGGCTGCGTGTTCATGTAAACTCTTGAAAACCAATGTCGTGTTCGTGTTTATGCATCTAACATCATTATCGAATTCATGTCTATTAAGATTCAACTCATCAACCCGCAATCACAAACCATTTGAAACCCCTACTCAAAACCTTCGAGATTTTCACACCCTAGACCCACATCCCGAATTTTGATTTATGTTCTCTTAAAAAAAAAAAAAAAAAAAAAACATAGGTAACAATGACAAAAAAACAAAACCATTTAAAACAAGGCAAACAATAATATCTTGCTGTCACTCTGGAAGAATGCTGTGGGCTTCTAGAAGTCCTTCAAATGATTTATCAATGTACAAAACGGGGGTGTGTATGGCCCTTTTTTTCTATATTTTTTATGTTTTTAACCCATCAAGTCAATTTTTGCAATCTTTTTTGTGTATTATTCCCCTTTTTTTTTTTTTTTTTTTTTTTTTCATTTTGACATAGGTGGTAATGTGGTATTGTTTGTTACTAGACGTGTACAAAAAAAACCGGTTTTGAAAACCGAACCGGAAAAAAAACCGGAAAACCGGTTAGACAAAAACCGGTCTTTGTTCAAACCGGTCTCAAACCGACCCGAGTCACCGGTTCTGTATAGGTTATAGGTTTTGGAGATTAGACCGGGTTGAAAACCGGTTTTAGGAACAAACCGGTTGGGAAAAAAACCGGTTTTTGAGGAAAAAACCGATTTAGGCAATGTATTTGGATTTTGGATGACCGGTTTGGCAAAAAAAACCGGTTTTGGAACCGGTCCTAATCGGTTTGGAAAACGGGGGTTTTGGGTCCTGAAAACCGGTTTTAAAACCGGACCGGTTTTAAAAAAAAACCGGTATCACCTTCAACACCAAGAACCGGTTCGGGTTAAAAACCGGACCGGTTTGAGAAAAAAAAAAACCGGTTTGTACATCTCTATTTGTTACCAAGACACATGCTTGTTTATTAACTACAATTTGTTTTCTAATTTTAATTATTTATACTTAGATATTACAAAACTTTCTCCCCCTCACTTCATATCACATGTTTCACCAAAACAAAGTTGTCTTTCAGTGACAGAAAAAGAATCATCAGTAGTTTGTCTACATAGAGAAAATGTAATGCCCACTATACAATGACATAAAAGGTGAGTTAACAGTTTTACATTTTTTTATAGATTATTCTATCTACATACATTATAAATTTAACCACATTTTGTTAAAAACTATTTCATCCATAATACATTGGTCGCTAATAAAAGAATTCGTTTTGTCAGTGAATTGAATTAATGATGATTTAAGATTCAAGGATTGATAATCATATCTAGTATTTTTTTATTTTTTTTTGGCCAATAGGTTTAGAAATAAAATATGGAGTAACATTCTAGTGTTCACATTATAAACTAAATATCAAATCAATACTCGTAGTGATTTCAGATACATTGAATATTAAATGTGATATAAACGAACTATAACTGAAAGTTTTGGTTATGGAAAATGTGTAACCTATAGCTAGGTTCCGTTAAAAGTTTAGTTTTCGGTTAAATCTAGTGTCATGTATTGGGTTTGTCTAGCTTAGGCCAGTTTTAACAAAAATACAAGATCTTAATTTTTTTCAATATACGTTTGGGTCTAGGTTTTTTAACATCAATAATAATATCAAATCAAGCACCCAAAAAAAAAAGCAAAGTGTATTAGTTTGTTTATGATGTAAATCCTAACAAAAATCAAACAATAAAACTCTACGTGTTTTGAAAATGGCTTAATTAGCGAATTCTCGAGTATTTGTTTGATTTGGTTTCAAAAGTTAATTCAATCATGTTTTCATAAAAAGAACAATGAACTTTATGAAAGTTGGGTAACAAAGAAAAATAAAAATTATTAATTATTAAGTTAAATTAAAATTGTAATTAAAAATCAATACGACATTATTTTTCTAATTGTGATCTAGTTTTGACCAAAGGAAAATGATTGGATACGATAGTTGAAGGGCTATAATAAATTAAGCTACAAAGTTCTTGTTAGTTTTGTATAGGGACTGTTTTTTTGTCATTTACGCATTTTCCTTTTGTGTTTTCGGAAAATATTATTTAGTTATTTCATTCGTAAATCTCATGCCATATGCTACAACTTTTAAACATATTAGTTGGAAGTTAAATGACATGTGGGCAAATTAGTTTATAAAATATCATGTTTAAGCATATAATGTTACTAGTTTTTTATCTCGGGAGTGTCCCGGGTTGAAATATTTAATATGACATAATAAAATATATTATCATATTCAAATATAAAAAAAACGAATCTCTGCGTCGGGGTATAAATCTAGTGTCATTACAAATGAATTCGGAAGTTTGTAATCGATCATTCTAAAAAGAATGAAATAAGAAAAAAAAAGTTAATTATTGAAATATCGAACGCATTAGTCTAAGGGTTATGTGATGAGTTAAAAAATTCATGGGTGTCTAAGGGTTATGTGATGAGTTAAAAAATTCATGGGTATATGATCGGGTATATAGTTCGGGTATTTGGGTATGTTGTTTCGGGTAATCGGGTCGGGTATCACCTAATCCTAGACCCGACCCAAACCCACAATTTTTTTAAACTAATCCCAAACCCGACACAATACCTGTCGGGTTACAAAAAATAGTCATTTTTTTCTTCGTTTTTTATATAGCGCTATGATACTCGTTGGAAAGATAATAAAACGCTCGTTAATTTGGTGTAATTTTTTTTCTTTAAAAAATCTCGTATATAAAAGATATTAACGTTTAAAAGTTATGTGAGGAAACATGAGAGAAAAAATAATAAAGTTTTAATATTTAGATTTAGTAGATTAGGTATTTAATAGATTAGGTTAAAGATTATAATAGATTAGGTTAAATCATATTTATTTCTTTTTTTTAATTGGTTTACACTTGCCACATCACATCCTATGTGGCATCTCTCAAATGAGAGATTGCATAAGAGTATGATATGTAGGTTTAATCCCTTTGCAATATATATATATATATATATATATATATATATATATATATATATATATAGATTTATCTTATAGAACAAATAACCTTTAAGGATTTATTCAAAAAATTAAGTCTTGATATGATATCAAAATAATCCATGTTTGTGTTGTTTTACTTTGTCTAATATGTCTACAAACAAGTTATGTTTGAATTATATTAGAAGTAGATTATACTCTGGGAACGTCAGAAATTTAATATGACATATCAATTTTACATATGAAATAGAATGATGCGCTTTACAGTTATATGCAGGAAAGCTTCGGGTAACACCTAACCTAAAACAATTAACAATGTATCTCCAATGTTAACGTCTAACCTTAAACAGTGTATAACTCTAATATTAATACCTAATCTAAAACAATGTACAACTCCAATGCTAACACATGTTGAAAATAGAATTCATATTTACTGATTTGAACATAATTAGTGACTTGCCTATACATGATTAATGAATTACCTGAATATTTTGTGTTTTTTTTCCTGTATGAACAAAACCCTAAAAAAAATAGTCGTTTTAAGCGTCCCGGGGTTGAGAAATCTAATATGACACATCAATTTACATATGAAATAGACTGATGCATTTTACAGTTACATGCAAGAAAACCTCAGGTAGCACCTAACCTAAAACAATTAACAATGTATCTCCAATGTTAACGCCTAACCTTAAACAATGTATAATTCTAATGTTAATATCTTACCTAAAGCAGTGTACAACTCTAATATTAATACCTAACCTAAAACAATGTACAACTGCAATGTTAACACCTAACCTAAAACAATGTAGAACTCTAATGTAACTATAATATTAACACATATCCTAAAGACTCAACAAATGTAACAACTCTAACTTACTAATATTGATACCTAGCATAAAACAATGTATAACTCTATTAACCTATTCTGCCCTGGTTGAAAATAAAATTCATATTTACTGGTTTGAACATAATTAGTGACTTGCCTATACATGATTAATGAATTATCTGAACATGTGTTTCTTTCCTGTATGAACGAAACCACACAAAAAATAGTCATTTTTTTTCTCCGTTTTTTATTTAGCTCTATGGTACTCGTTGGGAAGATAATAAAACGCCCGTTAATATGATGTAATTTTTTTCTTTAAAAAATCACGTAGATAAAAGATATTAACGTTCAAAAATTATAGGTAGAAATATGAGAGAGGAAAATTCAATTTTATTTTTATTTTTTTTTCTAAAATCAATTAATGTCACATGACACTCTCAAGGGGGAGGATGCCCTCTTTGAATGTCATGTATGATTTATTGCTTTCTATTATATAATAGATTAAATGAACCGTTCCCTTTAAAACTATAAGGGTGGATGGGGTGGTCATTACACCATCACACTATCACACACAATAATATCGTACCATCTCATTTTTATCACACTCCATCACATTCATCACTAAAACCATAGGTTGGAATGATACCCATCACACTCAATTTTTTTTTAAATAAAATAAAAACATTAGATTTAACTAAAATAAAAAAAATACATTAAATAAAATAAAAAATTACATTAAATAAAAAAATACTAGAAAATATAAAATAAAATAAAAATAAAATAATAAAATTAAGTGAGTGGTGGGTACGGGTCTTCGAACACGATATCTAAACTACCAACATGTTCCGTTAGATCACGTCGAAGTTGAAAGTGGGTTTGTTCATTCCTCAACCCCAAAAAAAATATTATAGTTTACGTTTGCTGGTGTCGGAGGATCCATAACGTAATCCAGAGGTATTGCGCGCCCCTCTTCCTTTATGTTCATATTGTGCAATATGATACATGCATACACAACACTCCTTATTTTCGCTTGATCAACCAAACGAATCGGGTGATCTATTATGTGCCATTTACCATTCAATACCCTAAACGCCCATTCAACGTATTTTCTCGCCGATTCTTGTAGCTTCTTAAATAATATTTATTTGTCGATTGTCAGAAACGAATAAGCTTTCACAAAAACTGACCATGTAGGGTAGATGCCATCACAAGATAGAACCCGCGTTTATATTGTTTCCCATTCACCATAAACGGACAAGTCGGGGCGGTTCCTTGTCTCTCTGTATCGAATAGCGGTGACTGATGTAGAATGTTGACGTCGTTGTTTGAGCCGGGGGGACCAAAGTACGCATGCCAGATCCATAAATTGTTCGACACAACGATTTCGGACATGATCGTTGGTTTTTTATGGTCACCTCTCATAAACTGGCCTCACAAATGCCATCTAGCATCATGTGCAGCGTACAAACGTGTTATGTCATGTCTAGTCGGTCTTCGTATATACTATTTACCGTATAAAGATATAATAGCATTGCAAAAATAGTGAAGAGACTCGCTTGAAGTTATACTTGAGTTATTTAAATATTCATCAAATTCGTCAAGAATGTTACCGGCTGCAAGTTGACGAATCACGGATGTGCATTTTTGTATCGCCGTAAAACTCTTCTTTCCCCTAGCATCGTACCCTTCTTGAAACCATTTGACGTTAGCTTCGATGTCTCCGACAATCTTTAAAAATAATTCCTTTGATAAACGGAATCGAGTTTTAAACATCGCATCATTGTATTTTGGGGTTTCTACAAAGTAATCGTTCATCAACACTTCACTTACCCCCCACCGATCACGCTCAATCATTTTTTTTCTTTGAGCGTCCCATATCTTGAAAGTGCACGGCTTCGTAGACCTTTGCAAAAAAATTCCATTGTAGAACCCAACGAGTTGGAAGAACTAGACGAGTCGAGTGGACACGAAAGGCCTTGCATTTTTTTTGAGTTGTTTGATTGTTGGAGATGTTGTTTGATTATTTGTGGTATTGATTTTGGTTAAAAATGAAGTTTATATAGTGTGTTTGATTGTTAATTTTTTTTAAATTAAATGGTCAAAAGACCGTTGGCAACGATCACAATCCAGCGTGATGAACATCACGCTTTTCTTTCACCGCGGCTATGATAAATCAGACGAGGCGGTGTTCATGATGTTGACAGCCATCACGGCCAGCCCATCACGGATCGCCCCGTCCGCCTTTATAGTTTTTGTACATATATAGATGCAGATGTATTATATACCTATATGCTATTTATAAATTCAACCTAACAACACGATTATAATTTTTTATAATCCGTTTTCACTTGCCAACCTGATTTTGATATGTATAGATAATTGATTTAAATGGGTCTAAACATGGTTTTATGTATGGTAGATTATAGTTTACTTAACTAATACAAATACTTAAGAAACACGGATCCTAGACCATCGGGTCAGGGCTGATCTAAGTAGTGAATCCACATTGGAGATATTAGGTTTAGTTTAGAAAGTGTGTATTTGAAAATGCGGGTCTAGGGAATAGGACCAAGGAGAGAAAAAGACAACCAGTTAGAAGAGCCAAACCTCTAATTGTTGGAAATAAAACAAGGGTTGGAAAAGTATGATGTGCTCGTATGCTTTTCAACGGGAGTTTTTATGGGAGAGAAGATCTCCATAAAAGGAGAAGGAGCTCCTCCTCCTTTTATAGCACCTTGACATCTAACTCTCTCAACCCATCCTATACCCTT
The DNA here is from genome assembly GCA_030844895.1 of Ambrosia x helenae. Classification (NCBI taxonomy): domain Eukaryota; kingdom Viridiplantae; phylum Streptophyta; class Magnoliopsida; order Asterales; family Asteraceae; genus Ambrosia; species Ambrosia x helenae. The sequence continues at coordinate 93,072,612 of CM061223.1, forward strand.
AATGGGGCCCGACCAAGGTAGAGGCGTCCCCTAGTCTCCAGCCCAATTTGGTGCAAGTGGTTATGTGAAAAAAAGGGGAAAGGGAGATGTTACCGTCCTGGAAAAAATCCACGGGGTTTCCATCGAGTGGACGCAGAGGGTCGGCAGACATGTGGCGTTCGCCCATTTCCTTGTTGAGGCGGCGAGTAATCATCTCTTAATTCTATAACCTGGAGACAAGTGGGGGTTGATAAAGTCTTCTGTCAGAGATGCCTTGGTTGGGGAGCTGCCACGTCGTCGTCCTTTCTGGCTGTCAGACCAGGCGTGGCCTTTGATTGGTCGCAGACTCTGACGGCCAGTCTTTCGCGTCAGGAACAGTTGTCCAGGGCATGTCTGCCCTGGGGTGTGTGTGTCTCGATGCTTCCAAGAAAGGTATCTTTCAGTTGTCCAGACGAAGCTTCGACGTTTCGTGTCAAGGAAGCTTCATTTGTGTCAGGCTTGGCGCTGACGTAGAACGGGCAGAAGGACTGGTGTCCTTGTCGCAGACGCAGGTTACTCTGCTAACGTAAAACGAGCGGAAGGACCAGCGTCAGTGTGTCTGACGTAGTCTTCGTCCGTCGACATAGAACGAGCGGGAGAACTAGCGTCATGTTTTATGGACACAGCCCGTTGATGTTAATCAATCATTCTTCTTTCTTCTTATGTCTTGACTTCTTGCAGTAGGAAAGAATGGGTTGCTTTCATTTATATGGTGTCGTTTTTGGCACCATATCCCTTCAAATACATATATAGATGTTTTAATTGTTCTAGACTGCACAATGTATAGGTCTGGTTTTGGATTGCACTAAAACTAAGAGCATGTTTGGCTCTCCTTTTCTCCTTATGACTTTTCCCACATCAAAAGCTCCTTAATCTCATAAATAACAAATTGTGACTTATGACTTTTCTCCCATTTTCTCCTTTTCAAAGCACAAATTCTTTCAAAAGTTACTTTTCAAACAAATTATAAGTTAAAAGAAGGAGAAAAAATGAAGAGCCAAACACCCTCTAAAAAAGTTGGGCCCGTTTTGATTTGAATAATTGTTTTGAATATAATGAATTTATGAACTCAAGTCATCAACTTGATTACAAGCCGTTTTGACTTTTCAACCCATTTGCATGCATGGATACATGTGTTACATGGGTCATGTTTGGATACCATGGTTTTAAGTATGTCTAACTTATAGTTGATGTTTTTGACACAAATAAATGATTATGTTTTTTACACGAATAGATTTACATGACATATTTAAGTTGTAATGTCTAACCTATATAATAATCTTACTGTATTCAGATTGTACTAAATTTAGATGCGATAACTCGTTTAAAGTTGGAATAATTTTGTATATACATGTAACTTATAAATTCAACTCGTCAACATGCTTACAACTTGTTAACCCGTTTTACCATGCCAACACATTTGACGGTTACAGATAAAATGAGTTACACATGTCATGTTAGGTAATTAACATGGTTTAATTATGTCTTATTTTTTGTTGATACATTTGAAACTATAAATATGATTGTCGTTTTGTAGTTGTTCTATCTATAACACATACAATATAATAAATAGGGTGGATTTGGATTGTACTATAAAATAAACGGGCCAACTTGTTGAAAGTTAGAACAACTTCTGTTAAATATATATAATTTAGACCTCCTGACCTCCTGGTGGTAATTACCGAAATGGTTAACCTCTGGTTGAGAGGGCTTTTCCCGAGGATCCTAGCAGGGTTCATCGCTTCGGCCCCCTAACTTCGTTGCTAAAATCTGATAACGTGATCAGGCCTATCGCAATTAGGGCTATCTGGCGGAGATTAGTATCTAAAGTTGCTATGCGTAAGGTTGGGAAAGAGATGGCCACTTACTTGGGGATTATCAATTTAGGGGTGGGGTTTCGAATGGGGCGGAGGCCATTCTTCACAGTGCAAATAGGTTTTTAAATGCATCCCATGACAAACGGATCAATGGCCATGCTCACTGTTGATTTTTCAAACGCGTTCAACTTAGTCGATCGTATACATCTCCTGCATGAAGTTAGCGTGCGCTACCCATCAATCTACCCTTGGGTTCAGTTTCTTTATGCTCAACCTGCAAGGCTATACGTGGGTGATACTTGCATTGGGGCCTCCACTGGGGTCCAACAGGGGGATCCTCTGGGACCGCTCATGTTTGCGCTTGTCCAGCACCGACTAGTCCTTCAAGTGGAAGAATGTTTCTCCCTCCGCTTTCATGCTTGGTACTTTGACGATGGTACGATTATGGGCGAGGTTGAAGAAGTGGCTAAAGCATTGAAGATTATTCAAACTGACGGGTCGAAATTGGGTCTTGCGCTTAATGTTAAGAAATCGAAAATCTTTTGGCCATCGTGTAATGAAGCAAAAAGGAAACCTGGACTGTTCCCTGGTGACATTGGGAGACCGGAGAGGGGTGTGAAACTCCTAGGGGGGGGGGGGGGCGTAAGCCGGGATGGGGGCTATATTAGTTCTTTGGCGGTTAAAAGAACTCGACGAGCTGTTGATATGATGGGTCTTCTTAAAAAACTGCGGGATCCTCAAAGTGAACTCCTTTTGCTCCGTTCTTGCATGGGGGTCTCTAAGTTACTCTTTGGTCTATGGACGTGTCAATCGGACTTTGTTTCTGATGCCGTATCTATTTTCGACAAGGGGCTACGTGATGCAGTTGAAGATATTGTTGTATGTGGGGATAGTTTTTCGGGGATTTTCAATGGCAAGTGGTGTCCTTGCCGATACGGTCGGGAGGGCTTGGGCTCTCTTCAGCAGAGGACGCAGCTGCGTATGCATTTTTTGCCTCCAGGGTGCAGTCCTGGAAGTTGCAAGACCACATCTTAAGGAGCAGTGGTGTGCTGGGGATCAACTCAAATTACATGCTGGCGCTGGACATTGTTCGCAACTCTCTCCCTGATTTGGACCTAGGTAGTTTCATGGATAAAGACACCGCCCCCAAGAAAGCCCAAAAAACCTTGGCGAGTGCATTTACCCAGAAAACCCTTCACAATATGGGAGAGAAGTTTGGTATGACTCCCCGTCAGAAAACGGTGTTTGAATGCCTCAAGGGGGCACATGCTCAAGATTTTCTAACTGTCCTCCCGATCGATGGGCTTGGGCAACATATGTCAGCTATCGAATACCGGGCCATCCTTAAGTACAGACTTATGATCCCCATGTTCCTGGTTGACGAGTCATGTCCGATTTGTAAGAAAGCTTGTTTGGATAAATTTGGGGATCACGCCCTATATTGTAAGGAAATGTCGGGCTTTAAATACCGACATGACTTAGTCAGGGATGCCTTGTGTGATGTTTTGCGAAAAGTTGGGATCTCAGTTAAGAAAGAAGCCCCAGTCAATTTTCTGACAGACCCGCTAGACGGACGGTCCACCTTACGGCCAGCGGATGTCCTTGTGTTCGAGTGGGCGCAAGGTAAGCATGGGTGTGTTAACCTCACTGGGGTGTCCCCTCTGGTGGGGCTTCGGGATTCGGGGTTTGTAGCATGGCAAACAGTATTGAAAGTTGAATCTAAGAAAGTCGCTAAACATGAAAAAACCTGCATGGAAAATTAGCATGTCTTCGTATCCTTTGCTTTTGATACCTTTGGGGGTCTTGCCCCCGAAGCCATCCGGTTTCTGGATAGGGTGCAAAAGGTGATGCATAGTAATTGCTCGACAACCAAAGACCAAAGTTTCATTTTTAATAGAGCAGGTTTTGCTATCTAAAAGAGGGGTGGCGGCGCAGCTTGTTGCCCGCTTACCAACCGTCCACTTATAATTAGGGGTGTTCAAAATCGGATAATCCGAATTTCGGATATCCGAAATTTCGGATAGTCAATATTGAGATCCGAATCCGAATCCGAAATTTCGGATTCGGATTCGGATCATCCAACGGATAATCCGAAACTTAAAAAAAAATTTAAAAAATAATAAAACAAAACTATAAAAAAACGTTCTCCTTTATGCCTAAAACGTGAACCTATTAAAAAAACAAAAATCGAAGTTAGATAAACGAAATTTGAACAACAAATATATAAAAAAAAACTTATTATTTTGATGGAAGGGGGCTGTGGAGGTCGGATACGAGGTGGGCGGGGGCTGTTATAGAGGAGAGAAGAGAGAGCAACATCTATGGATTAGAGGAGTATGGACTTAGAGTTAGAAGGATTAAGGATTTAGGATTTAGGATTGTGTATTGTGTTATGTAGTGTATATAATATTATATATTTATATATATATTTTTAATATTCGGATTCGGATAATCCGATTATCCGAAAATTTTCAAAATCAGGATCCGAATCCGAATCCGAAATTTCGGATAATCCGATTTTCGGATATCCGAAAATCGGATTATCCAAAATTTCGGATAATTCGGATTCGGATTTTCGGATTTTTCGGATTCGAATTTTGGATTATCCAATTTTGAACAGCCCTACTTGTAATGTGTTAATTTTAATTTAATGAAATTATGTAACGTATTTATAATTTATAATTTAACACAACAAGTTTACGAATGGTTCAACCTGCCAACGTATCACACATGTCACATTTAGCTAAAACGATTTTAAGTACATATGACTGACAAATGAATGTATACATTGCTCATGTTTTACTGTGTTAATTTTAACTCGTAGATATTGCAATCCGACATGTTTTACACTCATGGCTGATAGTAAGTGATATTTGATAGGTACTTGTGAAAAAAAAAAAAAAAAAAAAAAAAAAAACAAACAAACAGAGAAAGAGAGAAAAATATGATTAAAGATTTAAATTTGTATTCACGTGACACATATATTTGTATCACGAGGTCAATAAATAAAAACAACAATCATATGGTTAACTATAATACTAACCCCACTATCCCACTATACACAAGCAAAAATATATATATTATACAACTCCCAAAATTAGAACTTGTATATTTGGATGTTTATGTACCCAAAACTCAACTTTGACCATGATCTCATAGTCACATAAAATATGGCCCATAAACAAAGAAATTGTTAGATCATATATTCATAATCTAACTCATTCTCCATCTACAAATTTCTTCATGGAAGGAAGCCATAAAGGAAGAACAAGATAAGAAAGAAGACGAGAGATTGTGACGATGGTATTAAGGCGAGCCTGCTATGATATTTCTCTACTACTATTGTTGTTAACGGGCTCACTCGTGGTGGGAATTGATGCTAGACGGCTTAGATGGGTACATAACGAAGATGATGGTCCTAAAGGGGTGTCTAGTATGCTACCAAAAGGTATAGTGCCACCTTCGGGTCCATCACCATGCCACAACATACTTGAACGAAAGCGAACACATCAAGCTCCACCGTTTGTGCCACCGTTCGAGCCACCATTTGCACCACCATTTTCCCCTCAAGTTCCTTTCCCTTTTGACCCTCCTCCTCCACCACCAGATGATATCATATGCCCTTGAATATGGTCATTTGTGAACTTGTGCTTGTGTTGTGATCAAAGATGCATCACTAGAAATCATTTTTGTTTTTACTTTTCTTTAGCTTTTTGTACTTTAATTCTTTTTAATATAGCAATCTTATTGATTGTTTCCCTCCTTCAACTCCCATGCATTGCTTGAGGTGAATGTTATTGTGTTTAGGATAGTGATTTAAGTATCATGTGTATATTTTTTTGTGATATGATTAATCTTTCTTATTTTGTAAATATTGAAAATGCAATGATTAAATAATTAAACTCTACTCTGTTAACTCGCTCGATCTTAAGTGTCAATTGTTGAACAAAATAATATGTTTGAGTTAAAAGCTGGCGAGATTGGGATAAAGTAGATAGTGATTATTATAATTACACATGTTTGGATAAACGTTTTAATATATAACTTTTCAAAGCAGCCAGAAAATAACAATTTTGATAAGAAATCATTTTTATTCGTACGAGTATAAATCAAATCAAACTAACGGGCATCTTAGTCGTTTTAGCATACGTATAAAACTAATTTGTAATTTGAGTTAGCTTTAAAAAAAAAAAAACTAAAATGATGACATGTATAATCGAATATTTTTTTTTATTCTATTGTATGGATGCATAATCATAGATATTTATATGGTTTGGGCCTATTGAACTCATTAACTTGATTTATGTTAGTTGGGCTTGCTATGGTCGGATGGGTTTTATTTATGGGTTTTGTTAAATAAAATGGTAATTTGGGCCTATATTTGATGGATGATACCATTGAATTTTCGCATGTATCTATATCTATACTACATTATAAAGGAGGAGGCATCTATATCTATATCTATATCTATATCTATATCTATATCTATATCTATATATATATTTATATTGCAAATGGATTAATCCTACATGTCATACTCTTATGCAATCTCTCCTTTAAGAGATGCCACATAGGATGTGATGTGGCAACTCTAAACCAATTAAAAAAAAAAGAAATAGATATGATTTAACCTAATCTATTATAATCTTTAACCTAATCTATTAAATACCTAATCTACTAAATATAAATATTAAACCTTTATTATTTTATCTCTCGTGTTTCCTCCCATAACTTTTTAACGTTAATATCTTTTATATACGAGATTTTTTAAAGAAAAAATTACACCAAATTAACGAGCGTTTTATTATCTTTCTAACGAGTACCATAGTGCTATATATAAATCGGAGAAAAAAATGACTATTTTTTGTAACCAGACAGGTATTGTGTCGGGTTTGGGATTAGTTTAAAACAAATTGTGGGTTTTGGGTCGGGTCTGGGATTAGGTGATACCCGACCCGATTACCCGAAACAACATACCCAAATACCCGAACTACATACCCGATCATATACCCATGAATTTTTTAACGCATCACATAACCTTTAGACTAATGCGTTCGATATTTCAATAATTAACTTTTTTTTTCTTATTTCATGTTAGTTCTTTTTAGAATGATCGATTACAAACTTCCGAATTCATTTGTAATGGCACTAGATTTATACCCCGGCGCAGAGATTCTTTTTTATATATATATTTGAATATGATAACTTATGGCAGAGATTTGTTTAAAATAATAATAATAATTATTATAATATATTTTATTATTTTATATTAGACTAGTGGGTTTACCCGCGCGTTGCCGCGGGATCCAAATAAAACCTTACAAAAAAAAATTTAAAGCATTGTGAGGCGAGAATTTGCAATGGCCAACCCGATCGGTTTTGACATATAGTAAAGATGGGTCATTAAACCAAGACGCAATGCATGAAAAATACTCACATCAGGTTATAGCCTTGATGGTCAGTGGAGTCGTCAACCAACTTCTTTGTAAATAATTACAACCTAAATATTAAAACTTGACATATACAAATGTGTTGACAGATCTCAAATATAAATTTATTGATTATTATTCTATTTTCCCCATTCTTGTACAACAAATTTTATTAGTTATTCCTTTTTTTTTTCCTTTTACTTTTATACAAACAGATGATGCCTTCCCTAAGCTATTACCATTAAGATGATGAAGAACAAGATAATTGAAGAATATTGAATGTTGAATCAGTTACAAACTAATGATTGTGACAATCAATTATCATTTTCATAACTATATAACACATAACTTCAACTTTAAATATAATAAAGTAAAACCCATAACTATTAAACCCGTCAAATGATAACTAATTAACACACATTTACTTCTAACATTCAATGTGAAAGAAGTTTCTAACATCAATGCCTTATATTTAACTTCAATGTATATACAAAATATAGATATTCTCTTCTACATGTGATATCTATATGCCAATCTTTCCAGAAAACAGTTGACTATTGAAACTACATTTATAAAGGGAAAATCGCGAAAATAGCCACTTGACCAAGTGACTTACGAGAAGCCTCATCGGAGACGCCTTAGGTGCCTCGAACTTGGTGACACGTGGGTAACTGACAAATGCTTCAATTGCAATTGCAATTCCTTGTGCTGATTACTTTAATGTCATATGGCTATATAATACATTTTCCACTTGTGATAACTCTTAGTTCTTTTTAGATGTATGTATAAAGTTCATGTGATGAAGACTTGCTCTACCAAGTTACACGAATATCTAAGTAATTGTAGCTTATGGGCTTGTTGTCTTAAAATTAAAAAACTTTTCGATAGTAGCATCAGCATGAACTGTACAAGGAAAACATACCATCAAATTTAAAAAAAAAACAATTTAATAAAAGTGTCTTAACATAAATTAGTTTTGTGTAAAATTTAAGTAGTTCAAGATTACTTGGTCATACCATCTAAAAGATACTCATGAGCTAAATAACCCAATGTGCCAGAAAGCTCAATGGAGATACAAAGCATGCCACTTACTAATCCATAAAAGAACATCTGCATATACAAAAAAAAAGCATGAGATATTTAAGAGGAGTCGCGCCAAATTATTTGATGTCATGTGTATCCTAATACTTGTGTTGTACTTACACATTAACTGCATAAGGTTGGGTGTATCGAGCAAGCTGCAAATGTGAGTGTTGTTATGACAGAAATAGCTAAGGCTCAACATGCTTCTAGTTCAATGTAGTGTTAAATGGTTTTTTACACCATCTACTTTCCACTGAGTTTAGAAAAATATGGTTCAATCATAAAAGTTTTTCACATTGTTACTAAAAAAGATCAATCCAACAACCAAGCAACTACAAATTACAAAAAAACTACAGCTTAAGCATGCATACAAATGAAAATTTTTAAGTGGAATGAATAAACGAAATTAGTTGCCTATTATGATTTATGAATCAAGATTGAAATTTTTATAGTTTCAACATGTAGAAACAAATACTAAAGTTAAGCAAAACGAAGTAATTGGTTTATATTATAAACTATATAAATTATAGAAACCAACCCTGTACCACATCATCATCACAGAACAATCTTATAATCAATTACAAGTAATAAAAATATACATGAATAGTTTTAAAAGTATAAAAATAAAACAATATCAACACGAATTTGGAAAATTGATAGTTGATTAAAAGAAAAACTAACCTACAAGAACTTCAAAACTGGCCGTTGAATTCTATGTAGGTCAGTGGGGTTTCTTTCATCATCATATAAAATAACCACAAAGCATGAAAAATTACCAATAACTTGAGAAAACAATTACCTGTAATATGGCTGATTTGTTATGAGGGTAAGAAATTGGAAGGACTATCTCTTAATACAGAGGCACACCTTCAGGAATATGATGAGTGGGTAACTGACAAATGCTTCAATTACAATTGCAAGAACCGTTGAGCTGTCTGAGAAGTAATAAAGAAGTAAAGGAGGGAATTGAAAGAGATAGCTATGGTTAAAGGGCAATGATGGAATAACCGGCTCAATAATAACCGGCGCGCGTTGTCGTTCTAACTCAATAATAACCGGCTCCAACCTGTTATATACACAACTGCAAACTTTTGACGTTGCTTAAAATACCAAAAGTTTAATTATTTACTTTATATATTTTCAACAGAGATTTTTCGTTGTATTTGAATTCAGTACCTTTGTATCACATCAAGATACGACTCTCCACGAGGATATCGATACCTGAATTTGTCTTTCTTCCTTGACCTTTAAAAAAAGACCATTGAATGGAAATGTATAAAATTATAAAAAAAAAAATCGAATATTTCATATTTAACATACTCACATTCTTTAGAAATGTTCTTCTTTATTTTTTCATACGTCATACCGTCACACACACCAACATTTATCTCATCAAGTGCACGCTATTGTATCTATAACGTAAAGAAAGTACACAAATTTTACAAATGATAAGTGATCAAAGAAGCAATTTATGTGACATGTAAAACTAACTTTGGGAAATCCAACAATTTGATTTGCAGTCAAAATTGTTCGTCCAAATCTAGGTGCATAAATAAAAAAAAACAATATAAAACATTGCAAACTTTGTGCAATAAACAAAGAAAATGCAAATAGTAAAATAAGTAATAGTTCTTACATAAGCATTTTTTTGAAGGCAAGATAGTTCATGTAGGCCTTCAATTGAATGTTATAAGAGGAGGACTTGAATTTCACAATCAATCTCATTCAATTTGATCCTTAGGGTTACGGAACTTGAAGGGACAAGAGGTTAATGATCTATATTTATGAAGGAAGAAGGCAAACAATTAAAGGGTATGGATGGAAGAAGGAGGGTAGTATTGTAAAAGTCTTTTGATATTGTAAAGGAGGAGGTGGATGAAATGCCTATATTACCCTCTTAAGTGTCTTAATTGTCCCAATTATGCCCATAATACCCTTAAATTTCTTGCTTAAATATGTTGTACATATTGCTTGTTAAGTTGTACGGAAATGCAAATTACCTTGTTGTACATCACTCCTCCTTTATAATGTATTATAGATATTTCAACCCGGGACGCTTCCGGGATAAAAACTAGTAGGTAAATATGTCTAAATGATCTAAAGTTAAGATGGCATACCAATGGTTTCTTTACAATTTCTTAAATTTTACCACTTTTCTTCCCTAATTGCCCCTATAAGATAATCAACTTTTATATGAAAATGAAACTCACCCAAACTAGGGATAACAATATTTTTGAACAAATTTCATATAATATGACGATGAAGGATAATAATTTACGTTACCACAATGAATAATCTTATCTTAGTTAAACTTGTATGAGTTTTAAAACTTTGCCATAATAATACTTATATTTTTTTTCTTTCAAACATAAATTATTCATATCATAAAGAGTAAATTACATAAGGATGATAGGTAGGCGGGCAACAAGCTGCGCATATTATAAACCATTTTCATATATATATATATATATATATATATATATATATATATATATATGCATCTACCAAGCGGCAAGGTTGACGGGATGGTTTGGCTCACTGGCTACATTGGGCAATTTTTTAGCTGCTGAGTCAGGTTGGGCATGTCTATTACAAATTTACAAATCACAACTTTTAATTTCTAAATGGACAGTGACCTACATATGATTGTGTATACAATATCATATTATTACTACATGCTTTTGTCATGTAAATGAACTTTATCATTTAGCAAGGTGTCTTCAATGGCACGGTTATGTAGATATGCAATGACCGGACAACTTACACAAGAGTGATGTTTATGTTCATATTGATCTGTTACAGTAACATACCTTTGGTTTATTAAGATTTGTTCAATAATGAGTACATGGTTTTTGTGGTAAATTGCAATCAATTGTAACTGGCAGTGCACATTTCTTTTCTTTTCTTTCTACAAATACTTGTTAAAACATAGGGTACACATTTATATTCTTTTTGCGTAACTTATGGCAAAAAACCTAAGTATCATAATGTTGTATTGCAACTCATTTGTAGATCCCGCTGCAACGTGCGGGTAAACCTACTAGTCATTCATATATTATGTTTTCTTTTATTTAACCTAAAGATCCGTGGGAGCGTTATATACGCAAAAAAAGGGTTTTGGTAGAAAAAGAATACGACACGGAACATTGGTATGGTTACATGATTTCCCATCAAACCTACATTCGTTCTTGACAAACCTCTTGCTTTAATCCGATTGAAAAATTGTGTGTACCTTCAAATAGTTTAATCTGATAGCTTATAACGATATATTCCTAAAGGAATCCAATGTTATTTTTGAAATTTCATCTTTTGTTCTTCAGAAATTGGTACTAGAAATCGAATGTTGTTCTGTAAACGGGTAAGTATTCAACATGTAAAGGTTTAAACAACAATAGAGTAAAATGTAACATACTAAATTTACATAATAGAAGGATTAAGTTTACCATCCAAGCATCGTGTGTAGGATGCAAACGTTAAATTTTCAGGACCTTAATGTGTTGTTGATCAATCTTTACTTATGTAATGATGTTTTGGAAATATTTAATTGAAAAAGTGATTATTACTAAATTTAAGCATATATAAATAAGGAGAAATGGAATTAAATAATTCTAACTTTGGGGGATTGGAAGATAATAATTTCAACTTAAAAGTTGTAATATAACACTCACAACTTGTCAATGTTTTTATTTTGTTGGTCTCAAACTAACCCCAGTTAAGTTTTTCTGTTAAGTGCTAACGTGGCAGTCCACGTGGCAAAATCTGTACACTTGGTTAAAAACGTGGAGTGCCACGTTAGCACTAACAGAAAAACTTAACTGGGGTTAGTTTGGGATCAACAAAATAAAAACATTGACAAGTTGGGACTGTTATATTACAACTTTTAAGTTAGGATTATTACCTTCCAATCCTCCAAAGTTGGGATTATTTAATTTCATTTCCCCTATAAATAAACTTAAGTATAAATAATTACACGTATACTGTATACATGATGTAGAGTTAGTAAATTATAAGTATATTTTCATGCTGATGAGAGTTTAATAACGAAAGATGTGTTAGATAGTGGCGAAACTTGACCCGAAGGTTGGGGGGTCGGAAGTCACCGAGGGGTCGGAAGCCACTAGTTTCGGGGGGTCGAAACCCTATGTTTCCAAAATTTTCTATACGAATACTATATAATCAGAACTATTGCGCGAAAATTAGGGGGGGGGGGCGCCCCCTCCCGCCCCAACTAAGTTGCGCCTCTGGTGTTCGATATTTTAGTGTAATTGGATTGAGTTGCTAATCAAGTGTTTCATGATATACATCAAGTAAGTTAGGAGATGGTGGAGTGCACGCTTGGTTTGGTTTATTATGATTTTACGGGTTCCTGAGGGCAGAGCCCCTGACTACAACCCTAAATTCGTACTCCATTCCATTTGGTCATATCGTTGGTTCTTGAAAATCATACAAACACATACTTGTTCTTAAGAATTCAAATTTTGAGTTTTATCCGGATGAATCATTCGATAAAACTATCAAATAGTTTCAATTTGAAAATGTTCACACTACTCTCAAATAATCCAGGAAATCGATGTTTTGAACCATAACTGAAACAAGATAAGAATTTGTCTCACATAGGTCGGTGAACTTAAATGAACCTATAAATGAGTCAAGATTATTACTTTTCTATGTGCCAATATGGGCCTTGGCCTTCTAGTCTAGTGACTAGTTTTATTGGTGGTTGCTCTTCGCAAGCGCAACAGGAGTTCAAATCTTTTAAGTACAAGTTAATTAGGTAGTGTTTGGTATGATGGAATGGAAGGGAGAATGGAATGGATCATTAAGAGGTAATGAAAAATAACGTGTTTGGTTGGTCAAAGGAATGGAATCACCCATTCCACAAGGCATTCCATTCTCTCAAAACCATTCCATCCACACCCCATGCTTTTTTTTCATTCCATCTCTCATTCAATCTTTATTAACAACACCATAAGCCGCCATCCACCACCACCAACACTAACCGCTAACCACCAACCATCATCGTCACCACCCACCACCACCCACCACCGCTGCCACCACCACCCTCCACCGCCGTTACCACTCACCACCGTCTCCCACCACCAACATCGTCGCGTACCACCGATGCCACTACTACCCACCACCGTCGTCACCACCCACCACCGTCGCCGCTACCAACCGCCGCCACCCACCCACCACCGCCGCCATCCAACACCACCCACCACCGCTGTCACCACCCACCACCAACATTGTCGCCTACCACCGATGCCACTACCACCCACCACCGCCGTCACCACCCACCACTGCCGCCGCCATCAACCACCGCCACCCACTACCTCCACCCACTACCTCCACCCACTCATCACCGCCGCCACCCACCCACCACCACCGCCATCCAACACCACCCACCAGCGCTGTCACCACCCACCACCAACATTGTCGCCTACCACCGATGCCACTACCACCCACCACCGCCGTCACCACCCACCACTGCCGCCGCCATCAACCACCGCCACCCACTACCTCCACCCACTCACCACCGCCGTCACCCACCCACCACCGTCGCCATCCAACACCACCCAATGTTGCCGCCACCGCCCACCACCGTCACCCACCCACCACCGTCGCTAACCACCACCCACCACTGCCACTCACCGCCGATTTTATTCCTTCGTCTTTTCCCGCCTATCCAACAACATAAAGTAATCTTTTGTTTCATTCCCACATGGCAACCAAACAAGACATGGAATGGTAATGATCCATTCCATTACCTTGTCCATTCCATTACCTCGTCCATTCCATTCCCTCATCCATTCCTTTGCCTCATACCAAACAGACCCTTAAAGTCTAAGGGTTATATTTTTTAATAGATTAATTGCATATTGTTATTATTGGAATGATTGTATAGATTAAATATAGATGGGGAATTGGATTATAATAACCCAAACTATTGGAAATTGGCCACTGGCACCCTGAACTAAAAAAATGGCTGTATACAACCTAAACTATTAACATGTTGGAATCTAGCACCCAACTAACTGACGCCGTTAGTTGGGTTGCTGACGTGACACAACCGGCTGACGTGGCATGCTGATTTGTCCCTCATTTAATCCAGTCAGCTTCTGATGTGTAATAATCATTGAATAAAAAAAACAAAATAAAAACAAAAATCCATGTGGGCATTTGTAATATATATATATATATATATATATAAATATTTGGGGCAAAATCTAAGGGCTTGTTTGGTAGCCTTTTAATGAGGCTCTGAATCATTCAGCTCTGAATGGTTCAGCATTCAGACAGTTTGTTTCAACCTAAAAAAAGGCTCTGAATTTGAATGATTAAGAGCTGAATCATTCAGACTTGATGAATAGTTGAACCATTCACCACTTAATCATTCAGAGCCTCTTAACCATTCAGACATTTTAATGATTCAGCACTTAATCAACCAAACAGCCCTAACCCTAACAAGCTCATCTCCTTTCTCTAAACATCGATGAACACCCACTAACCATAATTTCCAAATTCGACCAACCCTTAGATCAAACAACACAAAAACTTAATGGTATGAGCCCGTCGTCTACCTCTGCCTCAAGTGGGAACATAAACCCTAAAAAAATTCAAAGTGGATTTGGATGCAAACGTGTACTGCCACCATTATTCCCTCGCCGTCCTTAGAGTAGCTGGACCTAACCGTCTTCGGCATGGGGAAAGATTTTATGGTTGCCCTAATTGGCCATTAAGTCAATCGTTTTATTCTTCCTCTTTTTTTGCTTTGACTGATTAAATGTGTTTAATATGATCTTGTATAAAGAAGCGACTGCAAATTCTTTATGTGGGAAGAAGATTTTGAAAATATGTTTAAATCATATGCAAATGGGAGGCCTACATATGAAGAATTGAAAATTCAGAATTTGGAGCTACAGAAAACGATGTTAGAAGAAGAGAACTAGAGATTGAAAGTTTGCATTATGAACAAGTCCAACCAGAAGGTTAAATATGTAATATGTTTAGTAGTAGCCATTATAGTTTGGTGGATTATGATGGGATAAAAAAGTTGGATTGTAGGTGTGTTGTTGTTTATGTATTTTGTAAGGAATGTAATGAAAGTGTTGAATGTAATGAAAGTGTTTTATGTTTTGACCCATTTGAAACCATGATGTTTTGACCCATTTGAAACCTACTGAACCAATATGACCATTATGACCCATTTGTAACCATTATGTTTTGACCCATTATAACCCATTTCCAAATGCTGAAACCTGCTGATACAAGTATGACCCATTTGTAACCATGATGTTTTAACCCATTTAAAACCTACTGAACCAATATGATCTAAGGGTTGGTCGAATTTGGAAATTAGGGTTAGTGGGTGTTCATCGATGTTCAGAGAAAGGAGATAAGCTTGTTAGGGTTAGATTTTGCCCCAAATATTTATATAAATATTACAAATGCCCACGTGGATTTTTGTTTTTATTTTGTTTTTTTATTCAATGATTATTACACATCAGAAGCTGACTGGATTAAATGAGGGACAAATCAGCATGTCACGTCAGCCGGTTGTGCCACGTCAGCAACCCAACTAACGGCGTCAGTTAGTTGGGTGCTAGATTCCAACATGTTAATAGTTTAGGTTATATACGGCCAATTTTTTAGTTCAGGGTGCCAGTGACCAATTTCCAATAGTTTGGGTTATTATAATCCAATTCCCCAATATAGATTGATTGTAAATAGGAAAATCGGTTGGCACTCTTCTATATATTCCTATTGTATCATTGTAACAAATCAATCAATAAAAACATTCTATCATGGTATCATCTTGGTTTCGATCCTAAACCCTACCTCTCCTAATTGTCGCCGGTCTTCTACAAACCTCCGGCAGCCTCCTCTTCTTTTTCTGCCAGCCGACTGCCCTCCACCCCTATCTTCTTCCGCTACCCCACCTTGCTTTCTCATCTCACCATGGATCAAAAGCTTCATCCCGCCCAAACTGTTTCCAATATCAAAAATCACATTCCTATTGTATTGGAAAAAAGATTCTCCTCATTACGACACATGGTCGACTCTTTTTCGCGTCCACTGCCAGGCGTATGAAGTCCTGGATCACCTTTCTCCTCACATCCCATCCACGGCTCCTTCTGCCGATGCTGAACAAATAGCCGCAGCCGCAACCACTGACGCACTATGGGCTCTTCTTGACGCCATCGTGCTGCAGTGGATCTACGCCACTATTACTCAGCCTCTTCTTCTTATCATCATACAACCTGGTCAGTCTGCTTATAGTGCGTGGACTGCCATTAAAGACGAATTCAACAACAACCAAAATACCCGGGCCATATTTCTTGGCCAGGAATTCGCCAATCTTTCACTTGACAATTTTTCTTCTATAGAAGAATATTGTCAACGTGCAAAGACACTGGCTACCGAGCTCGATTCCGTTGGGGCACCGATGGATAACCGGATGTTAGTAATCAAGGTCCTCACCGGCTTACCGGAACAGTATGATAGTATTTCAACAGTTCTGCAAAATCAGGAACCTCTTGCAGATTTTAAAGATGTCCGCTCCCACTTGAACATGGAGGAAGACAAAAAGAAACGACAATCTACTCGTGCCGCAAATTAGTCTGCCAAGGCCTTAACTGCTTCGGCTGCTTCCCAACCATCTTTTTCTCCATCTGATCGTGGTCGTAGGGGCTGCGGGCGTGAGGGCAGACGCGGCAACATCGGACGCGGATGCGGCAACAACACTTCTTCTTCTTCAGCCGCTCACCCCTACATCGTCTTCCCGAGTAACTAGATCTCCTCTCAATGGGCGAGTCTACTGAACCGGGTCCCACAGAATCAGTCCCAGCAGTCCGCGTCTCTTCCATGTCCGTACCCTGCCAGACGCAACAATATGGCATACTCGGACCAAGACCCGATCAAGCATACACCACGGGGTATACACCGTGGCACTCAATCCTCCAGATCATGGAATCATGGACACCGGGGCCTCGTCTCACTCCGTCAATATACAAGGTATATACTCCCCGTCTAACTTTAATAAGTGCACTAATTTAAATATTATTGTTGGTAATGGCACAAGTATCCCAGTTGTGGCGACTGGTAACCAAACTTTACCCCCACCCTTTCCTCCCCTAAAATTAAACAATGTCCTTTTTGCCCCAAAATCATCAAAAATTTGATTTCGGTTCGTCATCTAACCAAAGATAACTTAGTGTCCATTGAATTTGACCCTTTTGGTTTTGTTGTGAAGGACCTCCAAACACGGGCACCTATCCTACGATACAATAGCACTGGCGATCTTTACCCACTCACACAACCTCTACCTCTTCACCTCAACAAATCTACTGCATTTGTTGCCATAACTCAAGATCGCTGGCATCAACGCTTGGGACACCCTGGCAACACTTTATTGCATTCGTTGAAATTGTCTTCTTTCATAAATTATGATAAACTTAATAAGACTCTTTGTGAACTATGTGTTTTCAATTTTAATAGCTTGGATAAGGCACATAAATCTTTATTGAACACTTTGATTTTTTTTAAGTAAATAGTAACTACACAATTTGAGTGCCATCTAAATACATTAAAGTGCAAAATTTTAAGTGAAGAAAATACGACTAAGTGCGGTTTAATGTATAAACGTTTCATTTTGATCGAGTATAAAAGTTAACACGTTTGGTTCATTCCAAAAGCATAAAAATTCCAAGAGAAAGAGAGTTCCTATTTTGTTTCCGAGTTTCGTGAACACACTTTAAACTACTCCGTTTTTGCACGAGCATAGATCGAGTTCTCTTGCTCAATATCATACATGTAACACAGCCTGATATACTCAAGATCAGTTCCATAAAAGCAATACCAATATCATATTATACCACACTTGTTTAATGTTTTGGTTTTTTCTTCTACTAGAAAAAAGAAAAAAAAAAAAAAAGCTTACATACAAAATGGGTGAATTTTGATGCGTACCTTGATTTTCGTTAAGTTCATTTGTTTGCGATTTAGGAATCATACACCCTCTATTTAGGATTCATACACTCTGGCCCACATCACACACCAATAAGAGGCTGCCACATACCTCAGAATGTGATGTCACACCCCCAGAATATGATGTCACGGGGTGTATGAAACCCAAAATCCTTCTTTTTATTCTTTGTACATTAATAACCGTTTATATATTAGGTCAAGTTATCATACACAGTATAAAATAAATGAGAATAGTGAGAAAGATATAAAAAAAACACAATGAATCACGAAATATGACACAATGTGTCACAAAAAATAACACGATGCTGATAATATAAGACAATGCTGAAGAAAAAAAAAACACAATAAATTGTAAAAATGACACAATGATAAAAAAAAAAAAAAAACACAATACTACGTAAAAGTCGCAATGTTCTAATATAAATTTTAAAAACTACAAGCTAAAAATCTAAAAATAATAAAAACCCAAAAAACTAAGATCGTAGAGTTTGATGAAACGGTTCAACGTTTAAATGTTCAACTGGAATCTATTTAATGCATTTCCTACCATTTTCTATTTATTTTTTTTCACTATGATCCTAACCTTGTACACACCAACCAAACAAAACAAGGAACTTACATCAAACGGGTGAACGAAAGAAATCTTAAAAGAAATATAGAAACTTCTAGTGCCATGTTACCAAGGTGAACAATAAGCCCCACACGTAACCACTTAAACAACAAAGCTATTTATTTAGTTTCAAGAACATTCTACACATCATCTTCAACCATGCAAAAAAATATCTAAGCTTAGATATTTTCTGAATGTTGATAGAAATTTATAAAGTTCCCATGGACCCACTTTCAATAAACCGCCATTGAATCATGTGTCAAGCTCTATATATCCCACCCTTCACTATTTAAAAAAACTGCAAATAATAACAGATAGTTAATGTTTCTTTAATATAGATGGAGTTGAATCAAGAAGCTAGTTCATATTACGATGTTCTAGGTGTGTCTGTTGATTCCTCTGATGAAGAAATCCGGCGTGCTTATCGAAAGCTTGCAATGGTAATGTTCTTGTTCTTGTAAGTTGTAATCTTGTTCTTATATCTTGTTCTTGGTTTGTTAAAGGGATATTGTTTGTATCTTGTAGCAATGGCATCCAGATAAATGGACGAAGAATCCTTCATGTTTAGGAAGAGCTAAAAGAAAGTTTCAGCAGATTCAAGAAGCGTATTCAGGTATTTATTAGTTTGGTTTAATTTATTAATAAGTGTTGTTTATTTTAAAGGATGTGTTTTAGCAGTAAACCTTCTGCTAGAAAGCCGCCTCTGCCCTGGATCGAATCCTTCCCTGCATGGTTTTCTCCGATCAAACCCAATTGTTATTTTTTCGGATCGAACTACCCACGAATAAGTGGTGTTTTATGCATGCCATACTTTATGAAATGTGTGACCGTTTTTTTTTTTTTTTTTTTTTTTGTAATATTTTGTGTGGTGAAACAGTGTTGTCGGATAGGAAAAAGAGATCGGTTTATGATGTTGGGTTGTATGATCCTTTGGAAGAAGAAGAAGATGAGGTAATTATTTTCTGTTCTTGATTTTCTTGTGCATGTGCTCTGTTCATATTCTTGATTAAGGTGTTGCTAACTATTTGCTAATGATTTTTTTTTTGAATTTTTATGCTGATTACATGTTAATTTATTATGTTTTTATCAGGGGTTTGCTGATTTTATGCAAGAGATGTCATCCTTGATGAAAAATGTAAAGAAAGAGGTATAGATTATAATTAATAAGCAACTTATCATGATTTTGTGTTCATAAACAAACCGGTTGAACCGTTTAAACTGAAATAAGTCGGCCGGTTTGAAATCTAAACAGTTCGATTCATGGTATGGTTCAGTATTTAACGGTTCGGTTTAGATTTTGGAGCCGCCGCGTAAAAACCGGTCATTTACATTTATTATTAACAACTTTTTTTTAGTTAAAAATATGTATTTAATACAAGTTAAAAGAAAAGCAGTTTAAATTGTTAAAACTGAACCGAACTGTTAAAATGGCTAACCCGGTAAAACCAACCGGTTTAGTCGACCCAACCACAGTTTCGGTTTTCATGCCCTGTAACCGCGGCTAACGGTTTATACTTTGCCAAAACCAAAAGGAGTGGTGGCACAGCTTGTTGCCCGTCTGCCTATTATCTTAACGTAGTTTTACAAGTTATGGAATGGATTATCTATGAATAAAAAAAAATCTTAAATTTTTTTATGTTTTTACCGATTTACATCCTAAAAATCTATTTGTATTTTTACAGGAGAAAATTTACAGTTTTGATGAAATACAGAACATGTTTTGGGAAATGGCAAAAAGTTTCAACTATTCTGGTTCTTCTTGTTTTGATGATAATGGTCTTTGGTCACAACAAATGTTCACTTTGAATGATGACCCAAGAAGTTCGAAACGAGCACGAGCCAATACGAACCCATTGTCGGGCATGGGTATGCAGGAAACCGAGTGTGTATAGGCTGCATATTCGCGGTACGCGCTTGAGCCGCCGTGGCTGAACATCCTAAACATAAGCGGCCGACTGAACCCGAGTCGAGTCGAGTTGGGATGGTGATGATGAAGAGGTGATGTGAGGGGACAAGTAATGTCTTGTGGATCTTGTCATCTTGAGTATTCATTTCACTGAAACTTGTTCATTACCTCTGTTTCAAATAATCATTTGATCCTATAATTCCAAAATGATATTAGAGTTTTTTCTTCCTTTGTTCACATGTAGGAACATGATATGTAATCTGATGTAGTTTTTATGTTCTAAATATTAAATGTATAATAAATTGTTTATTACATACCATCTAATACTAGTAGGGAAAGGATAGCGTACACTTATTCAATGACGTGTGAAGCGCAGGAAGCCACGATTAGGTTTGTTCAATAGTTAAATGCCACGCTGTGATATGATCGTAAATACTAAGCGAATTAAAAATCGTTAGATACGCAAAGGGCATATCTTCCCAATGTAAATCAAATTTAAATTGAATTCAAATTGAGCCATCCAATTCTCGTTTATTAAGTTTACGATTCTAACAAAAAAACTCGCGTAAACTCCCGTAATCGCAAAATCAATATTTGATTGAACTCAAATTGAACCCGCCCTATTCTTATTAACTAGATAAGATTTACGATCGTAAAAAAGTAACAAAAACCCTGATTTGTTTTTTAAACAAAGAACATAGCATCAAATCACACTTGAGCAAATAAGAAATCAGAAAATAACGCAAGGTAAAAACCATGAAAAAACGCATGACGAAAGCGTGTAATTTTTGAAACAACCAAAAATAATGCATGTCTTTAAAAATCCCCATAAAAAAAGAATGTGGTCCTTTAGAAAACCACAAATAAAAAAATAAAAAATCACCAAAATAGCCCTTTGACCGGATGACTTACGAGAATAGCCCCTCCCATCTTTCTAAAGAGATGGTTCATGTTTTCCAACACGTCTGAGGCGTCTCCCGGGAGCCTTTGGTTTCCAACCAATGAAAGACCAACACGTGGCGTTGTTGATCCTGAGGAGTTTCAAGCGTCACCGGAGACGTGTCAGTTCCACCAAGTCGTCTCCGATGACGGCTCAGACCTGGAAGAGACGTCTCCGGTAGCGTCTTTTCCAGGTTTTGAAACGTCTCCGGTGACGTCTCAGACCTGCCGGATTCGATTTTATTTATTTTTTGTTATAACTTTATAACTTTAAAATACTAATTGTCAACTTAAATAAAATCCTAAATAAACTAGTCATTCGATTAAAAAAGATAAAATAAATACATAAACATTACAAACTAAATAAAAATAAAATAAACATAGGCTACTCGTTAAGCCTATTCCTCATCATTTGCCAAGCAGAGACGTGTTTAAATTCTTTGTCTTTCTTGGACTCATACTAGATTTGGGTTATTTCGATGGTCACGTCTTCAGGCATATCCGAAGGTACCGTTCGCAGTGTTCGATTGTGGTACCCATTGAAGAGTTGACACTTGCTGTTCAAATCGGTCCATTTTCGGTTGAGGGAGTCAATGGTTCGGTTCGAGCCCCGTACCAACCGATTGAACTCGTTGAGGATTCGGTACCATTTGTTACCCAGATGTGGGATCTCTTTGACAAACGTCCAGGTAGCTACAAGTGTGATTTAGTGTTCCTCAGTCCAACGAGTGGGTGCCATTTCTTGTGTTAAGGATTCGGTTTGAACTCCGAATTTTTTTTTTGTGGGGTAGAGGTTGATGGGAGCTCCGAATTTTTTTCTGGCTTTTATAGGGAGGGAGGTGATAGTGGTGGAGGTTGGTGATTGACGGTGAATAATGGTCGGCACGAAGCCCGAGTGAAAACTGAAATGACGACATGTCTCGAGGAAGTGGAAACTGAAACGACGAGATGTCTTGGGGAAGTCGGATACCGGAAAAAGTCGTCTCGGGAATCACGAGATGGCACCAAAGTCGTCTCCGGGAAGTGGGTAACCAAAGGCTCTCGGGAGATGCCTCAGACACGTTGGAAAACGTGAATCGTCTCTACAAAAAAACGGGAGGGGGCTATTCTCGTAAGTCATCTGGTCAAAATGGCTATTTTGGTGATTTTCCCATTAAAAAACAATGCATGTTTGTGTTCTGAAAGTCAACCATAAATAACGCATGTTGTTTTGAACATATATAAAAAAATATGCTGTAATTTGATCTCAGAATGTAATTTCACGTAGGCTGTTTTGAACCATCCTAAAAATCACGCATGTTATTTTGAAAACCACATAAGATTTACACATGTTGTTTTCTGAACCATAAAGGTGAAATATCGTAAAAAATATTGAACTTTCTGTTTTTTCTCACTAATTCACTCAACAGTTTTTTACACATACAAAACACCACGCTTTCATTTTTTTTCTTACAAAAGTCATTAAACAATTTTTTATACCTAAAAAACACTATATTTTCTGTTTTTCTCATAAAAGTCACCAAGCAACTTATTTATTTATTTTTTTGCATAAACCCCTCAAGATGTCAATTTCAAACAAAATTTTGATTTTGTTGTTTTAAATAACCCAGAACCGAAAACTCCCAATTGTGTTTGCTTACGTGTTGCATAGGTGGTGGTCTATACATTTTTATCCTTAAAAAAAATTCAAAATGGTGAAGTTGATCAAGAAACTTAAGTACTTCAAGTGTTGTACATTGATTAGAAAATAATGTTTATTTGTTATATAATTTTTGTTCTTGGTAATTAAGAATTATATGACTATTTAAATTAGTAAAAATAATATTACTTTGATTGCAATAATATATTTTTTTTTTGTTATATAATTTGTTACCAAAGTAAATATATAATTACAAAATATCCAAAAAGCTTAAAAAACAATATGACCACATCACAAAAATAAAAAATAATTGTTGGATGACTTTTATGAGAAAAAATAGAAAATATAGTGTTTTTTTATGTTGAGTGACTTTTGTAAGAAAAAACTAAAAGTGGAATGCTTTTTACGTGCAAAAAAAAAAAGTATTGCGTAACTTTACTGAGAAAAAAATAGAAAATTTAGTGTTTTTTATGATATTTCCCTGACCATAAAAGAAATGCATGTTGACTTTTGAAACCACATAAAAGTTAAGCATGATCTGCAGATGAATACACATACGCAAATTAAATTGCAGTTGGTTGGTCAGAGATTACCGGGGGTGGTGGGAGTTGCAGGTAAGGGTGGTCGGAGGTTGCAGGTAGGGGTGTTCAAAAAAATCCGAATTCGAATTGAATTCCGAAATATCCAGAAATCCGTATCTATATTATCCGAATTTTTGGATTATCCGATTTTCGGATATTCAAAAATCGGATAATCTGAATCCGAAATATTAAAGAACATCTATATTATATATATATATACTATATATTTAATTCATTCCAAGATAATTAACCCTAAACTAACATTAAACGTCGCTCTCGAATCCAAAATATAAAAATATATATTGAATGTTTGTTTTAAGCAGGTTTGGTTTTTAACTTTTAGCATAAGAGGAAGGGATTTTATTATTATTATTATTATTATTATTATTATTATTACTATTATTATTATTTTGTGTGAATCCAAATCTGAAAATTCGGATATCCGAAATTTCGAATTCAGATTTGGATCCCAATATTGACTATCCAAAATTTCGGATTCAGATTTTGATCTCAATATTGACCATCCGATTTTCGGATATCTGAAAATCGAATACCCTGAGTTTGAACACCCCTAGTTGCAGGTGGTGGTTATCAGAGGTTGGAGGTGGTGGTCGGAGGTTATAGGTTGAATTTCGGTTACAGGTTGAAAGTGGTGGTTGGAGGAGGTGTCGCGGGTTAGTGGTGGTCGCAGGCTGCATGTTGAATTCCGATTATAGATTGAATGATCTCTTGGAGGTCGGAGGTTGGATGATTCCTATGAATAGCGATTCTCAAAACAAAAACAAAAAAAGACTTATACGCCCTCCAAACAAAAAAAGACTTATACACTCTCCATCCAATATAACGGTAAAAACACGTGGTGTTCAATGCTTTCTTCCTATCCTTCTCACATTAATGTTACTTTGTACCCAAAACTCCTCTATACCGGTTAGGAATAAGAATATAGAGAGTAACATAATAGGTTTGTACAATTTTTATGTATTTTATTTCATAAAATATTTAAAATATCTCAGAAAATCTAAAAATTACTTTTAGAAAACTAACATTATGAAGAAGAATGATTTCAATAATTTTTATTAAATACACAACACTCTAAAAGGATTACTCATCTTCATAACTAGCATTTCTACCCGCGCGCGTTGCGGTGCGCTGGGTGATTGCTGCTTCATCTTGAACTTTTTCTTTACTCGGTTAAGCTGCGCAAAAATTAATCTAAACCCAAATGTATATAATATGAAAAAAGCTGTGTAAATGAGAAAAATAAATAAAACGCCTTCCAGCCTGTCTTGAACTTGAGACCTCAAGTAAGGTAAATGCACCTCAAACCACTCCAACACCAAACCAAGTTGTAATATCATGTGAAAACATTTGTATTTAATATTAATAAACATGCTGTAAAAGAGAACAAATAAAATGCATTCCAGCCTGTCTCGAACTTGAGACCTCAAGTAAGATAAATGTGACCGGTCAAAGACCATGGCCGTTTCCCCTACACCATCAGTCCCAATTCTATCTCTTTCATTCTCTTTCTAGTTGTTATTTCTGCAGGAAATCACCAGCACTCTATTTTTTGGTGGATCTAAAGTTTTATATCATACAAAAATACCAAAACTTGGCATGAAGATAAAAAGGGTTTCAAGAGAGCTATAAACTTTAGATGGAGACACGTGGCCTAGTGGGTGGATTCAACAAACCTATAAGCGTGGCCTATTGGGTAAATTAGGAAATTGTCCATCACTATTAATGTCTCGTGTAAAAAAATGGGGAGACCAAAGTCACCATAGCCAGATTCGATCCTGAGACCTTGTGTACAATAAGCACCAACCAAACCACCCCACCAACATACAATCTTGGAAATTATCTCAACACAATATATTTATAAACTAAGTTAAATGGAAAAAAATACTATTCATCTATTTCCAAATTAATACATAGTATAATTGTTACACACTTCAACCTATGGCCTTTATACTATGAGTCTTTGACCCCTGGTGCTTCCATACAATATTCTTAAACCGAGTATTTAACATGGGTTGCTAATGATCAACCAAATAACACAATCGAGATGGTATACATTGCCCTAAGCACTAACTATAAACCAAACAATGAGTTACATATCTTTAATTTCCGGTGAAACTTCTTAAAAGTGACGAAGATTTCGTTATCTCATTTAGAGGTTTATCGGTGTATCTGATCAAATTATAAGCAAACGCGCCCAGAATTGCGCCTATCACCGGGCCAACAATGTAAATCCATATTGCCTTGTAATTGTGCATGACTATTGCCGGGCCAAGGCTCCTCGCAGGGTTCATTGACGCCCCACATACCTGCCTGCAACAACATATATACCTTTTATTATGTATTAATAAATATTGTTCTCGGGAAACATAAAACGTAAAGAAAGAAAAAACTTTTGTTTATGGGTATCCGATACATAAAACGTAGAAGAAAGAAAAAACATTTTCACTAATTAAAATATACTCTATTAAAAAAACTAATTAAAATATACTTCACCAAGAAAGTTGAGGGGTAGCCATGCTACCCTTCAACCCCCTATAGGTTTGCCATGTACCCAATTAAATCGCCCAATACGACTGATTAAATGGTTTCTAAGCCTAACCAGGTATGGTATAAAAACGTTTATTATGAATCCTGTCGTTAAGACTGTTATTGTCGTTGCTAAATTTCGTTACAAAAATTCTCAGTCGTAGTTATATATCATGAGAGAGAGAGAGAGAGAGAGAGAGAGAGAGAGAGAGAGAGAGAGAGAGAGAGAGAGAGAGAGAGAGAGAGAGAGAGAATACCCTGTCGTAAGCACATTTATAAGTATCGTCAATCCTATAGCGAGTCCAGCAAAGTCTCCTGACTAAACAAACATGAAAAATTAGATCATGAACACACAAAAAATTGAAAAAAAATCATATAAAAATGCATTAACTGATCGGTTATCTGTTGCGACACCGGATATAACGAACATCAAGAGGAAAGTGATTATCATCTCAAGTACTAGCGCCCTAGCATATGAAACGCTTGGAAGCGTCCCAAAGAAAAGTTCTTGATCAACGTCATACAAGAGGCACAATGTGCCGCTTGCAAGAATCGATCCTAGCATTTGGGCTGCTATATATGATGGAACCTGTATTATATAATAAATGAACAAGGGTTAGCTTTCGAATTTGCAACCGACAAAATAGTCGCGAATTAGTGACCAGATTAGCTATTGAAATCAAATAATCGCAACTTTAGTGTCCGAGAACAAATGGTATAAATGGTCGCTAGCTTTAGAATAAGAAAGGTAGCCGTAAAAGCGATGATGTTAAAAAAATATATAACAAAGTAACAAAAAAGAGAATAAAAAATTTGGATGTAAAACCATCCTCGCAAGCTTTAAAAAAGTAAAAAAAAAAAAATGCCGGTCGCGTTCATGAAAAGGTTTGGTGGTAAATATAAAAATGATAAAACTTATAATAAATAATTTATTGGCAAAAAACTTTCTAAAGTTTTTATTTTTATTATTTATTAATAAATAAGAGGCTTTGAATGGTTAAACTCTTAACTATTGCATTTAGAGTTTTTTTTAGGTTGAAACAAACAGTCTGAATGTTGAACCATTCAGTCAGTAAATTTAGTTGTAAAAAACTAAAAATATCCTGGTCAGCAAAAATCAGCTGCGACCAGGATAAGGGGTTGGATGGATGATTACCAATCCTAAATAGATCTTATCGTAAATTTTAGTCGGTAAATTGGAAATGGGTATTCAATCACTTATGTCCTGTGACATATATTCTTTACTCATAGTCATGCCTGTGTGTAAGGAAATTGTCGAAATAAGGCGAACGCAATGGTGACCGCAGGATTAAAATGACCTCCAGATATATGTCCGACCGCGTACGCCATAACCACGATAACCAAACCCCACGCAGCAGCCATACCCGGAAACGTTATAGCACCATACTTCTTGTCGACAATAAACGCACCACAACCTACGAATATTAAGAAATATGTCCCAACGGTTTCCGCAAACACTTTTTGGGTGAGGACAACCACCGCGGTCGAAGAACAAAAGTCCGCATCTTCATGTCTTCGCCTTGGTGATTGGCCTTTGGTTGACCTGCTTTCTTCAAGATCGCTGCCATGATCTTTAGATGACATTTTTAGCGTTGTTAAAGTTTCGTCGCGAGCTTCGCTACCATCTATTGTTCGGTAAATGAGGATAAAGGAGGAGTTTGAAACAATGTTGTGGTTAGAAACGATTTTTGGTGCGGAAATAATTGGTTATGCAAGTTTTTAGATCTTTGGTGGATGTTATCTAGTGTTGCTATATATAGTAAGCAAATCTTCATGTGAATTATGAAAGATTATTTGGATATGGTTCTTTAATTTCTTTTGTATTGTTAACATATTATAAAGTGTTCATATAACAACTTTCTGCCATTTAGTGTTGTGTTGTTCTCACAAAATGTATTTCAATTGGTGATTTAAAGTTTAACTTGTGTCAAATTTCTTTTTTTTTGAACGATCAACAAATTTATTCCACCATGCTAGCGGGATACTAGCAATACACCTTACAATCGTCATATAGTCACCAAATAATACAAAAAACAGAACAACACATACAAAATACTATATCACCAGCCAACACTTTGAGTATTAAAACTACGCCATATGTTCCAATTGAGAGAAGGTTGTTTCGCTCTCGCTTTGACCCATAAGAAACTTAGAGTCTTGATGTCAACCAATACCTTTGTTATAGAGGCATGCGATTGATTGAACACCACGTCGTTTCTGTTCCTCCAGATACACCAGAATGTGACCAAACTAATCGCGTAAAAAGCCTTCTTTCTGGATTCCGAACCGCCAATATATTGATGAAGCTGCAAAAGATCTCTGAGATGAAAAGCAAAGACCGGTCCAATCTTACACCACTGCGCCACGAGTTCCCATATTGTTCGAGAGAAAGCACATGAGACAAGAAGATGCTCCGCGGTTTCTGAATGATCACCACAAAGAGGACAGGCCTCCGAACCCACATTAATATTCCTTTTCAGCAGCGCTGCTCTGGTTGGCATCCTATCTTGTTCGGCACGCCAAGCTAAAATCCACACCTTGTTCAGGACCAACAGACATTTTTTAACCACGAACGAAGGCACCTCGAACCTAGTAGCCTGAAGATGTTTCTTTATATCCCCTATAGAAAATTTGCAGCCCCAACCCAAACCCCAGACCCACTTTTCAGCAGACTCGGACAAAACTGGAACTCGGATGCAGCCGTAAAATTGTTCCAGTTCGGCTTGTTCTACTGCTGACAGAACAACCCTTCTCCAGCCCCAAACCCACCCTAAACCCAGCTGCGAAACCCGATCCGAAACAACGACTTTCTTGTTAATCTCGAGCGCGAATAGAGTTGGGAATAGTTCAGCCAGTGGAATATCCAAAGCCCAACTATCCAGCCAGAAGGATACCCCCAACCCATTACCTACCACCCCTTTAATGGCCCACCCACATCTAACCCAACCCTTTTGACGAGTAGCATTGACGCATAGACCTGTTTCCACGGCCCAAGTAGAGACAAAGGAACCGGGATCGGATTCCAGTCTCTACTCGAGCTATGAATGGTCCATATAACTTTTCTCCAAAGCGCACTTGATTTCGTTTTAAAACGCCACCACCACTTTGCCATCATTGATAAGTTTGTGTCGAGGAGAGAACCAAAGCCTAAGCCACCCCTGTCAACCGGAGCACACACCCTTTGCCAAACAACTCAATTCATACATCCCTTATCTTCCGAACCACCCCAAAAGAAGATTCGCCTTAACTTGTCAAGCTCGTTAATTATTCTACCCGGGGCTTTGAAAAGTGTAAAATAGTATGTTGGTAAAGCATTAAGAACGGATTTAATGAGAGTTACTCGGCCCCCGAACGACAATGTCTTTGCCTTCCAAATAGATAGCTTGGTTCTAAACGCATCCACCACCGGTTTCCAATGCTTGCATAAGTTCATGTTAGCACCCACTTGCAATCCGAGGTAAGTGAAAGGGAAGGAACCGGGTCTACACCTCAATACATCGGACATAACTTGAACTTCTTCATTCGGGACCCCCAAACCATAAACACAGCACTTCCCCAAGTTTACTCTTAAGCACGACACCAGGTGAAAGCACCGGAGAATACGCTTAAGGTTTCTCGCATTGGAAGTCGACCATTCACAAAGAAATACCACATCGTCCGTGTATAAAAAATGCGACAATACTAGATCACCCGAGCCGCAAACTAAACCTCTAAACAAACCCACCTCGAATGCCCGCTTCATAACACATGAAAGAGCTTCCATTGCAATTACAAACAGAAAAAGTGATAACGGGTCCCCTTGTCTTAGGCCGCGGCTACACGCAAATTCATGTGTTGGTGAACCATTTACCAGAACCGAAGCTCTAGCCGTAGAGACGATCTGCATAACCCACTTGCACCACCTGACCGGAAAATTCATTTGAAGCAAAATTGATTCCAAGAATTCCCAACTCAAAAAGTCGTAAGCCTTCTCAATATCAACCTTGAATATCATTCCTTGCCTTTTTAGCTTTTTCATCCACCTGATAACTTCATTTAGCATTAATGGTCCATCTGTGTCAAACATTTTAACCCTAACCCGCATACACATAAATTTGGGTCCACCAGAACACAACTCGTTTAGCCTATATTTTTATGTTAATGAGTTATAAGCGGAGTGTTAGGTTGTAAGGTGGCTATCGATAATGCATTTATTAGCAAGTAGGATTGTGACAAGTAAATGATATGATGTTGCCAAAACTAACATTATTATGACTAACCATGTAAGACTATCCGTTGTGGCTAGAGGTGAGCAATGACTCTATCCTCTTATATTCAGCCACGTAGGTGGTGACATGGCAGAATGATAAAGCTGCTGCCCACTCGCCTGATGTTATTGTGCCTAGAGGTGAGCAGCAACTTTAACCAAATTTTTTTATTATTATTTTTAAAATTTTTTATTTTAAACTTATATAATATTTTTTTTAATGTAAACACTTCGAAAATTTTTATTCCCGGACAAAGAAAATTACATCAAGATAACGGGCAGGCGGGCAACAAGCTACGCCGCCACCCCTTTCTGAATAGCAAATCCTAATCTACTAAAAACATAACCCTGCCCACCCGAAGACGAGACACTACTATGAATAACCCGCTGGACCCTGGTCAGGAAACGGGTAGCCTCTGGTGCCAATGAGCCAAAGGTATCAAAAGCAAGGGTACAAAAACGTGTTGGTTCTCCTCGCAAGCTTTAGCATGTTTTTCTACCTTCTTTTCCTCTGCTTTCCTCACCGCTTACCCTGCTATGAAGCCACTATCCCTCAACCCAACTAGGGGAGATACACCCATCAGGTCAACACAAGCATGCTTCCCCCCGGCCCTCCCAAAGACAAGGAGATCTGCTGGTCGTAGGGTGGATCTCCCTTCTGCTGGATCTGAGAGGAAGTTCATAGGGGCCTCCTTTTTGGCTGAGATTCCAGCCCGTCTTAAAATGTCCCACATAATGTCTCAAACCCAATCATGTCGATATTTGAAACCGGGTAACTCCTTACAATGAACCGCATGTTCCCCGTATTCATCCAAGCAGGCCTTACGGCAAATCGGACAGATTTCATCATCCTGGTACATGGGGATCATCAGACGATATTTAAGAATGGCCCTGTATTCAATAGCGGACATGCTTTGGCTTAGACCTTCGATCGGGATAACAATCAGGAAATCTTGAGCATGGAGGCTTTGCAAGCATTCAATGACTGTCCTCTGACAGGGGGACAGACCAAAATCTTCACCCAGGCTCTGAGCGATTTTGCCAAAAAGGGCATTCGCCAAAGTTTTCTGACGCTTTGGGGGGGGGGTGTCCTTGTTAGAAAAACCGCCAATATCAAAACCTGGGAGATAGTCATTTAGCTTTTCGAGGGCCTACACGTAGTCCAAGTCTGCGCCGACAACCCCGCTATTTCGTAGGATGTGGTCTTGAAGGTTCCAGGACTGAGCTCGCGACGCCACAAACGCATACATGCCGACATCCTTCGCAGAGAGGAGCCCTAATCCTCCCATACGCATCGGCAAAGACATCATCCGCCACTGTAGGTCACCAAAAAAAGGCCCCCCACATACCACTATGTCTTCAATGGCTTCCCTTAGACCCTTGTCAAAACACGACACCGCTTCATCCATCATGGGGGGTTGGCAGGTCCATAACCCAAAAAGCAACTTAGAAACCCTCATACAGGACCTAAGCAAGAGGAGTTCACTCTGGGGATCCCTAAGGCAAGGCAAGAGTTTCATAAGTTCAACCGCGCGCGATGCCCTTCGCCTTGCCAATTCGCGGATAAAATAAGAGTCACGGCTAACGGCCCCTCCGAGTAGCTTCACCCCCTTTTCTGGCCTACCAATCCCACTGGGAAAAAGCCCGTCCCAAAGTTTCACCCAATTACAAGACGGCCAAAAAACCTCTGTTTTCTTAATATTAAGTTGAAGCGCCAAGGATGGCCCCTCCAGCCGGATAATGTCTAAGGCTTTAGCAACATCGGTGGCATCACCAATAATCGTCCCATCGTCCAGGTGCTACGCATGAAATGGGAGTTTACAACTTTCTTGTACCCGGAGAACCATAGGGTGTAAAGCAAGGGCAAAAAGGAGGGGACCTAGAGGGTCCCCTGCTAAACCCCCGTAGTAGCCCCTATACAATCATTACCAACATACAACCTAGCTGGCTGGGCATATAAGAACTGGATCCATGGATAGATAGACGGGCAATGTTGATGGACCTCTCGAAGAAGGGCAGTTCTGTCGATCATATTAAACGCGTTCGAAAAATCCACTTAGAGCATAGCCAAAGACCCGTCCGCATGGAAGGAGCTTAAGAACCTGTTCGCGCTGTGAAGCACCGCCTCCGCCCCATTGGGAGTTCCTACCCCAAATTGAAAGTCCCCAAGGTACTTAGCCATTTCCTTCCCAACCTTCCTCATAGCCACTTTAGAAACTAATCTGCGCTAAATGGCCCCTACTGCAATGGGTTGAATCCCGTTATCAGGTTTCAATAAAGGGGTAAGGGGCGGAAGAAATGAATTCAGCTAGAGCCCTTGGGCACAAACCCCCTAGCCAAAGATTGAAGACTTCAGTAATAGCTGAGAGCAACCCCGTGGAAGTCAGTGACCCCTCTCCAGAAAGAGCGTCTAGCAAATGTTGGGCCCTCAGACCGTCCCTCCCACAAGAAGTCCCTTTAGGGAAAGATCGGAGACATCCAAGCACACAATCCATATCCACAATAAGGGCGGGCATGACGTCAGAGTTGGCGGGCAAGGACAGAGGAGGCATCACCGGATGTTTATCAATAAGGGCTTTCATGGTGGATTCCCCAAAAGGAGCAACCCCACTGGAACACAACACCTTGACGGCAGTTGTGAAGTGACCGTCCCTAACTTTTCTTAGGCATTGTTTGACATTGGGGCTCTCTTCAGAAGGTTTAATCCCCCCTCACATCCTAGGCAAAGAAAACACCTTCCCCCGTACTATCAAAATGGGAAGAAACCAAATCTGCAAACCCAGAACCGTCTTTCCACAAGGAAAGCGCTTGCAGGATGCTACTACACTGCAAGGATTTCCTATTCCCAGACCTCCGCTCCTGTATAGTAGACGGTTTGACCACCCGCAGGGTACACATCGGCAATAAAAGCAATTTGACCCAACTTTCTACAGACCCTGAAGAGGTCACAACCTTTCGTAAGGCACCTGTCAGAGCTTGGGCGAACGCCAATCGATAGCTCGGGGAAATGCCCTTAACAGTTTGAATAGACAGAGAGAAAACCTTTTCAAGGAGGGATAAGTCCCCGACAACCCCTCCTGAAGGACCCGGTTCCATATCAACAGTCGCATGACGAGGTTTCTGAATCCCGACAATGAAATCTTCCACATCCCCTGTATTAACAGAGAAGGAGAAGACATCATCAGCGCCGTGATTACACCTTTTGCTAAGAGCATGCATCACCATGCACCTCCTACATAGCCATTTGGCCCCATCTTGAAGGGCGCCCCCAACATCCATAAAAAGGTCCAAGTCCTGAGATATGGCATCTCTCATTGACGCCTTTCGATTTTTTGTCTTGAAATGCAGACCCTGCATTTGCTCTAGGAGGAGGAAAAACCCCGAAGACCCTGGTTTACCATCTTTACACTCATGGAAATGCTTGAAGGGGCATGCTCTAAGCCCACTGCTTGAGCCAGGGCCCGAACCTCCTAGTTTACCAATCCGGTCTCTTTTTTTAGGAGCCATAAACACATCTAAACCAACCCAAATAAAAAGCAAGAAAAACCCAAATGACCCCTACTTGAGGAGAGGTGGGGCGATAAAACAATGAAAACAAAGACTTAAAACTCGAGGCAGACAACACGAAAGTAGAGGGGGAGCAACCAATAATTGCTCACCTCCTACCCGTTAACCGCACCACACCTTTATTACACCATGATACTATATTATTATTATTATTATTATTATTATTATTATTATTATTATTATTCCATAGTTGACCAAAACCTACATGTTATAGATCCAAGTCCAATACCATCATCCAATAATAAACCACATGTTTCTACTAAATCAATACATTTTGTTTTTTGCGTTTGAAGAAGGGAAGTTGGAAGGGAGCGATTGGGTTTTGTAGCATGGGGGCGAGTGGGTTTGTGGTAGAAAAGGAAATAGGGCGGGTAGGTGTGGTAGTAGGGGTGATTGGGTATTTATTTGAAAAGAGACCTGGCGAGTAGGTTTGGTAGCAGGGGGCGATTGGGATTTAGTTTGAAAAGTGACCGTTGTGGCGAGCGGTGTACGGGCGATTGGGAGTTGGAGCAGTTGACGTGGTGTACGGCGAGGCTAGAGGTGGCGGTTTCCGGGATGGAGGTTTTCACGGGTAACGAAGATTTAGGAAGGACTCGACACGGGTCTGATTTGGGATCGTTGGGTGCCGGTGTTGTGAACAGAAGTGGGGTTAGGTGGGTGACGAGTTGAAGCAGAGGTGTGGGTTTTGGGTTTTGGTGACGGTGGGTCTGGGGCGGGTTGCAGGTGGTGATTAGGTGACGGAGGAGAACGACGGAGTTTCTTGTAGCAGGACGACGGGTTACAGGTGGTGATTAGGTGACGGAGGAGGACGACGGAGTTTCTTGGAGGAGGACGACGGGTTGCAAGTGGTGATTAGGTGACGAATGAGGACGACAGAGTTTCTTGGCCGAGGACGATGTGTTTTCTTATGAATTATATTGTTTCCATTGAACTTCAAATTGAATGTTATTTAATAAATATTTCCATGGAAATTACGTACACTATAGTCTACATCTACAACCTTGAACTTTAAATTGAATGTTATTTAAATTTGTAACACAAATTAAATAATAAGCATAAAATATCTAACATCATACTCGTCTTCAACAAGGAATTTCATAGCGGGTTGGTAGCATCCTTGTCATTGTGACGGGTCCATTTTTTGTAAAGATTGGTTGATTTTTGAATTGTAGCTTGAAGAGTGTATATTGTATTGTTCGTTTGTGAATAAAAAAAGGTTTTTTTTATTTAAATAGCCCCACTAGCCGTTGGTCAACGGCTAGTAGCTGCCAACAGTCATATTTTCCTTGCTAGCCCACGCGACTATAGTCATGTTAGCTCGCTCGCGCCAGCTCTCGCTAAAGGCTGTTATGGTTCAAGCTAGCCACGTGGATTGGTTTGTGGTTCGCGGCTAGTCACTCGCGGGCCACAACGGACATTCTAAAATGGAAACAGAAAAACAAAAACAAAAATATGAAAGTTTTCGTTCTAAACACTTAACCTGGTTACGGGTCAACATGTTTTTTTTATACAGATCAACTAGACTAGCTCTTAATACGAGTCAACCTGAATCTGACCAGCTTAAAAAATGGGTCATGTTAGTTGACCCAAAACTATTTTTCTTTTTCATGTTGGATTTGGGTTAGGTCAAAAATCGCTGGCCCTATGTTATCATATTTTACGTGCTTAACATTTAAAAAAACTAGTGGGGAACCCGCGCGTTGCTGCGGGGAGATAATTTGTAGAGCGATACTCGTTACTGTTAGTTTATCGATCTTCTCATGATATATTGTGTAGTAATTGATTTTAAAGGTGCGCCAGATCTAGTAAATATATTGTTAATGGATTTTATTTTTAAGATGATTCTTGGACTTGGAGAAAATAAAAATAAACAAACTATTAATTAGGTAACAAACTACTAAATTGGTTGAGAAGGTAACAGAAAATTATGCTATGTTGTCATTACTGGTATATTGTTTTTATATGTTTTATAAAACTTTATGAGTATCTTTTAATGAAACAAACAAGTTAAGTAGTTTTTAGTTGTTAAATAAATATCTATTTAATCCATTTGTGACAAATGGGTTATTACCCAAGATTTAACCAACACACACACACACACACACACACACACATATATATATATATATATATATATACTAGTGGGAAACCCGCGCGATGCGGCGGCGACAAAAAATGATGTTGATTTTTATGCTCTTGCTGCTAATTCTTTTTCGTTATAATCTCCTGAAATTTTAATCAAACAAAATTGCTAACTTTATGGTTTATAACACGTTCCTTATACAAATCATCATCATACTCATAAAGGCTTATAAAAGTATGTCTTTATTAAGGTTAATGAACATTATGATGGACTAATATGGTGATAATAATGCTTAATTTGCTGCAAGATAAAGGCTCTCTGGCTGCTGAATTTTCATGTTTTATATTAATAGAACATCATGTCAAATTTCTAAGTCAATTTAAAACACATTTGGACATTTAGACTCTTAACTCTTTATAGACCATCTTCAATAACTTTGATACAAATCTTGAGGTTAATCCTTATTCCAACTTAGATAACAGCATCCATGCCATCTTTGACTTAACTTCAATCTCAACTATGAAACTTAATCAGTTGGTCCAAACGTTTAGAATAATACATGGGTTGACGAGGTTATCATGGCTAAGGCAAAATAAGTGTTTGTCAAACTGAAGAGAAAGAAAAATGATGTAAAAAAATATATACCACAATACATGCATATACATGTTTATAAAAGTTAAAGCTCTTACAACATTATCAAATCAGAACAAGAGTAGAAAAGGATGTCTTGAATGAACAAAAAGAAAAAAAAATATCTTTTTTAAACTAAATCCAAAAATACATACAAACATAATCAAAGTAGAGACAAAACATACAACACTTGAGTAACCTTGCTTGTCGAAACCCGTTCACTTCTTTCGATGTATTCAAACGGAAAGCATTTTGCTTGGCTGTTTTCCCTTTACATTCACCTTGTGTCTAACCATTCTTTTTATGAACAAAAAAAAATTAATTTATAAGAGTTTGTTGTCTCTTT
Source organism: Ambrosia x helenae (assembly GCA_030844895.1). Classification (NCBI taxonomy): domain Eukaryota; kingdom Viridiplantae; phylum Streptophyta; class Magnoliopsida; order Asterales; family Asteraceae; genus Ambrosia; species Ambrosia x helenae. The sequence goes on from CM061223.1 coordinate 93,110,061, forward strand.
AGTTTTCTTAGTAATTACTAAAACATTTAATTTTATAAGAAGTTACATCTCTTCACTTTCTTCTTTTTAATTATTATCATGTTACAATAATATGATGAGATATTACTATTATATAATTTAAAGTAATTTAATTGTATTTATCAATTTATCTAACAATTCATTTATCAATTTAATAGTTATATAGAAAGACCATATTGTCCCTTACTAACTTCATTAAGTTATTGTACCATAAGCATAAAGTATAGTATTTACTTAAATTTGCATGGTATCCTTGCTAGATGCTTTATAATATAGTATAGATATATATATATTTTTGCATTTATAAACAACATGTATTAATGCATCGTGCATTATGTATCTACAATTGACATATATAATCAATATAGTTGTATAATGCATATCCGGACCAAGCAAAAAAAAAAAACAAGAATTGAAAACATTATCGAATTGAAAATCATATACACGTTAGGGCTTAAATATTATACGTGATACCAAATTAATAATCTAAAAAAAAGTTATAGATTTCCACCTTATAAATTGAGCCATCCCACATTGAATATAACCTCATTAACTGTTTTCCCCTCCAGTTTTACCAACAATATTAATAAACATTTCCATATTTTTATTCATCTCTACCTTCTAAATTAAAAAAATCAAAACATTTATCCTACCATACAATTATCATTAAAAAAAATACAACCTAACCAATTTTGCAAGGGAAATAAGGTGAGTTTCAATGTGAACGGCCAAATTTCCTCACGTGTTAGTTGTTAGTGGGTATTGAATCCATGACCTCCATGTTAGTACACCAAGTTAGTTATCAAATAAAGGACCACTATTTATAAGACTGTAAACATTGAAAGATATGTAAGTTAGGTATGTGAAGAGTCACCGCATTATTTAGATACTAAATACATGACAACTATTTATAAGATTATTACATTGATACAAACGTAATAAAGACATGGAGTTTATGAATGTAAATAGTCACTACATTATTGTTACTTTCCTCATCAATTTTATCATTATGTTTAAATTAATTTCTTCAACAATTTAATAGTTAGTTAGAAAGACAATTTTACCCCTAAATGACTTCAACAAACATTGTAATGAAAGCAACAAAGGTTGTATTTACTTAATACCAAAATGTTCGCTATAGAATTTACTACAAAAATGTTTGCTTATGGATTTTTATACATAGGTTTTGCTATGAAAATGTTAATTACCATTTTTGCTAGGTACTTTTAACTATGGTTTTTTCTACAAAATTCAGACACACATTTTTTATGCAAATTTATTAACTTGTTAGTTTTACATATCTCGCGAGTTTAATATTATTTTGTTTACAAAAGTATCCAATATCATTAACTATATATAAACACAACTCCAAAATTAATGATAAAAGAATTAGCCATGAAATGAATATAATTGTATATATGTATGTGTGATTATAATAAAAACTCAGTGGTTTACATTACAAGTAAACCATAGTATTTGAGCAAGAAACTAAGAATTAAGTGACTTAAAAAACAAACCTAGCACTAATGATTCTAAATTTAATAACTTGTCAGGCAGACGGAATGTCGATTTCATTAAATCTATCTTGTGTTGCTGTCAACATGTAATACATGGTTTCACCACTTGATCTTCATGTATCATAATTTTCAGCCTATTTGCACTCCTTCAAATACGATTTTAAGACATGCGTTATTAAGATTGCTAAAACGAAGAGCAACAAGAAAGCTCGTGCTAATAACGTGTTGGAAAATAACAATCTAGTAGAAACCAACATACAAGTTATATAAACATGCGAAGAAGACTCTAGACATCATGTATGGAAAGAAAGAATGAAGGAAGATAGAACTTTATTCATTGATATGTTTCATATACCAAATAAAAGACCACTATTTATAAGGCTATAAACATTGAAATATATGTAAGTTATGTATGTGAAGAGTCACTACATTATTTAGATACCAAATACATAACCAATATTTATAAGACTATAACATTGATATAAACATAACTAGTGGGGCCCCGCGCGATGCAGCGGAAAATGCAACATTTAGGTTGGTGATTGAGGGGTGCATAGGATGATTCAGTTTGAACTTGAGCTATAACTCTACGCTTTGATGCAGTCGTGCCTCTTTTAAAATGAATATTGTTATTTCATAGTAAGACAAGAGTCAAGTTGCATCAAAGGAATAACGTTGAACCATTTAGTTTACAAATACAATAGTCTACTACAAATTGTGCCATATTTTCATTGTATAAATATGCCATATCTACCTTTCAATGTGATAATATAAAAGGAAAGGAGTCGTTTTTTTGTTGATGATGTTTATCGAAATACTACGATTAGTTAGTCAAGCTATTATTTATCGTAAAAGAAGTTGTGGTTTTGTTCCAGCTAGAACAATTTTCAAGGCTTGTGCTTGTGGTTACGCATCTTTTTATGTGGATAAGATATATGCACATATTCATACTTGTAAATCATGTATCAATGTCATACAACTAATTCGGGTTAAATGTGTAGCGAATTAGTTTTGAATAATAAAAAGCTAAAATTATGTAACTGCAGAGAACAACAAAAAAGAGAAAAGTACCATGAATATAACTTCAAAATATGTGTTAAATATATCAACAATAAGCCATATTTTAAATTTCATGATAAAAACAATGAGTACAGTGCCTAACGACCGCAAATAAAATGAAAGTAAGAGGACGTACTTGATATAACTTACAAAAACTGAACTCTCATATATAAAAATTTTGTAACCACGAGAATGATTATTTACTAAAGATTATTGAAAAGAAACCAAGAGTTAGAATTTCAAAAGCACTTGATGAATATAGAGAAAAAACATTCAGTCCATCAATTTAAAATTACCTGGCAATAGCGTAATTGACTAAGTAGAAAACGCTAAAATATAATCAACTCATAATTGTCTGAATAAAACCAACATTTAAAACCCTAATCAAACCACTCAATCTAACAATCAAAATAAGTTAAACCAACATAAGAATTCTTTTCAAAACTCACCTAAAATGGAGATGCAAGAATAACACTTATAACCTGATCGACTCCTTTCCACTTCTAACTTGCACAACAACATATGAAAGAGTTGATGTTAAGTGAAATGGTGAATTTCATTTACTAATATAGTAATGATATGAGCTTCAATTTCAATCAATTGGATTTATGGCATATTGATTGAAATAAGACCTTTGGTGTGCTTTGGTGGTTTTATGTGTTAAGCACCTTAAAATTAAGTTGATAATTAGATCAATTTAATAATACTTAGTTAAATTACTATTTTATCCTTTACTACCTTCATTAGGGGTATTGTACCATATGCATTATAGATATAGATATAGATAAAGAAATGGAGGTTATGAATGTAAAGAGTCACTACATTATTGTTAATTTCCTCATCAATTTTATAATTATGTTTAAATTAATTTCTTTAACAATTTAATATTTGGGTAGAAACACAATTTTACCCCCTAAAAGACTTCAACAAGTATTGTACTATAAACAATAAAGGTTGTATTTACTTAAATTTTGCGGGTATCCTTTACTCATTCTTTATAATATAGTATAGATATCTTTTAATGCGAATAAGGCCCGTAAAAAAATTAATTTCGTCCCATCGGTAGAGGCCCATTTTCCTTGTTAAGTGAAAAAATCCGTTACTACTTGATAGTTGATACTATATTTGGGCCTAGCAATTTCACAGGTTTATGGGTTTATATATGGGCTTCGAATTTGCCTGTCTGGACACGATCATTACAATTTCCAACTGATGTTGGAAGTAGAGGTGAGCAAATCGGTTTTTTTTGCCGAACCGGTTTCGGTTCCAAACCGGTTCGCTATAGTACCGGTTCCTGGTCGAATCGGTTTTGGTTCCAAACCGGTTCGGTTTTGGACCGGTTTTGTCGATTCGTAAGACCGGTTTCGGAGACCGGCTTCGGTTCGGTTTCGATTTCGGTTTGTTTCGGTTTCGGTTTCGGTTCTTAATCGGTTTTTTCTCGCACTTTTTGAAATCGTACAAATTACATAAAATTTAACTTTTAATAACTTTTAAGGTTTTTTAAAGAAGGAAATTGAATATTAATACAAAAAAAAACAAAGTTTTATTTGTGTTTATGTCCAAAAATGTATTTTTCTTAAACCGGTTTCGGTTCTGTTTCGGTTTTTTACCGGTTTCGGTCGGTTTTTAGTGATACCGGTTTCGGTTCGGTTCCGGTTTGTGTACCGGTTTCGGTTAAGTTTCGGTTTCTTTTGACCGGTTTTTTCGTCGGTTTTAGGCCGGTTTTCGGTTCGGTTCGGTTTGAGATTTTTTTAGTACCGGTTTCACGTGAAACCGGTTTTAACCGGTTTCGGTTCGGGTCGGTTTTACCGGTTTCGGTTCCCGAACCGGTTTTTTTTATCACCTCTAGTTGGAAGTCGATAGATTTCGTCAAAGTGTGTATAAATTTATAATACAGCCGATCTATGTATGTTATATGTTTAAAGAATTATTATATACATGTTTTTATGTGGTTCTTGCATTTTCCTATTTAAAGCTACTTGTTATTGAAAAATGTTAGGATCTGAGTTTGTTTGTTTTGATTGTTTAACTAAATATGGTAATAATGAAAAGAAAATAGAATGAAAGTGCAGCGGAATAATAAACTGTAAATCAAAACAAGAGAGTAAATGTTTTCAGATCGAAAGCTTTCATTAATCCAAAAGATTACAATCGTACAATTACTCCCCTCAGCCTGATCACACAGTGTTTGTCTGAGAGAATGTTTGTGTGTGTGATGTCATAGAACAGTACAAGCACTGTTCTATTTATAGACAGAATCAAAGCACTGATGACCTAGGCTGACGTCACCTAAGACAGTGACCTCTAACAGAATAACAAACATAAAAATCTGCCTATTACAAGCTACTGTTACATTGAAAGCACTGATATTAAACAGCTGTTGTAGATAAACTCTGATGGTCTTGTATCCACTGCTGGAGCCTAAGTGCTGTTGGTTCCAGAAGTGCTTTGGTCTTCAGTACTTGTATCAGCAGTTGTTCTTCATCAGACCTTTGGTCAGCAGTTGTTCTTCATCAGTTGTTTACTCAGCAGTTCTTTGTATCAGCAGTTGTTGAGCAGTTGTTTGGATAGAACAGTAGTTAGGGTCAACAGTCTTTTGGGAGAAGTAAGTTGTAAAGACTGTTTATTCAAGGATCAAACTGATAGCATGTTTTGGCTTTCTAATCATTTGTTCTTCTCCAGGTCAGCAGACCCAACAATCTCCCCCTAGAACAGATGATGCCAAAACTCAGCTTTATTTATTGATCTTTATTCCTCATCAGACTTTCTCTGATTTGACCTTTGAATTGTAATTCAAAGTTCAGAGCAAATAAGTCTTCTTCATCTCTTTCTAGGTCCAGATTTAGCAATGTTTGGTGATCTTCTGCACATAGGCTGTAAGCATCATCCATGCTGATCTTCTGAACCCTTCCATCTGACCTGAGCAATGTCAATTCGTGGTTGTCTTTGTTGACTTTCCACTTTAGAATTTTTGAGTCAGTGGATTTGCTGAGATGAACTTTTATTCTAGATGAGTTGGGTGAAGGAGGTCTTCCAATGAGTTCTCTGAGCTTCTCTGTTGTAGGATCAGAGAAATAGTGTATTTGATTGAAGAGCCCTTCCTTGATGAATGTATCAGCAAACTTTCTTTGATCTTCCTCAGACATCTCCTTCTGCTTCTTGAACTGTCTTCTTGCAGCAGTTGTGAGGTCAGAGGTTTCAAGTAAGCTGTCCAAGTTAAAGGTCTGTTGGGGTCTCTTCATCATTGGTTCATCAGTGTAAATTGGTTTCCTTGGTAGGCTGGGATCCTTCTTCCTATTTTCTTCCAGACTTTTGTAAGTTTCAACCAGCCTTAACTCTGACCATCTGGAAACTGACCTCATCTCCCCATAGTTTGCAGCTACAATCTCCTGCCTCATCCTTTTGAACTTCAAGGCTCTGACTGGGTCTCTGCCTTTGCCAAAGTTAGGAGTAGAGACTTTAGCCTTGGGGTCTTTGGCCATTTCTTCAATCCTGAGTAGTTCTTCTCTCAAAGCATGAGTAGTCCAACCATTGAACTGCTTTTTGTTTGCTTTGTAAGGCTTGGTTGCCATTATCTGTTCAAGAAGAGATTCCCTTACCTCCTTTTCCAAATCTACACTGAGAGGTATGGAGGACATGGAATTGCTCAGGGTCTTAGCAAAATCTTCAATCCTTCTGAGTTTGCTAAGCTCTGCTGAATGGATGCCCTGAGCAGTCCTGTCATCCTTCCCTTTGCATTTCTCCTTAATGATGGCATCCACCTGCTCACCCTTGTATTTCAGATATTTATCAAGATTGAGGGGAACAGGGAAGTTTGGGAGAGATGGGAAGGATCTTTCTGATGGCTGTTCAGTATTGTAGAAGGATTGTATTTCCCCCTTGAGTAGATCAAGTTCAAGGGGATACTGAACAACCAATGGTGTAATGGTTGGTGGTGGTCTATGGGATTTGAACTTGGATGTGTGTGGTGAGAATGATGTGATTGGAATAGCTGTGATGGGAGGAGTGGATTGGGCAGTTGAAATGGTGGTTGGTGATGTGTGTATGTTTTCATCATGTACAACAAAGGTTGATTTTCTCTTCCTTGTGTACATGATTTTTGGTGATGGTGATTTGGTAGCAGTGGTTGGATTAACATCTGTTGGCCTTTTAGTAGGTCCAACAGATGTTTGGGATTTAGCTGGTGATGTATGTTTGGTGGTTGTATGTTTAGGTGTGTTTGTTGGTTTGGGTATGTTTGTTGGTTTGGGTGCAGTGGTTTGGGTAGCAGTGTTTTGAGTAGTTTCAGTGTTTTGGGTGGCAGTGGTTTCAGTAGCAGTGGTTTTATCAACAGAGGTGTTCAACTTAGATGGTGGTTTTCTAACATGCTTGGCAGGTCTTTTCATCCTTTTAGAGGATCCCACATCTTCAGTTTCCCTTTGTTGTTTCTTTTTTAGTTCAATTAATGACTCTGCTTTAACTTCCAAAGTGTCAGCTCTTTTCTGTTTCTCTCGAGCAGCCTTTTCAGCTTCTATGTTTGCAGAGTCATCTACTGCTTTATTCTTCTCAGTGGTTTGTTGTGGTGGTTGTTGTGGTGGTGCTGTTGTTGCTTGTTGTTGTTGTGGAACTTGTTGTTGTGGAGCTGATTTGGTAGACTCTGGTTTCTTGGCAGACTTGGCTTGGCCTTTTTGAGAAGGAGGACAACCAAAAGGATCTAGTTTTGGTAGCCTATCTCTGCCACTCTCCCCCTTTTTGGCATCATCAGCCGTGAAAGCATCATCTTTTTCATCCCTGAGGATGGTGGTAGGGGCAGAGCCAGTAGTCTTCAGCAGGTGGTCCTTGATGGCTTTGATATCAGCATGGGTATCTTTGTACCTTGCATCTACCATATTCCTGATCTCAGCCATGTAAGTTTCATGTGTCTGATCAGCCAGTTTTCTGTGAGCTATGATGATGGGGGAAACTGATTTCCATAACTCACTGGCTATATCAGCTGTGGATGGTTGACTCTTAGAAAGATATGCAATTGAGCTCAGTATAAGCTTAACATTAGATTTGATGTCAGCAACAGAGGTTTCAATGACAGAAACTCTGTCCATCAATTCTTGGTATTTTGACCCATCTCCTAAATTAATAGGATCATCTGAGTCCCTACCAGTGGTAGTTCTACCTGATTCAGTCCTAATAGGTGAATCAGATGCCCCTTTGTCTTGGTACTGGGGACTTCCAACTGTTTTTGGAGACACTATAGTGGCTTCAACAGTTGTTGCCTTCAAGGGAGTCTTAGCTATGTAATCACTGTCCTGATGTGAGACAGTGGTCTCTACATCAGTAGTGACTGCTCCACTTGAAAACTCACCTAGAGTTTCATTGAACTCAGGTGGTGTAACCTCCTCTTCTGTTTGTGGGATAGCAGATTGTATATTCTCAGGACCAGTCACTTGTTGGAGTATACTCTCAGTGACAGGTGGAAGAGAGGAACTGGGATCTTCCTGAGATTTGTCAATTGCTTCAAACAGAGGTTGCATTGTTTGTGGGACATGTGATGGTGAGGGTGGAGGAGTAACAAGAGAATTAGCCCTGGGAGAGGGGCTTGTGAACATTTGGTCAAGTGACTCAAATGTATCATGATGTGTGTCCCCTTGGCTTACAACATGATCCTTTTGAGAGGATTCATGAGGAGTTTGGTCAGGTGGAGGTATGTCCAACTGTTGTGAGGAAGTAACAACAGTGGTTTTAGGTTGCATTTGTTGTGCAACAGATGTTTCTTCTGGTACCTCAACATCCAGAAGCCTCATTTGTGGTTGAGTGGTGGGTTTTGTGGATGGATGTTTCTTTTTGGAAGTGGCTGGTGTGGGTTTCACAGCACTGGATGTAGTGCTATGATCACCAGGAGCAATGGGCTCAACAATAGAGGTTTTGACAACAGTTGTTGCCTTTGTCCTCTTTGTTTGTGTTTTAGAAACTTTTGACACTTTAGACACTTTTTCTTGGGTGCTTCCACCCAGCATTCTTGTGAAAGTTTCATCAGTTAAGCTTTTCATTTGCATAGCCTCACCCTTTTTGAAAACTTTTTCTGGTAAGACTTTTTGTAAGATTACACTAAGAATTCTTGGGTAAATAAGAAAAGCATTGTTTGACCCAGACTTGACTGATTTCACATTTGATACCAAGTCCATGAACAATCCCTGGGAAAGATTGAAGTCAGAGTTTGACAACATGGCATAACCCAGATATTGCATCCTCAATGGAATTTCATTAAAGGATGTGGACTTAGCAGAGACACAAAGAAGAAGAGTATGGAAGAAAAATTTCATGACTGGAGGGAAAAACTTTTTGAAAAGAGTTGATCCAGTCATCTGACCATCATACCCTCTTTCTTGGAACTCAGTGTGAAGCTCTGTTTTAGTAAAGGAATCCTTGCCTGCCAGGTCATTCAGTGTGAAGGTTGTGGATATGGTTTCAGGGGTAATGACGATACTGGTTTCTCCAATTTTGGAAATAATGGAAGTAGGCTTTTTATCTTGTAGTAGAAACTCAGCATTCAACCAAAATTCTTGGAGTGTATCAAGATAAATGGGGGCGTTAGCGGTTAGGATGGGTAAGTATTTGGATTTAAGGAAAATGTCGATGGTGGAATGAAATGGAGTGTTGTCATTTGTTTTAATCAGATAGGGGAGACAATTGTGTGTAGCTTTGGCTTGAAGATCCATTGTAATGGATTTCGAAGGTGAAGATGATAGAAGATTGATGGAGGGTTTGAGAATGAAGAAGGCGGTTATCAGTATTTTGAATACAATGAGACAGTGTAACGTCTGTTGTGGTAAAACAGGGTTTTTATAGGCTCAATGAAACCGCTGATGTGGCCAAACCTCTGCTTATATGAGCAGACGTGGCAATCATCTGATGGATGAAACATCTGGTGGATAACAGCTGTTTTTGGCAAACAACTGATACAAACAGCTGATTGATCCAACTGTTTTTTTTAGATATAATATATATATATATATATATATATATATATATATATATATATATATATAAGCGGACAGTTGTTTTATCTGAACAGATGTTCTGAAACAGATTTTTCAACTAACAGTTGTTTTATCTGATCAGATGTTTTGAAACAGACTTTTCAACCAACAGTGGATATGAATGAAACAGTGGTTGTTTATCTGATCAGATGTTATAAACAGATTTTTCAACCAAACAGCTATTTAAAAATTTGATTTGCAGAAACATTTTATTAAGATTTATTGAAACTTTATTTGATTAATCCATGTTTAACATACCAATTCTGGAAATCAGATTTGTAAAGGTAGATGTGTCTAAAGCTTTTGTTAACACATCTGCCAACTGATCCTCTGTTGGAACATGATGTAAAGAAATCAAACCTTTTCCATAGCTGTCTCTGACAAAATGATGTCTTATGTCAATGTGTTTGGTAGTGGAATGAGAGACTGGATTCTTAATGATATTTTCAGCAGCTTGACTGTCCAACATGAGTGGAGTCCTAAGTGCAGTTATCCCAAAATCCAGTAGTTGATTTTGAAGCCACATGAGTTGGGCTGTACAGCTTGCTGCAGCAATGTATTCAGCTTCAGCTGTTGAAGTTGAAACAGCTGCCTGCTTTTTGCTTTGCCATGAAACTAAGGCATTCCCTAGAAATTGGCACCCTCCTGAAGTGGATTTTCTTGTGGTGTGATAGCCAGCAAAGTCACTATCCGAATAACCTGAAAGCTCAATGTTTCCATTAGCAGGATACCAGATACCAAGTGTGGGAGCACCTTTAAGGTACCTGAATATCCTTTTTACAACAATAAGGTTTGACTTTCTGGGTGAAGCCTGGGATCTGGCACAGACACAGGTAGCAAACATAATGTCTGGCCTAGATGCAGTTAGGTACAATAAAGACCCAATCATACATCTATAATGTGTTTGATCAACCAGTTCATCCTTGTCATCAATAGTGAGCAGCTTGACTGTACTCATGGGTGTGCTACATGGCTTACAATCATTCATCTCAAATCTGGTTAATAAGTTCTTTACATATTTGTTTTGGTGAATGAATGTGCCATTTTGCAGTTGTTTCACTTGAAGACCAAGGAAACACTGAAGCTCACCCATGGCACTCATCTCAAACTCTGCTGTCATGAGTTTTCTGAACTCTTCACACATTTGGTTACATGTGGATCCAAAAATGATGTCATCCACATATATTTGAACAATCATTAAGTGTTTCCCTTTCCATTTAAGAAATAAAGTTTTGTCAATTTTACCTCTTGTGAAGCCAATGGATAAGAGAAATGTGGAGAGAGTTTCATACCAGGCCCTTGGTGCTTGTTTAAGTCCATACAAAGCTTTGTTGAGCTTGTATACATAGTCAGGATGGAATGTGTCTTCAAAACCAGGTGGCTGACATACATAGACCTCCTCCTGAATTTTGCCATAAAGGAAGGCACATTTGATGTCCATCTGATACACCTTTATGTTGTGGTTGACAGCAAAGGCTAAAAAGAGTCTGATGGCTTCTAGTCTTGCTACAGGAGCAAAAGTCTCATCATAATCTATTCCTTCTTCTTATCTGAAGCCTTGAACCACAAGCCTGGCTTTATTTTTGACAACAATACCCCTTTCATCAGTCTTGTTTTTGAAGACCCACTTTGTTCCTATAGGACAAACATCCTTAGGAAGTGGTACAAGCTCCCATACTTGTTGTCTTTTGAATTGAAGGAGTTCTTCCTGCATGGCCTCTACCCAACTGTTGTCTTTCAGTGCCTCTTGGTACTTGACATGTTGTGTGAGGGATAAGAAACCTGCAAAAAGACAGATATTTGAGGATTGGCTTCTTGTGAGCACACCCTCTCTGATGTTGCCAATGATCTGGTCTGGTGGATGAGCTCTTAAGTAAATAAGATCTCCTTGATATGGAACAATGGCATTTTGAGGTGATGGACAGAGGTTTGGTGACTCTGTTGGTGTAACATCTGTTGGTACTTCTGTAGTGCCATCAGATGTTTGGAATGGTAATAGAGGAATGGGTCCAAGTGGTGTGAAACTTGACTGACTTTTGTCAACAGATGATTGACTTTTGTCAACAGATGATAGGTCAGTGGTTGTGAGGGGTGAGGCAGTGGTTTGAGGATAAGACTGGCCAACAGTGGTTGACACAGCTGTGGCAGAGTTTTGACAATTGTCTTGAACAGCTGCTTCCTCTGAGGCAGAATAGACTTTGTAGTGACTGGGGATCACAACATCTGTTCTGTAATCTTGCTGTGGAGACTGTGGAATACCTGCATTGTTAGCTTTAACAGTGATATCTTCAAATTTGAATTTATCTAAATCAAATAGTTCAGCAGGGTTTGCAGGGATTTTTAGAGATGAAAGTTCATTGAACTTTACATTCAGAGTTTCTTCTATTGTCTTAGTCCTTGTGTTAAACACTTTGTAGGCCTTAGCAGTAGAAGAATATCCCAGAAAATAACCACAGTCTACTTTGGCTGCAAATTTTGAAATGGAATCTTTGAGATTTAAAATGAAACATGGGCAGCCAAAGATTTTGAAAAATGAGATTAATGGTTTGATTTTGAACAAAATTTCATAAGCAGTTTTTTGATGTCTGGGGTTGATCAAAACTCTGTTTTGAACATAGCAAGCAGTGTTTACAGCTTCTGCCCAAAAGGACAGTGGCAAACCAGAATCTGCTAGCATGGTTCTTGCAGCTTCTATAAGAGTTCTATTTTTCCTCTCAACCACCCCATTTTGTTCTGGTGTTCTTGGGATGCTGAACTGCCTCACAATCCCTTTTAACACACAGAAGTCATCCAACTCCTTATTTTTAAACTCTGTTCCATTGTCACTCCTGAAGACTTTTACTGGCAAGTCATATTGCTTTTCAACTTTGGTGACAAAGTCCTTCAATATACCTGCAGTCTCATCCTTAGAATGTAAAAAGTAAGTCCATGTAAACCTAGAAAAATCATCAACTATGACAAGACAAAATCTTTTTCTTCTTAGACTCATGATTTTAACAGGGCCAAACAAGTCCATGTGCAACAGTTGTAGACACTGACTAGTTTTGGACTCATCAATGGATTTGTAAGAGCTTTTATGTTGTTTTCCTTTTAAGCAAGAAACACAATGCTCATCACATTTAAATTCTGTTGATGGTAAACCTCTGACAAGGCTTTGTTTGGAGAGTGTGTTGATAGTATTAAGGTTGGTGTGACCCAATCTCCTATGCCACAATTCTGTCTCCTTAGTGGAGGCAGCAGAAAACAAACAGACATTTGCCATAGGATTGTCCTTTAACATATCAACAACATACACATTGCCACTCCTATGAGCGACAAGTTGTGCTTTGCTCTCAGCAATAATGGTATCAATCTTTTTCACCACTTCTGGCCCAATAATCTTACAAGTTTTCTTTGTGAAAAATGAGCCATAACCTTTGTCACTCATTTGTGAAACACTCAGAAGATTGAACTTGAGATTATCAATAAGATTGACATTTTCAAACTTGAGTTTTCCAGCCTGTACAGTCCCTGAACCCAACACCTTACCTTTAGAATCATTACCAAAGGATATATCACCCCCTCCATGAGCCAAGAAGTCCAGAAGCAGGGCTCTACATCCTGTCATGTGCCTGGAACCTCCACTATCTACATACCAAAGACTATCTAAACAAGCAGAAGCTCCCTGCACATCAGTAAATGATTAGTTTTGGTGAGTGTCCAAAGCCAAGTTGGCTTTGGATGGGTCCTCAGACCTTTCAGACTCAAGCTTTGGAAGGTGATCAGTGGTTTGGACCAATTTCTGAATTAAGGTCAACAACTGCTGCTGACCATTTGCCAGTGCTTGGATGTCAACACTTGGGGCAGCAGTTGTTTGATCACTTCCTGACAGATGATAATACCCATATGGATTTCTGTTCACTCTTGGTTTAGAGGGTCTCTTTGGCTCCTCATAAACATGTGGCAGACTGTGACATGGAGGTTGACCATAACCTCTTGGGTATTTGCTTGTGGGTGGAGCATCTGTTACTTGGACATCTCTAGAAGCAGATGTTTCAAGCCTTTTTGTAACAGATGTTTGGACAGGGGTGAAGGTCTGTTTGGGCTTTCCTTTTGGAGTACTAACCACAGGGTTTGCAAGAGTTTTAGCTTTGTATTCTTGTATTTTTACATCAAAATTTTTGAGATACAAGCACTCTTTGGTCTTATGATTCTTTTTCCCACATATTGAGCATGTGGCTTTGGAATCACATTCACTTGTTCCTTTGTTAATATCATATGCTTTTAGAAGAAAACAGTTTTTGGTGACATGATTCTTCTTTTCACAGAAATCACAGAACAAGTTGACAGTCTTTTCTTTCTTCTTCCCCTTTTCAGCCTTCTTATCAGCAGATGTTTTAGCATCTGCTGGAAGATCTTTCAGGGGAATGACTTTTGCCAAGGGAATAACCCTTGCCTGAGGAGCTGTCTTTCCCTCAAGAGTTTTGAAATCAACAGGTTTATAATTCTCAAGAGTATCACACTCATCAGACCAAGTAGGTTTAAATTCATACTTTTCAAGTTCAGCAAAAGATGAGGAACCTTCTGGTTTTTCAAGAACAATTTTCTTACCATTTGGTTCAGTGATTTTAATCTCTTGACCCTGCAGGTTTGTTGGTACTATCTCAACAGACTTTTGACTCTTTGTGTCAGTGTTTTCAAAAGCTGGAGCAGTGGTTGCAAAACCAAAGCCAAACTTCACATGACTTTTGGTTTGTTTGTTGAGTAGCATCTCAAATCCTCTACATGATTCCACCCATTTATTACATTCAACTTGGGTGGACTCAAGCTCACTTTTACAACTTTGATATTTTGTTATCATAGTTTGGAGCTGGTCTTTGGTTATAGTTGCTTCATGTTTTAAGCTGCTTATTTCAGATTCTTTTGCAGTTAAACTTGTTTTCAAATCTTTTGTGAGTTTTTCAAATTTAACTTCATCATCCAAAATTTTCTTTCTAAGGTTTTCATTTACCTCTTTGATGTTAGCAAATGCTATTACACATTTGTCAGAACACAACTCTTTAAGAATTTGAGGAGATACCTTAGCAGCAGCCATCAATGCACAATCACACTTGCACTCACAGTCATCAGATGCACCCTAGGGATCTGAGAGATTCACAACCTCTTCTTCAGGTTTTTCACCTGTAACAACTTCACTAACAACATCATTAGTCACAACATCAGATTCAGTTACCACCTCCTCAGATTCAATCTCATCTACCATAGCCATGAAACAAAAATTTTCTGGTTCATTTTCAGCTTTGGCAACTAGTGCAAAATTCTCATCTGTTAGCTCATCAGGTAGACTGCTCCAATCAACAAAGCCTTGTGTAAAGAAGTTCTGTTGACTGGTCTCTGCAGGAGCAGAGGATGGAGCAACAGTCGTTTGCACAGGTGCTTGAGCAACAGGTGTTTGCACATAGTGGATCTGAGGAACAGTGGTTTGGACATACTGGACAGGAACAGTGTTTGAAGACTGTGCAAAATGAGCAGTGTTTTGCACATTTGGTCTAGGGGCATTATAGGAATTCTGATAAGTGTTGGTCTGTGGTCTTTGATTTGGATAGGTTATCATAGGTGTACCATGTTGACCCCTACATTCCCTAGCAAAATGACCAAACCTATGACATTTATAACACTTGATCTTTGATTTATCCAACCCAACCTTAGATCTGCCAGTCAACCCTGGAAACCTTCTACTAGTTTTCTTGTAAAAATTATTAGTTCTTACACCGAGAAGGGCCAATTGGTGCATAATGTCCATTTCTTCCAAATCATCAGGGTCAAAGTATTTCAGGTCATCATACTCAAAGGATATATTGTCAGATGCCTGGATATCACCACCACTTGCTGTGAAAGCATAGTTTGGTGAATAAGAATCAGAGTTAAAACCTGAGTTAAAACCTGAGTTAAAACCTGAAGTTATGTCAATAAAATGATCATAACTCTGATCCTTTGTGTTTCCAGGCACCTCATCATGACCCAAAAGTGCTGTATTCCCAAACACATAGTCATCAGACACTTTTCCAGAATCCTGGAGCTTCTTTTTCTGGTTAAGCTCTCTTTCATAGGTCAAGAGCTTACCATGAAGCTAGGTCAGTGATAGGTCTTTAAATCCTATTGAGTTTCTCATCACAATAGCAATAGTGTCCCATTTGTCTGGTAATGATCTTAAAAACCTATGGTTCAAGGTTGAATGAGGGTAAGTAAGACCAACCAATTTTAGTTCACTAATTAAGCAATTAAATCTCCCAAACTGTTGAGTTAATGACTCTCCTTTGACATGACTGAATGTTTCATATTGTTGGTTAAGTATTTCACGATTGTTTTCAATAACCTCCTCAGTCCCACCAAACTGTTCTTTCAGTGCATCCCACAACTCCTTTGCACTGTTACAGTGTAACAACCCAACATATATATCATTGGGTAGAGCCATGGCCACAATACTGAAGGCCTTAGCATCTAGCTCAATTTTCTGAAAATCCTGGTCGGAGTAGTTTTCAAGTTTCTTTGGCTCAAACACTTTGGGATCTTCAGTACTCGGCACAGTCGGAACATGTGGTCCGAAGATAACCGACTTCCAACACCCAGTGTTTTGTTGAGCTAGAACATGGCTCATCCGACGTTTCCAGATATTGTATTCAGATCTGACAAGCATCGGTGGCTTGTTGTTCGTGCCAGTGTTATGTGGATCGTGATTGATAGAAGCCATTCTCTGATTTTTCAAAAAACAAAGTCTGTTTAAAAACGGTTGAAACGAAATTAAACTATTACTCTGTTTTCAATCTAACAGACAAACGATATCAATAATTGTGAGCTGATTATTAAATTGATTTGTTAGATCGAATTTAATTGACCAAGCTCTGATACCAATTGTTAGGATCTGAGTTTGTTTGTTTTGATTGTTTAACTAAATATGGTAATAATGAAAAGAAAATAGAATGAAAGTGCAGCGGAATAATAAACTGTAAATCAAAACAAGAGAGTAAATGTTTTCAGATCGAAAGCTTTCATTAATCCAAAAGATTACAATCGTACAATTACTCCCCCTCAGCCTGATCACACAGTGTTTGTCCGAGAGAATGTTTGTGTGTGTGATGTCATAGAACAATACAAGCACTGTTCTATTTATAGACAGAATCAAAGCACTGATGACCTAGGCTGACGTCACCTAAGACAGTGACCTCTAACAGAATAACAAACATAAACATCTGCCTATTACAAGCTACTGTTACATTGAAAGCACTGATATTAAACAGCTGTTGTAGATAAACTCTGATGGTCTTGTATCCACTGCTGGAGCCTAAGTGCTGTTGGTTCCAGCAGTGCTTTGGTCTTCAGTACTTGTATCAGCAGTTGTTCTTCATCAGACCTTTGGTCAGCAGTTGTTCTTCATCAGTTGTTTACTCAGCAGTTCTTTGTATCAGCAGTTGTTTGGATAGAACAGTAGTTAGGGTCAGCAGTCTTTTGGGAGAAGTTGTAAAGACTGTTTATTCAAGGATCAAACTGATAGCATGTTTTGGCTTTCTAATCATTTGTTCTTCTCCAGGTCAGCAGACCCAACAAAAAATATAGATTCATCGGTAAATAATAAATAGTATTTCACGAATATAGTGGGAGTTAAAAAGAGAATATCACATCTCCGGTGAGATGGCAGTGATCTGTGATCTGGCTTTAAAAGGCGTCAAACAATGCTCATTTGGGGTGTTTGTGAAGAAGTTTAAGCTGAAGACGTTAATCTTGAATTAGGAGATAAAGATTAAGATGGGTTATAGATAATTCTTGGTGAATTATTTATTAAGTTTTTTGTATTTAATTAGAGATAATTGTTGGTTTAACTTAGGGCTGGCATAACAGGTTACACGAACTTGTTAAGACACGAAAACGAAACTTGTAAACACGAAAACGACACGAAATCTAATCGTGTCATTTTTTCAAACACGAACACGAACCTATGTATAACAGGTTAACACGATAAGACACGACAAGACATGATAAGGAACACCTAGTAAAATAAGTTAACACGACAAGAGACGACAATACACGACAAGACACAATAAGACACGACAATACATGATAAGAAACACGATAAGACCTGTTAAGAGACGTACACGATAAGACACGAACACGAAACATGTAAACACGAAAACGACACGAAAATAAACAGGTCTTAACGTGTCGACCTGTTAAGGCCAAACACGAAACCTGTTAAAATCGTGCAGGTTCGTATCAGGTTATCGTGTTCGTGTCTAAATTGCCAGCCCTAGAACTAGATAGGTTTATCTAGTTGGTTTATTTTATTATTTAAAATAGAGTTAGAGTTGGGTTAGAATTAGTATGGTATTAGTATAAATAGATGGTTAGATCTATTGTATTAGGTGTGCTTTGGTTGATAATAAAAAGAGCTGTTGAAAACTATGAGACTAACAACTCAACAATCAATAATATGAACAATAAACCAAAGACAAAGAAATAGCGACAAAACAGGTGACAAAACTCTTATTAAACCAACCCAAAGAAGTACCCCCCAATATCCAGAATTCTACAATCGTAGAACTCAAAGAATGATACAAAGTTAGATCCAATAGTTGATAATAATATCAGATAATGGATATGTATAAGAACAATACAAAACAACGACTTACAGATCAAAAGGAAACCCTAATACAATGACAAAGACGATGAAGACCTAATAAGAAATACAGAGAGACTAATTTTAGAGAGAGACAAAGATAAAAGATCTGAATGAATAATAATAATAATAATAATAATAATAATAATAATATCAGCTCGTTTATATATGCTCCTCGAGAAGCTTCCATCAAGTTGCACGAGATACAATTACAGCCACAAGATCAAAGTAATCTCATCCGTCCGATCAAGCCTGTTATAACACCACTTAGACAAATATTATTAGCCCAGTCTTTATAATAAGCCCACTAATAGACAATAAGCCCAAAGATCTTTTATATGGCCCAGAAAGGTTTGAATGAGAATACGTATATCTTTTAACATGTCCCCTTCATTCAAACCTTTTTAAACACATCCACTAGACCAAGTTTTTCACAAAGGAATTCATGTTTTGACCCATTAAGACCTTTGGTCAATAGATCAGCAATTTTTTGATCTGAATCAACCTTTATGGTTTGAATTATACCATTAGAGATTTTCTCCCTAATAAAATGCAAATCTATCTCAAAGTGCTTGGTTCTTTCATGAAAAACTGGATTAGCAGCTATTGAGATTGATGCCTTACTATCACAGTTTAGACAAACTGGAAGTTTGTAGTCAACCTTAAGCTCCTTTAAGACATTTAAAATCCACATGATTTCACACGTTGTAGAGCACATAGCTCGGTATTCTGCTTCAGCAGTAGACCGAGAGACTGTACTCTGTTTTTTACTCTTCCAGGACACTAAAGAGTTACCCAGAAAGATACAATACCAGTGACCGATTTTCTTGTGACTAGACACTTAGCCCAATCAGAATCTACAAAAGCACTTAACTCAAACTTCTCAGATTTTGCAAACTGTAAACCTTTACCAGGTGACAGTTTTAAATACCTAAGAAGTCTTAGTGCAGTTTGTAAATGACCATAAGTGGGTTTGTGCATGAACTGACTCAAAACCTGAACAGCATAGCTTATATCAGGTCTTGTGATAGACAAGTATATAAGCTTTCCTATCAGTTTTTGATATCCATTAATGTTGTCTAAAGCTTGTTCACTTTTACCATGTTTATTGGACAAAACATAGTTTTGTTCAATTGGTGTATTGACAGGCTTACAACCTAGATAGCCAAACTCACTTAATAACTCTAAACAATACTTCCTCTGTGACAAGCATATCCCAGAATCTGTATATAAGACTTCTATACCTAAGAAGTATTTTAGTATCCATAAATCCTTTATTTGAAAATTTGAACTTAGGAACTTTTTAATCTTTTCAATTTCATAAACATTGTTACTAGTGATGACAATATCATCAACATAAACAAGTAGCACTATAAAAACATCTTTTTTTTAGATTTAATGAATAATGAATGATCACAAGTACTCTGTACAAAACAAAACTGTAATAACACATTGGTCAATTTTTCATTCCACTTCCTTGGAGCCTGTTTTAACCCATACAATGATTTAATAAGTTTGCAAACCTTATTATCATTGTTTGAGCTATAACCTTCAGGAGGAATCATAAAGACATCCTCTGTAATAGACCCATAAAGGAAGGCATTATTTATGTCTAATTGAAACAAAGACCAGCCATTTTATACAACAAGACTCAAAACACACCTAATGGTAACCATTTTTAACCACAGGTGAGAAGGTTTCACCAAAGTCAAAACCCTCTCTTTGTTTGTATCCTTTGGCAACAAGTCTTGCCTTATATCTCTTAATCTCACCATTAGCTTTATACTTTATCTTATAGACCCATTTACACCCTATAGGTTTTCTACCTTTGGGTAAATCAGTTAATTCCCAAGTTTTATTTCTATAAAGAGCTTCCATTTCTTGATTCATAGCCTCTACCCATCTTGGGTCATTCGAGGCTTCTGAATAAGAACTGGGTTCAATACTCTAATTAAGACTAGAAACAAAACAATAATTATCACTAGACAAGTGAGAATAGTTAACAACCTTCTCCACTCCATATTTGACCTTACCCTCTACCACATAATCATCAAACTTCCTTGGAATATTAGACACCCTACTGGACCTTCTGTGACATCTGTCACCTTCATCTTTAATTAATTGTCAAATTTAGTCCCTATACTTTTCAAATTTATTAAAACGTGAGTTACTTTTAAATCGTAAATTTAAACGGTTACCGAATGTGTGGGTTTTAGTCGAAACTTACAAAATACAAACTTAATTAATTATTTTATAAGTTAAGATAAAAAGTTTAAGTTCTAAAAAGTTTTGGATTAATTAAAGTTAAAAGTAATTTAAGTTGGTTAAGTTTTATAAAAGAAAAACTAACTTAGTTATACAATATCCTAACCTAGTTAAAACATGAGGGACTAATTATGACAATATCCAAAAAGTTTCAAAAACTGAATATACTTTTTTCCCCATTCCCGTTTTTCCGGCCGGCGCTTGACCGGATCCGGCAGAATTCACCGGCGAGCCATTTAAGGCCTTTTCAACTCATTTCTGGTGCAATTACTCGAGGGGAAATTGTAACCCATGATAAGTTCGGTCCGTTTCAGTCATCAAGGTGTATTTAACGTGTTTATTCGAGCTTTAATTCGATGTTAATATGTGTAACCGTCGAGTTATTGGAGACGAGTGCAACGTCCGTTTTTGTGTAATAAACCTATAAGTAGACCATCCCCAATCGTTCCCCTACCTTGATACGTTTCAAACCCACTATAATATTGCTCGAATCACGTTCTGAAAGCCTAGAAATCGGTCGCAAGTTTCCGGCCATACATGCTTCTTGTTCGACTCGTTTTCCAGTTTTTAAGTTCATGTTTAAGAAGCCATTTTATCTTTTAATCATACATGAACAAAAGCCCCATGAATTCATTGCTTAATCTTGTTGTTATCAGGTTTATTAGAAATGGGGTTAGGGTTAGGGTTTAGATGTTGAATTGGGGAAGAAGATGAGTAGTGGTTATTATATAAAAATAATATGATATCAAATAAAACAACAAGTGAAAGACTTGATCTAGTGGTTGGGAGTACATCTTGTTATCACTAGGACCCGAGTTCGAATCATTGAACTCACGGGTCTGGATATTGTTTTTTTAAAGTTTCATATTTCTTTTAATGTTTATATTATATATATATATATATATATATATACACACTAAGATAACTTAAAATATTCATAATAAATTCATTTTTTGTCCAAAAATCATGAAAATTTAGGTGTAACATCTTGACACCCTAAATATAATTATCACATTTTTAATTTTTGAAAAATAAATTATTTTCGTAATTTTAATAATTTAAATTGTTTTAATCATAATTAATTGATTAAATTCATTTTTAATGATTTTTATCTCAAAATTTTTAATAAATTATTTCTAATTATCATGAACTAAAATAAAAATTATTGGTTCAGAAAACATTTATTTTTATTAATTTTCCTATTTTTAATCATTCAAACATGATCTAATCTCATTAAATCAGTTTTAAATATAAATAAGGTTATAAAAATTATGGGAAAATTATTTTCATTAATTTACATCAGAAAGAATATATTTTCTATAAAAATAACATTTTTGGATCATGTCTTGCATTTTTAATCTTATTTATGCTTAATTAGACATAATTAAACGTTTATTTATTTATACTATTTCAACATCTATTTTATAAATACTTTTCTTATAAAATAAAAACATTTCTTATGTTGGAAAGTCTTAGTTATTATTTGCTGGATTATTGTGTAACTCATAATTATTTATTCATACATTTATTATTATTGTATTTATTTTAATTTAGTTAAAGTAATTAACTAAATTATTTTGCCGTAATTATTCCAAAACACATTTTTATCTAAATATTCAATTGGTAATAGTTATATTACCTAAACCACATTTACAACCTTTCATATATTATTTGTGATATACAACTTTTACATTAACGCGACTTATCATAAAAACTCTAATTCCCCAAAACGACATAGCAAACCCTAATGCCTTAGATCCTAGATACCTTAGACTCTTAAGACGTTTTCCATTTATTAGTATTCTTAAATGTTATAGGTAGAATTCTTCAGAATTCCCATTCTTTAACTCACGACAGCTTAAGTTGGATTTCATTGCTTTCGCAAACTGTGAGTATACTTATTCCCCTTTTTATTTTTACACTTTTGGGGTGAAACATGTACACATATACAAACTTACACATACACTTATACATAATCTTTTATACATTTACAATTCATATACGTGTCTCGTTATCTTTGTGCTTTATGCTAGACTTAAGCGTAGTTTACTTACATTGTATGCTCGAAAATCGTTATCTAGACTTAACTAAAGTTAAGGTGCTCAAATGAACAAATGCTCAAATAGACGTAACTTAAGTTACGGTGCTCAAATGCTCAAAAAGACGCAACACATGCTACGGTGCTCAAATCGTTGTGAAACGTGTTAGGATGCTTTATGTGAATCATATTCATTAGACTTTATTATGTTTGTTTACTACGTGTTTACATAACGCTTTGATCAATCTTGACACATGAATTGTAAATCTTCTCCTTTAAACTTATAATATATATAAACTTAAGTATGCTCACCAACATTATTTATGTTGACAAAATTACTTTCGTACATGTTTCAGGTTTTCTTGATGCTTCACATAGGACTCTGGGCTTAGAGTGAATTTAATCAGTTTAGTTCGTTGAGACATGTAATTGCAATCCTTGTAAATCAACTTGTAATTGCATTTTAGTACCATGAGCTTTTGAACAATCGTCACTACGTGATACCTCAATGATTCCGCCATTGGTTGGGGTGTTACAGATTGGTATCAGAGCCATGGTTATAGGGAATTAGGTTATTAGTAAATGACCTAGACTATAACTAAGAACATATACTTGACCTTATTTGTGTTTATTTGTTTATTTGCTCCACTAACCTTTCTCCTTTATCACCTCTCCTTCTTTCCCCTACCTCTCTCTATTTCTTTCTTTCTTTCTTTCTTTCTTTCTTTCTTTCTTTCTTCATCATGGGCTTTGAGGAGTGACATTTCTTGGGGATAAGGTCTACACTTTGGAGCATGCTGGGTTATCTTGGCTTAAGTTCTTACTCTCGTTTTCATTGATTTTTAGTTCCTTCAAAGTATTGAACTTTACGTGAGAGAACACGTGCAATCTGGAAGGGTGGACGCCTGTACACTGGGTTTTCTGGCATAGGCAAGCATAGCGCATAAATCCGAATCAACCGACGGACTTGTTATGCTTACCTGGGGATTCCTGGAGTGAGTGTCCACTTATAGGCTAAAGCACGTCTTTATTAATCTCCAATTAAGTTCAATTCTTTGAACAGTCAAAGTTTTGTCAAGTTTTATGACTAGACAGGAACAATCCAATGTTTCATTGCTAAATTCTTGATTTCTTGACTTCATGGTGATTTGCTTTATGAGGTTATCTTTTTGTGATGCATTCTTATACTTGGTTATTTTATATGAACACATGTTGCACAATCTCATTTATACTTATGATGATCTTGTGTTGAGTCTCATAGTATTCTTTATTTGTAGATGGCTGGTCGTTATTTCGCTCGTAGTCCTAAGCGTAACTCTCGTCTACAATCTAATCGCTATATTGCGTCACTAGTGGCAGAACAGGTTGCTGTTGTGATTCCAAACTTAGTTGCTGAGTTGAGCCAAAACAACAACACTGGGAATTTTGGAAACGTTGGAGGTACTCGTTGCACTTTCAAACACTTTAACTCTTGCAACCCAACAAAATTTTCGGGGGAAGAAGGTCCGACTGGTCTCCTCCAATGGTTCGAGAGCATGGAGAATACTTTTATTAACAGCGAATGCCCTGATGAACTTCGCGTTCGCTATGCCACCAGGGTCCTTCAAAATGGGGCATTGACTTGGTGGAATGGCGAGAAGCAAAATCAGGGCACTGATGTTGCTTTAGCTTCAACTTGGAATCAAGTGAAGGAAATCATGATCGCCAAGTTCTGCCCTAGGAACGAGATTAAGAAGCTTGAAGCTGAATTTTATCATTTGAAACAGGACAGCGGGGAGAATCTTGCCTATAATCGTCGTTACCATGATCTTAGTTTGTTGGTTCCACATATGGTTACTCCAGTCTCCCGGACAATCGAGAAGTACATTGAAGGATTACCTGACCTGATTCAAGATGTAGTCACTGGAAGCAAGCCCACTACGGTGGAAGAAGCCATTCAACTTGCAGCCTCATTGAAAGACAAACATGTGAGGAAAGGAAACCTGGTTAGGAAAGGAACGAAGGCGACTACTTAGAAAACTACCACTATTGTGGAACCATCTAAAATAGTTTCAGCCAAGACCGCCACCACTTCTGCAAATCCCAAGAAACGAAAAGGTGATAATCACGACCATATAGTTCAAAACCCTATGACACAACCTCCTGTCAGGAAAGGCTACACGGGAGTCCATCCTCAATGCAATACTTGTAGGTACCATCACCCTGCTCACCTCCCATGTCGTAAGTGCACTACATGTGGAAATTTTGGACATTTTGCCCCTACATGTTGGGAAAGCAGTCAAGATGAACAGGAACAACTTCGGATTACTAATGGTAGGGCGTGTTACAACTGTGGTGATCCTAATCATATGTGACATCGATGCCCTGAACTCATTAACATAAATCAGGAGACTGGTCAAAACTGAGCTATGGATGGAATCGTCTTAAGTCGCAAGAATGCTATACCTGTGTTTTCATTTTCTTAATTTTCATTTTTATTTTGTACTCAATCTACGTCATACTCTTAAGCATATAACGTTTGGAGATCTTTTTGCAGTTTATTATGAACGAATCTCAGTTTGAAATCTATCGTGTTTGACTTTATTTTGTGATCTATTGAAATGCATGAAGTTGATAACTTGAATTATGTGACACTTGTGTACTATGTTACAAATCTCCTTTTATCATATTACATGTTTATAGAAAAGAGATCTATTCACTATGCGTATGAACTTGATTGACGATATATGTGCTAGTGTATTTATAGATATGGGAATTTGATGAACGTGAATTTTCAAAAATCATTGCCCTTGCAACATAGTATATAGTCATCTTTAAATAGAAGATATAAATATATATATATATACCAATTTGTGTGTCAGGCTAGTCTTTATGTGAATCATTTTTTTTCTTTCTTTCAATCTTTTTGAGTTAAAGTATTTTGTTGCTTAAGGGACACTTATAGAATCTTAATGTGTTGTTGTGAATTGGTGTTATAGAAGGACATAACACCTTAATGTAAGGTAAATTAGCGATTGCGGTCCGGAACGTAATCATTAATTTACAGGTACATGAGGGTGGTGTGAAATTCTATTTAGGCTGTTGGTAGACAATCAGTACGAGTCCAAAGTATCGGGAGTGTAGTGGGTTAGCTGCGGTACACCCTATATATAAGCATAAACGATACTGCGGGAGCGGACTAGGAGTCTGGCCAAGAACTTACCCATTACTTAATAATTACCTCTTTATTAGATCATTGTCCACAGCTAGCATTTTCGATAAGAACGTTTTACATAATCTTCAATTGCTTTTGTTGGAGCCTTCCTTGTTGACCACCTCTACAGAAAACCTTAAACTTTGTATACTCTTACACTCTCTGTTACTCGAAATCCTGTTGCATGTCCTTAATCAAGTTCTAATCATAATCTTTCTAAAGTAGGAGAGACTGCTTCATCAATGTTTCTGCCCTCACCAGTTACACATTCCCAAAAACCATTCACATTTAAACTCTCAATTTCTTAATGTCGGGTCAACTTTCAAAGATTTTGAAACTTTTACTTTGGGTATTAGACAACTATTTTAAATTTTGTCAAATCATAAATGACAGAAGTTTCTTTTAAAAAAAATCTAGTTAACTTTTACTACGCCTTTTGAATCATAGAAACCTCCACTTGAAATGAATTTCGAGACGAAATTTTCTAAAGTAGGGAAGACTGTGACAAAATTACTTTCGTACATGTTTCAGGTTTTCTTGATGCTTCACATAGGACTCTAGGCTTAGAGTGAATTTAATCAGTTTAGTTCGTTGAGACATGTAATTGCAATCCTTGTAAATCAACTTGTAATTGCATTTTAGTACCATGAGCTTTTGAACAATCGTCACTACGTGATACCTCAATGATTCCGCCATTTGTTGGGGTGTTACACCTTCTAATACTTCCCTCAAGTGGAACAGTCTCTTCATTTGGAGAGCTAACATCATGGTTTACCCTATCTGAAGTCCTGCTATGTGGACTGCCATGCTGCTGACCTAAGTCTACCCCCCAGCAGTCCTGGGAAGATGTCCAGATTGCAAACTAGTCAGCTCATCCTGAGAACTAATGATTCCCCCTTCATCATCGGGAAGGGTAGTACTCTTAGTCATATCTATACCTTTAGTAGTCTCAACTTGATCAAAAAAGTTTAGATTATTTATATTAATATCAATTAAATCATCTTTACTGACAAAACTTTGTTTAAATGGAAAGATTTCTTCATAAAATCTGACATCCCTAGAATACTCAACAGTTTTTTTATTCTAAACACCATAATTTGTAACCTTTTTTTAAAGTTAGAGTATCCTATAAGAACACACTTTTCAGACCTAGTAGACATCTTATCAGAATTATTTAAAATTGTATTAAAGCAAAGACAACCAAAGGTTTTAATATGACTGAGTTTTGGGGGGAACCCAAACACAACTTCATAGGGACTTTTACCTAATAACACTGAAGAGGGTATCTTGTTAATCAGATAAGTTGCAGTTAATACACAATCACTCCAAAACCTGAGTGGTAATCCACTCTGAAACAACAAAGCTCTAGCTTTGTTTAGAAGGTGCCTGTGCTTCCTCTCAGCAATACCATTCTGCTGAGGGGTATAAGCACAAGTTGTTTGGTGAATTATCCCATTTTTATTACAAAAATCTTGAAACTGTTTGTTCACAAACTCAGTTCCATTATCACTCCTAAACACTTTAACTTGTTGTTTAAACTGGGTTTTAATTAATTCATAAAAGATTACTATATTTTCTAACACCTCAGTTTTAGACTTTAACATATAACACCAGACAGTTCTACTGAAGTCATCTACAACAGTAAAAAAGAATCTGTATCCTTCCCTACTAGTAATCCTGTAAGGTCCCCAAACATCTAGGTGAATGAGATCACCTATTTGTTTGGATAGATGATCACTTATAGGGAAAGGAACTCTCACTTGTTTTGCCTTATGACATGTATCACTAGGCTGATGTGAGTCCCTTTGCCCTAGATTCAGACTCTTTCTTAACACAGCTAAAACCTGGTCAGAGGGATGACCAAGTCTATTATGCCATAAATTGGCATCATTAATACTGTTAAAGCAAGTATTATTAACACTTACATCTTTACCAACAAAGTACAGACCATCAGTCTGTTTACCAGTCACCAGAATTCTCTTGGACTTGGAATCCTAAATGAAACAACTTTGTTCATCAAACAAAATACTTAATTTGTTATCTCTAGCTATCTTATGGACAGACAAGAGATTAACACAATAGTCAGGAACTAAGAAGACATCATACAAAATAACACCATCAGCAAGTTTTATATCTCCTATTTTAGTTACCTTAGCACTAGTGCCATTAGGATGTTTAACTAAAATATCATACTCAGAAACCTCAACACAGTTAAACATTTCCTTGTCACTACTTTTCATGTGTTGGTTGGCACCAGAATCAGTGATCCAACCATGACAAATAGCAGCTTTAACAAAACTAGAACAATTTGAAAAAAATTTCAGAATCTTTTCCAAATTAGAAATGCTAGACATACAAGAGAAACCATTTATAAAAACACTCTTACCTCCTGCATTACTTGTTTGAGACTCACTTCCACCTTTCTCACTGATCAGATTCAAAAGCTTTGATATCTGTTCAGAAGAAAAGGGAAAACCAGTAGAACTAGACATAGAAGAACTAGACATAGATTGTTTATCATTTGAAACATTTGAGGACATATTAGATCTAATATTTTGATTAAATCCCTTCCTCCTAACCCCAGGAGGATATCCTACAAGCTCATAACACCTATCTACAGTATGCCTAAGCATATTGCAGTGAGTACATTTAAGGTTAGGATTAGGTCCTCTATTTCCAGATGTTGACAAATTTTGATTAGACCCTCTATTTACAACCCTTCTATTTGTGTTAACATTATTAGTTCTAGTCATGAAGGACACATTTGTTTCTTTAGCACTACTAGTACCAGACTTCCTATGTGACTCTTCCCTAGACACAATAGAAAAAGCATGTTTCACAGATGGCAATGGGTCTTGCATCAACAGATTTGTTCTAACTGGTTGATATATTTCATCTAAACCCATTAAGAATTGCATAAGTCTTATTAACCCATTGAAACTATTAAATTCCCTAGAAGCATCATAAGAACAAGGTGGTAACTGAACAATTGAATCAAACTGTTTCCACATTGTGTTTAATTTGTGATAATACTCAGCAACTGTACTTCCATTTTGACTCATAGAACAAATTTGTTGATGCAAGTTAAAGACAACTGACCCATCAACCTTATCATAAGTTTCTCTTAGGTCTAACCAAACATCCCTAGAAAGTTTTGAAAATACTTGTCCTAAGTAAAGTTCTTCACTAACAGAGTTCAATAACCAAGACAAAACAACTGAATTACACCTATCCCATTGTTTACCCAGGACACCATCAATGAATCCAAATTTATTTTTAGTTTCAAGAACAAGTTTCATAGCATTAGACCACACTTTATAGTTATCAGTTCCTTTTAACTTTAAACTGATGATTGTTAAGGTACTGGTATCACTAGGATGGATAAACAAGGGGTCACCAATGTCAAGCTTACTAATTAAGGTGCCAGCACTAGCTTCACCACCACCACCATTATTTGGTGGTGTTGGATTAACTACTGCATCACCCATACTGAACAATCAACACAACAAAGAACCAACAGAAAACTATACACACAGAAGCAATCAACAGAAACAGTCAATAAAAAAACAAAATATCCAACAAATATACCCTAGAAGAGCGAAGCTGTGTCAGTGTAAGGATAGTGGGTTCATCACTCAAGGGTGCCCACCCAATTCTTAACACAGGAGCCCTTTTATTATCTATATATGTATATATATATATATATCCAGATAATATGTAATAAACCAGAACCACAAAGAAAACAAACAATACACAAGACAGACAACAAATAAGCAAACAAAGACACCAAGTAGTTGGCACTATTACCGGTACACCCTAACCCGGTCAGATTGCCTCTAGACACACAAATAAAAAACAGACAAATGATAAGGAAAGATCTCACCAAGAAGGGGACCCAAGTTAGGGTTCTCCTAACCTCACAACCTGTACCTTCACTTAGGGTACAGTGTTGTGAGAGCAATTGTAGCTATAAACTCCAAAGCTCCACGTCCAAGACTTCAATCCAGCAGGATCAAACCAATAATCCAGAATTGTAAGCCAACAATCGTTGACAAATATTCCAGATCTACACAAATACCAGACAAGAAATAATAGACCAGATCTAGAGAGATCAGATCTACTATATAACCAGAAAAGGTCAAGATCTATAAAGAAGATCAAAACCCTAATAGACGAACAGACAACAACAAACCAGATCTAAACAATACAATAAGACCAGAAGAACAAGACATGCAGCGGAAGACGATCAACACCAGAATCGAGAGCCAATAAGCTCTGATACCATGTTGAAAACTATGA
Source organism: Ambrosia x helenae (assembly GCA_030844895.1). Taxonomy (NCBI): domain Eukaryota; kingdom Viridiplantae; phylum Streptophyta; class Magnoliopsida; order Asterales; family Asteraceae; genus Ambrosia; species Ambrosia x helenae. The sequence continues at coordinate 93,140,113 of CM061223.1, forward strand.
GACTAACAACTCAACAATCAATAATATGACAATAAACCAAAGACAAAGAAATAGCGACAAAACAGGTGACAAAACTCTTATTAAACCAACCCAAAGAAGTACCCCCCAATACCCAGAATTCTACAATCGTAGAACTCAAAGAATGATACAAAGTTAGATCCAATAGCTGATAATAATATCAGATAATGGATCTATATAAGAACAATACAAAACAACGACTTATAGATCAAAAGGAAACCCTAATACAATGACAAAGACGATGAAGACCTAATAAGAAATACAGAGAGACTAATTTTAGAGAGAGACAAAGATAAAAGATCTGAATAATAATAATAATAATATCAGCTCGTTTATATATGCTCCTCAAGAAGCTTCCATCAAGTTGCACGAGATACAATTACAGCCACAAGATCAAAGTAATCTCATCCGTCCGATCAAGCCTGTTATAACACCACTTAGACAAATATTATTAGCCCAGTCTTTATAATAATCCCACTAATAGACAATAAGCCCAAAGATCTTTTATATGGCCCAGAAAGGTTTGGATGAGAATATGTATATCTTTTAACAAGAGTCGAACGAGTTCGTTCAACCTCGTGTGTTTTGTGTTCTATCAAAGGGCCTAATTTTCCAGCAATTGGTATCAGAGCTTGGTACCGGCGGTTTTGAGAGGCGCTTTCCGAGAAGGGGGAGCCCCCCGCCCCCGCGGGGCTGCAACGGAGGCTGAAGACGACAAGAAAAAAGAAACGAGGCATCGAATGAGAAATCGGTGAGTTTAATTTGCTTTAGCAAATACCGAGGAAAACATGGAATTTCTTTCAAAGTAAATTGATGGAAGACTCGGTGAAATATTTTATGTGTTAATTGGTTTACAAAGAGATTGCACATGATGATTCTTGAATGGATTGCATGAACTGGTTCTGTGCTGGATTTAATTAGCAAGGTTCAATGGTTATTGTAATATTGCAAGCATGTCACTTGAGAATAAAAGTGGACATAGATATGCTTGTTAAAGCGTGATGGTCATGAGGATTTTTTTCAAAGGTTGTTAGTAATGTTGGAGCTTTTCGAGATGGAATTCGAGGGAGTTTATGACAGCAATCATTTTTTTTAAACCAACGGGCGTGTCGTAGGAGAAACGAAAGAGTGAGGTGTAGATGCATATATTGCGACTAATGCTATTGGATTGCGGATTACATAAATTTTTTGTTAACAGTCGAACGGTCGAAGGAAGAAAGAAGAACGGTCGAAGGTGAAATTGTAGGGGCGAAGGTGCACAGGGAGGTCGAATGTAGAACTTAGATTATGTATGTCTTGGTTCGACCATGTCAAATGGTCGAACCTGCACATTCGACCAACACAAATGGGCGAATGTGCAGGCCCATATAAGGTCAAGTTGATTTTTGAATTGTAACTTTTGACATTTTGTTTTCCCTCCCTGTGTGTGTTCTCCCTAGGTTTATTATTGAGTCTGTAAAAGTCTTTTAATCATTATAAACTACAATTTCAAGTGTATTTGATTATCAAAGTGAATGAATAGAAAATGTTTATGATGATTTTTGTGTTTTGCTAGTTTTATTATCATATTGTGATCAATTCAGGGATTCCGCACCTGAATTGAACTTGTTTGATCATTATCTTTGTTGTTTAGACGATCCTACGCGCATACAAAGTGGTATCAGAGCCATTTGGATCAAACAACCACAATTTGATAATATTACAGCTGATTTGGACCCAATTTTGATCAAAACTTTCTGTTTTTCATTGATAAACTGAATTTGGTGTTAAATTGATTGATTTGAACTTTTATGGATAAAACTTAAAATTCTCTTTGTTAAACTTGTTCCAAATCCAATCCGAAGCAAAACCTGCTTAAAATCATCAAATTTCATTAACATTTGAAAATTTTTGATCAAAATAACTGATTTTCAAAGAATAACTGTTTTTCAAACATGAAGGGTCGAACCTAGGGAGATTTGGTCGAAAGTGGGAATTTGTGGTCGAACTAGGGATTATTTGGTCGAACGTGGAGTGTTATTTGGTCGAACCTAGAAAGTTTATGTGTGTTATTGTTCATTCGACCTTATTGGGTACATTCGACCAATCGAGTGGTCGAATGTGGATTTAAACGGTCGAAAGTGAACTGAGTTTGTTATTTTCTACATTCGAACTTTATCAAACGGTCGAACGTGAACTAATTTTCACATTCGACCACGCGATCAATCAAAATGGTCGAACGTAGAAACTGTTATAAAATTTTTCTAATCGTTTCGTGTTTAATCATTTTCCAATCGATATGTGGAATTTTCCTACAACACCACGACCTAATACAACACCACAACAGCAGACAACCATGGATCCTTGGTCGGTAGCTGCCCAAAAGTCTAGTCAACCATCCCAACCGATTAACTACATGGCGATGACTAGTTCTATGACCTAACAAGTTGCACAACCACAACCACAACCGATGGCTGATTATTGGGGAGTAGCAGCAGCGGCGGTTCACTCTCACACTACCAACGCGATCTCGACTCTTATTCAAGACTTATCTTCGGGTAGTGGAAGCCGTCCACCAAAGCTTATGGAAATGGTAGACTACAACACATGGAAGACTAAGTTCAAGATCCATCTTGAGGGAATGGGATTAGAAGGAACGGAAGCTTGGCAGATGATTGCTAAGGGCTATGTTGCTCCGATCTTGGAGAACACGGGTGAGCCGATTCCGTTGGAAAATCTTGCCGAGGATGAGAAAAAGAAATTTGCTATTGAGAAGAAGGCGTTTTCTCAACTGTCCCAGGCCATTAATACTGATCTATTACATCAGTTTGGGTCTTGCACTACTTCTAAACAGTTGTGGGACATGTTAAGAAATCGTCATGATGGGAATGAGAAGACAAGGAAGTTGAGGATGGAGGAACTAAGGAAAGAGTTTGAGAACTTCAGCTATATGGGGAATGAGACGCTGCAGGAGTTGATTCCGAGGTATTGTCATTTACTGACCGAGCTTTCAAGCTATGAGATAAACATACCAATGTCGGAGCTGGTGGACAAGTTTGCTGATGCGTTGCCACCATACTGGAATCAACACATCGAGGTACTGAAGGAAAAGGATGCATACCAATACTAGACCATAAATGATTTTATCCAGAAACTTGAGAATAAGGAGATGGAAGAAAAGAGGAAGGCGAAAAGAGCTCAGATTCCTCAGAATCCAGATTTATACCATGGTAATGCATCTTCATCTCTTGCTGGTTCAAGTTCTAGTTCAAATGTTGCTCCACACATTGCGTGCGTTTCTAGCCATATTGAACCATCCAAAGCACCCATCAATTACCTTGCTCAAACGTCATCATATACCCCACTATCATATCCTACTACAACTTTTATACCACCATTTTCACCAATGCAACAAGCAGCTTGTTATTCTGCTAATCTAAACCAACCTCAACAACAATCATATATTCCTCAAGTGAATCAAACCCAGATGAACCAAAATCAACCTACTCAAAGTTCAATTGTGTTGGAAACCTCGAACTTAAACAATGTTACTGTTGAGATTGCACAGCAACATGTAGCATTGGTGTCAGCTATGGTAGCTTCTTATAATGGGCTAGTTGCGAGTCAAATTGGTAACAACAACTTGACCAGTGAAGACTACGCACAGATTGATAAAGAAGAGATGGAGCTCATTGATATCCAGTGGGCATTTGCTAGCGTTATGAGGAGAGCTACCGAATTCATTGAGAAGACCGGAAGAACTGATCTTTCTACTTCCCCAAACACCACATATGGCTTCAACAAAGCCAAAGTGACATGTTTCAATTGTGGTGGGAAAGGTCACTTTAAGAGGGAATGCACGCAGCCAGCACAGTAGGGGAACATAAATCCTTTCAACACCAACTACCAAAACCGTCAAACCCAAAACCAGGTATCATACCAAAGTCCTAATATTTCAAGCTTTCAACCACAAAATACCTACCGATACCGACAAAATACCTCACAAAACAACACTGCTAGACAAAACCACAACACAAAACCAGAATCAAAACCAAACACCACAAAATCCAAACCGAACAATCATTCCTATTTCTACACCAAACACACAAACTCAATCAGATAATCAAAACCAAGCCTTGGTGATACAGAAAGACGAGTGGTTTGATTGGACAGGTATGCAGTTGGGTGTTGAGGAGATTACCACTAGGAATGTGGCATGTGTTGCACAGAAGATGAATCTGGATGAGCCGGTATGTGTTGAAGAGGAGATAGTGACTGAGAAGATGTCTGAAGTGAAAATCGAGGAGTTGAGTGAAGAAAATGATGATTGTGGAGAGAAGAAGTCTGGTTTGATTCTTGATTCGGTGAATGATGTGCCAGAACAGTATGATTCAGCTTATTCTGATGTGGAGAGTGAGTCTGATTCTGAATCTAGTGTTAACTCACTGGATGATAATATCGACCAATTACTTTCTGATGACCCGCAAATCATGCATGGTGGATGATGCTTGTACCAGAATTGATTATTCAAAGTTTTTCGCTGGGAAGGAAGCACACTTTGCACTGATGGCGATGACAGAACCTCCAAAGCAGGTAAATACTGAATCTAATCTTGATATAAATAGTAAGAATTATTGTGGTGCATGTGATCGATTGACATAGGATAATAAGCAACTCAGGGTTCAGCTTGAGAGTGCTAAGATCAACTGTCAATCGTATATGAAAGAAGCACGTGAGTTTAACAGAGTACTTGATGGTTATAAGAAAGATATTTCGGAACTCAAAAAGACTTTATCTTTGAAACAACTAGCCATAAACAACTACATCAATGATTTAGAAAATACAAAACTTGAAATGGCTACCATCAAGTGCTTTGCAGAAAAAGTGAATAAGAAAACTTGAGAGTTATAAGCATATCGCTTATGTTGTTGATCATATCATAGAGGAGCCTTCACAGTCTAGTAGTGCAAACTACAAGGCCGTCCCATCTCCAGTGTTATTTGAAAACCATACTTTACATTCAATAACACCGGAGAGCTCAGTTAAGTCTGACTTGACATCGGATAATGAGTCAAACACTTCTAGTGTGGGAGACCCAAATTCCGATGTTCGACCAATTTTGGGACTAAACAATGAAGGTGTTGTTGCTGTAACTGATGATTCTGATTCTGAGGATGATCAATCTGAGAAGGTGTGTGATATTCCTGCTGAAAATCACATCATTACTGTAACAACCCGACCAAGTGGGGGCTGGACGTTATGACAGTTTGGTAACAGACTTGCACAACGGAAGCAACGATGACTAATATTTAATGTTTTTACAATTTCTAGTCTTAAAATAATAAAAAATACCAGATATAATTATAACTAAAGTCTAATGCAGGGACGAGACGCGGCGGTCGTCGAAGCAGTTGAGGAGTATAATCCACTAGTCGATCCGATCTCTATCCGTACATATCTCTAGATGCTCTAAACTGCAACGCTTAAAGCTCGAGTCTTCTAACATGATAATCTCTAATCCACACAAGCAAGCATATACCTTGTCTTCCCGATCATCCAAACGCAGTACCTGAACACATGCTTAAAAAAGTTTGGGTCAGCAATTACGCTGGTGAGTCCGTATAAGTAGTAAGTGGATCCGAAAACAGTTTATCAGTTCAAAAACAAGTTTACAAGTTCATACAGTTCAATACACGTGATGTACAAGCGACCCCTCAACCCTAACACTAAATCTATCAACTGCCATTATAGATCTACAAGGCATAATATCTGCCGCAACGGTCCGCAGGCCTCAGTGGAGGGTTTCCCGGGCCCAACGTCCCGAGTCCACTGTTCGTGGGGGATTCCCCAAGTAGTACTACCCATATATTAAGCGGCTCACCTCTGAGTTAATGAGTGTCAGTGTTATCCGGCAGCTAGTATCTTGTCACATCACAAAAGTTTAGACACACAAGCATATGTTCACCCCAAAACAGTAAAACAGAAAAAGAGGGGATGGTACACGAAACTCACCTGTCATGCTACACAAAATACGATATTCCAATGCCTCGAGCCTGTTCATGTATTACATGCCAAGTCCTATCATGATCACAAGTATTAGCGCGTGTAACCCATATCGCGGTTACACGTGTGGATGACTAGGACCTTCCGTTGTTTATGTGAGTTTATTCTAATTGTCGAATTATGGTTCCCCTTATCCATTGTCATAAAATATAGTTCTTATTTCGTAGTCTCACATGTCAAGCTAAATGTCTTGTGTCCTATACATACATTGTTTATGTTTATGCCTTATGCTCATGGTCACACCTCTAATATCAATGTCTCAATGTCATTTGTACCATTACTATATCTCAAAGCTATATCTCAAAGCTAAGTGTCATATAACCAAGTTCAAGCGTTATATATACATGTATGTAATTTAGTTTATCACCTATCATATTATGTTTATCTATGTCAACCGACTAGTCCGAATCCTTTACAACTTGGATATCATGATGGTTATGTTACTCGTCTAAGTGTCCAAATACACATTCATCCATCCGTCATATTGATAAACAATGTCCTAATCTATCACAATGCACAAGTTATCTTTTATCTCTTGTGTCTGAATGTTATGTCTCAAGTATCGGTGTTTAATCATCCATTGTCATATTGCTACTAAGTCGTTTATGAAACTAGTCTTATCCAAGTCCATCGTCCCTTGCTATAATAATAATTCTATTAATCGTCTAATGTCTAAATGTCCCAATATATCAATCGTTGCATTCGTCAACTATAACCAAATCATATCTTGTCGTCTATATTCTAATAATAATAGGTCCCATGGTTCCAAGTTTAATATCCACAAAGTTCGTCTAGTGTTCAATGTACGTCCAATATCTCTCTTGTCCGATGTCCCAAACTATTTTTGTTTCCGCATCATCCGAACATGATATGTTTGTTAAATTGTTAGTTTATGCAATGTGTTTACATCTTATGTTTATTAGTTAGTATTAAATAATCAAATTGGTCCGAATACAAGTCAAGGCGCCACTCGTGATAACCATCTCAAATAATATCCTAAACACTAGAAGGGTTCGGGTTTTATACCTCTTGGATTCTTATCAGTTAATCGAGTTGACTGGTCCACCGCTCCTTGTCTTGCTTGACCGAGTCAAGCTGAGTTGACCCAGAACCAAACCATCACCACCGTAACCACCACCTCCAACTCCACCGTCTCCGCTAAACAGTCCACCATCACAATCATCCATCACTACTGATTATTATAAAAGGGAGTTGAGGTGGGTTTTACCTCTGGTATCAGATCTGACCCGATTGGAGCCTGTTACACGAACACCACCAGCGTCGCCTTCTTCCTCCTCTCTCTCTCTCTCTCTCTCTCTCTCTCTCTGCTTCTGTCATCTCTCTCTCTACTGACTCTCTCTCTTCTCTAATCAGCCGCTTTCTCTCTCAAGAAAAAGGGGGTATGTGGTTGTTGTGGTTGGTGCCGCCGGAGACGATAACCGGAGCTCCTCCTCCGGTTCCTCTCTTCTCTAAATCTCTTTTCTCTCGCGTCTCTAATCTGTATGGGAGCCGGATGTATGTGTGTCGGTTTATAAAGAAGGAAAGGGTGAGGTGGTTGCCGTCGTGGTTCGCCGGGGCTCCGCCTTTGGCGGCGGCAGGAGGCCCTCCGGCTCCTTGCTCTCTCTCTCTCTCTCTCTCTCTCTCTCTCTAAGTATAGTTATGTGTGTGTATATGTTTGTGTTTGTGTTTGTGTTGGTTGTTTCAAGCAGGGAAGAAGAGGGGCAGAGTGTTGGTTTGGGTATTTATAGTGGGAGAGTTTTGTTGGTTTTTTATCAAAACCAACCACCACACATGGTTTTGTGTGGTGTGTTGTCTTCCAAAGGTGGGGACATGTGTCCCCCTAAGGACGTGACATGTGTCCCCAAGTGGTGACTAATCACGTCATCTCGGGTCGGGTTCGTTATCGGTGTCGGTCCGGTCTCGTAACGGGTATTTTCTGGACAATAATATTCTTTAAATAATTATTCGGTTTCAAGTTCGTAGCTAGTACTCGCGTGTAATAATTATTCTTATCTTTTAACATTAGTATTTATTATTTCTTTGTCATTCTAATCTTTAGTCATGAAAAATTTTGGGCCCCATGTCCGGGTTGTTACATTCTCCCCCCCCCCCCCCCCCCCCCCGTTAATGGAATTCCGTCCTCGGAATTATTTTCAGGCTATTCTTCTGACATATCCAGTATATTTCATACTCGGATTCAATGTTCGTGTCTCTACATCTGTGCGTACTTAATTGTTTTCTTAATCCCAATCATAATTTAGGTAGTTCCACACTAAGCCTCACGTTACTTTTCGGTTTACAACAAATGGTTCAAACTATTGACATACTAGGGTCTGTTCTTGGTTTGATTCTCAATTTCATTTTTGACGCATCATCGGTGTTTATATATAGGGTGTACCGCAGCTAACCCACCACACCAATGATACCTCGTAAACGTACTGAAAATCTCCCCAAAAACTTGATAGAAAATGTATTTGAAAACGTACCTGGTTGAAAATCCTAAGTGTGTTCCAAAAGTTACTAATTCTTAAAGTCTATGTAGTATGAGTTAAACACCAAAATGTGGTTTAGTCGAGTCTTAGTGGTATCGACCTATGTGTGTCGTGTCTTATACAGGGTTGCCGTCGTATTTAGGTTCACTCCCCCCGTTAGAACCTGCCATATATAATTCTAACATATTTCTTATGGATATCTTGACACTAATCTAGAGACATTATGGGGTGGTAAATTAACGAATCATATATTAAACCTTAAGAATACCTCTTAAAATGATTATTCTTGCATGTTTTTATGCCTATTACTGAGGTTAATCTTATCTATACTATCCGCGATATTTGTTGAATTCTTAAGCCTTCAAAATTTCTATGATACCTGATGTGAGAAATTTGCTAATAAACATGAAAAAGATAGCCATTCATCCTGATATGTTAATCTTAAATATACCTGGGGCACATAATATTTCTTTTTGATGTCCTATATCTTTTCTTCCTGTAGGGTTTATTTGCTATCAATGTCGAGTTCTCTTACTAAACTTCGTCTATATTCTCATGTTCCCATCAAATATTCTTATAACAGTTGCCATATATGTATTTGCTCCCCCCCCCCCCCCCCCCCCCCCCTTAGAACCTACATATACAATCCTAATATGTTTCATTCTGATAACCTATCGTTGTGCTTAAGAGATTGTGAAACTAATTTCAAAGATTTTAACAACACTCTTAAAGACAATATAGGGTAATAAAGTAACGGAACATGTCAATCCTTAATAATACCTTATGAAATGTTCAATCCTAGTTTCTTCAAGTTACTAGATCGAGTAGTCACAGTATGCATACCTCTTGAACATGGTTTATTGGTATTCCTATTGTCGTTTAGGAATCTTCTCTCAGACCTGTTATGATATTACCAATCCGAGACTCTATATTTAGCTCAAATCGATCAAATCCGAATAAGGGAGTCTAGTAATCAAGACTAATTCTACAACTTTTGACTTTAATTATCAATCGGTGGATAAATACATACCATCTTACGATTATTAATGCATGAACTAGAATTATGCAATAATATGGTAAGCAACAACTAATTTGTTAAAATGATACTTATTGGGTTATCCATCTGCAAGTTTGATTGAATTCCACCTTAGTACTTCGGATTCTTTCAAACCGAAGCGCCAAATTTTGGCGAAGTACCTAATTCTCATATTTAGCTCATAACTTGATTAGGAAAATTATTTACACATAGTAATATTCATGTAAATTTATGAACGCATATATATATATACATACTTATCAAAATACGCTAAATTGTATCAAGTTTACCAAGTTCGCGACCTTTACAATAGTAATACAAGTATATCACATAGTTGTTTACGACTTCTAGCATAGTCCATTTCTATGTACTAGTTCATGATCATTACGGTTAACCTTCACAATTTTGGCGACTCTTCGGATTTCTTAGAACTTTTTCGTGCCTGTAAATTCACAATTACATGACGTCAAGTGTAATCGTCAATTTACCTCACGGAATTATTCTAGTAATCTCTGTCGTAGTCATCATTCAATTATCACTCAAGCTCGTATACTAGTCATACTGGTTCTAAGTCCCGGTAAGCATTCTAGTGTGTTCAGGTACTCAAGTCTCGACTTATTTCGTTTCTTACTTTCGTCGGTCTCATATAATTCAAGGCATTCCCTAGCTAGGTAGTCTTAGAGCCTTAAACGCTAAGTTCTCTAAGTTGTCCTGGTGTGGTATAGGATATCTGGAGATATCCTATTTCGCTACAACCGTTGCTCTGATACCAACTGTAACAACCCGACCAAGTGGGGGCTGGACGTTACGACAGTTTGGTAACAGACTTGCACAACGGAAGCAACGATGACTAATATTTAATGTTTTTACAATTTCTAGTCTTAAAATAATAAAAATACCAGATATAATTATAACTAAAGTCTAATGCAGGGACGAGACGCGGCGGTCGTCGAAGCAGTTGAGGAGTGTAATCCACTAGTCGATCCGATCTCTATCCGTACATATCTCTAGATGCTCTAAACTGCAACGCTTAAAGCTCGAGTCTTCTAACATGATAATCTCTAATCCACACAAGCAAGCATATACCTTGTCTTCCCGATCATCCAAACGCAGTACCTGAACACATGCTTAAAAGAGTTTGGGTCAGCAATTACGCTGGTGAGTCCGTATAAGTAGTAAGTGGATCCGAAAACAGTTTATCAGTTCAAAAACAAGTTTACAAGTTCATACAGTTCAATACACGTGATGTACAAGCAACCCCTCAACCCTAACACTAGATCTATCTACTGCCATTATAGATCTACAAGGCATAATATATGCCGCAACGGTCTGCAGGCCTCAGTGGAGGGTTTCCCGGGCCTAACGTCCCGAGTCCACTATTCGTGGGGGATTCCCCAAGTAGTACTACCCATATATTAAGCGGCTCACCTCTGAGTTAATGAGTGTTAGTGTTATCCGGCAGCTAGTATCTTGTCACATCACAAAAGTTTAGACACACAAGCATATGTTCACCCCAAAACAGTAAAACAGAAAAAGAGGGGATGGTACACGAAACTCACCTGTCATGCTACACAAAATATGATATCCCAATGCCTCGAGCCTGTTCATGTATTACATGCCAAGTCCTATCATGATCACAAGTATTAGCGCGTGTAACCCATATCGCGGTTACACGTGTGGATGACTAGGACCTTCCGTTGTTTATGTGAGTTTATTCTAATTGTCGAATTATGGTTCCCCTTATCCATTGTCATAAAATATAGTTCTTATTTCGTAGTCTCACATGTCAAGCTAAATGTCTTGTGTCCTATACATACATTGTTTATGTTTATGCCTTATGCTCATGGTCACACCTCTAATATCAATGTCTCAATGTCATTTGTACCATTACTATATCTCAAAGCTAAGTTTCATATAACCAAGTTCAAGCGTTATATATACATGTATGTAATTTAGTTTAGCACCTATCATATTATGTTTATCTATGTCAACCGACTAGTCCGAATCCTTTACAACTTGGATATCATGATGGTTATGTTACTCGTCTAAGTGTCTGTAAGTCCAAGATCTTCTCTACCGGGTATCAAACAAACAATCGAGTGCGGAAAACAAGATTGAATGTGAAGAACAAAAGATTAAAACAATGAAATCCCTTGTATTGCTGCTTCACCTTGCACACAATCTCTAGGATTGTCTGGTACAAGGTGGTGGCTCTAGAGTTACAAAATGTGAGGATTAATGAATGTGTAACATGTCTAACCCTAAAATGAATCAAACAAAACATTATATAGGGTCCACTAAAGCCTTGGCCCACATGGCCTAACCCAAGTCCATTAACTAAACTAAGCCCAACTAACACAAATAGGCTTAATAAAGACAAGCGTAAACCTACTTAAATATAGCCCAACAATATCCCCCTAGGTTTATGCTGTCTTTATCATGGCTTAGTAGGAAGAATCTTCAGATCTTGATCTTCCAATCTTGGGTTCTTTCTTGTTCTCTTGGAGGTAGCTTCACAACTTTAATCATCATCAGCTTTTGCTTGAACATATTGCTAAAAGAGAACGTGAGAGGAGGATTCTCAGAAGCTCTTTTCTTTGTCAATCTTCTCTTTCAAGCAACTTTTCAGGTGCTTCTTCACTTGTACTTTCATTGTCAAAAGATGATTCACTTCAGGTTCTTCTGACTCAGGTACATCTTCTCAGTGTGGTGATTCATGCTTGTCAGCAACTGGAACTCTTTCATTCTTCATCAACCCCTGTTTCTTGATTTGTATAAACTCTGCAAATTCTCAGAATTTTGTAAGCAAATAATAAATATAACAGAGGGTCCAGTATACACATGAACACCAAGTACATCCGTGTACTTCATTTTTAAAACCTCAAAAACCTGAATTTTGTTTGAGAATCGATCAAATCCTCAAGAATGGTTAATTTTCATAAAAGAAAACAAACAAATTAAAATAAAAATTCAAACTAATTACAATGCATCTTTTTGTTGAGAATCATGTGCAAGAAGATCATATCAGCTTTGTCAAAATGTAACACACCATTAGTATATATGTTCTGATAAACTTATTAAAGTGCCAGAAAACAGTCCAAGACGATTACCAGCATCGTTTATCCACTTAAACAAACATACACATACGTCTTCAAGTCCGATATTTTCTTATTTTCTTAACGTGTGTTAGACCGAAATATCTGTGTGTCCCACATCATGACATACCCCCGCGATCAAGGTATGCACAAAGCTTCTTCATAACAGGTGAGTAAATTGCTGACATCTGTATATTTTACAAGGTCAAGACCATCGGTGATCAGGTCTGCATATATCTGGATGCAACAAAGAGACCAATGGATTCTCGACCAGGGTTAGGGCAAATACCAAATGTTTCGGTATGATCATTGCTTTAGGCTTTTGATTTGTGCCTTTAGCTTGAATTCTCTTTGAGAATTTTGGGTTTTGGCATTTTCCTTATTGCTCTTTTAAGACGTCCTGACTGTGCCTAGGTCAGCATATATCTGGATGCAGCAGAAGGACAGCCAGGACATCCCCAGATGTATCAACAATTTAAAGACCTGAAATCTCAGACTTTGGCAATCTATCAACGCAAGATTTAAGACCATAAAATCATACGCCGATGATGTGTTCCCCACAAACTATACAGTCCTTTATATTTATCATTAATTTTGGACTGAGTTCGTAGTGCAGTCTGTCTGCCAGTACATCATATAATGGATCTGCAATCACACTTGATTTACTTTTCTTTTCGATTTTTAAAGTGTGACATTTCAACAGCTGATGTACTATCATTTCTTCTTTTTCGCACCATGAAATTCTCATTTTCTGAAATTTTCTATTGTTTTTGTATTTTTCTGAGGGTATATCCCCCTAAATTTGTGCTTATAATTGAAAATTTAAAGAACAAATTTACAACCTAAAACTAAGAAAAATCTTTTTGTGTTTTTCTAAACCATTCTCGAATCAAAGACCAATTACGTTCAGAATAAAAAGCATCAGGTTTTAAACGTACTTCTTTCGCTGATTTAACCTCCATTATCTCCTTCAAAGGAAACATACTCACTGATTGAAAATTTTAAATAAATATATAACAGAGAGATGTCACCTGTCATGTGCATGGAACAACCTTATCAACATACCAATGGTCGTCGACAATCCTCCTTGGATGTCCCTGCACTAAGAAAGGAGATTAGTTAAACATTGGTACCCAGGCCATCGCGGTCCTGGGCACTCCTGAAGCGTCAATGTAGGACACTTCTCTCAAGCACATGTCCTTTGTCTCATTTAGACATGGTATTGCTGCCGTTTTTGCTTTCCAGACTTGTTTAGGCTTAGCAAGCGGTGTTGCTACTTTCGGAGTAGCAGCTTTCGATTTCTGAGGTTGTTTTAATTTCTGTGGTTGAACAACCTTCCGCTTGCTCTTGGCAGCATTCCAGTCTCCATCAGACGGTTTAACTTTGGGATTCATGTTCTTCCTTGCCTTAGGTTTTTCAACCTTCATTGGCTTGGAGTAGTAGTTATCCCTAGGCATAACCTTCTGATGTGGTCGATAATAGGGCACATAAGGACGACTTGTGCAGTTCCTTGCAATGTGACCGGGTCTTCCACAGTTGTAGCATGTCTGCTTCTTTGCATATGAAGCATATCCCGGTCTGTTTGATCCCACTGATGAATGTGAGTGATGGGATCTGTTGGATGATTTGTTTGCATGCTTCTTAAAGTTTCTGCTCTGCTTAGAACATCTTGAACACCCGTGTGAACAAGATTGTGCTTGTGATGATGACTGTCCTTGAGCTTTCTGTTTAACTTCAGGAACCTGATCAGAAGAGTTAACACAGGTAGTTTTTCTATGTGGTGGCACATATTTATCGGTCGTGCCATTAACAGATAGCTCAGAAACAGTCTTTTGCACATATGGTATAGCATCTGCAGACAAATTAGATTGTTTCACACAAACACCTGCATTGTTAGTGCAAACAATATCATCCCCCTCAATTTTAACCTCTACTTTTACTAAATCTGCACATGAAGTAGAAGCATCAGTAATATTTACACATTTAAATTCAGGGACTATTGGCTTTACCACACCTGTGCCAACAGTCATGGATGAGGGATCCTCACATTCTTGTTTAATCTCGACTGGCCTTGAGCTCACAGATTCTTCAGATTGTTCTGGCTCAGTCGAGGGTGTGTCATTTGATTCAGCCGAGCCACTTGATTCAGAAACATGTTGTAGCGACTCTGCTGAATTCCCCGTTGACTCAGCTGCTCTAGAGGACTCACAGCTGGATTCACTCGATTCAACTGACACTGATTTCTCAGAGTCGGTTGTTTTGGGTGATTCACATTTGGAGTCACTTTCAAAAGTTGGTGGGGCAGCTGGTTCAACGGTCTGTGGTGCCCTGTACTCTTCATAAATCTTTTTGAATGTTTTCATGAAATCAAACTCAAAGGGCACATTTGAGTCTGATTGGCCGGTCGGTTCAATTTGCTCAATTTTCGGTTCAGTTTCAAAAACGGTTTCTTTTAAGACATTATTCAATTCATTTGTGTCATTTGAAACTGGAACTTCATCTCTCCTCACATCAAAAACTCTGTCAATTTCTTTATTTTTCTCAAAATTTAACGTCTCGGTCTGCTTTGAAGCATCTTGAGACTTGACAAAGGTTTTTGATGGAGCCTGCTCCTTCTTAGGTTGTTTGTTCTTGGGTTTAGAGATTCGGACAGGGACTGATTTAGGTTTGGAGATCTCATCTTGATCCCTCGATGGTCGACTGGTTGGCTCTTCTATTGGAGGACCGTATCCTTTAACAGGCAGAGCCAACAACTCTTCATCCGACATAGGAATTGAAGAATAGTTTTCATTGAAAGGTGGAGGAATTTCCACAAATCCAATTCCCTTATTCCTCACGTCCTTTGGTCTTAACCTTAACTGGGTATTGATCATTTTTTCAACTTTGGGACTAGAGCAATCGAACTTTTTAAAATGAAAATCGGCATTTTCAAATTTAGATTTTAAGTCGATCAATTCCGCGGTCAAAGTATCAGACAGTCGTTTGAAATGTAAATATCGACACTTGTGATCACTCACCTCCTGATGCAAGCGCTTGATATCGAGTTTTTGTTGTTCGACCATTTCTTTATAAGAATTAAATTTCTTTTTAATATCCCAAGTGGCCATTTTCTCGTATTCAAGCTGCTTGTATGCAGAGAGAGTTTCTTCTCTAAAACCTTTAATTTTTAACCTGCATCGTTCAGTGCAACATGATTCAGCTAAAATGTCAGCGTGTACCTCAGATGCGGATGGCACATGGTCATTCAGTTGTGCCATGTAAGCTTGAGCGGCATGAGCGGCAGGAGTAGCAGATGTGACAGAAGCAGCAGGTGTGACAGTAGCAGCAGGAGCGACAGAAATGGCGGGAGTAGTAGGAGCAGCGGGAATGGCAGAACAGCTTGAATCTGAATTCGATGATGGAGCAGCAGAATTGGATGAGCATGTTGCAGCAGAGGTGATGTTATCCAATTCTTTGATAAGTGATATTAACTCGTCTGGCGTCATTTTGGACCAGTTTGTTTCCGAAATGATCCGATTAACGTTCATAAACCAGCTACATGTTGGCTGATTTGGAATTCTTTTCAATGCGTCCAAAAGAATCTTGTTGACCCAACGATTTGTCATCACGATCTCTGCATTCTTCATTTCTGACAGAAGTTCGGTAAATCGGTCAATTAGTGCATCCACAGTTTCACCAACAATGTAACTGAAACCCTCAAGTCTCTGCTCAAACACCTCACTTTGAGAAGACATTTTAATATTTAATTGTGATCCCCCAAAAATCTAGACGTTTCACCAAAATTTTAAGACGAGCACCGGGCGTCCAACCGTAGTCAACAGTAAAAATTAGTACACAGTCTAGTCCACCGTAGACAACCGAATCAAATCGTATGCCGTAAGATCGATCCCCCCAAATTGAGCTTCTGTTAAGAACCCGACAAAACGCAGCAACGGATCTTTCTTATGTTCTTCGAATGATACCGCAACCGAGCCCTTGAATGGCTTCAATGGCTCTGATACCAATTGTAAGTCCAAGATCTTCTCTACCGGGTATCAAACAAACAATCGAGTGCGGAAAACAAGATTGAATGTGAAGAACAAAAGATTAAAACAATGAAATCCCTTGTATTGCTGCTTCACCTTGCACACAATCTCTAGGATTGTCTGGTACAAGGTGGTGGCTCTAGAGTTACAAAATGTGAGGATTAATGAATGTGTAACATGTCTAACCCTAAAATGAATCAAACAAAACATTATATAGGGTCCACTAAAGCCTTGGCCCACATGGCCTAACCCAAGTCCATTAACTAAACTAAGCCCAACTAACACAAATAGGCTTAATAAAGACAAGCGTAAACCTACTTAAATATAGCCCAACAGTGTCCAAATACACATTCATCCATCCGTCATATTGATAAACAATGTCCTAATCTATCACAATGCACAAGTTATCTTTTATCTCTTGTGTCTGAATGTTATGTCTCAAGTATCGGTGTTTAATCATCCATTGTCATATTGCTACTAAGTCGTTTATGAAACTAGTCTTATCCAAGTCCATCGTCCCTTGCTATAATAATAATTCTATTAATCGTCTAATGTCTAAATGTCCCAATATATCAATCATTCCATTCGTCAACTATAACCAAATCATATCTTGTCGTCTATATCCTAATATTAATAGGTCCCATGGTTCCAAGTCTAATATCCACAAAGTTCGGCTAGTGTTCAATGTACGCCCAATATCTCTCTTGTCCGATGTCCCAAACTATTTTTGTTTCCACATCATCCGAACATGATATGTTTGTTAAATTGTTAGTTTATGCAATGTGTTTACATCTTATGTTTATTAGTTAGTATTATATAATCAAATTGGTCCGAATACAAGTCAAGGCCCCACACGTGATAACCATCTCAAATAATATCCTAAACACTAGAAGGGTTCGGGTTTTATACCTCTTGGATTCTTATCAGTTAATCGAGTTGACTGGTCCACCGCTCCTTGTCTTGCTTGACCAAGTCAAGCTGAGTTAACCCGGAACCAAACCATCACCACCGTAACCACCACCTCCAACTTCACCGTCTCCGCTAAACAGTCCACCATCACAATCATCCATCACTACTGATTATTATAAAAGGGAGTAGAGGTGGGTTTTACCTCTGGTATCAGATCTGACCCGATTGGAGCCTGTTACCCAAACACCACCAGCGTCCCCGTCTTCCTCCTCCTCCTCTCTCTCTGCTTCTGTCATCTCTCTCTCTCTACTGACTCTCTCTCTTCTCTAATCATCCGCTTTCTCTCTCAAGAAAAAGGGGGTATGTGGTTGTTGTGGTTGATGCATATATTGCGACTAATGCTATTGGATTGCGGATTACATAAAGTTTTGTTCACAGTCGAACGGTCGAAGGAAGAAAGAAGAACGGTCGAAGGTGAAATTTTAGGGGCGAAGGTGCACAAGGAGGTCGAAGGTAGAACTTAGATTATGTATGTCTTGGTTCGACCATGTCAAATGGTCGAACCTGCACATTCGACCAACACAAATGGGCGAATGTGCAGGCCTATATAAGGTCAAGTTGATTTTTGAATTGTAACTTTTGACATTTTGTTTTCCCTCCCTGTGTGTGTTCTCCCTAGGTTTATTATTGAGTCTGTAAAAGTCTTTTAATCATTATAAACTACAATTTCAAGTGTATTTGATTATCAAAGTGAATGAATAGAAAATGTTTATGATGATTTCTGTGTTTTGCTAGTTTTATTATCATATTATGATCAATTCAGGGATTCCGCACCTGAATTGAACTTGTTTGATCATTATCTTTGTTGTTTAGACGATCCTACGCGCATACACGAGGAGCTACGGAATTCGTTTGATGACCGAAAAGACAGAATAACGGGGTGTTTATTGTCTTTGTTGGTGGTTGATATTAGTGGAATATAAGCAGCCGATTTACAGCGGTTCAGTGGCGAACCAGGACAGTGAGGGTTGTCGACGATTGTTTACGGAGAACGAAGGTTCAGGTCGACCGGTATAACGGGGAGTATCGTTTGGCACGGCAGGGGTGACCAGTGATTGGTTCAGTGGTGATAAACTTCATAGAACTAACAACTTTCAATCCAAGTAAGATCAAGA
The DNA here is from genome assembly GCA_030844895.1 of Ambrosia x helenae. NCBI lineage: Eukaryota > Viridiplantae > Streptophyta > Magnoliopsida > Asterales > Asteraceae > Ambrosia > Ambrosia x helenae. Next base: position 93,158,905 of record CM061223.1, read on the forward strand.
CCCGGTCCTTCCCGCCAAGAATAAGAATGGAAAAACCGGTGTAGGTTATTCTTTTTGGCAGATATATCTGATCGGAATTTGTGGATAGACGGACGGAAGAAGATTCGTCAAAGTGGGGTGCTTTGAATCTTGTCGTGTCTAGAAAGGAAAGTTGAAAATGGAAGAAGCGGGGAGCTTGTTTTTTTTCTTTGATTGGTGGTCAAGAACGGGGTAGTTCTGGTGACCCGGGAAGAGGGAGATGTTAAACTTGGTCAAGGAATTGAAGTTGTCGGTAACAGTGCGGATGTGAAGAAGCGAGTCGAATTCAAGATTAAAGGGAAGAATGAAGACGTTAATCTTGAATTAGGAGATAAAGATCAAGATGGGTTATAAATAATTCTTGGTGAATTATTTATTAAGTTTTTTGTATTTAATTAGGGATAATTATTGGTTTAACTAGATAGGTTTTTTCCAGTTGGTTTATTTTATTATTTAAAATAGAGTTAGAGTTGGGTTAGAATTATTATGTTATTACTTATTAGTATAAATAGATGGTTAGATCTATTGTATTAGGTGTGCTTTGGTTGATAATAAAAAGAGCCGAACAAGTTCGTTCAACCTCGTGTGTTTTGTGTTCGATCAAAGGGCCTAATTTTCCAACATAAGCTTGATTCGTACTGCCACACGCTTGTGAGGAAGAAGGTGAAGTGGGCCCATCTTTTTTAACCAATTACATTTCATTTTTTCAATTTCTTTTTCTTTAACTAATTAAGTAAAATGGTATTTTAATTGGTAGTTGATATTAAAAACATGTGAAACCATTTAAAAAAAAAGAAAAAAAGTGAAAGTTCATGTCTATGTGATAGTGATGTGATAGTTCTTTTTTTACGTGACGGTGAAAAATTATAAATCCATAACACATAGCCTTATATAGCCATCTTTAGGCCTGTAAACGAACCGAACATTTATGAATAGTTAGTGAACTTGTTCGGCAAGAAGTTCGTTTATGTTCCTTTTTAAAATAAACGAACAAACAGACACAAAAAAATTTGTTCGTTCAGTTAAACGAACGAACACATGAACAAACGTTGTATTTATATAAGTATAAACATAAATTGGGCTTTAGCTACTTGTATAAATATAACTAATAAGTAATTAGGTTTTTAGTAATACAAAAGCGTCTACATTTAATATGTTCGTGAACGTCCGTTTATGTTTATTCATAAACTGTTTGTTTAGGTTTTAAACGAATAAACACAAACGAACACGAACATAACAATTTTCTTAATCAAAGAGCACGAACACAAAAATGTGTCCGATTATGTATTCGTGTTCACTTAAAGTTAAATGAACAAACACAAATACGCCTTTGTACGTGTTCATTCAGTTTGTTTACAAACCTAGCTATCTTATATGTTATGTACTTAAAACAAAATACATATGTATTCGGTGTTTACGTGGTTCTCATGGTTTATTATTTAAAGTTGTTTTTATTTTGAAAAATTAAGTCCAAAGTGTCCGACTACGCCTTATGTGAATTTTGAAAACCATTAAATATTTTTATTATCACCCGACACCACATTCTATGATTTTAGGATTGTATACATGATTATCCCTCTTAAAAAAGTGTAGGAAGCTATCGTGTACAGGAAAATTATATATATTAAAATAAAATGCATGGTCGGTGGGGTGACCATGCATTTTAATTTACACCCCCATAACTTTGATAAATATATAAATTTCACCCTTAAATTTCTAACTTAATAAAAACTAAGTTTTTAACTTCATAAAAAATGCACAATACTTTCTAATTTGACAAAAAGCTTCTACACTTTATAACTTCAAATTTTTGACATGTAACACATTCTACCTAAAACCTTGCTCTAATATCAAAGGTAACCCTCTAACTTTGTAAATGTCAATTTGACCCCTTTAGGTTTCTAAGGTTTCGGCCTTATCATAGAACTATTTTCTTATGTTTTTATGTTTTTTGGATGTGTTGGTATACATCCGAGTTCGTCTACGCTTTAAATATTTTTTTTTTTAAATGAGCTAGGCCAATTATAAAATGTTACGTTTTGATGTAAATTTTGTTTGGAAACAAATCAGGTGAAACGTAGAGTCAACTCAAATATAAAACGTTTTCATTCGATGGTGTAAATTCGTGTTACCTATGTTTCTGACATAAACTGTGTTTGGAAACGAGTTGGCTATATAAAGCGGTTTTTTTGACGGTATAGATTCGAGTTACATACATATTCGAGTTATTGTACATTTTGATGCCGCTAAGTTTTGATGCAAAGGTACAGATGGTGTAGTGTTAGGTGGACCCATCACTAAACGAACCAACCCGAGTTCGATTCTATTTCTTCGGTAACCACAATGCTTTAAATCAGATATATCAAAACACGTGTTTTCGGTATGATTAACGCATCACATAACGTGACACTATTTAAAGCGTCGCCGCCGCAACGCGCGGCCTGCGCCAATAATCTAGTTAAAAAAAATAACATGATGACGCCATGTGTATTTTCAGTGACACAATGTTATTATTTTCCTATTTGCGATTTTTAGGATTTTAGCATAACCCACTCTTTATAAGTTTTAACAGAATTATAATATATATATATATATATATATATATATATAGGTCAATTATAAAATGAAAACCCGCTTGAATTGAGAAACCTTCGAAAACCCATGTAAAAAAATATTATTTTCTTTGAAAAAAAATAACCGATGTAAAATACATGCTTGTAAGCGTTTTGGACCAAAAAATAAAAAAAACGCCGATGGGATTTTTTTTTTTAAATAAACAAAGTTGCTAAAAACATAGGTAAATAACTGAAAACATATGTTTTTTTAGCAACTTTGTTTATTTTTAAAAAAACAATTCCATCGGCGCTTTTGTTTTTTTTTTTTTTTTTTGCCCAAAATGCTTAAAACGTGTATTTTACATTGGTTATTTTTTTCAAAAAAAATAATGGATTTTTACATGGGTTTTCTTTCTCAACTCAAGAGAGTTTTCATTTTATCCTTCCCATATATATATATATGGTAGAGTTCCTGTAGGAAAATTGATTTGTGTAGGAAGTGTTTTCATCCATTGGATCTAGAGATGGATTGTGGAGATTAAAAATATAGTTGTGTTTAGAATCTATTTAATATATTATAGAAATTGAGGGTACGATCGTCCATTAAGTGTTTTAATTAAGGGTATGAATGTCATTGTGTTAACGTATTATGGAAAGTGTTTCTCTCATCTCCTAATTTCATGCTACCCACATTATCTTTCCTCTCTTAATTTCATGCTACCAACATTATCTCTCCTTTCTATTTGTAAAACAAATTCACACATTTCAGACATGCAAGAAGATATTATGATAAATATCTACCGATATTATGATAAAACACTATTGATGTTAACCTGTTTTGAAATGTTATACTTCAAAACACTACTAATATTATGATAAAACACTACTGATGTTATAATAAAACACTATTGATGTTATGATAAAAACACTATTGAAAAAACACTAATGATGTTATGATAAAACACTACTGATGTTTTGATAAAACACCTCAAATGAACAAATAGAATTATCAACAAGTCAACAAACAAAACAATTACCTTACAAAAATTGGGAAAAAAACGCCTGATACATACTAACTAAAAGCCAAAAAAAACCTTGCGAATCGTCTTGTAAAACATCTGCCATATCAATCTATAATTCGTTTCTAGAAAAAAGGGTGTTTCCTGTTATAATCATGTTTCATATGAATTAATAAAAAAAAAACGAACTGCAAAAAAATTATAGAGAAAAAGATCGATAATAGAGATTATAGCAGTTCAGTGTTATGAAGAAAGAACAATTCTTTTATTTGTAGAAGATATGCAACGATTTTTTTAATATGATTTTTTTTTGGAATATGATTAAATTAGTTTGAATTTTGAACAAGTTATTTTAGGATATGATTAAACATCATAAATATCCAGATTTTAGCTGCTAAATTAGTGGGTTCAGAATAATTAATAAAATGGACAAAAAGTCTATAATGCCATTCATCTAAAGATTTAATCAGATTTGATTCAACGGTTGAAAACACTTTCTACACAAAACAATTTTCCTACCGGATCCTCTACCTATATATATATATATATATATATATATATATATATATATATATATATATGTGTGTGTGTGTGTGTGTGTGTGTGTGTGTGTGTGTGTGTGTGTGTGTGTGTGTGTGTGTGTGTGGTGTAAGGTTCAATGGGGAACCTCAAAATAGTTGGGAATTGAGGAACCATGCATTTAACATGTTAAATATAGTTTAAAAATTCAATTCAACATGCAAAAAAAATATATATATTTTTTTAAAATTTCTTTCAAGCTTTTGCATATAAACATATATAGAAGTTATTCCAATAAAAACAATTAATTTTTGTAAAACATTTTTTTTTTACCTTTTTTAACTAATTTTAAGCATTTTTTTAATTATTTTATTTTCCGATTTTTTTTTTGTCAAAAAAGCTTCTACATTAATTTATATACAAAATCTCTAATTAAACTTTTTAATAATAATGCTTTTTTACATGTTAAATTGATTTTTTATGATATAATTAACATGTTAAATGCATGGTTTTCCAGTTCCCCACTTTTTTTAGGTTCTCATTGAACTCACCCCTGTATATATATATATATAGGGTTAGGATCCGTTGAGAACTCGATGAGTTGTGAGAACTCGCGAGAACTCGACGTAAAATGCAAAAAAAAATAATTTTTTTTGCACACTAGTGTAAAAACACGTAAACCCCACTGTAATTTTTTTTTATAAAAAAATACATCAATTTACACCAAATTACACCGGTGTAAGAGATTTTTACCCCATACAAGTATATTAATATTTTATTCATTATTTTATTGTCGTTTAATTTTGGAGCACATATTCATTTTTTTATTATAATAAGTGTGTGGTTATAAAGTGAGTTCCTAGGGTTCTCACAACTCATAAGAGTTCTCAAATGATCCAGATCCTATATATATATATAATATATATATATATATATATATATATATATATATGGATTAAATTAATTTAGCTCTCACCCATATGTGAATTTTAAATACTAATGTGATTATTTACTTTTACTAAAAGTAGAAAAAGAAAGATGGAAGTGTTTTGTACTCAGTAGGCATCATTGTCAACCACCACAACAATGGTCCATCTGACCACCATCCGACCACCAAGTTCATCGCTCACCCTACATGGAAAGTGACCTTTCTCTAGAACTTCAACTATGTATTTATAATTTATTGACTACTATCTCTCACTTTGTTTCTATAATTTTATGTAAATTGTGTCTTTTCTACCTTTGTGTGTATTGTTGTATACATCATCGCCTAATAATGCTCACGTACAATATTAATAAACACGTTATGCACAACTTTTAAACCCTAAACTTCATAGCTAACACAACGTACTGACACAATGAATTTGACCCAACTATACAAGGTTTGTTATGCCTTCGCAAACCAATGAAAAAGAACAAAATGAGGAGTGTGTTGTGGTTTAATGTGGATGTTTAACACGTTGAATTTGCGTAGACACAATATTGAACACATAACAACTTCTATGTGACGGTCTCTAAAAGAAAGTGGAAGTCAAGTTCAATATGATTTGTATGGACATGAAACACTAAGTTTGCCAATCATATCGTAATCTAAGGTACATAAAGGGGGGAACACAATTCAATTTGTAAGAAGTGTTGGTAAGTGATTTTAACAACCATGTTAAGGGTTTTTCGTGTTGTTTTTCAATTTTATAAATTTGTGTATGTCGGTTAATAATTGTGATACTTTCTTCACGGATTTTAGCTTCTTGCTAGCTCTTTGATGGAATAAAAGTTTCACGTTAAAAAGCACGCACACACACAAAAGTATCATTCTACTACATCAATTTGAACATTATGGTACACAAAGATTAGCTTTTATTTCGCTTGAAGATTTTTACCTTTTTGATGCATTATTCTCGATTCATTGCTTCTGAATCACAAAAATTTTATGATACACGAGGAGTAACTTTTTTAATGGTCATCTACATGATACCCGAAAAGTAACTTTTTTGATGGTCATCTTCATTACTTTTAACTTTCTAGTGCGTTATTCCCACTTCAATTGTTTGGTATCATAAAACTAACATTATGATACACCATGATATGGTTTTCGTGGGGTGTCGAATTGTATTGAAAGGGTTGAGCTCAGTGATCATGCAAGTGGTATTAGTAGCTCTGCTTCCGAAAAAAGTCCACCGTAAAACAATGTCTATATGCGGCTCTCGGGCATTTGACCGGCAAGACGACTATTTCGATGAACGAGGTGTTTCTTGCGAATCAATGGTGTAAATTTCTTACACGATATGAATCACACATGAAATTCGCAGGGTTTGGGTTTAATCTAAACAAGTTCGGGTTACTTTTGGTCAAACATGTGAACATGTTTAGCTAAATGTGTTGCATTCGTGTTTAGATTTGACCAGTTAACCCACAAATCTGAACCAAGAAACCGCCATAATTATTTCAAAACGTAAAGTGTTACAATTGGCATAAGTAACAACCATGAAACTTAGATTTAGGTTTTGAGAAGATTACTTATTTGCATAGCAGAACTTACATTAATTTATTTACGTGAATATACATAAAACATACTTTTTATAATGTTAATATTGTTATTGTATGCACTCTAAAACTATTCGATAAACAAAATATGGTAAAGGTAGATCAGATACCAACGTCATTATTTAGCTTGTATTAAAATTTATTTCAAATTAACAATTAAATTATATCTTTGTTAAAAGTGTCTTTATAAAGTATTACCGGTAGGAAACCCGTGTGCTGTGACAGGACCGTTTAACCGAACAAAAATTAGACATTTTTGAACCACACGCATGTGTTGCGGCATAATAACAGTATTGATACAGTATATTATCACATGGAATTATGTTCATCTATGCTTAGATGACTTGTATATTATCACATGCAATTATGTTCTAAATCCGATTTGTAACAGTATTGATACAGTACCATAACTTTTACATTATCTCACATAGTTATGCTTTAAACCCGATTTGTTATGATAAAATTAATACAGTTTTTTTTATGAATTATTTATTTCAATTTTAACATACAAATGGTGTATTACTAAAACATATTATAAATATACAAATATGTGTAAATCAGAAAGTAGCCAAAATCACATCAGATTAAGTCGTAAAATTTTGATTTGAATGTGTCAACTCACTAACTCAGTACCATCATAGAACCTGAATATCCAATATAAAAATCAAATGAAAAATCGTAAAATTTTGATTTGAACGACCATGTTATCAATGCAAGTTCCATAAAACATTTGCATATCAAATTAAAATAGAATAACTGATCACATCAGTTGCATACATATAATAAAACCATCACAAAATTTTCTCTAGCGAGTATGTCCAACGACCACTATTTGAAGGATGGTAATTTCTGCAATAAAATACAAACATTTAAATATAAAAACTATAATCAATAATTAATGAGTACCAATAAACATTTCCCACATCTAATGTAAAGGGGATTCCAAATTCAGTACCACAGTAAAAAATCACAAAGAGAAAAAAGAAATGATCTTTAAAGCAGCAGTGTCTCTAGATTCTCTATGTAGCCTTTATACATTTTTACCATTAATGGCACATAATAACACCTTACCCGGCCCATGAACTTTGTTAGCATTTCATCTTGGGGGATATTATTTACACAAGAAGGAAAAGTTAATTTTCACAGCCCTCTACGGCTCGTATAGGGCTCTACGGGCCGTAGAGGGTGTCAGTGTAATAAATGCTCAACCCTCTACGTCCCGTAAAGCCCTCTACGGCCCGTAGAGGGGAGTTTGGTGGGGTTCATTTAAACCCTATACGGGCCGTAGAGACCTCTACGGCCCGTAGGCAGTACGAGGTACGAGGTGATTGAATGAAGTGTCTGACATTCAGTGTGTCAGTCTGAAAAGTCTCTGAAAAAGCTAAACCTATACTTTAGGGACCAGCACGCACGAGCCCGTGACGTCCTCCCAGCAGCCCGACACGTCTTCGCAGGAGCCCGGGACCGCCGCCGACTGACTCTACGATGTTTTATTTCTGATCATCTGATGTATTTAAACAATCTTTATTTTGAACGCCTCTGTTAACTTTTAGTTTTATTTTGTTGCGTATATAAACGATTAGTTAACTTTGTGTTTATATTGGTTTATTGGTTTATCGTTTATATCGAGACGACGTTTGTGTGATAATGTCCGCAAGATCGAACCTCGTAGAGTTACTGTTATGTTTTTTTAGCCTTCTACGGCCCGTAGAGGTCTATACGGGCCGTAGGTCACACAAATCAAACTTATCCTTCTCATCCTTGCCCTCCATTCTGCTAAAATAAGTTTTGATTCTTCTATGGGCCGTAGGGACCTCTACGGCCCGTAGGTAATCATTACCAATGATTGACAATCATTCAATCATTGTGATGATTACCTACGGGCCGTAGAGGCCTCTACGGCCCATAGAACAAGAAAAAATGTGGTATACGGGCCGTAGAGCCCTCTACGGCCCGTAGAGGGTTGTGTGGATAAAAATTTTGCTTGTGCAAATAGTGGGAGCCTTCATCTTTCTATTTAGCTTTTAGTTTAAACCAAACAATTTATTAAATGCTTTTTCTTGTATACTTGGTTGATTCGGTCCATTAATCCGACAAAAGAAATGTATTTACTTGAAACTGGTCAAATGGGTCAAAAGTCGTCAAAACTGGTATTTTGTTCAAATATCGGATTATTACCAAGTAACATAACTTGCATACTTCAATTTCACACTAAAAATCAATAAAAAAAATATTAGCAACTCTCGACAAAAACATTTACAGGTCAACTCAGGGGCGGACCTAGGCCTGCCCAAGGTGGGCGGGCGCCCCCCTTTAAAAAGAAATTTTTAGTGTTATACACGCGCGTTAATTCCGTCCGCACCCCTTAAAAAAATTCAATCGCACCCCTTGACTTTTGAAACCAATGTTTTCAATCACAACGAGAAGGTATATAAAAGGAAGCGTACGTCGAGAAGTAGATGAAGGAGAAGCGGAGGTTCACCGGAAAATATAACTGGAGCACTTTAGGAGTTTAGGTAAAGAAGAAGAAATTTGCCTTCCAAAAAAAAGGTAAAGAAGAAGATAATAAATAGGGTGATGGGGGTATTTTCGTAATTGAGCTACTCTATTTTTTTTTGTTCGCCGCTTCATTGGGGGATTAAGATTTTATTTTCTAAATTAAAGGTTAGCAGTCATGCTGATTCGATGTCCATTTCGAGGAAAAGTATCATTGTTATTATTAGGCTATTTGGTATGGATTAGGGGAAATGTTTCGGGAGATGATGTGTACAATTCCCCTGAGGGGAACACCCCCCCCCCCCCCCTTAAGAATTTTCGGTGAGTTAGGGGAAAATTCCCCCTTCTTCCCAAGTGATTTGATTGGCCAAGTTTTTTTTTTTAATCAAACTTATAGTATAAAAAAATGAAGGGGGATTGGGGGAATACCATTTCCAAACTTTGGGGGAGAAAAAGGGGGGAAAATGAGGTGGCGATGATGTGGCATTTGGGGGAGTTGGGGGAGTTGGTCTCCACACCATATAGTCTTATAGTTTAAATTGAAGTGAGGTCATCAACGGTTGCCAGCCCGCGTAAACACGCGTTGTGGGACTTGAACCCGCGACCACCCGGGCAGAAACCCTAAGGAAAACCTTCCTACCTCTCCACAAACCGGTCTGTGGGTTATTGCCAACTGAAATACCACTTGTAACATTATAATATACCTAAAGACAAAAGACTCTTCAATACTCGATGCGATGCAATGCAAATGTAAGGACATTTATTTAAATTAATTTTGGCTTTTCGTTTCTTTTTGTTGATTATATAATTTTATTATTATTATTTTTGCCATATGAGTCGACTCGACCCGACTTGGGCCACCTGATCGATAAACGACCCAGGGGCTTAGAGATTCCGCACCCCATAAAAACAATTTTTGGGTCCGCCACTGGGTCAACTCAACATTTACTAAGGTTACCCATTTGGCCCGTTGCCCAACCCGACCCATTTAACCACATAAATTTGTCACTTCATCAACAGCCTGAGCACTAGCAATAGTCATGTTTGACACACCATTAACCAACCCAGCCCAACCAACTCAAACCAAAAAAATCAACAGTTTTTAAATTATCACACAATAAACTTACTTTGACAACACATTGGTTATTCCAAAATCATTACCTTAATACCTGGTTTTTTAAACCACTTTTGGCTTTTTGAATATTAAATTACCAAGCTACCCATATTTTACTCTTTTTTGTTTAATTACATGAATAAGCTAAGACAAGTTTTTTTTTTAATAACTTATTAGTTTTTCCCACCAAACAATCTAATCCAAACACTTTTTTAAAAATACTTTTTAAAAAGTTATAGGTTAATAAACACTTTAAAAAAAACAGTGGTGAAGCTTGACTCGAAGGTTTGGGGGATCGGAAGTCACTAGTTTCGAGGGGTCGAAAACCAGTTTCGGGGGGTCGAAACCCTATATTTCCAAAATTTTCTATACGAATACTATATAATCGGAACTTCTACACGAAAATTCGGAGGGGGGGGCGGCCGCCCCCTCCCGCCCCAACTAAGCATCGCCCCTGAAAAAAAAAAAAAACACCTTATTATGCTCAATAAATAATTTTATTATTTAATCTGTGTAATATACGAAACTATAACCTAATTAATAATAAATCATGTAGTTAGAGAAAGCTTATAAAATGTACAATGTTAATACATTAAAAAAAAAAACTTCTATTTTAGAAATACATTACTTTACATAGTTGGGTTTGTAATTTCATTAAAAGAAACAAACTTTATGATTTGGCTTTCTACACATCATTCAATCCCAAAGTCATCAAAACTTTATGATGATTTTGTGGTTGGTTCTATTCATATTTGCTTTATGGTTTTCATTAAGTTCTTTCAAACATGTAATTATAATAGTATCATATCAACGCACGCGTGGGCATACATGATCACATAAAAGACCCCTCCTTGTTTTAAAAGATTGAAGGTTTATTAATAAGACTAGTTTTTATCCCGGGAGCGTCCCGAGTTAAAATATCTAATATGACATCTATACATATAATAAACCAAAGCCATTTTGATTACATGTCATAATATTATGCAATCTCTCTTTTGAGAGATGCCACATAGGATGTGATGTGACAACTCTAAACCAATTAAAAAAAAAGAATAAATATGGTTTAAATATTATTTAACATAATCTATTAAATACCTAATTTATTAAATTTAAATATTAAAACTTTATTATTTTCTCTCTCATGTTTACTCTCATAACTTTTAAACTTTAATATCTTTCATATACGAGATTTTTTAAAGAAAAAAACTACACCAAATTAACGAGCGTTTTATTATCTTTCCAACGAGTACCATAGTGCTATATAAAAAACGGAGAAAAAAAAACGACTATTTTTTGTAACCCGACAGGTATTGTGTCTTTTAAACGTTAATATCTTTTATATACGAGATTTTTTAAAGAAAAAAATTACACCAAATTAACGAGCGTTTTATTATCTTTCCAACGGGTACCATAGTGCCATATAAAAAACGGAGAAAAAAAACGACTATTTTTTGTGTGGTGGAGGAGCGTCCCGGGTTGAAATATCACTATGGTACTCGTTGGAAAGATAATAAAACGCTCGTTAATTTGGTGTAAATTTTTTCTTTAAAAAATCTCGTATATAAAAGATATTAACGTTTAAAAAGTTATGGGATAAAAGATTAGAGATAAAAATCTAAATTTATTTTTAAATTTTAAATTATTATTTTCCTAAAATAAAGCGCTTGCCACATGAGATGACACATGGCACACTCAATGAAGAGAATACCCTCTTTGAATGTCATGTCATTAAAATGGCTTTGGTTTATTATATGTATAGATAGATAATTAATGACTTGCCAATATATGATTAATGATTATTATTATTTATTTTAAACAAATCTCTGTCATAAATTATCATATTATTATTTTAAAAAATTCATGGGTATCACCTAATCCCAGGCCCGACCAAAAACCACAATTTTTTTTTAAACTAATCCTAAACCTGACACAATACTTGTCGGGTTACAAAAAAATAGTCGTTTGTTTTCTCCGTTTTTATATAGCACTATGGTACTCGTTGGAAACATAATAAAACGCTCATTAATTTGGTGTAATTTTTTTCTTTAAAAAATCACGTATATAAAAGATATTAACGTTTAAAAGTTATGGGAGAAAACATGAGAGAGAAAATAATAAAGGTTTAATATTTACATTTAGTAGATTAGGTATTTAATAGATTAAGTTAAACCATATTTATTTCTTTTTTTTTAATTGGTCTAGATTGCCATATCACATCCTATGTGGCATCTTTCAAATGAGAGATTGCATAAGAGTATGACATGTAGGATTAATCCCTATGTAATATATATATATATATATATATATATATATATATATATATATATATATATACTAGTAAGAAGCCCGGGCGATGCGGCGGCGCCGGAAATTTACAATGCAATATTCGTTTACTGTTAGTTCATCAATTCTCTCGTGATGTATTGTACAACAAGTTTGTTAGTTTTCTTATTCGTAGCATTAGTGTGGTGTATAATCTCAATTAAATAATAATAACAAAGTTCATAGCTAGTGTGGCTGATGAAAAAATATCAACGATTGATGCACATTTATGTTTATTTGGCAATATATGATGATGTAAGTCGCAAAATAAATGTATAATCATAAAGCTTTTAGCTACCTTGAAAACTTTAAATGCCCATATTGACTCAAAAATCAGTAATTTGCTTTGAAAATTTTATGGCTATAAAACAAGTTACACGAACAGAGGTAACTCCTTTGTTTTTGTTATAGGAAGTTTCATTTTTGTCTTTTTTATTGTGATTTTGGGTTAATACAAACAGTTGCTACTTAAAGCTATATGGTATAAAAGTTTTTAAATAATTGTAGATGTAACAAAAAAAATATACAATAAATAAGTACTCTGTTAATAAAAACTTGATTAACTACAAATTAGAACATATACAAAACATACTAACAAGAGGCATTTAAGGTATGGGCAGACATTACCGAATATTACCGAATACTTTTATAGGCCAATAGACCAATCTAAACATGGTAATATATATGGTTGGTGATCAAATAACTTGTACTTTTTTACACAATACGGTAAGTGAAAAGTGTGATTTCATAGGAGAGACTCTTGTTTGAGCTTTGGATTAAGCAATTCCCATTTCTTATGTTTCATCATTTTTCATCAAAGTCTGCCAGCTGAGCAATGGGGTAGACAAACTTCATATACATTTTATAGGGGAGCAGTCTGCCATCTACAAAGGGTGAGCAGACCATTTTTGTCTTGTTTGACCATATTCATCAGCTATTCAAGGAACTCTTGCTGTCTGCAGAGGTATTTCGGTTCCTGTGAAAGAGACTTAAAGTAAACAATACAGATAAAAAGCCAAAATGGGTATCAAGGATGCTGGTAAAGCAAAATTTGAGAAAGAAACCTTACAATACATTTAAATTTTTAGGTATACACTAAAATAAATATAAAATAGCTTAAAAGTAAAGGTACCAGGTTGGTCGCAAGCGGTCAAGAGTAGTTCAATGCAAAATCCAACTAAGTCATCTAATTTATAGCATCTTACAAATATAACATAAGAGTCTAAAGCCCGCAACAACAAAAAACTCAATAAATTTGAATAATATCAATAAATAAAACTATTTTGTGGCAACCCTTGTGTCACTATACTAAACCTTATTCGTTGTATCTAATATATTATGGAGCATTAATGTCATGTTGTTATTTAGGAACATGCATAACTCACAACATTCCATATATATGAACCAGGTTTATGCACATAAATAACATTAATTCAAACAATTCCAAAACTTTTAATAATAAGAAGAAATTAGGACTTTGCTGGAAACCTGAAGACCAGCTCGGTTAGATGAGAGTCTTCTAGGTCAATTAAAAGCCCAGTTTTCCTACTGACCTACATAATATGTCTGATAATCTATGCAGGACCCTCGTTGTGTTTAGAGTGTGGGTGCGCCCATAGTTTGAGGATGAAACAATTCTCAACATTGAATTCTTTTCTCACCTGTGCATCTTGTGTTTGCGACCACACTTGCGATTGTTCTTGGGTCTAGACCCTGATTAATGCACCAATCATGTACCTGGTAATCCATCAGATGTTAGGGAACGCCTGATGAGTAATGGAGGTTGTGGATTCATACAAGCATAGGCTTTCGGAAATGATTAGCCTAACATGTCTACAAGTTAAAAGAAGGGAAATCATTATAACAATTAATAGATATGATAACAAGTCTTTTGATACAACAATCACTAACAAAAATAACTGAAAAGTCTTGGTATAAATTATTATTTTTGAAAAAAAAATATACATTCGTGGGCATAATCACACACGTGTATGGGTCACATTCGGCCATGTTTTAACTAACACGGGTCAAGCTAAAATTTTAGCTTAAAGGGAGCCCGTCAAATGGGTTGACGTGGCATTGTTTTTATTTAAATATTATTGTTTTTGAAAAAAAAAACTACAATCAGTATTTCTCGCAGACATTTAGGTCTAGAGGTGTGATCTGAACTGCTACAAGTCGCATTCCGGTAAATACGATAAAATCATATGAAAACAGAAAACAGCATGCTAAAAATGAACCAAAAATATACTCTACTAATGTGACAAGTATTTTAGCACTTAAAAAAAACCTCCATGAGAATTTCTGACTTGCCAACAAAATCGAACGTCAAACTAAAACTAACATTAAAAAGATCATGGAATTATAATTATTAAAGCACTCGTAACTACAGGTGTATGTATTCCAAAAGCTTAAACATGATAAAACAATAAGCTGCCACAAATATGTTTTTTTACCAAGCGAGACCTTAGAAACAACATGTAGCGTATGAATGCACTGATTATAGCGTCTTCACAATTAAAATACCCAGGAAACAATTCATGTTTACCTTTAAGGTCATGCATCTTTTCATGCTCAAAATATATAATGATATCAGACATTTAGCAGAATCATGCACCTATTTTTGGTTCCTATATCCACCCAATGTTTAATAAAATGTATGATGGAGCTCATAAATCATAATATAGTGGAACAGATCAACTATTAATCAAGAATCTATAAAATGCCATTCTAAAAAAAACATCACAACAATGACAAAACAGAGGATATAAATATAAAATGGAAGTTAATAATTCATAACAATTACTAAGCAGCCAAGAGGTCCATTTGTACTGAAAAGTGACCAAAAGAGGAATTACGGACTTTATTTTGGCCGGATTTTTCCATTTCTTATACAGAAAACGCAATATACAGCTGCAAACGCAGGTTTGATTTCCTGGTTCTCCCAAAAGTAAGTTTTATACACACTTAAAAATTGAAATTTATCCATTTTTATCCAAAAGTCGAACCCCATGCCCTTCTTCAAGATTGTAGTTTAGTGTTAGAACTATAGCGACATCAATCAACCAAGGGTGACACACCAAAGGTATCAAATAGGACATTAGAGATAAATACCACATGCAGGTTTGCAGATAAACTCATTTGACTTACTTTTATAATTTGTATCCTTACAGCACAAGTCTGAAGCCCTTTGACAAAAAGTCATCTTTCTTTTTCCTATTCTTGTCATCATTTTCCACTTTCTTCGCTACATTTTGAGACGTGTTACCCATCTTCACCTGAACAAGGCTAGCCGTAAACGTTTCAGTCACAAACAACCTCGGCATGCCAGGAACCTTAAACCTTTTCACCGTCTTATTATCAGGATGATACCAATAAAGCATCTCAAAATTCTTCTCCAAAAGCACTCCACGACCACTTTTGAGAGAGAGGGGAAAAAAGGTGTGTCAACCCTATCCTGCACGCTCAGGCTTTAATTCTTGTAACAACCGCCCACCTCCACAATTGAAACATTTCAAGGAAAAGGTGTGAGAAAACATTGAGTAGAAAATAAAAATTAAACATATACCTAGATGCTATCGGAAAATAGATCAAGGTCAAATCTTACCGATCTACATCGGTCTTTCTCTTGTGATTTGTCACTCTCAACAGCTCTGTGCTCCTGTCTCTGTTTATCTGTGAAGTAAAAAAGGGAAGGGAACAAATGAGGAAGGCAACAAATATAGATGCAAGATTCGCCCACTCATATGGGACGAGCGGGAATTCAAAAATTGAATTAATGTTTTGGCCGCCAAAATGTATTATGCATACTGTACATGTACATGATGCATCACAGCTTGCACCTTTAAAAGTTTTAGAATTTTATGCATTGAAGCCTTGCACATTATGGTTTAAAGGATTGTACATGCTAAAAAATGTGTAAAATGACCAATCTTGCCCTTGATATATGCATAAGAAACATAAAAGTAAATAACTTCAAGTTGATAAGAACATAAAATTTGGTTAAAAAAAACAAAATTGAGGTTAATATGGTTTTATCTGATTTTCAAACATTTCTTTAGATGCTCAACACTATTGGTTCACCTCAATTACTTTCAATAGATTATTTTTTTTACAGTATGAATTCTACAAGCTGAATTAAGGGGCATAACACTTTAAAACAAAAGTCATAAGAACATAGAAAAAATCTGCTAGTAGCATCACAAACTCTGTTCAAACCACATACATTTATTTTCAAAAGAACAATCAATTTGACCATCTCCAATCATCATTTGAATAAAATACAAGCGGCAAAGATAGGTGAATAAACTCATACAGTCAGAAGAAACGTAGCAAGTTGAACAAGTTGTGTCGGGGGGGGGGGGTGTTGTAACCATATTCATAATAGCATCTTATCATAGAAACCTTTTAAAAGTAATACAAAACATAACTCAAACACATCCAAACCCAAAACTAAAATCAAACAACTAACCATAAACTTAACCGAATCAATAAACAACGGTTACTGTCGCGATCAAGAAGCACAAAAAGGGGTGAACCATGAACAAATATTAAAAGCATAAAGACAACCACAACTACCTCTAGCCACCATAATCACAGCAACCGCACGACCCCAACCATCCCACCGGAGACCCTAACCGCAAGAGAACACCGCTCCAACTTCCATCTTTCAACACCTCCGACCACCCGTATCGTCAACCACCTCACCAACTCGATCTGTCACAACCATCCGACATCTACAGTAAATCCAGCTTCCACCACCGTTATCCTTCACCTAACTACTTCAAATTAAAGCATATAAGGAAAAAAAAGGTGAGCATAAGAAAAGCAGGGCTACAGTATACAAAATAAACAAGATTACCTTACCCTTTCAAGGCCTAGATCTACCATGCGTTGTTCACTACTTCTCCGACTGTGAGAGGAACGACGATGACAAATCCTTGAAAACCTAGATCTGAATCGCATATATATATAGAGAGAGAGAGAGAGAGAGAGAGAGAGAGCAAGGGATGATGGAGGCGGGTGTGAAATGAGGAGTGATAAAAAAACCCTAGCTCTTGTATCTTGTATCCCGTGTTTTTTTTTCAGGATTAGATTTGTGCATTCAAGATTTGTACAACATGCTATAAATGTTGTACATATCTTAAAAGTGGCAAATGACCGTTTTTGCCCTTCCTATATGCTTATTAATATAGTATATATATATATATATATATATATATATATATATATATTTGATCTGTGTAATTTGCTTGGTTAAAACTAGAGGTGGCAAAATGGGTAGGTTGGGTTGGGTTGGTTGATGGTTTAGGATGGGTTTGGGTCAAGAAAGGTAAATTAAAAAAATATATTAGGATGAGTTTGGGTCTGAATGGTTTGGATTAGGATAGGTTCACATTAAAATAGATTAAATTAAAAAAAATAAAAAATAAAATAACAATAAAAAGCTAAAATTTTAAAAAGTAAAAAAAATAAAAAAAAAAGTAAAAAATAAAATTAAAAAAGGAAAAAAAACAAATTTAAAATAAAATTTGTTTCGACTTGACCGGGCCCGATAACGACCCAGACCATTTCAACCTGACCCGTCCCGTAGCGACCCAGACTGTATCGACCCGGACCGTTTCGACCCGACCGGTCCCGGTAACGATCCAGACCATTTCAATCTGACCCGTCCCGTAGCGACCCGGACCGTTTCGACCCCACCGTCCCGGTAACGACCCAGACCGTTTCAACCTGACCTGTCTCGTAGCGACCCGGACCATTTCGACCCGACTGGGCCCGGTAACGACCCAAACCGTTTCAACCTGACCCGTCCCGTAGCGACCCAGACTGTTTCGAGTCGGCCGGTAACGACCCAGACCGTTTCAACCTGACCCGTCCCGTAGCGACCCGGATTGTTTCGACCCGGCCGGGCCCGCTAGCGACCCGGACCGTTTTGACCCAATCGAGCCCGGTAACGACCCAGACCGTTTCAACCTGACCCGGACCGTTTTGACCCGGCCGGGCCCGGTAGCGACCCAGACCGTTTCAACCTGACCCGTCCCGTAGCGACCCAGACTGTTTCAATCCGGCCCGCTAGCACCCGGACTGTTTCGACTCGACCGGGCCCGATAACGACCCAGACCGTTTCAACCTGACCCGTCCCGTAGCGACCCGGACTGTTTCGACCCGGCCGGGCCCGTCAACGACCAGACCATTTCGATCCGAACGGGCCGGTCAACAACCTAGACCGTTTGCACTTGATCAAATCCGCTAACGATTCGAACCGTTTCGATGAGATCGGTCTCGTTAACGACCCGTGTTGTTTCGACATTGTCGTCCGTTAACGACCCGAACGGTTTCGAACCGACTGCGGTGATCAACAAATGTAAAAGATATATTTTTTGTTGTTTTTAATGATATTGATTTCTATTAGGCAACAACGCTTTTGGTGTTGGGTGAGTTTTAATTCAGATTTGTATATGGTTATCTAAAAATACCTATCCTGACCCATTTGTTTTTTTTACATACCCATCCTGACCCACTTACTTATTTCCTACAATTAAAATTACCCATCCTAACCTCATTGAAAATTATACTAAACCCATTTTAACCCACAATGTCAAATTTTAAACCCAAAACAACCCAAATTCAACTTGATTGGTTGAAATTGCCAGGTCTAGTTAAACACACATTGATGCAGTCCAACACTTGTAGCCCAGTTGATTGAGGACCTAAAGTTTCCTATGGAAGGCTTGGGTTCAATTCTCACTAGCTACATTTGGAAGACATTGGTGGAGGGGAAATGAGGGATGACCCGGCCATTGGCTTGGGTTCGAGTCCTGATCCCGATCGGTTTTACCGATTATTTCACTGTCGTGCCTTCGGGCGGGTGAGTGGTCGGGTTTTCCCGGGAATTGGTGGCAATTGGTGGCCCGGGTACTCTCGAGTACCTGAGTCGCCAAAAGAGTGCCCCGAGAGTGCTCGAAAATTGATTCGTTGGCCGTTCAAAAAAAAAAAAAAACATTGATGCATCGATGACAACTTAAGCTGTGAAAATTCTCTCTTTAACCGTGGTTCGAAACCTGTCTAATTTCTATCTTTGATTTTATATATAAACTAGATTATATCCCGGGAGCGTCGCGGGTTGAGAAATCTAATATGACACATCAATTTTATATTTGAAATAGACTGATGTGTTTTACATTTACATAAAATATTTGAGATTCCAATTCCAACAATTTCCAATTGCTTTTGGAACGCTTAAATTCCAAATCCAATTCCTTCGCAAATTCCAATTTCAATTCCAATTCCAATTCCAAACCATTTCGCGAGCCAAACGCATCCTTATAGTTTTGTACTAGGTGATTGTCCGCATGTACACGCGGTTCAACAATTAACAATTATTTAGAGTGTTAAACCTATAAAAAATATAATATAAATATTTTATTAAAATTTAAAAGTAAGGAATACATATGATATTCAAATATCACTAAATATTTGTAGTCTATACATGGCTAATGATGTATAAAAATGAATAAATCATCAACATATTTGACATAACATTGTACTTCTATATTTCTAGTGAATTCTTGGTATGACCACCTATGCATCACATTGCTTATAGCACTCTTTATATTTTACTACCTGCCAATTTAGTAATATTTTTTATTTAAAAAAAAATAAAAATCTTATAAATTACATGGATGTGTCATGTGACACAATATGAAAGTATCTAGACTGAAGATTGAATGCAAGAGTGTCATGTGTATCTAGGAAGGTTTTATTTATTAGATGTTAGATTAGATATATCTCCCAATTATCTTGCAAACATTATGTACAAGTGCCTGTCTCAAGATCATACAGAATAATATAAAGAAATCATTCAAAATACATTACTTCCACTCTTTATAAATACAGAGCAATTTAGAGAATACAAAGCAACTTTCTATGTTTAAAGCATTCCCAGTAGGTTATGCATATTTATGTGAGAGAAACCTCCATATTTTGATATGTGGTAGTAAATGGTTGTGAGTGAAGGATATAGAGAAGTTACTGTTCATCTCTATATTTGATATGCAACTATTCATCCTCCATAATTTTTTTAATATTTTTTAAAGTGGTTGTGAGTAGAGGAGAGAGAAAAGTTAATGATAAAAGTATAGAGTAAATATTATTTCATTGAAAGAAGTGAAAAAAGTAGCGTTTTTAGAGTAATTACGAAAAAAAATATGCAGAAGCTACTGTGAATGCTTTTAGAAGTTCAAATTCAAGTCTCTATATTATATTTGAGAGTAAGACAAAGATATAAATAGAGAATAGGAATATAGGATGTGTATGTTTTTAAAAAATAAATAAACTTCATAGAAATGTGTGTGTGTGTTTTTTTTTAAGGTAAATTTCTTGCTCCTTGTGAGACTTGAACTCAAGACCTCACACTTTTATTGTATTAAAAGGCTTTGCCTTGCCATTGGACCACCAACCCCAATGGTAGAAATGTGTGTTTTTTAGTTTATGATTTATAAAAATAAAAATTATTAGACACTTTTAAAGGTATAATGAATTGTGCGATAATGGTTTATCTAAATCCATTTATGGAATCCCTTTAACCCATTTTACATCGTGAGGATGTGTGTGCAATTCTTTTACATAGCGCAAAAGTGTGTCCAAATCGGTAAGGTATTTACACGTCAAATTATGTACATGCCCTCAGACGTGTTAATATGTGTTATGTATAGAAAATATTATTGTAATTAATGTGTAATTATCTCTCCTTGATTATAGGAGATCACATTGTATTATTTAAGGATTCCTAATCAATGAGAATGGACAAGTTGAATCATTCTCTTTCATGGTATCAACCTAACATCCTTATCTCCACCTTCCGCCGCCCTATCCTCTGTCTCTCTGTTCTGTTTTCCGATCGACTGCACAGCAGCGATCGTTCCCTTTCATCTTCGTTTTCTTCATTCTTTATTCTCTCCACAGGAATCCAAAACCCTCCATCCCGCCCTCACAGTTACAAACATCAAATCCCATGTACCTCTCATCCTTGAAAAAGATTCAACACACTACATGACATGGAAAACCTTATTCAAGGTCCATTGTCAAGCCTATGAGGTTCTCCCTCACCTTGAACCGAAACAGGCTTCTAATCACCCCCCTCCCGCTTCTGATCCCGTCGCCGCTGCCAAGGCAGAAGCGGCGACAGCCGGCGCTGAGGCTCTCTGGTCGCGTCTGGATGCCATTGTGCTCCAGTGGATATACGCCACCATCTCCCAACCTCTTCTTCATGTCATTCTACAACCTGGTCAGACTGCGTATGACGCCTAGATTGCCATCGAAAGTGAGTTTAATGACAACCAGAATGCTAGGGCTATTTACCTTTGTCAGGAATTTTCTAATTTATACCTTGAGAATTTTACGTCTATGGATGATTATTGTTAGCGGGCCAAGCACTTGGCTGATCAACTCGAGAGCGTTGGCTCTCCGGCTGACAACCGCATGCTGGTGCTCAAAGTCTTGATAGGCCTTACCGAAGCCTATGACAGTATCTCTACTGTTTTACAAAACCAAAACCCGCTTCCTAATTTTCGGGAGGTTCGCTCTCGTCTGAATCAGGAGGAAACCAAGAAGAAAAGACATGCCACAAGGGCCTCCCAATCGGCCGCCACAGCCCTGCATGCCTCCTCCACCACCGCCCCTACATACCCCTCTCAAACCCAACCCAACCCGCAACCACAAACCCACCCACCAACAGAAACCGTGGAACCCGTGGCCGCCGCCCTGGCAAAACAGCCCAAACCCGTAACCAGCCCACTACCCCAAATCACCCTTACATTATTTTTCCCTCTTCTTGGACCGCCTCCCAATGGGCTACGGCCCTAAACCAAAACAATTCAGCCCAAACCCCCTGTCCCTACCCATCCAGGCCCAATAACAATAAAAATTCTCAAGGTATACTTGGCCCACGCCCTGATCAAGCACATCACACGAGCTACTCTCCCAGTGACATCGAACAGGCGCTTTATTCCCTTGCTCTCAACCCTCTTGACCATGGTTTGTTGGACTCTGGTGCTTCATCTCACTCCGCCAATGAGAAAGGTATATACTCTCCATCTACTTTTAATAAATGCACTAATAAAAATATTGTAGTTGGTAATGGTATGACTATTCATGTATTGGCTCAAGGCAACCAAGTCCTTCCACCACCCTACCCCCCTAAAACTAAACAATGTACTGTTTGCCCCCAATATTATCAAAACACTTATATCTGTTCGTCGCCTTACAACTGATAATTTAGTGTCTATTGAATTTGACCACCCTTTTTGTCACACCCCAACCGATGGCGGAATCATCGAGGTGAGACTTAGTGGTAGATTGTTCAAAGACTTCATGACACTAGAATTCGTGATAATATAATTTAAAGATAAAATTTCATTCATAGCATAATCATTGTCTAAAAAGATAACATAATACAAATTGTTTCACGAAAAGAAAAATAGAACATCAAAATATAGAACTTAAACTAGCGTGAGTTTCTAGTCCAATCCTAAGTAGATTTCTTGATAAACCTGCATTAAACATTTCCTGCAACATGTATAAAATATCCGTCAACACATAAAGCATTGGTGAGCATACTAGTTTGAGTCTAAGTACATAGTATAGAAAAGTCTACTCGAATCATCATGTTATAGGCATATGCACGTAGAACCATACAAACGGCAACAACACTCGATAACACAAAAGACTTCATCTTATCATGACCCATAAAGGGGGCGGCGTGTCAACCTATAGCGCTATACATGTAAGGTGGGTTGTTAACTAATCGTACATTTGTATGTAAGACTTTGAATTCTAGCATGGCATAGCATAATAACATTTAGATTGAGCATAATAGTTTAAGAGTATGAAATCGTTTAAGTTTTGATAGTGATACATGTTGAGCCCCAAAGAATAAAGAATAAAAGGGGGACAAGTATGAACTCACCTTAGGGTGCGTTTGTTAAGTCCTCAAAAACGAGTCTTGAGAAATGAGGATTTTTGCTCCGGTTAGACTAGAGTTAAGAAAAGAAAAAAAAATGAATTTAGATTCGAAGGAAGATTCAAGAGTACAAGGAAGTCATGCATTGCCGTTAAGGCGAACCAAAACACAAACCACCATGAAGGTGATTCGGATGGTCATAAGAGTCAAGCAAGCCTTTTAGGCGAACCAAAACACAAACCACCATAGAGGTGATTCGGATGGTTAAGAGAGTCAAGTATTGGTAAGGTAGGGATGTATCCACAAACCTTTCCGAGTTATTAAATTAGTAGAGTTTATATAATTTAGTATTTATATAACTTAAGAAGTAGGGTATGGTGACTTAGTTTGAATGAGCCTTGGCCTTCCTTTTGTCAACCATGAACCATAACACAAGTCCCTCCATCATTGAGTTGTTGGTGAACTTGGTTGGTATTATTAACAACCTAGTGCATAAAAGATAATAGAAGATAACCACATTTGAGGCCTCAAATTGGTGCCCTACTCATGTATATTTGCCATGGCAAATAGGAGAGAGGTCCTAGAGGTTTCCTCAAAGGGTTTGAAGAAGAGGAGAGTGAAGAAAGTAGAAGAGAGGTTGAAGGTGAAGTGAGAAACTCACTTATTCTTGAGAGAATTCTTGAAAGCTTTGGAGATTTAGAGAGGATTTAGAAATGAGCAAGTGTTAGAATGGGTAGGAGTGGTGTATTTATAGTTGGGGTGAAAGGGTTGGGTATTTAATGAATTAATTAGGGTGGTTAGAAGTTAATTAGTGGTAAATATATATTTAAAAGAAAAAGAAAAAAAATAAATAAATAATGACAAAAAAAGGTCTACGGCATATTTACATAACATTTAATGTTATGTTTTTTTTTTGTATTATTATTATTATTATATATATATATATGTTTTATTAATAATAATTATATATTAAGATCTTAACTAAATAAGTTTCTTGTTATAAAGTCTAACTTGAATAGGATAAATTATAACGACGACCCGTCAAGAATTGGTAGGAGTAACCTAAACGAAACTAATAAAGGCGAACTTAGAATTTGTTAAATATAGCATTTATAATACAACAAAATTAAGAATCATGCGACGTTATATAAAGTTTGCGTCGCGCAGAATTTATAGAATAAATGAAATAGATTAAGATTAAATGTAATTGATAAAATACTTTTCCATTGATCATAAGCTCGGGATTACAAGGGTACAAAATGGAAAGATACAAGAATACAAGGACTAGAATGGAAAATACGAAAAAATACGAATGTTACAGTCTCCCCTACTTTAGGAAATTTCGTCTCGAAATTTAATTAAGAGTCGGCCTTTTGAAAATAGGTAAATGGTTTGATATGTGTTTAATAAAAACAAAAACTAGTTAGTTTATTATGTTTAAATCAAATACGGTATCTAGTCACTGTGCGATAATTATGCTCGTAGGAGAAGTACTTTTAAAAATTTTAACCCAAGGCTATACGTAGAAATTTGAAAGTCTAACCGACTAAAGCATTTTTGGTGATTAGTGAAAGAAAGATGGTACATATAGGTAGGTTTGAGTATGGGGTTAATGTAACAAATTTCGGGTAGATAAGTAAATATACGGTATAACATATATGAAGTAACAAAAATTTGGAAATATAAGTAAATACACTGTATAACACATAAGAAGTAGTGAAAGTTTTGGCTTGTAAAAAAATGTCATTGGTAATTGGGTGGAATAGTAAATATGTGGGTATAATGAGTGACTAGATGTGGGAATGAACAGTATTTAGTAATATATATTTGGTTTGCACAAGGTCGAAAATTTTGTTAGGAAAAACTTTTTAGAAGTGATTAAATAAACGAGAACTTGGACTATTTGGAAAACAGCTTTTTGGCGAAAAAAAAATAGTAGTTATTTAGTTTTGAAATCCAATACATAATTAGTCAAGGAAATATATGAAAGTGAGAGAAGAATCTTGTTTTACATGTATAAATGCTTTTAGGGATTAAGGCAAGAGCTTACGGGATTTAGAAATAGATTCTTGATAATGGAAGGATTGCTGATTAAGCAAGGAAAGTACGAGGGAAGAAACGAAGTTGATGGAGATTACAAGTATAGATTATTCATGGCAAAGGATAACGTTGCATTGTAGAAAGTGTGGTTCAAAATAAGATCCTAATATGCATAAAGATAAATAATGCAAACGTAATTAGACTAGTAAACATAAACGGTATTGTAAAAGATAAATAACGTAAGTGTTGGTCAAAATTTTAACTCGACACCCAAAACTTCTCATGGCATGAATAACTCTACTTTTGGTAGTATGACATGACATTTATGTATAGGATGTACCGGCGGCGTATCCACCATGCCGTTATCATACCTCATCCGTGTTGTTATTCAAGTCATGATAGGTTACACACACTGGGACTTGTTATGTTTTCCATACGCCCAATTTTTGTAATTACGTGTGCACCCGTAATTAGTCCAATTGTCGTATGGTCCACATAATTTGTCTTAGTTATGTGTGGGTCGCTAGTGGACACAAAATACTTATGCATAAAGGAAAAGACATTAGGCTAAGGCATTAAACAGTTTTGATGTTGTAAACATAGCAAGCAACGTGACATGCAAGCACATAATGTGAAAAGGCATTAAGTAAGTTTTTGATGGTGTTAACCGGGCGTGTTTTTGGCGTAGATGTATGGTTTCATGACATAATGGTGTAGACTTGGGTATATGTGGTTACGTTTAGTTGTATAAAATCAAACAAAAGGATGGACAATTGCATTCCTAATGAAAACGTGTAAAATGTTTTGACTGTGGGCAACACAGATTTTGGGTTTATTACAAATTGAGTTTTATGGGTACGCGAGAAATTTTAGCTTTTCAAGTCTAAGGGTCAAGTTTGATGGTAGAAGAATTTAGTCCATTGGATGTTAAGAAGAATGGATTTAATTGAAGTGGGGAAAATTTAGTGTAAAAGTTTTATCGAAGATGGTCGTTTGATTTATGAAAAATCCATTTTATTAAGCGAGAAAAAAATAGTTTGTTGACGAATTTTAGTTTGGTGTTGATGAATATTTCGACTCGTGATACAATTTCAAAAGGTTTTGGGATTGAAAACGAAGTAGTTTATTTGATTTAGCGTGTTTTCTCACAAGTCTTGTTTTACAAAAGAAAATTTATTTCAAACACTTTTTATCATTTAGAATCTTGTTTGTCATACAGGCTCGACACACACATTTGTTAGTGGTTTGAAAGTGAGGATTTTATAGAAGAATAGGCATCTTAGAAATAGTAGGAAGAATTTTGTTCAAAAATTTTGAAAAAAAAATGTGCGCGAGAAGAAAAGGGTTTTGGATTGAATTATGATTGTAACCTAAGATAACGATGGTATTTCATAATTTATAAAAGACAATTTTCACATCTGAACAATTTCTTGAAAACACTACATAAAGAAATTTTCATTTTTTTTAAAGAAAAGTCAATCTTCTTTAGTGTGGTGAGTGGGTATTCCAGCATCGTAGATCACCATGGCAAGTCTTGGGCACTGGTTGCGCCCATGGGTTTGGTCGTTGCACTTGGAGCATATCCATCCATTAGCTTTAGTGAATGAGGTAGTGCTAGTAGGTTTTTCGGGTCGTGGTTTAGTGGTGTGGCGACAGGTTTTGGCTAAATGATCATATGCATCAAAGTTGGTGCATATGCGACATGGTGTGTGAGTGGGATGGTGAAATTTACAACTGTTTCATAACGGATAGGTTCCAAGAGCCTGCTTTTTGTTGGGGATCGGAGTCTCAAGGGTTGTCGAAGCGTGACTTCGTTTGAGGTTTTTGCGTTTTCGGTTATCCTTTTTCGTTTGTTTGGTAGGGGTATGGGTAGAAGGTTTAGTATCTACATGGTCTGTGCTGTCCTGGATGGTATCGCCAGGGTTTGGAATTGGGTTTGTTGGTGTCTCTAGGTTAGGGAGGATCTTGACTAATTCTTGGGCAATAAGACTTGCCAGTTGGTTGAGGTCGATGCTGTTGAGACGGGAAGACATCTACGAGAATCATACATAAGAAGATTTGTATAAGCGTTTTTAAACAAAGTGACTTTTGAATTTAGGAAATAAGTTACTAGAATTTTGGTTAACAGTGAAAAGCTTACGGGTAAGATTAGATAGGTGAAATTGATGCAACTTTAGATAAACAAAATACATACGCTCAAGTTGTTCTCATAGATTTAGTATGCACGTTCAAGTTACACGTATAGAATGCAAGTTTCACATTGTTCAAATAGCGTAACACGTATGTATAAGCAAGTATAGTGCATTTAGTTAACATAAAGGAGTTTTGATTTACGTCGGTTGCGATTATTAGTATTGTTTGGAGATCGCGAGAGTATATTGTAAATGCGAGCCTTGAGATCGAGTGTGAGAGGATAATGTACCATTTCAAGTAAATCGAATATATAATGAAAACATAGCATGAAAACAACATTGAAAGTAGTATTAACATAAAATGAGAGGCTTGTTTTAAACAAAACAATTGGAGTGTTCCGAAACGGAACTAAGACTAACCAAAGTGATTCGAATTCACCTTTGAGTTTGAAAACATGCTTTGGCCTAATAGGTGGTAATACTCTCGCCGAAACTTTCGGTTAACGGTATTCACCCTTCCAGTTACTACATGTTTCTTGTCATTAGTAAATTTGAGACTTTGGCGAGATTTAAAAAAAAAATAAAAAATCAAGGATTGAAACTAGTCGCTAAGTTGCGGATTTCACTCCTATCTTAGCGAGGTCGTTTCTTTGAGTGTGGTTTGTACACTTTGTCCAACGTGGTAAGAAAATTAATTCCAACCTTCGATTGGTAAGTGTCCACTAGAACGAAAATTGTGAAATTTCCACCAAGGTGAGGATATCACTCCTATCTTGGTGTAGTTTCAAAAACACAAAGAATTTACGTGGATTGAAAGTTATCACCAAAGTGAGGGTTTCACACCTATTTCGATGATTTCTTTCGTTTGTGATATACGAGCGTCTTCGAGTGTAGAGTAATCCACAAATAGGAAGGTAAATTTTTGAAGACCAAGGAATAAAGTAGAAGGAAGATATGGAGAACAAGTATATTAAGCATGATAAAAGGAATGGTCAAAAAGGTTCTTAACTATAGTCTAGGTCAAACATGGCAATTTTTCCTAGATCCCTATAGTCATGGCTCTGATACCAATCTGTCACACCCCAACCGATGGCGGAATCATCGAGGTGAGACTTAGTGGTAGATTGTTCAAAGACTTCATGACACTAGAATTCGTGATAATATAATTTAAAGATAAAATTTCATTCATAGCATAATCATTGTCTAAAAAGATAACATAATACAAATTGTTTCACGAAAAGAAAAATAGAACATCAAAATATAGAACTTAAACTAGCGTGAGTTTCTAGTCCAATCCTAAGTAGATTTCTTGATAAACCTGCATTAAACATTTCCTGCAACATGTATAAAATATCCGTCAACACATAAAGCATTGGTGAGCATACTAGTTTGAGTCTAAGTACATAGTATAGAAAAGTCTACTCGAATCAT
Organism: Ambrosia x helenae; assembly: GCA_030844895.1. Taxonomy (NCBI): domain Eukaryota; kingdom Viridiplantae; phylum Streptophyta; class Magnoliopsida; order Asterales; family Asteraceae; genus Ambrosia; species Ambrosia x helenae. The sequence continues at coordinate 93,188,058 of CM061223.1, forward strand.
CATGTTATAGGCATATGCACGTAGAACCATACAAACGGCAACAACACTCGATAACACAAAAGACTTCATCTTATCATGACCCATAAAGGGGGCGGCGTGTCAACCTATAGCGCTATACATGTAAGGTGGGTTGTTAACTAATCGTACATTTGTATGTAAGACTTTGAATTCTAGCATGGCATAGCATAATAACATTTAGATTGAGCATAATAGTTTAAGAGTATGAAATCGTTTAAGTTTTGATAGTGATACATGTTGAGCCCCAAAGAATAAAGAATAAAAGGGGGACAAGTATGAACTCACCTTAGGGTGCGTTTGTTAAGTCCTCAAAAACGAGTCTTGAGAAATGAGGATTTTTGCTCCGGTTAGACTAGAGTTAAGAAAAGAAAAAAAAATGAATTTAGATTCGAAGGAAGATTCAAGAGTACAAGGAAGTCATGCATTGCCGTTAAGGCGAACCAAAACACAAACCACCATGAAGGTGATTCGGATGGTCATAAGAGTCAAGCAAGCCTTTTAGGCGAACCAAAACACAAACCACCATAGAGGTGATTCGGATGGTTAAGAGAGTCAAGTATTGGTAAGGTAGGGATGTATCCACAAACCTTTCCGAGTTATTAAATTAGTAGAGTTTATATAATTTAGTATTTATATAACTTAAGAAGTAGGGTATGGTGACTTAGTTTGAATGAGCCTTGGCCTTCCTTTTGTCAACCATGAACCATAACACAAGTCCCTCCATCATTGAGTTGTTGGTGAACTTGGTTGGTATTATTAACAACCTAGTGCATAAAAGATAATAGAAGATAACCACATTTGAGGCCTCAAATTGGTGCCCTACTCATGTATATTTGCCATGGCAAATAGGAGAGAGGTCCTAGAGGTTTCCTCAAAGGGTTTGAAGAAGAGGAGAGTGAAGAAAGTAGAAGAGAGGTTGAAGGTGAAGTGAGAAACTCACTTATTCTTGAGAGAATTCTTGAAAGCTTTGGAGATTTAGAGAGGATTTAGAAATGAGCAAGTGTTAGAATGGGTAGGAGTGGTGTATTTATAGTTGGGGTGAAAGGGTTGGGTATTTAATGAATTAATTAGGGTGGTTAGAAGTTAATTAGTGGTAAATATATATTTAAAAGAAAAAGAAAAAAAATAAATAAATAATGACAAAAAAAGGTCTACGGCATATTTACATAACATTTAATGTTATGTTTTTTTTTTTTGTATTATTATTATTATTATATATATATATGTTTTATTAATAATAATTATATATTAAGATCTTAACTAAATAAGTTTCTTGTTATAAAGTCTAACTTGAATAGGATAAATTATAACGACGACCCGTCAAGAATTGGTAGGAGTAACCTAAACGAAACGAATAAAGGCGAACTTAGAATTTGTTAAATATAGCATTTATAATACAACAAAATTAAGAATCATGCGACGTTATATAAAGTTTGCGTCGCGCAGAATTTATAGAATAAATGAAATAGATTAAGATTAAATGTAATTGATAAAATACTTTTCCATTGATCATAAGCTCGGGATTACAAGGGTACAAAATGGAAAGATACAAGAATACAAGGACTAGAATGGAAAATACGAAAAAATACGAATGTTACACTTTTGGCTTTCTTGTGAAGGATCTCAAAACTCGGGCTCCTATCCTTCGATGTAACAGCACTGACGACCTTTATCCATTGACTGAACCTCTCCCACTCAAGTCCTCTCAGCCATCAACCTTTGTTGTTGTGACTCAAGATCACTGCATCAAAGATTGGGTCACCATGGCCCCAACATTTTACAGTCTTTGAAACTTTCTTCTTTTGTTGATTATTCCAAGTTTAATAAAACACATTGTGAACCTTGCATTTTTCGTAAAAGTATTAGAATGCCATTTTATGATTCTGTCAATAATACTCATTCTGCTTTTGATATTGTTCACAGTGATTTATGGACCTCTCCCGTACTTAGTACGAGTGGTCATAAATATTATGTTTTATTTTTGGATGACTACACTAATTTCTTGTGGACTTTTCCTTTATCTAATAAGTCCCAAGTGTTTTCCACTTTCACCAATTTTCACAACCTCATTAACACACAATTTGAACGAAAAATTAAACAATTTCAATGTGATAATGGGAAAGAATATGCCAACCAAAACTTTTACAATTTTTGTCACCAAAACGGCATGCAATTCCGTTTCTCTTGCCCCTATACCTCTTCCCAAAATGGTAAAACGGAGCGCAAAATCTGCACCATTAATAACATGATCCGCACCCTTCTTGTCCAAGCCTCACTACCTCCCAACATGTGGCATCATGCTCTTGAAACCACCACATACCTCTTAAACATCCTACCTAGCAAACTTCTCAACTTCAAATCCCCAACCTCCCTACCTTACAATTGCATCCCGGAGTATGACCATCTTCGCATCTTTGGGTGCCTTTGCTATCCCCGCCACCCTTCCACCACCATTCACAAACTTAACTACTGATCCCACCCTTGTGTCTTCCTTGGGTACCCCGCAAATCACCGTGGGTACAAGTGCCTAGACCTCACCACAAATCAACTCATTATCTCTAGACACGTACACTTTGAAGAATCCATCTTCCCTACACCATTCAATCATCCACCAAACCACCCTCTTATGACTTTCTTAATCCCACTATCAACCCTCTGGTTTGGGACTACCTACAAAACACTCACAATTCTCAACAGTCTCCCTCTCAATCCACTGTACCCACCAATATGCCTAACCACACTAGCCCATCTGTCACTTCTGGCCCAAACCGTCCACCTCCTTCTCACACTGCCCCTCCCACTACCGGCCCAACAACCCTATTCCCTCAAACGGCCCAAACCCATACACTGGCCCATGAGCGTCCTTACCCTTCGGACCGTGACCAGCCTCCTTCTTCTACTACATCGGCCCATGACCAGCCCATCTCCTCAACCTCATCGGCCCATGACCATCCCCCTTCATCCAATCCCTCGGCCCATGACCAGGCCCACTCGCCGGTCAATAATCTGCCTACCACATTAGCCCATGTCCCACCGGCTCACCACCCACATCCCATCACGACCGACCTGGCCCCATCACCTCCCCCACCACCTGTTGCCCGCACTATCCATACTAGATCCATGAGCGGCATTACCAAGCCAAAACACCCATTCAACCTCCATACTTCCACTATCGTCCATATCCCCAAAACCCCACAGGTTGCCTTGTCCTCTCCGGAATGGTACAATGCCATGTCAACTGAATTTAGTGCACTTATGAAAAACAAGACATGGGAGCTTGTACCTAGGACCCCTGACATGAATATTATACGTAGCTTGTGGTTATTTAAGCATAAATACAGGTCGGACGGTAGTTTGGAGCGTTATAAAGCTCGCTTGGTATGTGATGGTCGTAAACAGCAGACGGGTATCGATTGTGGTGAGACATTTAGTCCGGTTGTCAAGCCGTCCACCATACGGTTGGTCCTCTCTTTGGCCTTATCCAAGTCTTGGCCTATTCATCAATTCGACGTCACCAATGCGTTCCTCCATGGCAACTTGGAAGAAACCGTATACATGCATCAGCCTATGGGATTCCCGCACAAACACTTTCCTGATCATGTTTGCCGCCTTCGCAAATCTCTATACGACCTAAAGCAGGAACCACGGGCATGGTACTAGCGGTTCACAGAATTTGTCACTTTACAAGGGTTTCGTCAAAGCAAGTCAAACAACTCTTTATTTATCTATCATCATGGGCCTGACACTGCTTATCTTCTGATCTAGGTGGACGACATCATACTCACCACGTCCAATGAAACTCTTCGGACACGTCTGGTACAAACCTTGTCGAGTGAGTTCGCCATGAAGGATTTGGGACCTCTTTCATATTTTTTGGGCATCCACGTCACCAGGAAAGGTGATACTATGTTTCTCTCACAGCAGGCTTATGTTCAGGACATTATTCATCGGGCCTCTATCGACTCTTGCAAACCGGTAAACACTCCGGTTGACACTCAGTCCAAACTCTCAGCTGACTCAGGGTCGCTGCATGACGACCCCTCTACTTACCGCAGTCTGGCCGGTGCTCTACAGTATCTTACTTTTACCAGACCGAATATTTCTTATGCCGTGCAGCAGATTTGCATGCATATGCACACCCCTAGACTGGATCATTGGAACGCCTTGAAACGCATAATTCGGTATCTTCAGGGAACTGCTGATGATGGTCTTCATCTGGGTTCTGTTCCCAATCTTTCTCTAGTGGCTTACACCGATGCTGACTGGGCAGGTTGCCCAAATACTCGCCGCTCCACTTCTGGTTACTATGTCTACTTGGGGGACAATCTGATATCTTGGTCCTCTAAGCGACAGTCCACCATATCCAGGTCCAGTGCTGAAGCTGAATATCGAGGAGTAGCTAACGTTGTTGCTGACATCTGCTGGTTACGCAACCTTCTCCTAGAGCTTCATCATCCTCTCTCTCTAGCCACTCTCGTCTACTATGATAATGTTAGTGCGGTGTATCTCTCCGGTAACCCCGTTCAACACCAACGCACTAAGCATATCGAGCTCGAGATTCACTTTGTTCGTGAACAGGTGCAACGTGGTCATATCCGAGTTCTGCATGTTCCATCTCGTCATCAGATCGCTGATATTTTCACAAAGGGTCTCCCTCGAGTCCTATTTGACGATTTTCGGACCAGTCTCAACATCGGTCCTCCCGACGTTTCAACTGCGGGGGTGTAATAACATGTGTTAGGGGGGACGGGGCGCTACCAGAATTGGGCACGGGTACCTCATTACCAACACGGTAACACCGCCGCCACCCGTGCTGGTAGGGGTCCCGTGGACCATTTTCTGGTTCTATCTAACGGGCTGGTAACCGTGTATTTGCTGATTTTTTATTTATTTTAATTCCTTTTTTAATTATTTATAACCGTTTGGAAGCAACATTTTTGTTTATTTTTTTTACGTAAACCGTTTAGAGTTAAAATAAATTCAACCAAAAGTAAATAAAAAACATAAAACAATATTTATTAATATTAAACATAAATAAAATACATAAAAACATATTAGATAACTAGAGTTCACACATGAGTTGCAAGGCTTGGAGATGCTCAAAGTTGCCGTTGTAACGACCCGCATACGTCACCTGGGTCAACTCCATAGCCAACTCCGACACAATGCATGGGTGCCGGGTCATGGTTTGCTCATAGCAGGTGATCCACCGATCACATTTGTTTTTTAGATCGGTCCATTTCCTCTGTAGGCTCTCAATTGTACGGTCGTTCTCACTGACTTGGGCTTTGAAGTCACCCAATACACGGTCCCAGAAGCGTGTGTTCCTACTCCCGGAGCCTTGGCGGCGTTGTAGTTGCAAGGATGAGTCGTTTTGTGCGTCTCTAACGCGCACGACCAGAGCAATTTCTTCAGTTTCGGTCCAGCGAGTCATTTTTGTGGGTTTTGTTGATGTTGAATTGTGTTTTCACCACCGTCGTTTATATACAAAAATTCTCAACCGTATTGCATGTACACATTTAATTTTCCTGATGGTTAGATAAGACCGACTTAAATGGAAATAATTTTTTTTGACCGTGTTTGGTGGAGTTAATTACGGACTGACGGTTTGGTAGAGCAATAAACCGTGTGTATTTAAAAAAAAGATTTGTATTTGTATTTAAATAAAAAAAAAAGAAAAACAAGAATCAGTGGAGTGCTGCCTACAAAAAAAGTGAATCAGTGAAGTAAATCAGTTAAATGATATGGCAGTGCATAATTGGTTAAAATCAGTGAAAGAAAAGTTGAATTCTAGTAGCACCCCTAACGCCCTTATGTATAGAAAATATTATTGTAATTAATGTGTAATTATCTCTCCTCAATTATAGGAGATCACATTGTGTTATTTAATGATTCCTAATCAATGAGAATGAACAAGTTGAATCATTCTCTTTCACGTGTGTTTCAAAAACCTTGTCACAAAATGGAACGCAATTGCTCTCGCCCATCCGACCCTATACATCGGCCCTATGAGCGGTTTGTGGTTTTGTGAATCAGTTTGGTTTGAAATCGGTTTAAGAGAAGAACCGGTTTGGGGAAAAAAAAACGGTTTTTGAGAAAAAAACCGATATAAGCAAGGTATTTTGGATATTGGAGGACCGGTTTGGCAAAAAAACCAGTTTTGAACCCGGTCCTAATCGATTCCAATAGATGGTAGTGTTTGATACTAAAAACTGGTTTTATCTTCATAAGAAAAAAACCGATCCGGTTTATAAACCGGACTGATTTGGCAAAAAAAACCAGTTTGTACATGTCTATGTCGACTCATCATGCCTCCTAAATTAGGCAATAAGAAAATATCTGAACAGCCACTAACCTCTATGTATGTTGTGTGTGTATACACTTAAAACTAAAAAGATGCAATGAACTAAAAGGAATAAACTAAATACATAAAGAAGTAGTAGACTGACGTCCAATTACTATAAAATAAGTAGTCTCTAATTGTTTAGAACATGTAACAGTTCTAGTCCTGGAAATTGTGTGTACCTGATCTATTAAGACACGAACATAATAAGATACAAACACGAAACATGAAGACATGAACACAACATGATAACTTATCGTGTCTTTTTTTCAAACCCGGACACGAACATGTTTATACATGGTTAATACGATAGGACCCAATAATACATGTTTTTCTGAAGCTCACATGTATCATAATCTCTCTACTTACTGCAGCAAAATCTAAAAGAAAATGAAATCAAAGAATTTTGAAAAAGGAACCGGGCTTGTGTTTGACACAATTCCCTTAAAAAGATTCGTCGTCTGTTCCCAGGGTACACCGGTTCAACAGTGTGGCGCGGTGCACTGCGGACTATCCCACTTGCCTGAAAAGAAACCGGAACATGGTTACTACTCTTGAGTGTATGTGTGTTGCAAGAGTTTTTAGTGTATATTTCCCATGTATATTCCTTCTACAATCAAATAAGGCACATAGCCTACTAATTTTTTTTTTGAAAAGTGAACTTCATTAAAAACGTACACGGATCTTAAAACAAGGTCCGGGCAAAAACACGGGATTACAACATATACAAGGGGTATTTCGCCCAATCTTTCCACATCAACTTCTTAAACTTAGACCTAGCTTTTAACCAAAGAAAAGATAACGACTTAATGCTAGCCACTACTTCAATAACTTTAGCTTCTTTGCCTTTGAAAATCTTATCGTTACGGGCGGACCATGTAGCCCACATAGTCACCATAACAATCCCTTGGATAATCTTACGAGCTTCCTTGTTCCGGTTCGATTGATCAAGAAGCAACAAATCTTTAACGTCAAAAGCAAAAATAGGTCCTAGCTTGCACCAAGCACCTATCGCTGCCCAAACACCAAACGTCCAACCGCAACCAGTAAAAAGATGCATGGAAGTCGCCTCCTCCGTATTACACATCACACAAGTAGCATCCAAGATATGTATTTGTCTTCTGCGAAGGGCAACCCGAGTGGGAATTCTATCCATCTCTAATCTCCAAATAAAAACTTTAATCTTTAAAGGAACCCACTGAATCCAATTCATATGATATAACCTGTTTTGAATCCTCTCTTGAGTCAAACTCTTCCTGCAATCGGCCACTGTAAACTCACCATCAGAATTTTGCCCCCACTTCCAGACATCTACAGCATCAGAAAGGCATAGACCCTGCAAAGTAAGTTTTAACTGCTCCAATTCTTGAATTTCCTCTGCAGAATTAACATTTCGTCTCCACCTGCAATTAAGAAAATCCGCCTCATTGCTGCAGACTGCAGCAACAGAATGTTGTTTATCAATCACTAACTGAAACAAATTAGAAAACACTTCCCTAAAATGAGCCGTGACACGCCATCTATCCATCCAGAACCTAACATCTTTCCCGTTCCCAACAGTGGCTTTGAGCCGGGAACAGATTAAAGGAGACTGCAATTCAAGTTAATGATAGACGAAACTAAGGACCTCCAACCCCCTGTAAGCGAATTGTTACAAGGTAGGAGATTCCAGGCTTTATTACTTCTATGGCAACTATTGATAACTTTACGCCGAAGACAATGTGGTTCCCTCTTGTATCTCCACACCCACTTAACAAGAAGCGCCATATTAACCTCAATAAGTTTAGCCACACCTAAACCACCATTTTTCTTAGGAGTCGTGACGACATCCCAAGCCACCCAATGAATCTTTTTCACATTATCATCTCCCGCCCACAAGAACCGCTTCATAATAGTTTCCAAAGCTTCAATTACTTTAACCAGAGCCTTATATAACGAAAAGTAGTAAATAGGAAGGCTAGATAACACAGATTTAATGAGGATGAGACACCCGCCGATAGAAAGATACTTCGCCTTCCACAACTTGAGTCTTACACTTAGAAACAACCACATCCCAATTCCGAATTCTATTCATATTGGCGCCAACTTTTATTCCTAAATAGTCAAAAGGAAAATTTCCATGTTTGCACCCATATAACTCGGCTAAGTTTGTAACTTCATCTTCTGTGCAATTAACACGAAAAATGTTTGATTTGTGTAAATAAATTTTTAATCTCGAACAAAGATGAAAAATACGGAGAATCCGAAGCATAATCTTGACATTATCTATGGACCATTTCCCCACTATAAGAGCATCATCCGCATAAAGCAAATGGGAGATCTTCGGTCCACTAGAGCCGAGTTTAATGCATTCAAAAACACCATCCTCGAAAGCCTTATTAATCAAACAAGTAAAAGCTTCCATAACAATGAGAAAAAGAAATGGAGAAAGAGGATCACCTTGCCTTAAGCCTTTCTCACATTGAAAAACATAAGTAGGAGATCCATTAACAAGCACCGAAGAACGAGCCGATGTCAAAACCCCTTCTATCCACATACACCAACGATCCGGGAATCCCATTTGCTTCATAACCGAGATCAAGAAATTCCAATCAACATTATCATATGCTTTCTGAAAATCGATCTTAAACATGAAAGCCTTTTCGCCTCTTTTTTCAGCCAGGATAAACATTCATTAATAATAAGAGGCCCGTCAAGAATAAAACGACCCATCAAAAAACCACTTTGATTCTCTGAAATAATAACTCCCATCACATTCTTGATCCGATTAGCCAATACTTTAGATATAACTTTAGAAATGATACCAATCAAAGTAATGGGCGTGTAGTCTTTTAAACCAGTTGGGTTTTTAATCTTTGGAATTAGAGTGATAAACGCGCACTATATCTATGATTAATTGCACCCGTTCTAAAGAACTCAGTGAAAAGATTAAAGAAATCGTCTTCAAAGAAAGACAAAAAATGGTTCAAAAAAGAGAAATTAAAACTCTTAATTAGAGACTTATTTGTCACTTATACAAGAGTTAGGATGGTGAAAGGTTTCACTTATTAGTCACTTAATTAGAGACTTAAAACTCTAATTAAGACTCTAATAAAACCTCATCAAATGGCATTAAGAATTCTACTAAAACCTCATCAAATGGCATTAAGAACTCTACTCAAGAGTTCCACCATATGAAGAGCTTTAATATTAATAGTTTTAATAAATAAATTCCATTCACCACTTTAAACTTTCAACAGATTAACACGATAAGTCACAAACCTGTTTTTCAAACCCGTCACAATAAAAGGCACCACAAAACATTAAAAATGTAGAATTCCACAGAATAAAAACCTATAACTCCAGTACTCAACCCATACAACCTATATTTTTCTTAAAAAAATCTTTAACGTGTCTTAATGAGTACTAAACAAGTAAACATGTATTTTACCTGTTTAGACACGAAAACTAAATGAAATGATTTAAGAATGCTTCTTGAAAAGTTTCTACTACGGTTGTCCCCCCAAAAAAAATTGTTTAATTTGTTAAAAATATTAGCTTTTTTTTTTTTTTTTCTTTTTTGGTCCTATTATACTCGCTATTTGAAATTGATAGATTTGATTATAGTTCATTTTTTAATATATCTTTTTTTTAAAGGTTTAACTTATTTTATAAATATATTTATTAAATTCTGTGTTATATTTCTACACAATGGCCCCCCGTAGACAAATAAGTGAAAACGATGAAATTATGAAATAAAGTGACCACCTTACAAAAGTCCACAAAAAAGGTGCTTTTGTGCCAACAAAGTAACGATAATGTGCTTTCAAAGCCATCTCAAAATCCTCTCACTTTTATGAGGATTACTATAAGGTATATATTCAATTTTTTGGTACTTGAGCATATGCATGAACATGAAATCTAAAGTTACAAAAAGGTGATCATAGCATTTTCTTAATTATATCCCTTTTAAAAGTTAAAAAAGAGAGCAGGCTTTGCATCATTGAAAGTTTTGATTTGATTCAACAAACATTTACATTTAGTCTCAATATACTAGTTAAAGATGATCATATGATAAAGTGATTACCGTCCTATGGATGAAACACAAAGTGAAGCGGCTAATGGTTTTTGGTCGGATTTTGGTCGAAAGTTAGTATCTTTATACTCGATAGGTGTTAGAGATGTATGTGCGTTTTTTTTCCTTTCGGTCTTCTAATCTCTTGTTAGAAAACTTTATAGTCATTGTTGTTTGGTTTTGATGAGTGGAATAAAATTGTCCCCTTCTGTTTTTTTTAAATAATTTCTCTAAATAGCTAAGATTAAAATTTCTTTCTTTCTTTATCATTGTGTCATTTGCTTACATTTTGGAGGTGTATAAGATAGTCAAAGGTAGTAAGATTAAACGAAAGATAGTTCATGGGATGATCATGGTGACTCTGTGGGTTTTATGGAAAGCGAGAAATGATATGATCTTTAATGGGAGGAAGCCCTGTATTCAAGAGATAGTGGCTAGTGTTAAGTCGTTTGGGTCAAAAATAGGTCAAAGTGTAATAGGCTAGTTTGGAAAGATCGGCACCGATCCCCTTTGTACATGTTGTAACTGTGTTTGCCGGCGGTCCTAGTTTTGAGGACCGGTTGGGCGTTTTTTGAATGAAGTTAATTTAAAAAAAAAAAAAAAATTTGCTTACATTTTCTGATTATATTAACGTAACATCTTTTATTGCTATCAGTTGTTATGTTCTATATATATCTCGCCTGCTTTTTCTGAATGTATTGGATAATTTAGAAAGTACTAGTGAGAAACCCGCGCGTTGCGGCGGGACAATTAAACCGAACAAAAAATAGATGAAAAAACGTTAAATCACGCACATGCAAGGCGGCAAGTTAACTTGCCATATTAAAAAAAAAAGTTAAAAATCATCATAGAAAAAGCTACTAAGTCGAAACCGTAACAAATTCAAATAAAAGGGAAAATAAAAAACTAAAAAAACACTTTGAAGACTTGTCCGCCCCTACTTAGATGATTTGTACATTATCACACGCAATTTTTTTTTTAAAACGAAGCTTACATTGAAACGTATATAAAAATAGTACCAAGATAAAACTTTACGTTGTTTAGTAGGGTAAGCTCGATTTTGCTCTCGATATGCCACGTTATTCATGCAGTAAATATTTCCTAAACGACTCAAATACCTAAAAGTTTAGTAACATTGTTATGAATAATAATAGATTAAAATAAAACATGTAGCATTATGAAAATTCCTTTTTACATGTTTTGTATTTAATATGTTTTGTAGAAATAAATGTCATGACCTATCATAAACATGACTCTTGATTTCATTTAGATTATAAATATGATGCTTAAAAGACTATTTTGCCTTTAAAATGTAGTTATTATGTGCATTGTGTGTTGTATCATAAGCAAATTAACTTGTACCTCTTAAATTTTAATAAGTCCTTATCAAATGGTTTATAATATAGTATAGATTTGCAATTAGTTAAGATTAATATTATGAACCTTTGTTTATTTTTAGAAATATGCTTTTATGTATGGTTTCTATAAGAGTGACGACACCTTATTTCCGGTTCAGAAGCTTTTTTTTTTTTTTTTTTTTTTTTGAACGGTGACTTTCTTTTAATTGTGTGGCAAAGATTATCACACCCGCCTCTAGGCAGACCCTAATCACCCACGCGTCCAGACTATGTTGTTAAAAAACACGATAACATAAAAATATATTTTGAAATGTTTATTTTTATATTATTTTTCTAAAAAAGTCAAATTTTACATTTAATCTTATCATTTTATGAAAAATTATCAACCCTTTAGGCCACATATAATGGTCCAAATATTGCACAAACACCAGAACAAAACTGGGTAGGTACAGCAAGAACAACGCCCCAAGTACCAGCAAGAACGACCCGATATTCGGGACGGCCATAGTATTACATAATATTAGTGTATTTTGTCAGTATTATAACATTCGGTATTTTTTCGGTATTACTGACAAAATCCCGTCCCGACATCGTGTAGTACCGAACACAAAAAAACATAAATGTAGGTACCGATACCGATCCCGAAAACCCTCAGTTCGGTATCGATTTGGTACGAGATCGGTTCAGGACAGGGTCGGAATTCGGGACTATTTGCGCATCCCTACTTGTAGCTAGACGGTAGAGATTGAAAATATTGATATAATGGGTGTATAGATTTTTTTTTTTGGAACGACGACTTTCTTTGTGTTTAGCCACATCACTCTTCAAATTGGAAAGCTTTGTTGCGTCACTTTGGCCAGACTATATTGTCTTAACCGGGCCCATGTTGGCTTTAAAATTTGGCTTGAGCGTTCCCCCAGAAAACCATACCACCGATTGTCACTTGACAATTGTTGTGCCGCCAAGAGCAGAACTCTGTAACGTTACACACGGTGGGACAAAAACCCAGGTGGACTCGGGATTCTAACCGACAACCTCACAAGGCCTACCTCAAATCCTTCATTGCCACAATTCACCAAAAATAACACAAGTAGAGATCAAACTTTGGTCTCCACATGAGAACCCAAGGTTTTCTACTTTTCTACCACGAGGTGGTTAGGGAAGTGATGATAAGTAAAAATGATGTAGTGTTGATGATGTGAAGCAGATAAATCCATCATTTTTTTTTTCTACCTCTAATTTGCTTGTTTTACCTATTGATTTGTTTTTTTTTTTTTTTTCGCTCATTGTATTTTAAAACATAGCATAAATATTATGATACAAAATTACAATTCAAGCGAAACAGAGAAATTCTAACTCCAAATCCCGAAAACAATCAAATTCCAACAAACATATCATGTTACATGTCTTTTAATCAAAATGATTCTAAAGTAATTACATTAAAAAATTACATAAAAAAACAAACAATATATTACACTAACATGCCAATATACAACTAAATATTCTTTTTTTAGTCCACCAAGTTTGTCATCTGTCCATGTTTTCCTCTTCATAAGACATACATCTCTTAATTGGTTTCTTGGAAATTTAGTATCTAATTTGTGGATTGTAGTATTTTTTGGAGGCAAGATCCTTATATCAAGGTGAAGTGCATCAAATCAAGCCAAAAATGCCATCCTCCAAGTGTTTTGGAGTGTTTATACGACTTATGTTTATTAATTCAATGCGCTTACGTTTTGTAAATCCTCTGTCAATGAACTTGTTGGATGACTAAACTGTAGACACTCGGTTGTCAAGATTTATCGTCTTCTCTACGGTGGTTCACACGTTGATCCTATGTCTCACAAACCAAGAAGAATGTAGTAGACTAGAGTTATCGGCAAAGCAATCAACATTCCAAATATCACCCTGCACAAATGCATAGTTATGAGTAAAAAGAGTTGTATAAAGAACTTGACACATTAGGTGTTGAAATAACGAGCTACTTCCCTACATGTGAATAATATTAATATGTATTTATGCACGTGGTTGATTCTCATTTATTACAAATAAAAAAAAGCATTTTTTTTCCTATGTGAATACATGTTTTCCATTTTTTTTTTCAAATCTATGTCTCATCAAATTACACTTTAATTTGTTTCACAGATTTTTTGAAATATGTAAACCCCCACACTTTATATGCGCACACAACATGCATGTTAGTTTAGGCGGGACAAGGTGGAGAGGTGCTGAGGTGAAAGGTGAATCAATACGGAAGGGGCGATCGATGGTAGGTACATCTTGATAAGAAGAGGAAGCAAAGAAGAAAGTGGTTAATAATGGAGCAAGAATCGGGAAGGGGGAGGGTAGGAGAGCGAATACACCACCCCTGCAAATTAAAACGGGGGCGGGAAAAGGACTGTCCACTAGAAGTGAATAAAGTGAATACGTGAAATATATACGAAAAAGTAGATGCATTGGAAAAAAATTCATGTATAAACAAAAGAAATTAAAACATTGACAAGCTTTATGCACTTGTGATTTTCTTATTATATGTTAGGATATGATTTTGGCTCACATTGTTAAATTTATTGATTAAACTTTTAGTTTTATAACATTTTACTTAATTAGTACTATCATGTGCTCACCCGGTGCTAAGAATTGCTGGATGAACGTTGTATTCTTTAGCAAAAACAAATGGTACGATTCCTTGTGGAAGTGCAGCCTGTTATTCATGAAACAGCTATCATGGTTAATATGATGAGAATGGATGATCAATTGTCGAAACACCAAAAGTTAGCAAGTGCTTAATGTATACTTGTACGATGGCGATGTGAAGGAGCGTGCCACGGAGGCCAATGATGATGGAAGCAGCTGCCATCACTGCTGGCCCAGTTAAAAATCTCACAACCATTGAAAAAGCCGCTACTGAGTTTCCGCATGCTATTATCTTCGGTTGAAGTGCCATAAATAGACCTTCAAGACACAAAACAAATAAAAATGAATACAAAGTGAACTTATAATTTCCTTGCCAATTTTACTTAAAACGATGCTTATATATATTGAAATATTTAGTTGTTTGCCCAGACGTGATAACACATGTAGCAAATGGTTTATTCAAGCGAAGAACATACTTTGTTACATGCGAGAACATGACTCGTGCAACAGGTGAACATTTCAGTATAAGTATCGTTTTTAAACATGGAAGTACAATTATTAGTTTTATCACGATAATGTCGAATAAATTGAAAGGAAAAAGTCTAAGACAGGTTTGACAAGATTGTCAATCTCTTAACATGGTTTTGTCCACAAACTGGTTCTTAATAGGGGAAAAAACTTGACCAAAAGAAAAAAAAAGATGTAACTTTCAGACTTTTAACAACTAATGAATATGATTGATATTGATTTGTCCATTTAAAAGATACACCCCCCTACTCGGGACCTCAACTGGGCCTATTCAACAATTATTGAGTAAATTATTAATTCATTGACAGATTCAAGTGTTGTAAACTGTATGTTATGTAGTATTGATATTCATATAGATTGATTTTGGTATATTATTTTAATAAGTAATAACTTATTTATAAAAACACAAAAAAAAAACATAAAAATAAATCTCACCTAAGCTAAACATAGCCATTCCAAGACCGGCATCCGAGAGTATTGAGATCGATTTCTCTACTATTTTTGGCATTGCCACATTCCACCTGTCATCATAAAAGTCGTTAAAACAAATATTTATTACCATTAAATAATTAAATATACTAAAGTATAAGTATAGCAAGCATGAGTCAAACTAGAGCTTAAAAAATTATTAACGACTTATGTTAGTGTTCCCATAGATCAAGCGAGCCAAGTTCAAGCTTCCATTAGCTTGCGTTTGAGCTTAACCACGGCTTCACTGGTTTACACATCCAATAATAAAAGTGTGTTCTTTTAATATATAAATTCATAAATATATTAATATACAATTATACATCTTTAACTATTTTTTAGTTATACAGTATTGAAATTTATGAACAAATTTGCATATCAACTCTGGTTTCATTTTTCACTAGTTAGATTCCCTTCACATTATAATTTAGATTAGATGTAACAATCTTTAATATTAAAACAGATA
This sequence comes from Ambrosia x helenae, assembly GCA_030844895.1. Lineage (NCBI taxonomy): Eukaryota > Viridiplantae > Streptophyta > Magnoliopsida > Asterales > Asteraceae > Ambrosia > Ambrosia x helenae. Next base: position 93,203,930 of record CM061223.1, read on the forward strand.
ATGTTCGTATATTACAAAAAAAAATAATGTACTCCAGACTAGTCAAAGTATTTAAAATATATTTTAATTTAATTACCTGAAGCAAACCAGGGCCCAAATTAGACCAACGAGACTCGAATACGTGTTCGGATTTCGGATAAGTTTTCTCCACACCATTATCAGTATCAACCGTGTCATCACACTCGCCGGCGGCATCTGTTTTCCGGCATTACCGTCCAGAACTCCCACCTCCTTTGTTCGGAGCTCCGCCGTTAAGCTCGAACTCGCTTTCGCCTCTTTCGCCTTCTCTTCATCTCCACCGGAACCGTATTCATCCTGCCTAAATTCTCTGTCTCCTGCACCGGTAATTCTAGGTTAATAGTCATGTAAAAAGATATTATTTGAAGCAGTCTCTCTATCCCGTAGGAAAAATATTATAAGTATGAAATACCAATGGGATATGTAAGTGTGTACCATTATGATATTAGAAGGTACATTTGTTTGTTTGTTTATGTGAAATTGGTATTTAAAGTGTTTATTCACTTTACCATTTGTGTCCGGATGGTCAGACGAAATGACCATTCGGATTTCTTTAGCGTTGTCATGAACTGGTCGACCAGAGTGTTCATTTCTCGCTTCTAAATCAGTACCGCCAAACACTGGCATTCCACCGTGTTCAGAAACAGGCGAAGCGCTGGAGCTCCACACAAACATGTGGAGCTCTTTGTCATCATTCTTCGCCCTATGTGAGCCATTTTGTTGCAACCCTTTCGCGGTTTTCGTAACCGTTGACGTTATCTCCGGGTTTGGCGCCGGGTAGTTACCATATTTCGGAGAATTCAACGGCCCGGGAGCTGTACTCTCTTCAAAACTCGACGGTCGAGGCGTCGGCCCTCTCGATGACTGAACAGAGTACACATCCGCCGGGCCGAAATTTGACAATCTCCCACCCGGAAACCCCATCATCGAGTAAAAATCCGAGTGATTAAAATTCGACCCTCTCGGCGTCTGGTTTCTCGACGAACTCAAACTATAAATCTCCGCCCCCGTTAAATTCGACGGTCGCGGAGTCATTCCCGACAACCCGACCGACCGTCGAGAAACATTCGACTTCCTCACCGTCACATGAAGCTTCCCATCATCCCCTATCTCCGCATCCGTTTCCAAAAAATCATGTCCATCAAGTGACACAACATCAGATTCCACCTATCAATAACAAAATATATTAGTTAGGGTTTATTTTAATCATCAAAAAATATTAATAACTACCAATATAGTTGATTAATAATACATAATACCTTAAATGACACAATCGAGGCCGCGGTCTCGGAAACTGTTCCATGATCAGTATTTTCGCGCCGCGGTACTCGAACAAAAACAATAACAAAGTATACCAAATTATGCACTGCATAACCACCACCTGAACCATCAACGAACCCGCCTCACCTCCATACATAGCAATCAGCAACGGAATTCCCATAACTAACGTATTCGGCAACGTCGAAACTGAAAAGATCGTAATCATCCACTCCAAGCTTCCATTCTTACCAAAAGTAGCCCAAGCTGCAAGCACAACGAGCATAATAATCTTCTGCAAAGTGTCTGCAGCGATGAAGCGGAAATTCATCTCGTAGGGATTGTTTAAGGATATGAAGTGGAAGGAGAGGAGAGGGACAGCGAAAATCGCGACGAAACGGTTGATTCCGGAGCATTGGTCTGGGGAAAAGATTTTCCACCAGCGTACGCTGCCGTACGCTAGGATCATGGCGACGTATAGTGGCACCATCGCCGCCATGACCGTGTAGAAGTCGTGTAGTGTAATCATTGGCGGATATTGAACTTAGTTTTTGGTGCTGATGTAAAGATGGTAAAAACTTAAAAGGTTTGAAGAGTGATTGAAGTGATTAAGTGAAATGACTGGTAGTTAGAGAAAGAGAGTGAGAGGATATTATCATGGTTAGAGAGAGAGAGAGAGAGAGAGATTGGGTGGATTATTGTGTGATTGATAGATAGTGTACAGGACGAAGTGTGTGTGTGTATATATTAGTGAAGATAAGGTGTGTAATGTGCACGGGTAGGGTTGACCGGGTATACGGGTCGGGTGTGGAATACCCATGAATATTATAAGATATTGTGAAAAAAATAAAAAATAAAAATCGAAGGAAGTTAGTTTGGTTACTTGGAATGCCATTTTTTTTATTGTTGTCGATTGTATTGGTCAAATTCTTTGATTGGACAATGAAGATGTATGAACGTTGGTCAAAAAAAAATTTATATTACTATTAATATATGATTTGTGTACATGTTTTATGATTTAAGATCTTCAAAAGAAAAAATTACAAAATTCGTTTTTTTAAGTTTACCTTGTTTTTTAATAGATACCTATTCGCGTTTCAGATGATGAGATTAATCCTTAACGATTTAAAATGTTAGACCCACTGTCCTTAGACACTAACCAGGTTAGTTTTTAACGTTAAATCTGACCACGTAAGAGACATGTGAGGGTATAATAGTCAATTTCCCTATCCCTCTTCATCTTTCATCTTTAAAACCCTTTGATCCACACCAGAATCTAGGTTCTTCATCAAACCCAAATTAGGGCAAATTCACAATCACATATCTAAATTATTTTTAAGATGATCACTGATACCATATTGACATGTAATTATTGGAACTCGGCCCTGCTTCATTTGCTTCTACTGTCAACGGATCCCAAACCCATAAAAAATCTGAGCACAAACCCAAACCCTTCACATTTGACTTTGTATAAATCCCAAAACCATAAAAAAGCACAAACCTTTCCATTAGTGCCACCAAAATCCGAGCGATCATCATCATAATTCCAAGCAGGCAACAGAACCTGAGCAAGCATAAGATAATTGGGCTCGTTTCCCGATGTGTGGGTCCCAAGAATGAGCTTCTGAACAGAGTAATATTTCCCTCCAGGCTTATCACGGTCAGGGAGCCACTCAACGGTCAATGAAGGCCATTCAAGAGCATGGGTTATGACAGATCGTAGCTTCTGGTGTGGATCAGGTGTGGGTGATGGCGATGGTGGAGGTTTTGGACGGTGGTGTTGGCGGTGGTAGTGGTGGCTGGTCGTAGGTGGTGGTGGTGGGGGGGTTTAGGTGGTCGGATATAGTGGTGGTTGTTGGGTTGTGGTAGGGATGGTTGAAGTTAGAGAGAGAGAGGGTGTATGTGAGAGAGAGGGTGTGTGTGAGAGAGAGGGTGGGACAGACATAATACAGGTTTTTTTTATAAAATTTCAAATTCATTTTATTTTATTTATTTAAACATATGTTAAGTAAATTTACCAACTTACACTCATGTGCAAAGCACATGACCAGAGTTACTGAAATTTTTAACTGGGTCAGTGCCTAAGGACAGTGGGTGTAACATTTTAAATCGCTAAGGATTAATCTCATCATCTAAACGCGAAAGGGTATCCATTGAAAAACGGTAAACTTAAAGGACAAATTTTGTAATTTTTCCATTAATAAAAGAAGCCTAAAGATTAGTTGTTTATAGTTTGATTGCAAAATCTATATGATCCAAAGTGTTAAAATATGTCATTCTCTCTTTGTTCAATTTAATATCTTTCTGTTACAATTGCTCTAATATGTTGCATAAGTTTTTTGTTGTTCCAGGTTTAAGACAATTGGTGCTAAGGGTTGGAGAGTAGATCATGATCGTGTGTTGCTGTTGTTGTGTTCGAGATGATTGTAGATGTGTTCGAGACAAGTTGCTGATCAAGACCATATGTTGCTGATCAAGACTTTTTATCAAATATGGGCTCAGAATGTTTGGATTATATTAAGCCCAGTTCACAAATAATTAAGCCTATTAGTATTTTTTTTTCCTGTTTTGAGCAAAACCCTGTTATACTTTACATTGTTTTGTTCATCATCATGGCCAATGAACATACTAGTTGATAACTCGTATGAGATCTAAGCCAATGCCCACTTACGACTCGGATTAGAGTATTTCTTTAATCCGAGGGGAACGGTGTAAACCTTAGAGTTTATCAATATGAGTATTTAGAGCCACGATGTGAACAGAAGTTATCGGTTAAGGGTGAACCCGAAAGGGAAGAACCTCTAACCATGTCTTATACTTACATGTTATTCTCATTACGGTTAAAGGGAAAACCCGGAAGGGCCTCTAACCATTTCATAATTGAACATTATTTCATTACAGTAGCTATTACATATAGGTTTCACGCATTTGTTTCTAGTATTATTTATGTTAAGGTTATGGAAAAGCATAACACCCAAGTGTAAGGTAAATCGATGATTACGGTTGATGTGTTGCCAAATGCATCACATTTATATAGTAGTTTTGTATAGTTTTTAATCATTTAACGTTCGTAAATATCGTGTCTTAGATACTTATTTGTGTCTTGGTGTTAAGCAGGTGTTCGTGGGCTAAAACGAGAGAAAAAGAGTCTAATTGGAGGTGAAACGAGTGCATGGATGAATAAGGAATAAAAAGAAAATAAAATATGTCAGATCACTTATTCATGCCCCATGAATAACCTCAGGGGTTATTCATGCCCCGCGAATAACTGAATTGGGTTGCAAAATGACTATACTGCCCTTAATGAATCCAGCTATTTGCCCTTGTTACCCTCGCGAAGTTATGACTTATTCATGCCACGCGAATAAGTTAGGAAGTTATTCATGGGGTCGCGAATAACTCTTCAGCCCATAAAAGCCCATTTTCGCAATTAAAAACCTAGCAGCCGTATGGGGATGCAATCTTCGACTTCCAGAGCTTCCAAGGGGCGATTTTGAGTACTTTTTGCAGTTCCATTCATTCCGGTTGATGCCAGTGCAATCCAGAACAAGTTTTGAAGCCGAAATCATGAAGATGCAAGGCTAATCATCTTGCGGTTTCTCCGGGTGAACGATTTGGTTATTCTATCAATTGTTTTATGTTTGATACTCATTACTTGGATTAGATTTTGTGAACACCTTAACGGTCTTTGCGTCTAATTGTATGTTTGACTGATCTAGACAGTTTGGTTGATTAGTATTATTGCATTATGTTATCGTATCTTGGTTTTCTTGCACTAGGATTAATTTAACTTTGCAATTAATGTTATGATAGCTGAATTGGGTCGAACAATTTAAACAGAGTCATGTCTATGTGATTGCCTAGCTAGGTTAATTCAGATTGTCTTTACAGTCACCGAGTCAGAAACCCGGAGTGACCGTTTTTCCATATTATTGTCTTTTATAAACTCTATTATCAATCCGTTTTGCAGCACTGCAGCACTTTTACATTAAACTTCATAAAATTACTTTAGTTAATCTTAATTTAATTAGAAATTAGTAACTTAGCACTTTCCACAAACTCCCTGAGGTTCGACAACCCTACTTCCTATACTGCAGTCAGTTGTAGCTAAGGAGTAGTTTTTATTTAATTTTTTTTTATTAGCACTCGACACGCGATCAACGGTTCGGAACGCAATCATGGGTTTACAGGTACATGAGGGTGGTGTGTAATTCTATTTAGGTTGTTGGTAGACAATCAGTACGAGTCCAAAGTATCAGGAGTGTGGTGGGTCAGCTGCCGTACACCCTATATATAAGCATAAACGATACTGCGGGAACAGACTAGGAGTCTGACCAAGAACCTACCCATTACTTTGTAACTACCTCTTCATTAGATCGTTGACTAATAGCTAGCATTTTCGATAAGAATGTTCTTACACGAGCTTCAATTCGACTTCCTAGAGTCTTTCTCTTGACCACCCACACAGAAAACACAAACCTTGTATACTCTTACACTCTCGATTAATTGGATTCTTTTTGTATACTCTAATAACGTTCAGTCAGAAACCTTTCTAAAGTAGGGGAGACTGCTTCATTAGTACCTCTGCCCCTCACTAGTTACACCTTCCCAAAGCCTTTCTCATTTAAACTCTCAACTTTCTAACTTTGAGTCAACTGTCAAAGATTTTGAAACTTTTACTTTGGGTATTAGACAATTATTTTAAATTTTGTCAAATCATAGATGATGAATTTTTTTTTTTTTAAATCTAGTTGACTTTTACAACGCCTTTTGTTTCATAGTAACCTCCACTTGAAAGAAATTTCGAGACGAAATTTTCTAAAGTATGGGAGACTGTGACATTCGTCACCCTCGTCTTTCATCTAATTAACAATAATAGCCCTTCAAATATTTCCATTATAGTCCTTGTAAGTTTCGTCGTTTTCTAAATTAATTTTAGAGCAAACTAAAAATTTATCATTTATATTTATTATGGATCGGGTATACGTTTTTATCAAATGTGTATGTTGAAACGTCATCTAGAATGGATATTATAAAAATTCCAAGTTTTATAAAGTGTTAGAAATTTTATGGTTAAACTAACTTAACTTGGTTAAGTTATTATGTAAAAAGAGTTAACTTTTTAAAGGAAATACTAACCTAGTTTCATAAATAATCTAACCTAGTTAAAGTCAAGGGACCATTCCTGCCAAAGTGTAAAAATTTCAAAAAAAAAAAAAAAAAAAAACCTCCCCCTGTTGCCTCTCGCGTTTTTCCGGCGGATGGTTCCGGCCACTGGAGTTTTTTCCGGCGAGCTTGAAAACTCACCTTTAAAGCCTCTTTTCCATTTTTTTGGCACCATTAAGTTATCTCCATCATAACTGACTTGACCCTTCAGTTAATTTACGTTTTTAATCAAGTTTTATTGAGTTTAATTCTTGTAACCGATCGGACTTAAAGACACCTTCAAAACGCTTGTTCTACTCATCCTCTATATAAATCAAATGAGCTATTTCGTTTCTGCACTCTCTCTCTCTCTCGTTCCAAACGACACATAAAACAACGCAAATCAGTCTATAAAGCTTCTTGATTTTCGGTTATATGTTCGGACCTGCATCCCTCTTGTTCGAACCTGTAACACCCCAACCGATGGCGGAAACATCGAGGTGTCACGTAAGAATGAGTATACAGTAGCACATGGTAACCAAATTTTAATTGAAATAAATTTAAAGTGCAAATATCCAAAAAAACAAAAATACATAATGAGTTTTAATGTGAAAATCTAATACATCACAAAATCAAGCAAGCATAGACTTCATATTGTCTTCATGAAAATACTCTAGTCTTCACGCATCATTATTTCCTGTTGAGTTGTAAAAATGGGGGGGGGGTCAACTAGAAGTTGGTGAGAATACATAATCCATGTTAAGCAAATAGTTTAAGTATAAAAGTTTAGCAATTCATATGTCTATCGTAAGTTTAAGTCTACATGAATAGCATAATATGTTGAATCGACATAATCAAACCTCTGACTAGTTTAGGTCCATCCCGTCATCTACGGTTCACCTTAGTAATATGTTGGAACGATAACAATCACCCACGCTACCTATGTAGGAGGTACACGTATCCGGGTGGGGTTGTCAATCCAATAGATCTATTATTGAGTATCGCCGGCTTGGCCATAGCTAATGATTATGTAATGTTGAAACTCGTTGAAACTCGTTGAAACTGTTGTTGACTAATTCATGAGGCAATAAAGTTTACAACTAGACATGCATGTTGAATTGCTTAAATAAAATGTTGCAAGTATAAAGCATCGCATAAACATGGTTACGTAAACTCACCTTGGTATAGTATTAGGTATTGAGGAATAGTATGAGTGTAGCCCAATAGATTGCCAAGTATTACCCTATGTATAAGGCAACAAATAAGTCTAAGTCTATCTAGTCTACAAGTATATTCTAGGGTCTCGATTTGGGGATATCCAATTGTTGAATTTAAAATAAAATGTTTAAAAAATAAAGGGAAATTTGATAATTAAATAAATGAAAGTCTTTTTATAAAGTTTGAATTTAGGATGTTCACAATAATGTGTTTGAAGTATAAAAATATTTTTTATAAAATTATTTTCTTTAAAATAGATTATTAAATCTATTTATTACAAATTGCCAAAATTTAACTTTAATATTTAAAAATACTAAAATTAAAGAATTATTATTTTCAAATTTATATTTCTGTTCTAAATATTCAGAAATAAATTGTATAAAATTTTGGTGCAAAAATATTAAAAATTGAATTTATTATGATTTAATTATGATTAAAACTAACAAAAATTGATTAAAAATATAAAATAAATGATTTTTCAGAATTAAAAATCATTTCAGAAAAGTTTATCATTATTCAAACTTAGAATAATTTTTGTGGAAATTTATAAAATTTTTTTGATATTTTAATGGAATTTTATAAATATAATAGAATAAAATTGATTTAATTATTATATATATTAAATAAATTAATTTCAGAAAACTAAAAATTGTAGGTGGAACATTTATATCAGATTAGTAAAAAATAATTTTTTTAGAATTTATAAAAGGGTTTTAATAATTAAAAACGAATTTATAAGATTAAATGTATAATATATATTTATATGGGGTTTGTTGTGTTAAAAATGAAAAAGGAAAAAAAGAAACGCCACTGCCGGGAATCGAACCCGGGTGGCTCAGGAGGCAAGCATCAGTCACAACCACTTGGTCCAGACCAGTGGTTGTGATTATTTCTGTTTCATTTAAAATAAATACACTATGCAAAATCGAGTTTATCCCCAAATCAGACATCACGAGCCCTAGATTCTGCAATAGTTTGATTCACACATCAATAGCCCAATTAATCATAGGGCTATTGATGTGTGGATGCCGATGATCATAACCTACTGAAAACATTACACTTACAAAGTTGTTACGAGCTCGATTGATCGGTCAAACCAAAAAGTCAAGAATGCGATCGTGATGAACAAACAGAGTATAATTAAGAAGATTTGGAGGTTAAGGGAGATGTATTGGCGAGTTGTGAAGACTCGTGAATGATCAATTTATAATGCCATGCCCTGGAACGATGAATTGGTAAGTGTTGACCACACATTGAATATGATACGCGTATATGGTTAATTGGGTATCAATTGATTGTTAAAAATCGTTTATCCTAGTCATAGATGGCCGATAATCATGTAAAGATACCAAGAATAGGTAATCACGAGTTTAATGTTGATGATTAAGGTTATAGGCTGTCACAGTTGACTTTCCATGTCAACTGTGTACAGACCTTGGATGGTTTAAAAGGAAATCAAGCCGGGTTTTGAACAAACAAGGGTGCCAGCCCAGCTGGTTAGTGTGTTGTTGTGTTGTTGGGCCGATCTTGGGCGCGGGTTTGATTCCCGGCCCAAGCACCTTATTTTTTTATGATTATCCATGGTATAATCCATATATATATATATAATATATATAGTATTAGGGTTTCAAGAATGCGACAAAAAATATAATTAAATGCGAACAAAAATGATAAAACTTGACGTTTTTATTAATAATGCCCGTAACGTACAAGTTTAAATGCGTAATGTTACAGAACCCAATAACTTCGTGTGAGTCCTCCTTTTATATGCCGTTTTGGTAATCATAGGTCTCACTTTGAAAGCCCTACGGTTTTAGTTGCTATCTGTGCTTGAATCGGGTTATTGCAAATCCTACGGTTAGGGTTCTATGGGTTAAGTATTTGGGGAAGATGATGAGTATTCTTTAAATTGTTAATAATATTATCTTTTGAATAAATTCAACAAAACATGAAATGGTCTAGCGGTTTGGTGTGTGTTTGTGTCTGGAAAGGATCCAGGTTCGAGTCCTTCTTCATGCGTTTTTTCCTTTCTTTTTGTTTGAATTCTTTTCTTTTATTCTTTCCATTTTTTATATGTATATATAATATATAGAACTTGAAATATTCATAATAAATTCAATTTTGCTTCAAAAATTATAAAAATTTAGGAGTAGCATCTTGACACCATAAAGAAAATTACCACACTTTTATTTTCTGGAAAAAGTCTTATTTTTATATTTTTATTGATTTAATTTGTTTTAATCATATTTAATAGATTAAAAAAATCATTTTTAATGATTTTAATCTCAAACCTTTTGGGAAATTATGTCTAATCATCATGAACTGAAATAAAAATTATTGGTTCAGAAAACATTTATTTTTATTGATTTTAATATTTTTAGTCATTTAAACATGATTTAAATTCATTAAATCAGTTTTAAATACAAATAATTTGATAAAAATTATGAAAAATTTATTTTAATCATTTTTCATCAGACTTTATTTATTTCTCACAAAAATAGCATTTTTGGATCATGTCTTGTATTTTTAGACTTAATTATGTTTAATTAGACATAATTAATCATATATTTATGTATACTATTTAACATCTATTTTATAATTACTTTTCTTAATTATCATTTGTTGGATAATTGTGTAACTTATAATTATATATTTAAACATTTATGATTATTGTATTTATTTACAATAATTTAGTTAAAGTAATTAACTAAATTAATTTGCCTTAATTATTCAAAACATATTTTTATCTAAATATTCAATTGGTAATAATTGTATTACCTAAACCATATTTACAAATTTTGGTATATTATTTTTGATATACAACTTTTATATTAATTCGACTTATCATAAAACTCTAATTCCCCAAATCGACTTAGCAAACCCTAATACCTAGGGCTGTTCAAAATCGGATAATCCAAAATTCGAATCCGAAAAATCCGAAAATCCGAATCCGAATTATCCGAAATTTTGGATAATTCGATTTTCGGATATCCGAAAATCGGATTATCCGAAATTTCGGATTCGGATTCGGATCCTGATTTTGAAAATTTTTGGATAATCGGATTATCCGAATCCGAATATTAAAAATATATATATAAATATATAATATTATATACACTACATAACACAATACACAATCCTAAATCCTTAATCCTTCTAACTCTAAGTCCATACTCCTCTAATCCATGGCTGTTGCTCTCTCTTCTCTCCTCTATAACAGCCCCCGTCCACCTCGTATCCGACCTCCACAACCCCCTTCCATCAAAATAATAAGTTTTTTTTATATATTTGTTGTTCAAATTTCGTTTATCTAACTTCGATTTTTGTTTTTTTTAATAGGTTCACGTTTTAGGCATAAAGGAGAACGTTTTTTATAGTTTTTTTTATTATTTTTTTAATTTTTTTTAAGTTTCGGATTATCCGTTGGATGATCCGAATCCGAATCCGAAATTTCGGATATCCGAATTTCGGATATCCGAAATTTCGGATTCGGATTCGGATCTCAATATTGACTATCCAAAATTTCGGATTATCCGAAATTCGGATATCCGAAATTCGGATTATCCGATTTTGAACACCCCTACTAATACCTTAGACCCTAGATACCTTAGACTGTTAGACATTCCCTTATTAGTATTCCTAAACTTTATAGGTTGAATTTCTCGGAATTCCCATTACTTAGCTCATTACCGCTTAAGTTGGATTTTGATCGCCCAATGATGAAGGAAGGGAATTAGGTAAGTGTGAGTTAGAGACACATGGGACTCAGCAGTCCACTTTAGGTCATCAAACTGATTATGAACACTCTGGTTCACAACAAACTGATGATGATAGAAGTGTTGACAGGGCTGAGGATGTGAAATCTGGCAATGAAAACACTATTGCTTCTGAGGGTGATGACTTAAACAGTCAAACTATAAGAAAAAGCAATAGGGGTTCAACCATTCCTAGAAAATTTGATGACTTTCTTATTGAAGGTAAGGTTAAGTATGGTATAGAAAGGGTTGTTAATTATGCAAACCTAAATGTTGATAACAAAGTTTTTGCAATTATGTTAAATAAAAGTATTGAGCCTAGAAGTTATAGGGAAGCAGCCTCTGACCCAAATTGGATGGCTGCTATGAATGATGAAATTGAGGCTCTAAATAGAAACAATACTTGGACTCTTGTGGATCTACCAAAGGGTAGAAGTTTAGTAGGTTGTAAGTGAGTTTTTTAAATCAAGTACAAGTCTAATGGAGAGATTGAGAGGTTTAAGGCCAGGCTAGTTGCTAAGGGATATAGTCAAAAGGAGGGAATAGATTTTGATGAGACTTTTTCTCCTGTTGTCAAATTTGCTACTGTTAAAAGTGTGATGTCATTAGCTGTTCAAAAGAGTTGGAAAATGTTCCAACTAGACATAAATAATGTCTTCTTGTATGGTGATCTTAATGAAGATGTCTATATGGCATTACCTGAAGGATATTTTTCAGAAAATGAAACAAAAGTGTGTAAACTAAATAAGTCATTATATGGCTTAAAACAAGCTCCAAGGATGTGTAATGAAAAGCTTGTTTGTGTATTGACTGATTTAGGTTTTGCGCAAAGTAAATGTGATTATTCTTTGTTTGTCAAGTATGATTAGTCATTCATTGTTATATTACTTGTTTATGTTGATGACATTGTGTTAACTGGTAGTAGTCTTGATGAAATAAATAAAGTTAAAATGCGTTTAAAAGAGAAATTCCTAATAAAAGACCTAGGTGAGTTAAAATACTTTCTTGGTTTGGAAGTTATTTCTCATAATGAGTCAGTGTGTTTATCGCAGAGAAAATATTGTATGGATCTATTGACTGAGTATGGCATGATAGGATGCAAACCATCCAATATTCCATTGGAACCAAACAATGTATTAACAGCTTTTTGAAAGGATCATTCTAATGGTTTGGTAAATGTCACTGGCTATCAACAGTTGGTAGGTAAATTGATTTACCTATCACATACCATGCCTGACATTTCTTATGTTGTACACTTCTTAAGTCAGTACATGCACAAACCAAGTGAAGGTCACTTAAAAATTGCATTCAGGCTGTTAAGGTATTTACAAAAGGCACTTGGGAAAGGTCTTTGGTTAAGGAAAAGTTCTAACTTTAATCTTGTTGCATACTCAGACTCAGATTGGACTAAGTGTGTGGATACAAGGAAGTCTGTAATAGGTTTTTGTATATTCTTAGGAGATTCTTTAATCTCTTGGAAAAGTAAGAAAAAATCGACCATTTCAAGGTCTTCGGCAGAAGCAGAGTATAGAGCCATGTGTTTTACTGCTTGTGAGGTCTTATAGTTGATAAATCTGTTATCAGAATTACATGTTCAAGTATCTTTACCTATTATGCTTCATTGTGATAGTAGTTCTGCATTATCTATCACAGCTAATCCAGTTTTTTTCGACAAAACAAAACATTTTGAGTTAGATATATTTTTCTTAATAGATCTTGTTTCAAAAAGGTTTTTTGAAAACATCTAAGGTTTCTTTTGATCTGCAAATAGCTGACATAATGACCAAAGGTCTTGGAGTAAGTCAGCATGAAGAATTTTGCAAAATGCTAAACATGTTTGACCCATTTGGATATTAAATTGATTGGGGGGGTATTAAAATATGTCATTCTCTCTTTGTTCAATTTAATATCTTTGTGTTACAGTTTCTCTAATATGTTGCATAAGTTTTTTGTTGTTTTAGGTTTAAGACAATTGGTGCTAAGGGTTGGAGAGTAGATCATGATCGTGTGTTGGTGTTGCTGTGTTTGAGATGATTGTAGATGTGTTCGAGACAAGTTGCTGATCAAGACCATATGTTGCTGATAAGACTTTTCTTCAAATATGGGCTCAGAATGTTTGGATTATAATAAGCCCAGTTCACAAATAATTAAGCCCATTAGTATTTGAGGAGTATTGGGCTTATTCGTCTGGCCCGTTATTTCCAGCCCATTATCTAAGGATTGCCACGTTGGCAATCCTTGTCAAACTAATACACCTATTTCCAGCCATTGATCATCTTATCAACTTCTAACTCCAGCCGTTGGATTACCTTGGGAGTTGCATTGTGAGAAGGGCTATATATACGTTGTGTTTCTCATTCTTCAACACCTTTTCATCAGATTATTATTTTCTTTCTTTTTGTTCTCTAGTCTTCTCTCATAATCACTGGATTAGGGTTAGAACCTTGAACGTCTCGTTCTGGTTTCGTGTTATTTTGTTATCATAGAGTATCTAGTTTGTATTGTGATCTTGTGATCAGAGAGTTGTGAGGATTGTAAGATTATTTGTTGATTTTGTATTTTTTTGATTCTTGGGGTTAATCAGTTGAGATTTGAATGTTCTTTAGTTTATGTTCTTGATACCTTGTTATTTTTGACACAAAGAATTCAGAGAACTTTGACATGTTAATGTTTTGTGTGTAGTTTTTTTTATGTAAAATACTCAAAGCTAGGGTCGGTCGAACGTTTGTGGAAATCCTAAGTAAAGGTACAAAGTTTGAGCAATTTGGAAAATTTTCAATATAAACATTTATTCTTTACCATGTCTTGAGACCGACTATAAGAAACTAAGAAGTTTATAATTGGTGGGTAAATCTTTAGTAAGTTATATGTTTGGGTGTATAAATATAATGTGTTAGAATTTTTTTTATAGCCTTTAATTAAAGCAAGTTGTTTAAAGCAAACATTTGTAATACTTATGGAATATTTGTTTGTTCATCAACTACCCATGTAATTATATTTTTTATGAAAAATTGGAGACCTTTGTTTTTTAGAAGGTCTAAGCCTTTACCTGGCCTACTACGCCAATTAAGTCGGGCCTCCTCAAAGCATCCTTTCTTTGACATATATGTTAGGCATCTTAATGCGCATATATGTTAGGCATCCTTTCTTTGCATGCATTGATCTAGCAAAGTAAATTTTGTTCTAAGAAACAAGTTTGTCATGGTATGTTTTGTTTCGTGATGTCAATCAAGTTCTTAGTAATGATTCGATTTTTAGATGTCATTTGAAGCCGTAAAACAACTTGAAAACATTAGTTCATATGTGAATTGATAGTGTGAACAAAAGCTATGAAATAAATAAATAATACTAGTAGGAATGCCCGCACGTTGCAGCGGGTGCATCTGTTTTGCCCCTTGTGCATCGTGTTTGTTGGCTATTCGTTATGATGAAGTAGAAAACAACGATGTATAAAATATATGTTATTAAAAACTGAAACTCATAAGTATATCTTCTAAAAATTTTAAATGGGTACATTGTTCCGTACTATTCCTTGCAACACCCTTAGATTGGCCCACGTCCTTCAGTGGGACCCTTTTGATGTATCTCGAAGGCAGATAAGTATGCTATCGTAGAGCGGTGCTTAGCATAGTGAAGTGGCGTTGTATCTCTTAAGACCATAAGATTGTAGTGGAAGTGATGTAATTACTAAAATGTAGATTGTAGTGTGCAACATATTTCTATTATTTTAGGGCACCCGCGAGATGCAGCGGAGTCAATGATTTGCATTGGTACTCTCGTTTTATGTTAGTTTGACAAGCGCCGTAACAAATATATTGGACCAAACAAATTAGTAATCAATATAGTTAAAACTACCAAATCGTTTGATAAGAACTTGTCTTATTTTGGATATGTAAACAATTGGTGATTTCGTAAGATCAGCAACTTAAATTCTATTCCTAGAAGCTTATAGTAGCAAAGAAAACAAAAAACCATCGAGGAAGACGATGACGTTGCTCATGAAGTATCTCTACCATATCTGCTTGTATAAACGTCAAGCCTACATATGTCGCTCACTTTAATGGGTTGAAACGTGTTATGGGCTGGGTGTGTTGGCAAACTTCAAGCCTACATATTCATTTGTGTGCAGAAGTGTCACATCATACCATCCTGCAACCACATAAATTTAAAAAGAAGATATAAATACATAATATATGATGTAATTTATTTACTATAAACATTGAAAGACATGTAAGTTATGTATGTGAAGAGTCACCACATTATTTATATACAAAATACATGACCACTATTTATAAGACTATAACATTGATACAAACATAATAAAGACATGGAGGTTATGAATGTAAAGAGTCACCACATTATTGTAATTTCCTCATCAATTTTATAATTATGTTTAAATTAATTTCTTCAACAATTTAATATTTAAGTAGAAAGACAAGCATTGTACTATAAGCAATAAAGGTTGTATTTACTTAAATTTTGCGGGTATCCTTCACTGATGTTTTATAATATAGTATAGAAGATAAAGATTCGGGTTGATTCATTAGCGTGAGCATGAATTTATGGCTTTTCGATTTCTTATTTCTTAACACAAATAACATAAGCGATTAACACATAGTTAAGTTTTTGTTTTCTCTTTATGCTAGTGTTTAATTTATTTTACTAATTAGAATTAGAACTTAAACAATATACAATTTCCGAAAGCAAAATAATATTGTGAACCACACTTCATATAACGTTTAACAAGAACATTAAATAGATCAACAAATACCTTAAAATTCTTAGAACAAATATAGTTTACGTATAGATCGAGTTAACTATTTCATGGCATTCAAGGAGACCATGTTGATTGAAATTGAGAAAAGTCTCCATACCCTTCTCCAACCATCCTCTCCATCATCTGTCCTTCATGTCCATTTGTTCCCTGCAACATCAGTTTTCATCCGATGCAGTAAGTGGAAGTAATATTTATAATATATTAGAAACATATTAGCAAATCTAGACTGTTATATTTATAATTTTGTCCGTTTTATTTAGTTAACAATATATATGATTCAAGATACACAACTTCTTAACAAGGATAGTTAGGAAAGCCATCTGTCACCTTCGTAGGGGCCATGTCATACAATTCAGTAGAGTTGAGGTCAATATGTCATAGAACATGCTGGCTTCTAAAAGATTCATGGAGAGAAACTAAAAATGCACAAAGAAAAGAAAAAAATGTACTAATTAGTTTTGAAAAATATTTTCTCATCGATAATTCTGAATATTGTTTGTTTATTATTTTAATTGTTAGTTGTGCAATTAAATTACCTCAATTTGATTCTGCAACGATCCAACATAGTTGATTATTACATCCAACATCACTGGCATTCCCATTGTCTATGGCAAATAACTAAATTTGAATGGAGCAAAACAATGATATATTATGAAGATGAATTTTTGTAATTGTCAAAGAACATATGAACAAGTAGAAAAAAATGTATATATGTATATAAATATTAACTCATATCTTTATACCTTGTAGCATCCAGGAACCATATCTTGCAAGCGTTTTAACTTCTCGTTGGTTTTTTTCTCTTCGCATCTAATGAAGACATAAATTTTTTGAACAAAACAATGTTTCAAACCATGAAATTAGCTCTAAGATTTGTTTGGGGTTATGAAAAGACTATTAGCATTCAAGAAATTGATTATAATGAAGTATATATAATAATATAGATGAGGGGTTGAAAGGTCTCACATTTAAGATGCATCACAGGTTAGGTTGTATTTTGTGTTTTAAAAGTTGGACATAAGGGCATAATTGGGATAAGATTTTATGATGTGAGGTATTGGATTATGTTAAATTTACTAATCTACCCTCTTAAGTGTCTTAATAGTCACAAGTATGCCAATAATACCCTTAATTTTTTTGCTTAAATATATTGTACATCTTATTTGTTAAGTTGTACAGAAATGAAAATGACTATCTTAGCCATCACTCCTCCTTAATAAGATAATATAGAAATATAGATAAGAAAATTCTAACAAATAAGTTCTAACAAGAACTTCCACAAAGTATGAAACTATATTCTTTAGAATAAATTTCCATATTTCTTAAAAAATAAACGCCACACTTACGGTGTACGCATATAATGTATATATGTGTGGCCCTTGGGTGGCAAAAGTAAAGTTACACTAGTTTTAACGTTATTTTACTAATTTCTTGAAAATAGCATTAAAACGACTGACGGTTAATCATGCATCATGTGATGGCGTGGATAGCTAAAAGACAAAGAGGTACATGCACCGATTGGGTTTGTCCCGATTGCTAAGTGTTCTGTGCGTTATGTCCAAGGCTTGATACCAAACCACATCGAGCCGGGGGTCTCACTGGAAGCAGCCTCTCTATTCTTAGGGGTAGAGGTAAGGCTGTCTACATCTTACCCTTCTCAGACCCTACCTTAGCTTTGCTATAGGTGGGATTAACCGAGTATGATGATGATTTCTTAAAAAATAAAACGATTAATTTGTTTAAAATAATGATTTATACGTCACCAAAATTATTATACTTGGGTTCGATTCCCACTAGCTACATTTGGAGGACATTGGTGGATGGGAAATGAGGGATGACCCGGCCATTGGCTTGGGTTCGAGTCCTGATCCCGACCGGTTTTACCGACTATTTCACCGTCGTGCCTTCGGGCGGGTGAGTGGTCGGGTTTTCCCGGGAATTGGTGGCAATTGGTGGCCCGGGTACTCTCGAGTACCTGATTCGCCAAAAGGGTGCCCGAGAGTGCTCGGAATTGATTCGTTAGCCGTTCAAAAAAAATATTATTTTTTGATTTCTGTACATTTTTTTAGAGCATGTTTGGCTCTCCTTATTTCCACCTCCTTATAACTTATTACTTTTCTAAAAAGTTGATAAGTTAAAAAAGTGTTTGGGAAAGGTGACTTATAACTTCTACTTATGAGATTTTATAACATGAAAAATGAGTTTTTGAAAAGTAAGTGGAGAGTAACTTTTCAAAACTTCTTATGACTTTTTGTAAAAAAATTATAAGGAGGTGGAAATAAGGAGAGCCAAACATGCTCTTAGTTTTTGTTCCAAACCTTTTCGTTTCTTTCTCAAGGGAAATTTATTCTTTTCAAGTTGCACTTAATATCCAAACACTCTAGAACTAGAATCTAAGATATTTTTATATGATATTTATTTTATGCTTAAAACATAAGCAAAAAAGTAGAGAACTAGATTAGCAAACTATTGAATAAAGGTATCTTTAAGCTCATAAACATACATAGTCTCGGTTCGTATCAAACTAATTCGAAACACTTTTGCACCAATTTTATATTATATTTTTAAACAAATAATTGCAATTGAGGAAAAGTAAAGGTGTGAAGGCCCATGCTTTGTAAAGTTGAGTCTATTCTAATGGACACTTTTACATAACATGTGCATTGAGGGCCAATGATGGTTTCATTCATTTTGGGATTTTGGGGGTTTCCTAATTGTATAAATGAAATTGTAAATGGAAAGAAAACATTTGTGAATGTGAAATTGATTTAAACATGATAGTTACAAAACTAGGCATGTAAACGAATTGAACGAACATGAATAAAGGTATGTTCGTGTTTGTTTATTTAACTTTAATCGAACATGAACATATGTTTCGAACACATTTTTTTGTTCGTGTTCATTCATTAAGAAATCTGACATGTTCAAGTTCGTTTACGTTCGTTCGTTTAAACCTAAACGAACAGTTCATCAACGAATATAAACGGACGTTTATGAACATAATAAATTTGAACGATCTATATTACTAAAAACCTCAATTACTAATTGGTTATATTTATACAAGTAGCTAAAGTCCAAATTATGTTTATATTTTATTTATCTAAATATAACTACTTATGTGATTAATAAACTTAAACGAAAATAAATGAACGAACGTCCCGCCAAACAACTTCATAAACAGTTTATGAACGTTCCATTCTTTACAGGCCTATACAAAACTGGTAATTTTATACAGAGTAAGTCATTGAAAACAAATAATAAGGTTTTTATATACCATGGTTGTTAAGAAGTGAAACAACCTTTATGTATGATCGGCTATAGTATATACGTTTTTAATGTAAAATTTATATTGTAAAATATATGTGATAACCCATTTTATTATGTGTATCTTTTGAGACTGACCAAACAAAAATTTATTAGATTAGAAACGGATTATATGGGTCTAAATTGCCCATATTTTGTTTTTTCTTTAATAATGGGTTAACTACATCAAAATGTATTTTGTTTGACACATTGTAATTGTATGTGTAGATATTCAAAAACTCACTTTCTTTGTAATGAACTTCGGAAATTTATCGAAATATGAAGGGTCCAGGTTGTGTTAATAAATGACACTAGTGAATTAGATTTCAGAATGTTAGAGTAACCGGAGTGGGGCGGGAAAGGCCTTCATGGGGGAACACCGCCCCGGTAGGGCGTGGAAGAGGGGGGGGGGGGGGAGAGAATGCTTGGACACGTGGCTTTTTCTTATTGGTTGGGGGATGTTTATCGTTGGGGATTAAAAAAAATTAAAAAATCTAAGAAACAACCGTTGGATTTAAAAAAAAATCAAAATATTGGTTTATATAAAAAAAATTACATAATTAACCCTATTAAATTTAATAAAAACCATTACATTAAAAATTACATAATCCTAATTTACTTATTACAATATTACATAATCCTAAACTACTAAACATTACATAAACACAGTACATAATCCTAAGCTACTTAATTAAACCTAAACTCCCCACTATGGAGAGTAATTGTCCTAGTCCTCCAGCATATACGCTGGAGGTGACACAGAACGGTCGCTATCGCGACCGTCGGACCTCGCATCTGAGGGGATGCGGCAATACTCAGAAGTTGATCCCGAGTAGTAGTAGTAGTATCGTTCTTCTTCCATAGCAGTTCTAAGTTCTTCGTACTCCTCCTCATATGGCTCCCGAGTAGGAGGGTTTAGGGTGGGTGTAGGAAGAGGTGAGAACATTAGTTGTGGTTGTGGAGGAGGAGAAGAGAACATTGGTTGTGGTTGTGGAGGAGGAGGTGAGAACATTGGTTGTGGTTGTGGAGGATGAGGTGAGAACATTGGTTGTGGTTGTTGAGGATGAGGATGAGGATGAGGAGATGAAAATGGTAGTCGTCGTCTCCGACGAAAGTATTGCCGGAGATCGGAAGGTCCAACAGCTTCGTGATAACCGCCACACATATCTTTCATTGGTGTTTTGGTGAAAATTGTGACTGAGAATGGTAGCATTGATGTTGTATTTATAAGGTCGGAAATTTGAAACGTTTGAAAACTGGCAGTTGAAATTCAAACGTTTGAAAACTGGCGGTGAAATTCAAACGTTTGAATAATATTTTTTTATTAAGTATTTAAATAAATTTTTTTAACTATTTAAATATAAATTTTTAAATAAAATTTTTATGCTTGGTGATATGAAATTGAAGCACCTAAAAAAATGAACCCAGTAAAAAAAAAAATCTTGGATCTGCCACTGGATGAAGCGCCATGTGGCCCTTTTGGGTCCCACATGGAGGGGAAATTGTGGGGAGTGGAGGGGGGGGGGGGGGGGGAAGTGACACGTGGTCGGGTCAAGGGTTAAGGTCTGTTTGTCGGTTCGGGTCGGATAAGGTTCACCGCATAAAAAAAATACGATGCAATAATGAAAAAACATTGACATTAGAAATTTAAAGCACATAACATAAATACGATTGTCTTTATGGATAAAAAAACATACATATAGTTGTTCCCTGATGTGTTGCAAAACACATCTCTTTTCCTATGTATTTTGTATATTATTTTATTATGTTTTTACTAGTTTTGAGTCCGTTTTATTAGTTATTTATTGTTTATTATTTTAATAGGTGTTCGTGGAAAATGAGCTCAAAACGAAAGAATTTTAATCAAGACATGAACACTTGAGAGCAGGTGTTCATGGACGTTGAAGCACAAACGAGTAACTTTGATCGAGCCAAAAACACTCAAGTCAAAAAACATAGAGTTATACTACTTATTACTATTATTATTAATAATAATAATAATAATAATAATAAGATAATAAAAAAAAATAATAATAAATAAGAGACTTGGGCTCGTGGCCCAAGCCTACATTTAAGTTGAGGGCACAAGGAGCATATTAGGGGGAGATTGACATATATCATAAAATCATCACATTATTGTTCGAAACATCATCACAGCCGCCGAAGACAACACAGAAGAGGTCGAACACAGCAGTTTTAAAAGAATAGAGGGAAAGTGAAGGCCAGGAAGGCTTGGGTTCAAGAGTAAAGTTACGGGTTCGACTATAATAAATTTTAGTTTTTATATTTATTTACTTCGTGTTCATGAATGTTGAGACACTGATTAATTTTTATGTTGAACCTTTGTTTTTATTGTTTTTCGTTACTATGAATAGCTAAATCTTGAACCACTACCTAGGTTGTATGATGACTGCATGCTAAATTTATAGTTCTCGGTTTTGGATTTATTTTTGAGTGGTTAATGTTTTGGTAACGATTCGGTTGGTGTTTGTTATGATGTGTGTGCGTACTTAAGTCTGATTTATTATTTTTGATAGTTCCATAATCATCTTAGTGAATGTCTTTCATGTTTGGATGATTATTAGGGTTGCTTGCTTTGTGCTCGTAGCTTAGTTTATGGTTTTGTGCACGAAAGCTATAGGAACTTGATTAGAGAATTTAGAGGACTTTTGTATTCTTCCATTCTTGAGACCGGGAGGTGATGGAATGTTGGGTTGTCTAGAGCTTTAGGTGTTAGGTTTTGGGTGAGACCGAGAGGTGATCCTATCCCAGTTGCCTTTAGTTTCTTGCAATTCCAAGTCACAGTTTAACCCAATTAAATTACTCCTTTACATCTTCGGGTGTATTGTGATTAGAGAGACCGGGAGGTGGTCGAGTCATTAGAGTACCTTAGCATTCTTAGTGAGGTGAGACCGGGAGGTGATCCGAGCTAGATAACCAGTGTTTTATTCTAGGATTCTTTGGGGTGTGTTGGTGAGACCGGGAGGAGATCTAGCACGTCTTAGGGTTTCTTGAGTTATCTTTAGAATCTGGTAGCCATTCAGTTTTCCATTACCGAGAGTTCTGAGTTTGCATGTAGGATTCTTGACCTAGGTACTTGCCTTCCTATCCTGATATTTTCCTCAATTATCCTTGCTGTCGGTGTATCCTGTTTATTTACTTTATATATTTTATTTAATTATTAAAAAACCAAAAACCATTTTAAAAATCATTTAGTTTAAGTCTTAGTCGAGTCTAGTTTTGTTTTTCTATTAGTATCCTGTGGGTTCGATACTCGGACTTACTTAGTCTGTACTGCATTGATAGGTACACTTGCCTGTCGTGTGGTCTAGTTTAGTTGAGTCTGTTTTATATTACTAGGTGTCTAGGTTAGTTTATGTTTTTAGATCATACATAGCACATCAAGTTTTTGGCGCCGTTGCCGGGGACACAGTGCGCTTTCGAGGACGACCCGAGACGGGGATCTAGTCATTTTGTAGATATTTTTATTTATTTTTCTTCTCTTTATTTTTATTTATTTATTTATTTTTATATATTTTCTCTATCTGGTGGCCGTGATCTGTTTGTTTAGTGTCTGTTTGCAGTGAGATTTTTAGGATGCCAGATGCTAGTGGAAGAAAGACTGTAGCAGACTAGATAAGAGAGCGCGACCAAGATGGTTACAATGAAGAAGGCATCTACACACAAATGCAAAATCACTATATGCCTATTTTGAGGGAGCCCGATAGTTTTCTCGCCTCTTCAGTACCAAGGATCTTTGTAAATTGGTATGAAGGTGAAAATCCATACTTACAGCCATTTGATATCACTCCAGAACCGGAGACGATAATGGACGAAGAAGTCCCACCTCCGGTCCAACAAGAACCCATTGAAGATGATTTTTGGAGTGGTAATGAGGTTGAAGAAGACGCCGGGTTGATTGAAGAAAGAAGTGAGATGGAAGACAAGACGGGGGATGAAGAAGATATAAATGTGCCGTCTTGGGAAGAAGAGTTTGGTGATGAGTTGGATAATTTTACCAACTCTCGAATAAGGAGAATTTGACCATGTTGGCGATCTATTATTTTTGGAAACTTTACTTGCTGGGATGCCAACAACAGAGATCAATACACCAAACGAGGAAGAAGAGGAAGAGATGGTAATAAAGAAGAAGATCAAACCACCTCGTCACATTCAGGATTGCCGGCCCGTGCCACCACCATCACGGGAGAGGGTTCACAGTCACATGGACCACACACCTCATCATATGCCACATATCAGGTTTGGTCCAGGTAAGTGTAGGAATAGGTGCTCTGACCCGTTTGAATTTTTCAAACGTTATTCTAGATTCACCATTCGTTTTTTTTTTTGACAAACAATGGTGAACGATCTGAATTAAACGGGTTGGATAGAGGGTGGATAAAAGAAAAGCCACCTGATTGAATATGGGTTAAAACCCAAATGTAGAGTTTTGTATCATCATCCGCCAAGTAGATTTTTTATTTTATTTTATTTTATTTTCATTCTTTTTTATTTTATTTTATTTATATTTAATTTTTAGTTTATCAAGTCGTGTGGGATTGCCTTGGCCCTTTTCACTGTTGGATCTCCCCCGCCCGTACTCAATCTCCATTCGGGTGGGGTCGATCTTAAAATTATTTTTTGTAAAAAGGCATTTCACTTGTCATTGAGTCATTTTACTTTCATTTTCTTTCTAGTTTATTTTTGCGGGATTCCGACTATGGCCGCGAAGGAAATGCTATACGGCTGTAGATGATGGACGAACGAGACACTTTCTGCAAGCTATCGCCACATATTTCAGGGGAGTTTGTTCCATTTATTTTGTCGTTGTTATATATATTTTTTTCGTTTCTTCTTTATTTTTGTATTTTTATTTTTAGTTTGCGTTGTATCCTAGAGCACATTGAGGACACTGTGCCTTTCTAAGTGTGGGGATGGGAGACTTCGTCTTTATTTTGCTTAGTTGTAGGTTGAGTAAAAAAAAGCTAAAAAAAACAGAAAAGAAAAAAAAAGTGGGTTTTGTGTTCGTCCCGATCCTTTTTGCGCGTAGTAAACGAGCCTTTTCAATGTAATACGTCAGTTAAAAACGGGGACGATTGTCGGGTTTACGGGTCTTAGCATATGTTTCTTTAAGTTGCGGGATAGTAGGTTTGACTGAGTTGTTTTTCTGAAATAAAATGTTTGGGGTGCCTAGGATAGTGGATCAAGTTGGATGGTTAACTGGTTTTGCACTTGTTAGTATCGGTAACCCATATTTCCACATGACAGTGAGTTTTGAGCCTTTAAATAATATATATAAATATTCACTATTTCGTTTCATGTGTGATATACCGACTTTGTTGCATTATTTTAGAACTTGTGCGTTTTGATGCATTTTGAGACCATAAGCTTGGGCTTGGCACAAATATGATAGAGGCATTAGGATTACCCATTTTTGTTTAGCCTTTTCGTTTGTTTTGTTATTTGACTCGTTACCCAGAGGGAACGAGGAATTCTCAACGAAAAAAGTGCTCTCTGAACCGAACGTGAAACCACTTTGAGCCTAAACCTTTCGTTTGTTACCCATTTTATTTCATATTGATTACCGGATTGTATATATTCATGTAATGTGAAAAGAAAAAAAAGAAAAAAATATATATCAGCATAAAGAGTAGCTGACGCAAAAAAAATCTAAAAAAAAATATATGAAGAAAAAGTCTAAAAAAAAAAAAAAGAAAGATATATATTTATGTAATGAGAAAAGAAAAAAATAGAATAAAAGTTGTGGGTCGAGAAGACCAAAGATTTAGAGTGTATATGTTCTATGTTTATCCGGTTTATTACTTATTTTTTTTAGCCAATTTTTCCCAATAAAATTTCCTACCTTTAACCCTTACCTACCATTTCGAAGTCCTCTTGATTTGTGTTAGTGTTAGAAATTTGGTGAAAATTTGATTGACGTACAAGCTTATGATAATTTTGCATCATAGTTCGGTTTTGAGAGATTCACTCCAAATAAATATATAACCGAGAGATGAGTGATATTGTGAGGGGTGCTTGCTTGTGCATAGTCGGTTGTTTGAAGGAAAGCAAAGCTTGACTAGGTGAGCCTTGTTTTTAAAATTGTATCATCTTGACTAGTCAGCCTTTTGAACGATGTAAGTCTTGTGAAAACGCTATGCTTGTTGATTTCGTAGCTTGGTTGTGGTTGTGGAGGATGAGGTGAGAACATTGGTTATGGTTGTTGAGGATGAGGAGATGAAAATGGTAGTCGTCGTCTCCGGCGAAAGTTTTGCCGGAGATCGGAAGGTCCAACAGCTTCGTGATAACCGCCACACATATCTTTCATTGGTGTTTTGGTGAGAATTGTGACTGAGAATGGTAGCATTGATGTTGTATTTATAGGGTCGGAAATTTGAAACGTTTGAAAACTGGCGGTTGAAATTCAAACGTTTGAAAACTGGCGCTGAAATTCAAATGTTTGAATAATATTTTTTATTAAGTATTTAAATAAATTTTTTTAACTATTTAAATATAAACTTTTAAATAAAGTTTTTATGCTTGGCCATATGAAATTGAAACACCTAAAAAATGAACCCAGTGAAAAAAAAATCCTGGATCTGCCACTGGATGAAGCGCCATGTGGCTCTTTTGGGTCCCACATGGAGGGGGAAATTGTGGGGAGTGGAATGGGGGGGTAGTGACACGTGGTCGGGTCAAGGGTTAAGGTCTGTTTGTCGGTTCGGGTCGGATAAGGTTCACCGCATAAAAAAATACGATGCAATAATGAAAAAACATTGACATTAGAAATTTAAAGCACATAATATAAATACGATTGTCTTTATGGATAAAAAACATACATATAGTTGTTCCTATGTATTTTGTATAATATTTTATTATGTGTTTACTCGTTTTGAGTCGGTTTTATTAGTTATTTATTGTTTATTATTTTAATAGGTGTTCGTGGAAAATGAGCTCAAAACGAAAGAATTTTAATCGAGACACGAACACTTGAGAGCAGGTGTTCATGGACGTTGAAGCACAAACGAGTAACTTTGGTCGAGCCAAAAACACCGGAGTCAAAAACATAGAGTTATACTACTTATTACTAATAATAATAATAATAATAATAATAATAATAATAATAATAATAATAATAATAATAATAATAATAATAATAAAAACAAAAACAAAAAAAATAATAAATGAGAGACTTGGGCTCGTGGCCCAAGCCTACATTTAAGTTGAGGGCACAAGGAGCATATTAGGGGGAGATTGACATATATCATAAAATCATCACATTATTGTTCGAAACATCATCACAGACGCCAAAGACAACACAGAAGAGGTCGAACACAACAGTTTTAAAAGAATAGAGGGGAAGTGAAGGCCAGGAAGGCTTGGGTTCAAGAGTAAAGTTACGGGTTCGACTATAATAAATTTTAGTTTTTATATTTATTTACTTCGTGTTCATGAATGTTGAGACACTGATTAATTTTTATGTTGAACCTTTGTTTTTTTTGTTTTTCGTTACTATGAATAGCTAAATCTTGAACCACTACCTAGGTTGTATGATGACTGCATGCTAAATTTATAGTTCTCGGTTTTGGATTTATTTTTGAGTGGTTAATGTTTTGGTAACGATTCGGTTGGTGTTTGTTATGATGTGTGTGCGTACTTAAGTCTGATTTATTATTTTTGATAGTTCCATAATCGTCTTAGTGAATGTCTTTCATGTTTGGATGATTATTAGGGTTGCTTGCTTTGTGCTCGTAGCTTAGTTTATGGTTTTGTGCACGAAAGCTATAGGAACTTGATTAGAGAATTTAGAGGACTTTTGTATTCTTCCATTCTTGAGACCGGGAGGTGATGGAATATTGGGTTGTCTAGAGCTTTAGGTGTTAGGTTTTGGGTGAGACCGGGAGGTGATCCTATCCTAATTGCCTTTAGTTTCTTGCAATTCCAAGTCACAATTAACCCAATTAAATTACTCCTTTACATCTTCGGGTGTATTGTGATTAGAGAGACCGGGAGGTGATCGAGTCATTAGAGTACCTTAACATTCTTAGTGAGGTGAGACCGGGAGGTGATCCGAGCTAGATTGTTTTCTATTAGTGTCCTGTGGGTTCGACACTAGCCGTTGCAACCGATAAAATTAGTGACAACTTTATTAAACGATAGACCAACTGATAATCAATATGTTTTCTTGTTTCCACCATCCTTTTGGCAAGATCACTTACCCCATCCAGGTTGTCAAACCGACTATCTTCTTTAACATTGGTAATGTAGCGGCTAAGTTCATACATAAGCTTGTCTTTTTCATCAAAAGTAAAATCAGATGGATACATCTCGGCCAACTTTAGCAAATTTAGTTTATTGAAGGCACTAAAATTATGACACGAGCTCCAAGAAATTACCTTTATATAAAGATCATTCAGACTCATCATGACCTTGAAAAGGTATCCCACCATTCAAGAATGCTTTAGTAAGCATAACCAAAGCACTTAGCACTTAATCGAAGTCTATATTCTTTTTTTTTTGTTTATCAGTTCTTTTTTCAAGGTGAGCATTCACATGTTGAGCTTCTATAAGTAAGTCTTGCCCTTTTTATATGCCTTGTCATGAAAACTATTGTGGCTACCAACATGAGCTTCTAATCTTTCTTCTTTCCTATGCCAACATTGTACCCCTTCATTTGCAAATGCATCATTTTGTCCACTTTCCTTGAACAAGTAACAATACAAGCAATACACTCGATCCGTTTTAACACTATATTCCAACCAATTTCCATGTCTTCCTGTGTACCATTTCGGATTAAAACGTCTCAATTTATCACCATTACCAATAAGTGTTCGTGGAAAATCTTCTTTTTTACCTTTAGGTTGACATGGACCTCTAAGTAAATACGCTCGCCTAATCTCATCTTTTTGACTAGGGTGATAAGATGCAATTGGTTTCCTTTCGGCGGGATCCCATGGAAGATTATCCAAATCTATTTTCAAGGGTTTACTAGTTGAAGATGACGATTCAATGTTTGGCGATGGTTGTCTTTGAAAAAAAACTTGAAATATTCGTCTGCATAGTACCTATAAACATGGCGATATACAGAACAATAATTAATCGCCTAATAACATGATTAACATCAATAAACTTACAAACAATTGAAGATTCATTTATGTAAAAATGTCTCAATAAACTTAAACAATAATAACAGGTTCTTTTCCCTTCAGATTTTCAATATACATAACAATAAACGTAAAAATGTTTCAATACAGAGAACAATAATTAATCACCTAATAACAATAATAATTCAGATTTTCTTTTCCCTTCAGAATAACAGGTTCACAAACTGCATAATGATGTTAAGAAACTGAAACTGAACCATCAAATCAATGACAATGCAAAAAACTAATTTCGGTCCGATTAACATCATTATATCAATAACTTACAAAGCCAAGCCAAGGAGAGGACTAAAGGAGCTGGCGACGGTCAGCAGAGGCTGCAGAGCAGCAGAGGTCCGAAGGCAGCAGAGCTGAAGAGGTCCGAAGCCATGGAGGGGCGGCCGGCGGAGAGGAGATCTGAGAAGGAGGGGATGTCGGCTGTGTTTTTTTTGTTTGGAAGAAGAGGATTGAGAAGCTACATGTGTCTCAGCTGTGTTGTTTGTTTGGAAGGAGAAGGAGAAGTCATGGGTTGAGTGGTTGACTAGGGTGTTGTTAGTTTTAATTAAAAAAACAAAGCTGGAAACAAAAAATTATTTATGTGAGATGGGAATCGAACCTGGAATTACGCGTTTGTTTATGGTGGGTGTTACCACTAAGACACCTACACTCTTTTGTAATGGGTTCCTTTCATAATTTTCTTATGGGTTCCTTTTTTATATATACATTTACACTAAAATTTACGAACCGAGTGGGTTCCCGGGAACCCGCCGAATAGGCTATAAATCCGCCCCTGGCTTCATCCCCCTCTTCCCACCCCCACCACTCCTTATGGTCTTAGTTAAGCCTTTTGCAATGATTTTGAGTTGGAGGTTAACGGTGATGGAAAGGGATTTGATCGCGGTATAAGGTTGGTTGTAGGAGGGTAAAACGGGTGTGATGGAAAGGGGTAACTACAAACTAGTGTGTCAATGATAGTGGTAGAAAGAATTTAGTATATCTTATCTATACTATTTTATAATACATTTTACAAAGATCTCTTAAAATTTAAGTTTTACAAGTATAATTTCTTATAGTATAACACACAATGCATATGTTAACTACTTTTTGAGGGCAAATATGTCTTTTATGTTATACTTACACCATTTCCCCTTCAACTTTACTCAACTTTTTTATTTAAATAACAATTACGTTTTTCACCCTTATTTTAACCAATTACCCCACGATTTTTTAATGTCCATATTTTTTTATACGTTGATATTTTCCTAATATTATTACACCGTATAAACGAACATTTTTTCTCTTTAATTTCAGTATAGTATTGCTATAGTTTTTTTTAATTTAAAAATGATATGTTATGGTTAAGTAATAACCGAAATGAAAACAAACAAAAATGAACTGAAATCATCTATACTATGTTATAATACATTTTTTATTGATCTCTTAAATTTAAGTTTTATAGTATAATTGTTTAAAGTACAACACACAATGCACATGTTAAGTAAATATTGTTTTTCACCGCAACACGCGAGTACCTGACTAGTTATTATATATTAATATTAATTTACAAGTTGTATTGTTTTTCCACTTTCAACTTTGATTCCCTATACTTTTCACCTTTTACAACTTTTTGTTTAATGTTTCAGTCTAAATTTTACGAGTTAACACGCTGCGACGCGTGTGTAGTTCGCATATATTTCCCCTTTTAACGGCCCTGTGGCAACGCGCAAATCCTAAGTCGACTTGGTTATTGTTTTCTTTGTTTTACATTTTAGTCTAATTTTTATGTGTCAACACGCCGCAGACGTACATAGTTGAACATTTTTACGTCTATTTTTCATTCGGTTTAGAAGTCCTATCGCAAAAGTGCGGGACCTAACGCCCCTTCAACACACGAGTTCGGTAAAACGTTTCAACGTTACTTTTTTCATGATTTGTTTTCCTGCCGCAACAAAGAGGCTTAATGCAATTTTCTTTAAACAATAGCTATAGCGATATAAAGGTTAAAACTATTTTTTATAACTATAATTATAAGGCCATGGGGTGTGGGGGTCGGCCACACCGCCCCCTAGGCCCGTCCCCGTCGTGAGCGGCAGTGAGAAAACGGAGAGGACAGGCTAGGATTGACTCTTTGACCGTGTGATTTTTTTTGGAGATTTGTGCATCTTGACCAACCTTGCTCCATCTCTCACACCCTTGCTTCATCCCTATCTTAACCAACCTACCCCACAATGACGTGACGGCTTACATGGCGGCCCATCCCCAAAAGACTACCATCCTTCACACCCCATAGCCTAATAATCTAACGTTAAAAAGATTAAAAAATCCAAATCTTGTATTATATAAATAAGAAAATGACAAAAATCACTTAAGGCCTTGGGGTATATGTTAACACCAAGGGTGTTAATGGAACCTTCATTGTGCACCACTCCCTTCCTGTGTTAAGGGGTGTTAAAGTGGCTCTAAGGGGGGAGACGGAGCGCTACCAGAATTGGTCATGGGTACCCCACTACCAGCACGGTAACACCGTCACCACCCATGCTGGTAATGGTCCCGTGAACCAAATTCGGGTTCTACTTACCGTGCTGGTTCACGGATGTCGGCACAAACTTTCACAAAACTTTATTATTTTTAATTCCTTTACTCAATAGTTATGTGACTATTGAGGAAGATGATTAGAGATGAAGGAAGAAGAAAAGGGATGAAGAAGAAGATGGATCTTGAGGATAAAAAACAGAGTATGAAAAAGAAAATGGATGAAGGAAGAAGATACATGTTCAAGAAGATTATTATTATTATTATTATTATTATTATTATTATTATTATTATTATTATAATAGAGGTTGTACTTGTTTGGTAAGGATTTGAAAAGTAAGTCAAAAGTATGTGAAGTTAAAATTCTTATATTTTATTATTATTATTATTATTATAAAAGTCGGTCAAAAAATTTTTATATATTATTATTATTATTATGTGTGAAAATAATTGATTGTTTGGTAAAAATCAGTGGAGTGTTGCCTTTAAAAAACGGTTTCAGTGAAGGAAATCAGTGAAGTGATGTGGCAGTGCAGGATTGGTTGAAATCAGTGAAGTTAAAAAACCTCACGGGTAGTGCCCCTTTTCCCCCTAAGTTAACATGTTAACCAGAATCAAAGGAGAAAAAAAATTAAGGGGATGAGGTAGAGTTAATGGGCGTTAAACCATTTCCATAAAGTCATGTAGAGTGAAAGGGAAAAAAGTGAATGATGTGGCATCTAGGTGGAGTTAAAGATAGTTAGAGCATACCACATGGCCTAAACGACTAGTTGCTTAATCTGCATGTCACTTAATACTCAATAACTAAGTTTCTAAAACTAAATGAGGTAGTGGTGGAGTGGTTGGGGAAAGATGTGTGTTCTTTGTGACCTAGGTTCAATTCCCGTTCTTTATTGTTTCTGCGGCATCTAGGTGAAGAGCGAATACGAGTGGCGCTGGTTCGACTTTGATGGGAGACGATATTTTATCGATTATGCCGTTGTCGTGCCTTCGGACGGGTGGAGGTTGGGTTTCGCGCATTTGGGAGAGCCAAAGAGTTGGCGATCGTCGAGTAGTGGACCTAGCCACAACGTCCGATATGACGATGGTTGACACGTCGTTCCTTACTTTAAAAAAACTAAGTTTCTAAAATAGATGATTTTTTTTTTGAAATTCTTGATATATTTTAGTTTTTCATCATCATCATCATCATACTCAGTTAATCCCACCTATAGCAAAGCTAAGGTAGGGTCTGAGGAGGGTAAGATGTAGACAGCCTTACTTCTACCCCTAGGAATAGAGAGGCTTCTTCCAGTGAGACCCCCGGCTCGATGTGGTTTGGTATCAAGCCTTGGACATAAGGTACAAATCACTTAGCAATCGGGACAAACCCGATCGGTGCATGTACCCCTTTGTCTTTTGGCTATCCACACCACCACATGATGCATGATTAACTGTAGGGGTGTTCATCGGTTCGGTTTACGGTTTATTTGGTTTATTCGATTCGGTTTATTCGGTTTTCAAAATTCTGTACCTCAAACCAAAAACCAAACCAAATTAGGAATATGAAAACCAAACCAAATTCAACCAAATTGAATTCGGTTCGGTTTCGGTTTAAAACCAAACAAACCAAATTCAACCAAACAAACTAAATTGAAACGAAGTTTTTTTTTCTCTAACTTATATACCTATATGTTCCAAAATCCGAAAGAAAGTTTGCAATAAATATAAACCAAAAAATCAAATCACGCAAACAGAAACATCATAAAAATTAGAAATAGTAAAATAACCCTAGTTTACTAGTTTATACTCATATTATTACCTCTATAAATTGGTAGGCTTTATTTATTTTGGGTTGGCTTTAATATTTTGGGCTCATATATTATATATGAGTTATTAAATATTATTATTTTTATTTAATAATTAATTATTTTACGGTTTATTCGGTTATCCAAATAAACCAAATAAAAAAAATGTAGAACCAAAAACCAAACCAAACACCGAATAAGCAATTCGGTTTCGGTTAAAACCAAACCAAACACCAAATTCGTTGTTCGGATTGGTTTTTTTCGGTTACGGTTACGGTTCGGTTTTTGGTTTTTATTTGGTTTGCGGTTTTTCTGAACACCCCTAATTAACCGTCCGTCGTTTTTAACGTTATTTTCACGAAATTAGTAAAATAACGTTTAAAACCAGTGCAACTTTACTTTTGCCCCCTAATGGGCCACACATATATACATTATATGCGCACACCGTAAGTGGGGCATATATTTTTAGTTTTTATAACTCGTTTATATGACATTTTAAGTCATTCTTTTTTTTTTTTGAACGGCAAAACGAACTTTATTAAAAAGCTAGCAAGAGGCTAGCAAAAAATCCGAGATACATAGTCCGAAAAAAAACACAAAAATCCGAACAAACAATCTAAACACGACTATCCCATCTTCGCCGTATCAAACAGGCACCAAAAATCCCAAGTCATGTCCGCTAATTTCACACGATTAACAATCCACAAGTAACTCATTACCTTTATTTCTTCCAAAATTATCCGACCCGATACCTGTTTCTGATTAAAGATGAGTTTGTTTATAGCACGCCACATACTCCAAAATGTCATTTATACCACACCACATAAAGCCTTCTGTGGTCGTTTACCCGTCTTGGTCGTTCGATGCATAGAAAGAAGATCCCGGACATGAAAAGCAAAAGCATTAGGGACATTACACCACATAAAAACCGCCTGCCACACCTCTAAAAACACTGGGCATCCCGTAAACAGGTGTTCGGTTGACTCCACTACGTATTCACAAAGCCTGCACTGCTGCGTATCCAACTGAATATGCCGTTTAGACAGTGCTTCCGCTGTTGGCAGCCGATCCAGATAAGCTTTCCACGCCACAATACCCACTTTCTTTGGAATCCAGTTGTACAATTCAAAATGCGACTCCGGTAGCACATTCGTCGCCTGAAATAAACACCGCTTCATGCCCTTTACTGAGAAATCGGTGTCCCCACCTGTTGCCCATGTCCAGTAATCAGTCCCAGGTCCTCGGCTAATACCTTGCAGCAGCTGTAACAGATCTACGAACTCTATTTGCTCTGCATTACTGAACGCTACACGTCTCTAGTCCAAAAAAACTGGGATGTCTGCAGACCCGATCCCACCCGATCAGCCACTAGTGATTGCTTTTTCCTTTCTAACGCAAACAACACTGGGAATTTCCTTGACAAAATGTCGTATGAGATCCACCAATCTTGCCAGAACAAGATACCTCTTCCATTACGCAGATTTGCTTTTAGTAATTGAGACGTACCAATACCCATTCGGTCTAGGATACCTGGGACACTTGCCACCTGCTTCCACGTACCACCTATAGAGACTTTAACAGGAATCTGATTCCATCCACGAACATTAGCATGAATCAACCAGATAACTTTGCGCCACAACGAGTCTTGGTTTACTTAAAACCTCCACCACCATTTGGAAAGTAAACTCAAATTAGCACCTCTAAGGGCACCCAACCCGAGACCTCCAAAATTCACTGGCGCAATCACTTTCTCCCAAGCTAACCAACTCATCTTGTCAACCGCATCCATACCCCCCCCCCCCCAAAAAGAAAGTCCGTCTAATCTTTTCCAATGAATTTACAACTTGAATTGGGGCTCGAAAAAGTGAAAAATAGTAGAGGGGAGAGCACTTAGAACCGACTTCAAAAGAGTAACACGCCCACCGTATGTTAAAGTTTTTGCCTTCCACAATGATAATCTCTTCTAGAATTTTTCAATTACAGGATCCCAACTCCGGGCCATATTCATATTAGAAGCTATAGGTACCCCGAGATGCAAAATTGGAAAGCGGCCCATTGTACAATTAATAGAACTAGCCAAATCAGCAGCTTCATTATCCTGCACACCCACTCCAAAGAGTCGACTTTTTTAGAGCTAATCTTCAGTGCAGAGATTAAATAAAACCCCGTAATAGTCTACGCAAATTCATCGCATTCATAGTTGACCACTCCCCACAAAAAACTACATCATCCGCAAACATAAAATGAGAGAGACTCGGGCCTGAATCCCCCACACATATACCATGAAAAACCCCCAAAGCACACGCCCGTCTCATAAAACGAGTGAGACCCTCCATAGCGATAATAAAAAGAAAAGGCGAAAGTGGGTCGCCTTGGCGAAGACCCCGCTCACAAGAGAACTCCCGTGTCGGCGAGCCATTTACCAACACAGACGCCTGTGAGTTCCTAATAATCGACATTACCCATCCACGACATCTTGGAGAGAAATTCATTTGGGCCATAATATTCTCCAAGTAATCCCAACTCAAGGAGTCATAAGCTTTTTCAATGTCAACTTTCAAGAATAAGGTGTTGTTTGTTTTTTCAGAGGCAAAAGGTCTGCAGTCTGCGGACCACATCTGCAGACATCTATAGGAGAAGAGGTGGACCAAATGTCTGCAGTTTGTAAGAGGAAGACTGTTTGTTTTTTAACGTCTACAGTATAACCCAAAAACATAACCATAATCCACCAAAAATATCCGCACCAATCACCCACGTAACACAACCATAATCCTTCTTTTCTTCCCCTCTCTCTAGAACAAATAAAACACACACCAACACCCAACACCCAACACCTAACACAATAATCCCTCCTACCAATTTAATACTAAACAATCAAACCCATGTAATAATCAAATAGGGATCTGTATCTAACAACAAATGCCAACCAATTCAAGATTTTTTTTTAAATATATAAAAAAAATCCAACCTTTATAACGAGAATCAAGAAGCCACATAAGAAATCCCCTAATTCTATGAAGAAAAGGCTGTTTGTAAACGTATGGAAATTTGTTTTAATTTATGATATTCTTCCTTATTTCCTCAAGCTCATACCACCAGTAAAAGCCACTATCTTGTAATCATATACTTTCCTTCCAAACAAAGTATGTAAGCTACTTATTTCAACCTTTTCTTCTTCAGCAAGAGGTGGTGTAAGCAAATGATTAGGAAGTGATTGTGCAGCAGCAAGAGGAACAATTGTCTGCATATAATTAGGGAGGAGGGAGGTGACGACGGCGGTGGTGGAGGGGAGAGGGGGAAGTGACGGTGGTGGTGGAGGGAGGAGGGAGGCGACTGTAGCGGTGGTGGTGGAGGGATGCAGCGGCAGTGGTGGTGGAGGGGAGGAGGGGGAAGGTGATGGAGGAAGGAGGAGGAGGAGGAGGAGGAGGAGGATGAGGATGATGAAGAAGATGATATGTTGTTGTGTGGTATGTTTTGTGTTATGTGGGTGAGAAGAGATAAAAAGAGGTGGGTTA
Source organism: Ambrosia x helenae (assembly GCA_030844895.1). Classification (NCBI taxonomy): domain Eukaryota; kingdom Viridiplantae; phylum Streptophyta; class Magnoliopsida; order Asterales; family Asteraceae; genus Ambrosia; species Ambrosia x helenae. The sequence continues at coordinate 93,240,377 of CM061223.1, forward strand.
AAGTCTGCATGAGGAAGAGGAAGGGCAGATGTTAGAAGAGGTTATGTCTTCTAAAAAACAAACGAGCTGTCCGCCTTAAATGTCTACCCGCGTCTGCACGGCGCAGACATAAGAGGTTAGAAGCTCTTCTTACCAGAAAACAAACACCACCTAAGCCTTTCATTTTCACCCTCTTCAGCCAAGCTATTGTTTCATTCAATATTAGAGGCCCATTGAGTATATTACGATCACTCAAAAAAGCGGATTGCTCTTCCGACACTAGTCTAGACATAACATTCTTCAATCTAAGGACTAACACTTTGGATATCACCTTATTCAAAACCCCCACTAGACTAATAGGCCGGTAGTCCGCTAACGTTTCTTGTTCCGGCCTTTAGGTATTAAGGCTATAAAGGCCGAGAAACACCCATCAGATAAGTATCCCTTCTCATTGAAATCCGAGAACAAATTTAGAAAATCATGCTTCAAAGAAGGCCAAAACTTTTTAATAAAACATAAGATTAAAACCATCAGGTCCCGGCGCTTTATCCCCATCACATTCCCAAACAGGGCTCGTAATTTCATCCATAGAAAACGGAGCTTCCAGGTCGGCAATCTCTTCCTCAGTTAATCTATATACATCCGGACATGTAAAGGAAGGCCGCAACATATTATTTTTACTGAATTTTTCTTGAAAAAAAATCGCCACCTCGTCTTTAACTTGAATCGGATTAGAGACCCATACCCCATCAACTGTCACCCCATGTATCCGACTATTTGCTGAGTTTAGTTTAATGATACCATGAAAATACTTAGAATTCTCGTCCCTGTTAACAACCCATTTCACCCGCGATTTTTGCTTTAATTCCAGCGCCCTCAATCTTTCCTCTTCAAACATAATCTTCCTCGCACTAACTCTGTTTTCCACCTCAGAATCAGATAAACTTCTTAATTAAGCAAGATTTTCCAGCTCCTGAATAACCTTCTTACTCTGCAAAAGTTTTTCATTACGTTTCTTTTTCTCGGCCTCCACCCATAAACGAATACGACCCTTTAACCACTTAAACTTAGCGGCTAAAGCTTTATCAGGCAGCCCCATAAACACAAAATGTTCAGAAATAGAGTTAACAAAAGTAACAAAACCTGGAAACTCCAACCAATAATTATAAAACCTGAAAGGATTTAAACTATGTATATTGATACTATAAATCAGAAATAAGTTACTTTCTTTGTTAACTATATTACGTTAAATAAGTAACTTTCTTTGTTAACTATATTAAGTTAAATAAAAATGATCATAACAATTCTTGAATTTGAAATTTAACGTTGTTAAAAATATAACATTTTATAACCAATTTTATTTCTTTTTATTTCTTTTTTTATAACATTTATTTTATAAAAAATAAAACATTTTGCATAAGTTTGTTTTTCAGGTTTTTTAGGCTCTTGTGTTTCGGTTTGGATTGATGATGGCCTGCTTGATTGTTAGTCCAGGTATTGGAGCCCAGCTGCTGTCCGGCCCAGTCTCTGTAGCCCGGTTCAAGTGGATTGCCAAGTTGGCAATCCCCATGCCTAAATGAGTGATCCAGATCTTTTGCCTGTGTGTTTTCTTGTTGCTGTTCCAACGGTTCTGTTTGGCTCGGGTGTGTTTCTTCCCGAGCCTGTTGCCTGGCTATATATAGCCTTTCTCGTCCATTGTGTCCGAGTTTTTGGCAATCATCTCTTTTGTCTCTCTCTCACTTATTCATTACATCTCTTTACAGAATATTAGGGTTATTAATTTTGATCATCTTGATCAGAACTTAGTGAGTTCCCTTGGTGTATTTTGTTGATGATTATTTTGTTTGTAATCATCTGAGATTTTGAGTGCTGTAGTGAGGTTTCTTTGTTTTGATTGATTGTTTGTGGACATTCTTGGATTTTGGTTGATTAATAAAGAGTAATCTAAGCCGACCATATTTCTGACAAACGTATATACCCTACTAAATTTCAAACCTTTTTTTTATCGATTTGGGATCGCATTAGATTTTATTTCTTGAGACAAATGTATACCTAATAAGTAAGCAACTGTTTAGACAACGTGTCTCAATTATATACGCTCACTATTCTTTTAGACTCTACCGCAAATTGCTTTTACACAATTTGCATTCCACAATGCATTATTCGAATTTGAGTTACATTTCAAACACACGAGAACATTTATAAACGCACACCTTATGAACGACGTATGTGTCTCATCCTCAACGTTAAATCTTATATTCACATGATAGAAAAAGTTAATAGTTTTTATTATATAAAAAAACAAACAAAATAAATTTCGAGTAAAAAACAAGTTAAGATATAGTGGTCCAAGTTAAGTGGTATAAAGTTTAAAGCGACTTTTTATGGAAGATAGGGGAGGGAGCTAGGGCATGTGAGCCCCAAGAGGTTCATCTTGTCGGCTTAATGGTCCTCACACATCGAACCATATCTAGCCAACTTTCCCACACCATCATCAAACCAACTCACAATCTCACCCGTCCAAAACTTGTGTGTTTGCAATTGGTCCATTGTATCTTTAGCTATACATATGTACATCAACTTTAACTAATGGTTACATGGTTTTTAAGACGCTTTTGTTTCTTTCTTTAAAGCCATAGAATAAAATAACAATATATTTGATTTAGTTCTTGTTATTAACGAACTATTCTTTTACATAACATTTCTTTTTATTTAGATTTCGAGGGTGTTTGGGATTGAGTTTTAAAACAACTTATTGACTTATTGGCTTTTTCAAAAAGCCAATAAGTCAATAATCTGTTTGTGTAACTCAAAAGCACTTTCTGTTTTGACTTTTGCAAGGCCGGCTCAACCATTTTGGTGGCCTAAAGCGGAGTAAAATTTCGGGGCCTTAAAAAAAAGCCATTTGCAAAGTTGCAGTCCCATAAGCAAGATAACTCCAATGAAAAACCTATTCAAAACTCAAAATTTAGGTTTCCATCCATCTCTCTCATCTTATCTGTTGCTTTTTTTTATGTTGCTCTTTGTTCTTTCTCAATACAGTAGACAATAAATGGTCAAGTTGTAAACTCTAGAATGAAAACAAGCGCCTGTATTATATGTTGGTATTTCATGAGGATGACTAATTGATTAGGAGGCCATCTCGTATATCAGACCATCACTTAGGCCTAAAAGAAGCCCATTTTCATATAAAAAACTAAAAAAATAAAAATAAAAATTGGGGGCCTTATAGAATTGGGGGCCCAAAGCCCTAGCCTCAAAATTATTGGGCTAGAGTCGGCCCTGGACTTTTGGCTTTTGCTTTTTAAGGGTGGAAAAGTTGTTTTTGAGAAGTTAGAAATCCTGGCTTTTGGCTTTTGACTTTCGACTTTTAGAAAAAAATTATAAATATACCACCAATACAACCAATATTCACAATAAGTTAAACGAAACACTTAAAAAAGACAATCTATTGACTTTTTGACGTTTCTCATCCTAAAAGCTAATCCAAACATTTTTTTTTTAAACTCTTTTTCAAAAAAAGTCATAAGTCAATAAACACTTTTGACCAAAAGCACTTTTGCATTTTCAAACTCAATCCCAAACACCCTCTTCATTGTCTTATCTTTTTCTTGTGAAAAACCCACTATATTCAAGACCTTTTATGTTGACCCGAAAGCTCGAAATCAAGAAAGGGATCAAGGGGGTGACGTTAGATCTTGATTGCCGTAAATCTTTGGAATTTGTAATTTAACCTAAGGTTTTTTTTTTTTTTAACGACAAATTTTTATTACACATTTATTTCACCTCACCTTGCATTTGCAAGGATTTGAACCCACAACCACAACCTTACATTTGTAAGGGGACACCATACCACTAGACCAAGAGGTCATGGGTTAACCTAAGGTTTTTAGTTAAAGAACTCGAGTTTAACCCGTAAGTTATAGTCGGAAGATGATATGATTTGTCATCATTGTCTTGTCATTATGTTCTTTGATTACGATATTATGATTATAGAACTATTTTATTTCTTTACAAACAACATATCCATCTCTTTCTTGTGTAAAAACCGCTACACTAAAGACTTTTTATGTTAACTAGTACGGTCGGAATCAAGAAAGGGATCAAGGGAGGCGCTGTTGATTTTAGTTGCCGTAAATCATATGATTTCGCTGTAAAACCTAATTTGTATTTACTATAAAACTCAAGTTTAACCTTTTAATTGTAGTCGGAAGAGAAAATGACTTGTTATCATCGTTTTATTATTATGTTTGCTATTTTGGTTATAAGATTATTTCTTTATGTTTTTGTAGCTCTTGTCATCATATTCTTTGATTACGATATTATGGTTATAAGATTAGTTTATTTAGTTACTAACAACATATTTATCTCTTTTTTCTAGAAAAAAACACTATATTCAAGACTTGTTATGTTCACTTGTACGGTCGGAATAAAGACTTGTTATGTTCACTAACTTTTTTTATTTAAAAAAAAATGCGAGTGTACCCCTTTAATTGTAATCGAAAGAAAAAAATGACTTGTCATAATCGTCTTGTTATTATGTTTTTATTTATGATATTTTGGTTATAAGATTATTTCTTTATCAAGATTACTATATGCTTTTTGATAAACACATTGAGAATTGAGATGGCTTTGTAGTTAACAATGGTTATCAAACAAATTAATAAATCATGTTTAAATAGTCTAAGCATACCCATATAACCGAATTCATGAATAAAAATTTGGTTGACAATTTGACATCGAAACCGGTCTTAACCATCCCAATCCGGCTAGATTTGATCCGAACCGGCCCTCTGGTTTGAGTGATCATGCTTATGTGCAACCATTTTTTTCCCCAGATAATTAGTGTGACTTTGGTTAGCTTCCTCCGGTCTCTACTCATAACCTTAAGTGTATACAAGTCACACATCATACTATTACTAAAAATTAGGGCTTGTATGTTTTGTCACACATAACACGACACAATGAGAAATGAACTAAGAGATATTTTTGACATTTTACATCTTGTTAGAATAACATTATTGCTAGATCCATCCATTTTGTTAGAATATAAATGGTCCAAGGTTCAAACGATAACCCAAACAATTTCAATGAAAGGCGAAAGGTCTAACCACTCTAACCAAATGTAGTTTATCATGTCCATAATGCAGATCATCTATAGCGGTCTTCGTCTGAAAAATTATTGGATCATTTAATTTGGCAACATACGTAACATTAAAAATGAAAAAAAAAAAAAAAAATATATGATTTCGCTTGCCCCTAGTCCCCAAAGGGATAGGTCTTAATCTGATCATGGATGCATTTTATACGCTTTGAAATATTAAATGGTCTAAAATTTTATTATGGTGGTCTTTTATGATGATAGTTTAGTTAACAACATGAAATTTATCAGTTTTTATATAAAACTGTTCATACATATGACAATTTTCCTTTTAACCCACTAACATCAAGCTTGGTGGTTTTCCAAATGCTTATCGATCAGTTGGTTAGCTATTTTTTATTTACACGGTCGGCTCCAACGTTTTTCTACTCAGTAGTGTAAGTTTATGCGTTTTCGTTCGAAAATTTTATACGTAATGAGTCTGGTCCCCTCCGTTTTAAGGGTCTCGTGACTTTTGACCCATAAAAAAAAATCAAGCTCCGCTACTTTGATCCCCCAAATAACAATTTATCCATCTCCCGCTCAAGCGTTTGAAGTCAAATACCATAGTTGTGCCAATGCTATCACGGACATCAAGTGCCGTGGTTTTTCATATGCTTCTCTAGTTCTCTTCTTTCCTTAAGTAAACTCAGGAACTAAGTTACCGCCGTCTTTCAAACTAAAACTATAAATTGTTCTCTTCTCATCACTTTTAACAATCCAACCCTCACTTATACAAATCCAATGGCATTAACCTTCCTTAAACTCCTCCTCTTCTTCTTCTCCACCATCCACCACCTTCCACTACCACCAACCACCGCCGCCACTACCATCACCACCTTCCCCAAACAAGCCCACCCCACGAAATCCGGCTATCTTCCCATCAACTCCACGACGGGTTCCGCCATCTTTTACGCCTTCTACGAAGCCAAGAACATTAAAAACCTCTCAATCTCCAACACCCCACTTCTCATTTGGCTTCAAGGCGGCCCTGGCTGCTCTTCCATGACCGGAAACTTCTTCGAAATTGGCCCGTGGCTCGTAACCTCTTCTCTGCAGCATAACGTCGAACACATTACACTTAAACCCAATGCAGCCTCTTGGAACCGGTTATTTGGTCTTCTGTTTCTTGATAACCCAATTGGAACCGGTTTTAGCATTGCTGCAACACCCGAAGAGATCCCGAAAGATCAAAACACTGTTGCCAAACATCTATCGATTGCGATCAAGGAATTTATCGATTCTAACTCGTTGTTCGAGTCAAGACCAGTTTACATTACAGGGGAAAGTTATGCTGGAAAATATGTTCCATCAATTGGGTACCACATTGTTAAACGAAATGCGAATCTATCGGGCCCGAAACGGGTTAATCTTATCGGGCTAGCGATAGGTAATGGGCTCACTGACCCGATAACCCAAGTGGCAACCCATGCCCAAACTGCTTACTTTCTTGGACTAATAACCAAGAAAGAGAAAACCCAATTGGAAAAACTTGAACTTGAAGCGGTTCGGTTAACAAAAGCCCGAAAATGGAACCGGGCCACACGGGCCCGAACCGAGCTGTTAAGTTTGTTACAAAATGTGACGGGTTGTCGCGACATTGTATGATTTTAGGAGGCTGACACCTTATGGTGTCAACATTGTGGATGAGTTTTTATCAGATGTGAAAATCAAGAAAGCGTTGAGAGCGAACGAATCGATCGTTTATCAGAAATGTAGCGCGGTCGTTGGCTCGGTTTTGAATGATGATTTGATGAAGAGTGTGAGGTATATGATGGAGTATTTGTTAGTAAATAGTGATGTTAAAGTGTTGTTGTATACTGGACAGTGTGATTTAAGAGTTGGGGTAATGGGAATTGAGGCTTGGGTTAATAATATGAAGTGGGATAGGGTCAAAGATTATGTTAAGTCAAAGAGGGAGGTATGGTTGGTCAACGGTCAACTTGCAGGATATGTTAGAAAATTTAGGAATTTGATGAGTGTGGTGGTTTTAGGGGCTGGTCATCTTGTGCCTGTAGATCAGTCAGTGAATTCTCAAGCAATGATTGAAGATTGGGTTCTTGAAAAAGGGTTGTTTGTTAATGAATAGATGATGGTTGAGAGTTTGACCAATGTATAAAAAAAGTCAACTCTATTTGTTGTAGATCAGATGTGTAATTGTGTAGAGTAGAAGTATGTAGGAACTTGATAGAGTTGTCTATAATTAGAAGTTGGTTGTCCGATCACGGTCCGCTTTTGACGAAAGTTATAGTTCAAATCATAGTTGTCAAAGCGCGCGAGGCGCACCAAGTACGTTGCGCCCTGTGAGGCGCGCATTTAGGCGCCGGCACACTATCAGGGTTGTTTCAGGCTGATTTCTTGTCAAATTCAGGCTAAAAGTTGCCTAAATCTTTAAAACATCCTAAATGAGCTATGAACAAGTCCTAAACAACCCTAAATCATCTCTACAATCCCTAAACAATGTATTTTTTACTATGCGTCTAATTATAAAAAGCCCTGTTTTTTATGCGCCTTGCGCCTAGGCTACGGGATCGGCCTATACGCCTTGAGTGTGCCTAGGCGGTTTGACAACTATGGTACAAACAGCTAACTATGGTTTCGAGGAACAGCAAACTAAACTGGCCGGGTTGGGTGGGCCCACCGGATCTGTGGGTTTTGTGGTTTAACTATTAGGTGTGGATGGTTTTGAACTGAAATTTTATTTTTTTTCGTATAAAATCTTTAATTTGTATGAATATTTTTAAATGATATATATGGACATATGGTTTATTAGTGTACAGTATGTATAACTACACATTCTAAAGATGGAAAATGGATATAAATAACAAAAGTTGAACGGGTAGTTCGGTTTACATGGTTGGTTCCAAGTTCCAAACTAGATCAAATCGTTCAACTTGTAAACCATCAAAATAGAACTATGAACCGACCTTTTGGATCACAAACTGAGTAAACGTACCGACTTGATTTACTCGATTCGGTTTATTTCAGCATGTTATACACACTTGTTTTTGTAGTCCACTGGATTGAGAGATGAACAAAGAGGGTTTAGAGAACCACAAAAGTTTTAATCATCATCTTTATGAACAAAAGTTTCATACATCTATGAGGACTAAATATAACTTTGAACTAACTTCGATAAATTATAATTGTTGCAGGTGCAGCCCAGATATTTTATTAGCTCTAACTAGAGTAAGGGTTGATCAAAAAGCTTGCGGCTCGCTCGAAGTTCACTCGAAAAAAGCTCGCATGAACAAATTTCAACTGTAAACGAGCTCGGCTCGGTTTGTAAACGAGCCGAGCCTGTGCTTAGATGAGTTCGACTCGTGGTTCGCTTGTTAGATTGCTCATTGGCTTGCTTGTTTGGCTCGTTTAAATTAAAGCCTAAATTACAATTATGTAAATTGTCACACAAAAAATATATAACAGAAAATCTAACTAAAATTATACCATGAGTCACATATCCAAATAACTCATAGCCAATTTTTTATTTTACAATGAAGAAATATATAGAAAAATATAAAAATGGTTATAGCTCATGAACTATTTATTTCGTATTATTCGTCAAGTGATTTAGCATAAGTAAATACAAAAATAAAATATCAATTTCTTATATAATATGAATATTTTTAAAAAATAAAAATATAAAAAATAAATTGGCCAGCTCGGATCGACTTTATTTTTAATAATATAGACCGGTTTCTCATACCGTTTTTTTTTTTTCAAACCGGTTCAAGGTCGATTTAAAAAAACGAATTCGGTTAGGTTCGTATAGTCAGGATGGGGAATCGATGTGGGACCATCGGGTCGTAAATGGAACCGGGATCGGTTCTTGTTTTACTGGTTTGAAACCGAACTGGTTCGGGTCAGTTTTACCGTTCGGTTCTTGAAACCGGTTTTCTGTTCACTGCTGGTTCTAACCCTGTGACGATATTTTCATTGAAAAGCCCAGTAACTTGCAGCCCTCTTATTTAACAAAACTAACCTTGTGAAGAAATCACCACTAAAAGCCCAACAAATGGCAGCCCAGTGAACAAAGTTTAATGCACATGGCCAGATTCAGCCCGAAATACCGTCTTAGTCCAACAATCAATGGTCCAATCTTCTGTTTCGGGCCAGTCAATGCCGGTTCTGTGGTTTGTGGGCCATTATCACTCCCAGTTATAACATACTAGACTATAAATATTGTTTGAACATTATTCAGATTAACTTTTCCTGTTTGTTTTATCTTTTAATGGGACAGATGTCTGAATCAGTTAGATATAGTTCATTTAGATTGTTTGTTTCGCAAGCAGATGTCTGAATAAGTCAGTCATTTGCCTCTGAATGGGTAAACATTGGTTCAGCCCTCTTACTGATTCAACACTTACTCATTCAGAAGTTGTCAAACAGCCCTAACTTTTTCTTAAATTCCTGTTCAAAAGTTCCTTGTTTTATTTATATAGTTTTTTTGTTCACATGTGAATGTACCTTTTATGTTTTTTTTTGTTTTTTAATCTGTTTAAAAATCCCAAAATTAACAAACCATTCACATACGAATACAAACACGGGTGTTTTCTTAATAAACTAACACGAACAAAAAATCTTGTTCGGTAAGTGTTTATGAAATGTTTGTGAACACCTGATTTCCTTAACGAACAAACACCAACAAAGTTTTGTTCGTGTTCATTCAATTCGTTTGAAACCATAGTTAGTGCCTATGGGTAAAGTGGGATCCTGATTATTTTGTTTAGCTTTGGACTTTATTTTTCATTTTGTGGGCCACTTGCCTTGCCCCTGGCCCCTGGTGTTGCCATAGATCCGATCATGTTTAACATCATAAGACCACAAACGGTTATGCCCAATATCTATTGATCCGATGGACAATGACTCTTAGACCTTAACAAAATAAATAATTTAAACTACTTTTTTAAACGACGATTAAAGTTATAACAATAAATAGCAAACATAGCAATTAGCACAATCATAGTATTATGATAAGTGAAATTACATACCATAATAGGCTAATCAGGGTCAGCTCAACGTTTTCGGAGCCAAAAGCGAATGAAAATGTCAGGGCCCTTTTTAGAAAGACACAAACTCTTTGATATAAACCATCTATTTTTCCTAAACTTGAGACCGCCAATAATAAACTAAAAACTTTATAGTTGACTAAGTTATGAAAAGTTTTAAAAGTTATATCTCGTGTGTGTATAAAATTTATTTTTCATGGTTAAATTGATGCATAAACTATTTTTTTAAGAAAAAACATTATCTAAATGAGGCCCTATTTTTATGAAGGCCCAAGCACTAGCTTGGGTTAGTAACACTGTTGAGCCGGCCCTGAGGCTAATACTTAACTAACGATTCGTAAAGCTTTCCTAGCATTCTTGATAGTAAATTAGTGGATTATGTTTAACATGCTCTTTATTTATGTTAACCTCAACATGCTCTTTCTTTTCAACATGTTCGTCCTCTTCAACATATTCTTGCCCTTCCACATTTTATGGTTCTACTTCCACATGCTCTTGCTCTACAACATCTTCTTGCTCATTCTCTTCTTCTAGTTCTACTTCTACAGAGGTTGCTCTGTAACAATCAGTAAAGGCGACCAAAGCTTAAATATTGTATCGGTTAAAGGCTGGGTCATTTCTTCTTCCATTTTTCTTTTTTTCTTTGTTACATCTTTGACAATCGGATGCTTGCTTATGAGGTGCAATTTTTTAGAATCAAATACAAATTCAAAACCATTAACAATCACTCAATTCTAACAATTAACAATTAAGACTATTGGATATTAGGACTCAATTAGGGCTAATTCAACAAAACTCCCACTTATAAATTTCTAACATTTAACAACCACCTAATTTGGGCTTAACATTCAACAATACATCCGACTTTAGGGCTTAACAAAACACCTAATCTAAACAAATAATGATGCTACAAGTAGGGCTAAATTGTATGAAGTTTTTTTTTTTTTTTCTAACAAACACATACCTTGTAGTCACGGTGATGGTCGATCGGTTGTGGGTGAGTGTCGATGGGGTCACTTGTGGGTGTCGTTGTTGTGTAGCATCTTGCATGTATTGCTTTTGCGCTGATATTTTATAATTTAAATGGGTATGGGCTGATCAATGAACTAATAAGTTTTCAGAACGGGCCCAAATACTATATGTATACATACACACACATATATATATATATAGGAATTTTATTAAAGAAAAGTGTGCCTCGAAAAAAAACATATCCTAGCCGGGGTCCCCCTAGAGCCGCACCTGTCGATGGGTGATGCATAATAAATGCTTAACGGGTAAGAGACCATATATAAGACACGGTTTTATGAACAATAATGCATCTCTCAGGTCTTGCCCATCATCAAATTTAGTGATGAGATGATGATGACAATGGAACATGTTTTAGTCAACCTGTTTTATACTAGTGGATATTGGATAGTGATCTACTATGATGCATTGTGTAATTTATGATACATCGTGTATCTATATCTATATCTATACTATTATATAATGGGTTCTGGATGGACAAAGAAGTCATTTCATATTCATTTAAATAGGTAAAAATGTAATATTTACTTAGCATGACAAATTTAATGCAACACATTAAATATTACAAATGTAATTGATGAGGCTCTTAATACATTTGAGATGGGTAATATATAATTTGATGTCAAATTATTTTTAGTAGAGTTTATATTTCTTTGATCATTAGTTTAAATGATATTAAACATTTTAGAAAGATTAAATATAAAATGTGAAAAATGAGTCTTTTCAAACAAAAAAGATGATATCAAACAACTTATTTTATCGCCAATAATCCACTTTCCAATATATTTTCGTAACAACAAACCATTTACCGTCGTGTTTTCATAGCTAACAGTTTGGTTCTCTAATCGACTGGATTACTTTTTTTTTTAAATTACAATGAAAATGAAGAAACAACGAGTATCACGGTGATTAGTGTTAATCACCGTGGGGTTTTGTACACGTGTTCGCTCAGGTACAATCCTTTGCTCACACCGGTGACAGAACTGTGGCCCAAGACTATAAGGAAGTGTGTGTGTGTGTGTGTGTGTGTGTGTGTGTGTGTTGAAAAGTAAGAATACAAGAATTTAAGTGGTTCGGTCAAGAATGACCTACGTCCACTGTAAAGAGGAGAATATTATTACTTTGAGGATTACAAAGAGTATTACAAGTATTCTCTCTCTATGCTAACTCTTGCACGTAAATACTGATTTTTTTGGGTGCTTTGCAAAGGAGAAGAAGTCTTCTATTTATAGAAGAAACATGGGCCGGAGGAGTCGGCCTATAAAATGGTGCAACTGATCTAGGCATATACTTGGGCCCCGATCTCTTCGGCTCGTGAAAGTGGCGAGAGCCAGGTGACCATCCCTGCTGACGTAAGGGAGTACGACCTGGTCTGCACGGAATCCACGTGGCGTCTTCTGATTGGGTGCAAGCGGCGCTCTGTTCTGACACAGCATGGTTGACCTTCCTGACGGCGTCTGGCAGCAGGTAGGCATGTTTGAACAGTACCCTGACCGGTACCGTTCACAACAGCATGGTGGAAGCATGGGAGTAGTCATGTCACTATTCCTGTCAGCGGTTGTTGGACCACCCCTGACATGTGTCACCATCTGGTTGGCGCAAGACATGTCGAGATCTGACCAAATCTTCTTCATTCTTGATCGTTCGTACCTCGTATTAAAGGCTGAGGCAGGACGAATATTCCGCGAGCATGAGTGCGCGTGGAGATTCTTCTGAATTGGTTATGTTGCACGGCTGACGTCATCCCGCACGTGAGCTCGTTGGCACGCGCGAGATTAGCTCCGCTGAATATTGAGTTGGGGTCTGTGCTTGCCACCCTGCACGGATCAGGGCGTACCTACCGGTGGCGAAGCTTGCTGTTCCAATGGTTAACTCCGCGGATTAATGTTCCGTGGATGTTTAATGGTATTCATTTTATGGAATCTTGATTTAGTGGGTCAAATAGTTTTTTTTAAACATGAAACTGTGTTAACGAAAAAAAATGAGTTTGTGGATTTATAGTGATTGATGATAATTGACAGGTGGGATTAACATTGTCTCTAAATGGCAAAAGATGGATTCGAGATCACCGGGGATAACGCGAAAGGTCTCATCATCTCCTTATACTCTTATAAAGATTTTCAAAATCAGAGGTGATTTTTGTTTAAGTGCCAATTTTTATACGTATCAAGCATTTTGCTACATGTTTTTTATAAGATTCAATACGTGTTGTCTCTTTATGTTTTTATTCCCTTAATTTTAAATTCTTGACTCTTTAGTACTTTTCTATCATCATGAATTCTATATTTTCTTTGGCAAATATCGATATCTATACTATATTATAAAACATTTGAGAAGGATGACTACAAAATTTAAGTAATTACAATATCTATATCTATACTATATTATAAAGCATGAGTAAATGATACCCGTAAAATTTAAGTAAATACAACCTTTATTGCTTATAGTACAATGCTTGTTGAAGTCATTTAGGGGGTATAATTGTCTTTCTACCCAACTATTAAATTGTTGAAGAAATTAATTTAACCATAATTATAAAATTGATGAAGAAATTAACAATAATGTGGTGACTCTTTACATTCATAACCTCCATGTGTTTATTATGTTTGTATCAATATTATCTATACTACATTATAAGGATGAGAGATGGCTAATATAGTCACTTCATGTCAATTTTAAGATGACATACAACAGGTGTCAAGGTAAACAACTATATTTTTGTCAAATTCTTCTCTTTATGCCCCTATGTGCAACATTTGATTACAATTGTACAAATGACTAATGCAAGTCATCTCTATTATTATTTGCTTCACCTTTTGATTTTCTCATCTTTAATGAATTCAATGCCTTACATTTTCCTTTTCTCATCTTCAATGATGAATTAAAATCAACATCACTCAAGTTAATCTTTAAAACCCCTCATACCATTGTCTTATCATACCATTTTCTTTATTTCTCTCGGAAGTTGTCATCGAATGATATTGTTCAACACTTGTAGTCTTGCACTATCGATTATTATGTTGGTAAGCCAACACTTGTAATCTTGTATATTCTTTATGTATATTTATTTATTTAGTTATTTAGTTTTTAAGCTTTTTGTTAGTTTTTATATATGTTTTTTTTCATTATTTTGTCTGTGTTTTCTTTTACATATTTTTTTAGAACTTTATACAATAAGACGGCCAATACGAACTAAACTTTAAGGAATACATATTTGTCGACAGGATTTACCCGCTGCAATGCGCGATGGGAAAACTGCTAGCGTATTACAAGTTATTTTGGATCCCGCCGCAACGCGCGGGTAAACCCACTAGTATGGAATGAAAGAAATAACTGTATTTTTAACGACAGATCTCGGAGACCTATCGAGGTTCTGGAAAGCATCAAATCGACTTCGTTCTTTTGGATTCGTCATAGAGCTAGATTAAAATCTATGGATTGGAAAAAATGGTGTACTTATCCGTTGGATTTGATGTAATTCGTTTGGTTTGCCCGGTGGTCCTTACTTTAAGGACCGCTTTGTGGCGTTTTTGAATGAAATTTACTTTGCAAAAAAAAATGTAGTTTATTCAAATTGCTTGTTTGGTAGCTACCAATCAAACTTTCATATGGATTTCTTAACCTTATTGTTCAAATTCTACCGAAACCTTTATCAAATAATGGATTAGCACCCACTTTAACATGCCTTGAATCAGTTAACATAATTTAACTAGAACCATTACCAAGTAACATATTAGTTCATGTGTGTAACTATTTTTTAATGGCTAAACTTTTTGTCACCAATGGAATTTGAACTATCACCACAAGGAAAGGAAAGGAAAGGAAAGGAAAGGAAAGGCTAAGCCTTATTTAACACTTTGTTACCATTAAGCTAAAGGCCCTTTGGTTTATATGTGTAACTAAATGTTGCAAATAAAAATCGAGCACGGATCGAATTGGATAAATGATATTATGGTGTATAAAGTTTTGGGCTTAAAATGTGAAAAAAATACACACCCGCAACAACGCGCGAGCATTCCCACCAATATCTAAATAAACTAATAAGCAAACAATTTTCACTATTTAGCCATTAATATAAAATTAAATTCGTAATTAAATGGTATAGTGATAGAATCTTGAAAGTAAAGTTAAATTATGGAGGAAAGCAAAGTAGTTGCTATCGGGTCCCATTGTGGGGTTGGGTATTATAGATATTTGAGTGGTGGTTCTCATTTGTTTTCCATTTTCTTTCCTTCATATTTAGAGTAGTGGCTGTCTCTAACAGGGGTGTTTAGAACATTCGAATCCGGAATATCCAACAATCCGTATGTGAAATATCCAAAATTTTAGATATTTGAAAATTGGATAATCTGAAATTTTGGATTCGGATATGACTTTTGCAAATTTCGGATATTCGAATCTGAAATCTTAAAATAATATATATATATACACACACAAAGTTTTATCCTAATTCCAGCCCTAACCCTAATAACAAACACCGCCTCCCTCCACTCCTCATCTCCTCAGGGGCTCCATCCTATTCTTGTCTGACTTCTCCTCTCACTAGCCTAACAGCCACCCTCCATCGTCCCGACTTCCAACCATCTAGTAGATCTATAAGTTTCTTTTCGGTTTTGTTATCGACCATCCGAATATAAAATCATAAGTATGTTTTCGTATGTTTCTAACCATCGATGAATATATAGCCATCAACCACCAACAAATACTTTCGTCTGTTTCTGACCATCGACCATCGAATATCTTTGTATTTGTTTTGAATTTGATACTTTGAATTGTTTTGAATGTTTATGCTAGTTTTAATCTTTGAATTAAGCAGGTTTGGTTTGGTTTTAATATAAGTAGGAAATCAATATTTTTTTTTTGTTTTTTTAGATTCAGATATCAATATTCACTATCCGAATTTTTCAGATATCCGAAAATCAGATAATCCGGTTTGAACACCCTTAGTCTCTAATTGACGTGTTTACTTAATGGAACTATGGGTTTTGTGTAATGTTCAAGTATTGTACTCTCATTGTGTGTCATCAATTTCTTTACAATCCTCATCAGCGTCGTGACAAATTGCAAGACCTTCATCTTAGAGAATCATGTTATGCAATGCGGTACACGCAGTAGGGGTGATTCGGTGAACATGGTTGGGTAATAAACTTTCATAGAAACCGACATTTTCAGTTATTAGAGTTTCATAAAAAAACCGTTTCGGTTATTTTAGTTTTTCTGTAGGCTATGATTAATTAATAATATTTTTTACCCCACCCCTTTGTGGTGTGATGGTAAAGGTGTTGGTGTTTCAAATGAGAGATTGGGAGTTCAAGTCTCATAAGAGACAAAAAATGGGTGTATTTAAAGGGGAGAAATATTTAGCCGTTAAAAAAAATTAATCAATTTTTCTATTTTTTATGAGTATTGGATTTAAAGAATCTTAGCTATTAGCCGCTACCGGCCCAACTAACGAAATGTGTGTTGATAGTCCCACCTGCAGATGTCTGCGGATCAGATCTGCAGACATCTGCAAAAGATGAGGTGGACCAAAGGTCTGCGACGTAACCTAACCATAACCATAACCAACCACAACCTACCATAACCATAACCTACCACAACCCACCATAACCAAAACCCACTAACACCCACCATAACCACCGTGAACCACCACAACCCACCATAACCATAACCGTCCACTCAACCCCCTCAATTGATCAAACAATAAGGTTTCTTAATTTGTGCAATCTAAGAGCAATGAAAAATGGAGGTGAAGGGTATTTGACTATGCTGAAAGAAAAACATCATCAATTCGTCACCGTTTTGGGGTCCAATCGAATCATCTGAAAAGGAAAAGGAATATGCTCTATCCACATTTGTTTGCCAACTATGTACTACTACTAATAATGATAATAATAATAATTCTATCAATTTGATGTTGCTTGTTAATTTATTATTTTATTGAGGGAGGATGGCGGCAGGATGAGGAGCGAAGGAGGAGAAGAAGAAAATTAAGAAGAGGAAGAAGAAGAAGAAGAAGAAGAAGAAGAAGAAGAAAACTTTGATATGATGATGATGATGATGAGAAGAGAATGTTTTGAGAAGAAGGATGAAGGATCTGTTGTGTTGTGTTTGAGAAGAGGTAAAAAGAGAAAGGTATATATCTGCACGAGGAAGAGGTTTTAAGTGTGATGTCTTCTAAAAAACAAACAATCTACGCGCCTCAAAAGTTTGCCCACGTCTGCACGGCGCAAACATAAATAGTCATAAGTACTTCTCATGAAAAAACAAACACCCCATTTGTGACCATTTAATAATGATTAACGCTCGAATTTCT
Source organism: Ambrosia x helenae (assembly GCA_030844895.1). Lineage (NCBI taxonomy): Eukaryota > Viridiplantae > Streptophyta > Magnoliopsida > Asterales > Asteraceae > Ambrosia > Ambrosia x helenae. The sequence continues at coordinate 93,257,850 of CM061223.1, forward strand.
CAATTCCAACGGTTATCAATATTACATAAACGACTTATATAAAACTTCATTATCTACCTTCATTTTTGACAAGAACTCCCAATCCTCACTTTCCTTATCTAGGTAAGCTCTTTCTCTCTAAATTTTTATTTTTAAAATGAAATGTTTTAAACCCAAATGAAATACAAATGCAATGACTAATTCATCAAGAAGTAAGTTTACCTAAGTTAGATAAAATGCCCCTTTACTTCATTATTCACCTCAACTAACCACAAACTTAGGTTTACCTTGTTTTGACTATAATGTCCAGCTTTATTATACTTTTAACACCATCCAATATTGCATTTCTTCTTCTTTTTACAGTGAACTCCGGTTAATATTAACACCCATGAATATCTTATAACAAAAAAAGCAGAGACGTTACAAATCCATACTAACTTATGATTTCGCCTCTCATGCATAAAATATAAATAGATACCAGATACCTGACTCTTTTTTTGACACATAACTTTTAGTACCATATAAGCCAGAAAAACACTCTCAAATCTCGACGTGATCACCATATCCCACTTCTCCAATTGCGTGTGTTCCACAACCAAAATGTTAGAAGTTTAAATCGTACAAATCTTGATATATTTATTGCATAAAACTTTAAAATTGCTTTAAAAAATAATAATAAATAAATAAAAAAAGGAAAAAAAATAAAAATCCCAATCAAGCAAAGGCAGTTGGAGTAGCAAAAACATGGTCCATGCGTATACACAACAAAACCTTTATACACAATATTTCAATCCTATTCATCAGATTCTCTCTCTCTCTCTCTCTCTCTCTCTCTCTCTCTCTCTCTCTCTCTCTCTCCAATTCAACTGTAAAGTTTCCGGCAACACCAAGAACAACTTTCAGACAAAACCCACAAACATAACTTGTTCCTCTTCCTGCAAATAATAATAATAATATTAATCATGGATGATGATGTAGTCCACCGAGTTTTACAAGAAGGTGGTCGAGATTACTATCAACAGACTCCCTCCACTTCCTCATCGTCACCATCCATCCTCCAATCCCTTCCCCTTCACGCGGTTCGTTGATTTACAGTTTCATCTTTTGGGGTTTTGTTTTGCATGCCAAGTGTTCGACGAAATTCCCCACTGATTTTTTTTGATATTTTTGTGTTTGGATCCTGACCCATTACGTTAATGTTGTAATTGCTTTGATTATTGAGGGGTGGTGTTGGTTTTATTGCCTGATTGACTGTTTCTTGAAATTATCTTTTCTTGTTTTGATAAAGGAAGAAACTTTTTTTTTGATTTATAGAGACTTAATTTTGATTACTAATTTGTTGTTAATGTGACATTTTGTGAAGTAGGGATAATTTGGTACCTGCATTATTTTGAGTTGTATTTTCGAAACAAATTATTTAATACCATTTTAGTATTTTAGAAGTTTTAAGGCAGCGTTTGTCTTGTGGAATGTAATGGAATTGGAATTCGCGTGGGAACTGTATTTTGATTGGGAATTTAGGTGTTTTAGTTTCACAGAATGGAATGAAATCTGGATCCTTCTTTTGTTGAAACGAACAACATAAGAAATGGAATACGTGTTCCATTTCCATCCGGACTCCATTCTATTCCGTGAAACGAAAGCTACCTATTTTGTTGAAATTATAATTTAAGTTCAGACTAGAAAGTCAGATTTTTCTGTATTGTAGTTGTTAGTTGCTTATAAGTGTCCTACACTTATAAGTTCATATAGTTATTATCTGGTATATATCGTAGTTGACAACATATGATGACAATCAATATGTGATTCATTTCGATAACTTACAGTTTAGGTTGTGGTTAAACCAAAATTTGCAGTTTTAATGTTATGCCCTTTACATATGTGAAATTGTGAACTTGCAAAGTTGGATAGTTGATAACTTTTTTAGTAATTACTTTGCGGTTTGGAATTTTATAGTCTTTCGATCGTGGCTATTATTTGTTGGTAAAGTCGATTCAAGAACTTCGCTCGAAAAAAGAAGGTATTGTAGCAGTTGGCATTGGTGGGCCGAGTGGATCTGGTAAAACAAGGTATAATTGTGATCCAGCTGGTTTTGTAGAATACCGTTTACGTTAATTAGTAAAATTCATTGTTGATGTAATTGGAATGCTCTTGAATATGCACATTGAATGATGATGTGTACAGTTTGGCAGAGAAGGTGGCATCAGTGATTGGTTGTAGTGTTATATCAATGGAAAACTATGGCACCGGAGCTGACGAAGGGAGTGATTTGAATTTAATCGATTTTGATCTTCTTGTGCAAAATCTTCAGGTTTCTTCTCTAGAACGTTATGAAAAGAATTATATGGTTTTTTATTTTTTTTATTATTGAAACTCTTTTCTTTATATAGGACTTGTTAAGGGGCAAAGATATATTGACACCGGTGTTTGACTTCCAACAAAAAAGACGCGTTGGAACTAAAGAAATCAAGAGTACTTCTTTTGGGGTGGTGAGCAACCGAGCACACATAATTTACATTTTCCATTTATTTGATCTTTGATATGATTGTTCTTGTATTTTCTGCATTATTTCAGGTGATAGTTGATGGTACATATGCTCTCCATGCAAGACTACGATCACTGCTTGATATTCGTGTTGCAGTGGTAGTTACTTTGATCTCAATGTTATTGTCACAGTTTGCAATAATCAACTAAATTGCTAATTAGAACTTTCATATGAATTTCAGGTTGGTGGAGTTCATTTTAGTCTACTTTCTAAAGTTCAATATGATATTGGAGATTCTTGCTCATTGGACAATTTAATTGATAGCATATTTCCATTATTTAGGAAGCATATTGAGCCAGATCTTCATCATGCACAGGTAGGACATTTAAGGTTCCAACTTTATCTATACCTTCTGTTTTCCTGATAATTTGTTTTCGCAGATTAGAATTAACAACAGTTTTGGTGCTTCATTTAGAGATTCAATTTACAAACTCAAATGTAAAACTGAGGTATGCCTTCTTCTTTATTGCTTATTTTGCTGATTGCATTGGTTGATCCTTTTAATAAGTCAATTGTTGTATCAGTCAGAAAGTGAACAGTCAGCCTACTTTTTTCCAAAGAAGGAAGCACAGATCGACAAGTGAGTCATCAACTTGTTACACTTCCTTTTCCTTTTTTTGTCTTAATTTTTATTTTATGTTTTGAATTTTGTTACAACATCAACAAACACAAATTTCAGTTTTATTGAGATGTACTTAAGGCCTCCATCTGCAAGTGAAGAGGCTCGCGTTAATGACTGGATTAAGGTTCGCCAAAGTGGCATCAGATACTATCTTTCACTCGGTGACCAAAGAATTGTTGACAAAAATTTCATTATTAGGCCAAAAGCCGAGTTTGAGGTAAACGAAGTTGTATCTGTGTTTTAAAAAGCACGCCTAGAGCGCGCTTAAGTGCGAAGCGCACCTAGGCGCAGAGCTTGGCGCCTTATGTAACCCTAGGCGCACATCGTACAGAAAGCGCAGGAAAAGCGCGATTTTTTGGCCAAAAAAGCCCCTCAGGCGTGCGCTTTTTGTAAAAGGGGGGGGGGGTGTTTATGCTTAAAATTGTTATATATGTAGCTAAAAGGGTGGTATATATATAAACCTTATTTGTATCTATATTTTGGTCAATGATGCTAAAAAACTATAGCATGTATAAAAAAAATTATATAATCGTCTTGCGCTTCGCGTACAAAAATCCCACTGCTTTTGCGCTTTGCGCCTCGGTTTTGGACCTCGTCGCTTTAGTGCGCTTCACACTTTTTAAAACCAAGAGTTGTATTACCAGATTGGCAGATTGGTTTTAAAAAGCGTAAGGCACACCAAGGCATTTACGTCCCAAAAGCCGAGGCATGCGGCGAGATTTCACGTACATGATGCGTTGCTTTGTGTACAACCAAAAGTTTTATCTCTCTCGCCTGTTTTACATATCAGACTTTTTTAATCAACCAAAGCGTTCATAATCTCTTCATCCTTTTGATGTACGTGAAGTGCCCATCCTTGAGGCAGTTTTCAGATTGCCTTGCGTGCCTGTTGCCTAAGGCACGCTTTTTAAAACCAAGATTACCAGTTTCTATTTTCCCCAAGTTTTTTGATAAAATAATAACAGGTTGGAAGAATGACCCTTGGTGGCTTGCTGGCTTTGGGATACAACGTTGTTGTCAGTTATAAACGGGCATCTAAATCAATCATTTACGGAGATCTTTCAATATCCCTAGAGACCATAGATACACTTTCTGAAACTTACATAGTTCTCAGGGGCAGAGATAGAAAAGTATGTTCTTATTTCAAAGGTATTTCTGTCCTTAGCACTGTTAGCATGCATGCATGATCTATTTTCTTTTTATTAGATGGTTGAAGCAGAGGCATCAAGACTGGGAATCACCAGCCCTTGGATCACTAAATCATATCTTGAAATGATTCTTGACAGCCAGGGTAGCTTTTCTTTTTTTAAATGATGTTAATCTAGTAATCTATTCTTCTTATTTTAAATAATTTAATTACAATCACAGGTGTTCCCCGCCTTAATACACCTCCGCCTATGGCCACCAGATCTTCTGTAATAAACAGAGAATCTCCAATTGTTGCACCAAAACCCCTTCGGATTCGACCCGATCTCGTGAACCGGGATGATGATATAACTCAACCATGGACCCGATCACCAACCAAGTCGAAAATGGACCCTGTCTTAGCCCCATGGCGGTTCATAACATCAGACGGTTCAGTTGTCGATGGATCTTCGATTGGTATGTATTGTTTAGTAAAGAAGGAAATAATTTTATTTTAAATGTATTATATGTCCACATATGGTATTGTTTCATCTCATCTTGCATATACAGATCCTTCTTCTTTTAGGGACACTCTGCAGCTTGCCCCAATGCCTGATTCGTTTGATCTTGATAGAGGATTGCTTCTTGCTGTTCAAGCAACACAGGCTTTGTTAGAGCACAAGGGGCTACCAGTGATAGTCGGGATTGGTCTCTCTCCTTGTCTCTCTTTACACACACATGTATATGTTTATTTTTGAAAATGATCATTTTAACATGATATTGTCTTGTTAATATAGGAGGTCCAAGTGGGTCGGGAAAAACTAGTTTGGCACGTAAAATGGCAAGCATTGTTGGTTGTGAAGTTATTTCACTTGAAAGCTATTACAAGTCTGAGCAGCTAAAAGATTTTAAGTATGATGATTTTAGATCGTTTGATCTAGCTTTACTCACAAAGGTAATAATGAGAGATTGATTCCTTTTATTTCGCCTAAGAATCTTGTCTCTCAATTAGAACAAATTAAAAAGAAATGTAATCTTGAAACACTTGACGGTATATTATTTTAGAATATTGGTGATATTAGAAGAGGTCGAAAAACAAAAGTACCTGTATTCGATTTGGAGAGTGGTGCTCGAAGTGGATATAAAGAGCTTGAAGTTGATGAAGATTGTGGAGTGGTATATACTGACAACCAAAATGTGTTAATTAATTACCAATTCCTAATTAAGTTTATAACTAATGTAATTATTATTTGTAATTATTATTTACACAGGTGATTATTGAAGGTGTCTATGCTTTGCACCCTAATATCAGAAAGTCACTAGACCTTTGGGTTGCTGTTGTAAGATTATCTCATGACTCTGTTGACTAGGGCTTTCTCATTGCTGTTGTTAATAATTAGTGGTGACAAATAGGTTGGGTAGAGTAATGGGTCAAAATCAGTTGGGTTAAAACAGGCCCAGTTAGGTTGACCTGAAACACTTTTGTCCAAGAGATCTTATTTTATATAAGATGTGGAGATTGTATTCATTTTTTTTTTTTGAGGTCACCCAATCCACCAGAGTACATCAGATTTTGTATATACCAAATCCAGGCAAAAGCATTCTGGGATATCAGAAAATTAGAAAAACACCAAATCTTTTGTTTTCTTTTACGCTGAATCGTTTTCTTAATAATTTACTACGACGGTATTTATGGCTTCTCAAAATCTTTAAGCGCTTTGGATTTAGACATGTTTTCATATCTGAATTTGGTATAAACGAAACGAAATATGTACTTGGATGGCCTATAAAGTAGTTTCAAATTTTCAATGCATGTGTTTCTTAATGAAAAAAGTTGAATACATGGGTGTACGTTTCCCAAATAAGTAGTGTCAAATATAATCGCAAAATCTATATTAGTTAGTTAAACTTTTTCTTTTTTGGAACAAAATGATATATGAGATTTATTGAGCTAAAAACACTTTAGGCGATTTTGGAACCTTTCAACCCATTTGACCTATTCCATGTTTTAGCTAACCTTTTCTATTTGCACGATTAAACCGTTGAAGAAAAAAAACAAAGACATCCCTTTTATTTATACGCTGAATCATTTTTAAAAAAATTCACTACAACAGTTTTTATGGCTTCTTAATTTGTTTAAAGCGCCTTTTCTGATTCAGGCATGTTTTTCATATCTGAATTTGGTATAAATGAAACTGAATATATATATATACCTGTCTCCGCATACTTTTCCTAAATAAGTAGTGTTAACTTTATTTTTCTTTGAAAAAAATATTATATATGAGATTTGATACATTAAAAACACTTTAGGGAATTTTCGAACCTTTTAACCCATTTGACCTGTTTCGTTTTTGCTAACCTTTATGATTTTCCCAATTAAACTGTTAGAGAAAAAACAAAACCTGAATCAACTCCTTCATAAATAAATGGGTCGAAGTTGCCACTTGTGAGCATGGTCTAACACTCTTAAGTCTTAACATGAAACCACTAGATGTTAACTAACCGTTATTGTATAAAATGCAGGTTGGAGGTGTTCATTCACATTTAATTTCTAGAGTTCAGAGAGACAAAACTAAAGCAGGATGCTTTATGTCACAAAATGAGATTATGACAACTGTATTTCCTATGTTCCAACTACACATTGAGCCACATCTTGTCCACGCACATGTTAGTTCATTAATTTAAGGCCTTACAATCTAAATATGTAAATAATTTTTAGTTGCTTCATCTCAATAACATTTTTATCTTACAGTTGAAAATCCGTAACGATTTTGATCCAGTTCTTTCCCCCGAGAGCTCATTGTTTGTGTTAAAAAGCAACAAGCAAGTAAGCACCTGATACCTTATGATATAAATTTTTAAAAACTTAAATATAATAATGATTTTATATTTTACATACTAATCGTTTGACAGGTAGCGTATCAAGATATCTTGAAATTACTCGATCCTGCAAAGATCTGCAGCTCGGCTCAGAATTTTATTGATATATATTTAAGACTCTCTGGAATCCCTGCTACCGGACAATTAACAGAAAGCGACTGTATGAGGGTGAGAATATGTGAGGGCAGGTTTGCATTGCTGATACGCGAGGTACGCGTCTAGTTTTTATTTCAGTTTTTCTTTTCATTCATATATTATGATCTGGTTTCTTGAAACTTATTTATTTTTTATTAGCCTATAAAAGAAGGAGACTTCATAATTCAACCAAAGGTGGACTTTGACATCAGCATCAGTACAGTATCTGGTCTTCTTAATCTTGGGTATATCACACATTTTCAGTATAAGTTTCTATATATGTGGGAATATATTTCTAAGGGCATGCTTGATATAGAACCAAATATTAGTATAGAACGTCAGTAACTACATAATGCACTTGTACATATTGCTTGGTAGATATAATGGGAGTGAGCAAGAGAACGGGTGAGTGGTTTCATAACCAACCGTCTTATGTATAACTGTAAAAGCAAAAAGTACAATCCTTTATGCAGTTCTCGTAATTCTCTACTTAAATTTGGTTCTATATTGGATGCCTATATGTAATTCTAAATTTTATCGTTTATAAACCTTTAAACTTGTTTTTACTTAAAATATAGGTATCAAGCTGTAGCTTACATTGAAGCCTCTGCATATATCTACCAAGATGGAAAGGTAATTCTTTTTATTTTCGGATAGAATTTTTACTATTTTTTTTATAATTACTATTACTTTAATTGGAAATTTGGGTATTTTGTAGCTTCTAATAGAAGTTGATCATCTAAACGATGTCCCGGGTCCCTATATACAAATCAAAGGGGCGAACAAAGAAGTTGTTATAGCTGCTGGCTCAACACTTGAGCTTGATGGTTCATATACTACAAAGGTTTTGTTGTTTTTCCTTTACTTTTTATGTTTATTTTGTTTTTCAAGCATTTACCTATTTTTATTTCGTCTTATATATCTTTTTTATACATGTATTTTTTTAGAGTTACCTTGAAATAGTACTGGAAAAATTGCCAGCATCAGATAGAAATTCAAACGGTATATATGCTCAACAAGCTGCCCGGTTACAAGAACTTGTTGACAATATCCAATCTCAGGTTCTGCTTCTCATCTCTCTCTCTCTCTCTCTCTCTCTCTCTCTCTCTCTCTCTCTCTCATGTACAAACACTATAGTATGTGTATTATTTAGTTGACCTCTTTTCATATTACAAACTTGGTTAAAAATGCGCGAGGCGCTACGAGGCGTTTAGGTCCCAAAAGCCTAGACGCACACATCACGTACGCTAGGTGTTGCTCTATGTACAACTCAAAATTATTATAGTAGAAGTTGAGTCTCTCATATGTTTTACATATCAACCTTCATTATCAAGTAAACCTTTCATAATTTCTTCATCCATTTGGTTAACTTTTTATCCACCCTAATCCTGACCAATTTGACATAGAAGTACATGAGGTGCTGGCTCAAGCGCCTAAGACCATGTGTTATACTCATCATTCACCATTTGGTGCCACCTCAACGCCACATTATTACCCCCATCATTCACCATTGACCTTTTTAATTTTTTTTTCAAATACAAATAGGTTAACAAATAATATTTTGTAACTTTAAAACACATACTTATTTTGAATACAAGTATGCTTTGGTTAAAAGCAGTTTACTAGACCAATAAATACTATATTTTTATACAACTTAATGTCTGTTAAAATGTATATCGGAATGTTGACAATTTTTTAAGCAAAACTGTATATTTAGTTAAAAAAAACTAACGAACACACGTTATTAGAGAAGAATCAAGTTAAATTTTAAGTGAAATATTATAAACATGAAAATTACACTAAATACCCACGTGTCATCATACCATCGGCGCGGTGTACCCGCTCGGCGTGGCACGCTGCATGAGCTCTCCCGCGGGTATAACCCATGGCCTAAGGCATTAACCCGCCTGGCTCCCGCGCCTTTTTAAACCAAGATTACAAAGAACTTATGATATCAATTTAGGGTGCATAAAATCCTTATTATTCTTGTTATCACACTATATCTGGAATTAAAACTTTGTAAATTTTTAAAAATATATTGTTGATATTGTAATTATATATATATTTTTTGGATAAACAGGGTAGTAGTACATCTTCCGAATCATCACCTAGTAGGGAGGTTGGTTCACCTGTGGAAAGTGTGATTGAAGATATGCAATCAAGAATCAAGAGACTCGAGCGGTGGCAGGCAATTAATACAGTAAGTAATTTGAGTCATTTAGTATTTATTTAACAAAAATGAATTATAAAAATCTTAGAAATTTTGTATTTTCTGTCATCATATTTAACAGACTACATAAAAAAATCAATAAATTAGAAAAAGCTTGTTTCAGTTCAGGTTAAACCATCCTGAGCTGCCCCATTTCGAGCCGTACAAAAATACCTGTTGTGACCAGTTGCCCAATCCCATCCACCCGTTTTGTTATGGGTCGTTTGAATGATGTTTAATCCTTTGCAGGTGCTATGGACGTTCTTGATGTCGGCTTTCGTTGGATATTCACTCTATCAAAGGAAGCATCAGTAACTATAGATTTTATAAATTTTCTGGTGATTTTAAATAACCAGTACTGATTCTTAGCAAACTGAAACACATAACTCACAGAACATTGACTTACTAACCACATACCGATAACTACTGGAAAAAGGTTTTTTTTTTTTTTTTTTTATACTCACATATGTAGAGATTGGTGGTTTTGGGTTCCAAAATAAGGGCTCGGGTCGGGTATAAGGATTAAACAACAATCTAAGTCTGTTGTTATTGCTCAAGACTGGTACTTTGTGTCCTTGAAGCAAATTCATCGATACTGTTCAATCGAATGTTGTGCATACCATGGCGAGATACAATGAAGCCGTGTATGTAGAATTTTATTAACATTGTATATGTGCGTATCGAGTTATTAATCATATTTGGATCCTAACTTGGCTGTTTAGCAGTCTGTTCAGTCGCTAAATGTTGTATGTGCCAACAAATTTGCCTGGTGACAGATTCTTGTTGATTGCTAATATCGCATTTACTCAGTGGCGGATCTTGAACCAAAACACCTGGTAGGGCCGGGCTCAATCTAGGCGGGCCGGACTCAATACATATACAAATTTTTGAAAAATTTTGGTAAAATTTACACCATGAAACGAAAAAACTGGACGGGACGAGGCCTAGTCTCCACTACACTCCACTAAGAACCGCCCTGCATTTACTCGTGAAATTGCACATTGACCACTTCTTTGCTTGCACGTGGAAGTTGTTTTTTCACCGCTGACTTCATGGTGGTTCGAACAGTGATAGCTCTTCAAAGTTTGATCATCGTAATAAACCGAACATTGGCGACCCTTGAACTGAACCAACTGACCAACATGTACCATAATCTGAACCATACCGACGTCACCCATTAACCGGACCAACTGTCGTGCACCACACAAGTTGCCATGCGTTGTGAGTCCACGACGTGTGAATCGTATTGAACTAAATCTGGTTGGGATTGTCGAAAATATAAAGCAGCTAAATTGCATCACCAAAATGCAACATAAGTCAAAAACAATTGAAACCTTAATGGGTGTTTCATAATATATTGTAAATGCTTAACATTTCCTTTTAGGAACCTTAAAAGTTAAAACAATATTTGGCTCCTAAGAAACCCTAAAACCACTACAACCTAAAAAACAAACATCTAAACACCCCACCTTCATAATTCATTCGCTTGATGACACAACCTTCATTGATGAAAATAGTGACGAAACAGCTTCTCCAACCGTCAAGTAAAGATTATTCGGTTGCAAAAGATCGTTAGTCCCATCCGCCTTTTGCAGTTTCTCAACCACTTCCCCGACTGGATTCACCAATACAAGCTGCAACATGTTTGAAATGACAAATTTAAGACGCGTTCCATCATAATGTGTTTTAGTCCAGATAAGATAATAGGTACAAGTGTTGATACGGTTCTCACATATTAGTTAAAGAATGATTGTAGTATAAATAAGTATTAAAAAAGAAGTAATTAAAATGTTGCATACCTCAATGCCCTTGTTCTTCAATACTCTCCTAAGTTCTTGGAAAAATGCCACACCATTAGTATCAATGGCACTCACAGCTGAAAGTTTTAAAAGAAGACATTTGTTAGATATTAACATATTTGACCCATCCAGATGCTTCACATAACTAACATATTACATATTTTTCTTAAATGGGTGGCGGCGCAGCTTGTTGCCCGCCTTCCCACTATCTTGATGTAATTTGTAATGTTTTTTTATTTAATGAAATATAATGGGCAGGTCGAACGAGTAAGGTAGCATATCAAATTTAGTGTTTTTTAGTTTGCGTTAAGTCGTATTGACCCATACACACTTTTCTAATCTATTTTTTTTACATATATATATATATATATATATATGTATATTATTTTGTTAAATATAGTAATAACTAAGGTTAAATCTCTATTACCTTATTAAGGAGGAGAGATGGGTAAGAAGGTAATTTCACCATCATTTTAAGATGGCATACAAAAGGTCTCATGCATAAATCTCTAACTTTTACCATTTTCTTCCATCTATGCCTTTATGTACAAGTCACTAATACAAATCAATTGCACCATTCAATACATTTAACTCATGTATTAACTTTTTGTTACCTAGAACCATTACCAAGTAAAAGATTAATTCATGTAACTTTTTTTTTAATGGATTAACTTTTTGTTACCAATGGAATTTGAATTATCACCACAAGAAAAGGCTAAGCCTTATTTATAAACACTTTGTAACCAGTAGGCTAAAGGCTCTTTGATTCATGTGTGTAACTAAATGTTGCAAATAAAAATCAAGCATGGATCGGATTGGATAAATGACACTATGGTGTATAAAGTTTTGGCAATTTAAAATGTGAATAAAAATACATACCCGCGGCAACGCGCGAGCATTCCACTAGTATAATACAATTTGGGTGATTTTCGACCCAGTTTGACCTGTTAAAAATAAAATACGACCCAAATCGACCCATTTATTCGTAAGAGGTTAAAATCGCCACCCCTCTGACTGTGTATCCGTGTGTGTTTTTATTCTAATTTTATTTTTTATTTTTTTATCTAAAAGTGAAGTTTAGGAGTTACCAGCAAGATCTAGAATTACAAATCTGAGATTAGAGTGACTTTTGGGTGCTTCCTCCTCCTCCTCCTCCTCATAATCTAGTATCCACCTCAAAATCCTTCAAGAAACAATAAAAGAAAAGAAAAAAAAAAGAATTTCACTTGGCAACCACAAGAATACATGACACAACTGGTTTAAGTTATGACATAAAACATATATTTAAATACATGCTTAAAATAAAGAGGTTAAACGGGTCAACTTCCCATGTCGACCCAAACTGACCCAACATGTTTAAACTAAGCCCAAACCCACGGCTTTGGTGTTAGGTTCATGTAGTGTCGGAAAGTCGGTCTTTATATTGTTGGATACTCATATTAATAAAAAAATTACCCTTTCCGCTCACGTGTCCAAAATCATTTACTGTTGTAACGATACGTTTTTATAGAAAAAAAAAATACAAATTCAACACATGTAAGTTATTATAGACAACATAACTTTTATTCAAATTATATAGAAAAATTAAGATGAATCACCTTTCATTTAGATAATTAGAGTTGGCAAAACTGATAGGAGCCTGGATACTTAAAATCAAGAAACCTGGGATGGTGACAGCTTCCTTGTACTGATGTTTGTTCCTAAATATGTCAGTACCAGGTATGTTCCCTAACACCACTGTTTTAGGCCTTGTCATCTGCAACACCATCTTGAATATAGAAATGCCCACCTACAAAAGTTATAATCATTTTATAAATTTCACAATTTTTAAAGATATTATAAAAGGAATATCACGAAAATAGCCTTTTTAACCAAGAATATTGAGAAAATAGCCATTTAAAAAAAATGTTTCAATGAAAACCATTGGTAGCTGGACACGTATCTAACTCTCATTGATTTGTGTTCTTTGGCTCAATGTATGGATGATCTGCGCAAAACGTGATGATGTGGCAGTGAGACTAGATGTCTAGATGACATTGTTTGCAGCGCGCAAGATTGAATGTCGTGCGCTGATTGGTACACAACAATGTATGTCCTGTGCCGCTTGGTGCACAAGTACGCTTATTTGGGACATGTGGCAGGATTTCATTGGATGAACTTGTTTTAAAAAGAAAACAATTCAAAGGCTATTGTCCCAATTTTGTTGGTCAACAACGCTGTTTGCGTGCTCTTTAATAAATTTGTATAAGAACACTTACAGCAAGGGCTAGTCCTTCTTGGACCGATATAAAGATGACACCAAAGAAAGCACATAACATCACAATGAAGTCGAATTTATCGACTTTCCATATTTGGTAAGCCGCTGGGACGTCAATAAGGCCAATGACTGCAGTAACAATGATTGCACCCAAGACAAGATTAGGTGTATAGCGAAACAATGGCATCAAGAAAAGAAGTGTGACCATAACCGTCACAGCCATGATTATGTTGGAGACTGCCGTTTTAGCTCCTGCATTGTGGTTCACGGCTGACCGTGAAAATGCACCTGTTATGATGATCAGGTGGTGGTTAGAATACAAGTAGAGATTCAAAATGTACAGTTACTCACATCAGTATTTCAAATGGGAAGGTTGGTTCAGTGTGTAATATATTAGAATAAGTAAATTATTGTTGGGTCAAAATGGGTCGGGTACCTCTAAGTTTCACATCTAAACTGTACTAAGCCTGAAAAAGTGGATGGGTTGGGTGGGTCAGATAACTAGTCAAATAGGTTGGTCCCGTTTAAGTTTTAAGTCTAAATTGTACTAAGCCTGAAACCATGGACGGGTTGGGTTGCATCCGGTAAAGGATCAAATGGGGGCTGGGCACATCTAAATTATACTAATCTTGAAAACTGGACAAGTTCGAGTGGGTCTACTAACGGGTCAAATGGGCCGGTCCAGCCTAAGTTTTAAGTCTAAATTTGTACCAAGTCTAACATCCACAATGTACTAAACCTGAAAAAATGAACGAGCTGGATTGGGTTAGGTCAGGTAATGAGTCAAGTGACAGGGAACGTATTGATTGTACTTAGCCCGACAAAATGGACAGGTCAAGTTGGATCAGGTAATGGGTTAAAATGGAATCTGACCAAAATAGTCTCAGTAAAATACTCCTTTTAAGCCCATTTGGACGACCATTGGTGGTGACAAATGGTTGTTGCGCGTGCACGCCTTTCGGATCATTTTTTAAGTTAGCAAGTTTTATAAGAGTAACCCATTATAGCCTTTTAAAAATCCCTTGTGACATAAATCAACCAAATAAGTTATGATAATTGCCCATGCCTCATACTAACCCAAGATATACGGTACAAGTATTTAATGCACAAAATTGCTCTTTTTACCGGTAGTGACATAGCATGAAGTGGTAGAACCAACTACATTCATGACTCCAATTGCTATCATTTCTTTGTTACCATCAACTTGGTAATTCTTCAAGGCAGCAAATGTTCTTCCTACAGCAATCCCTTCCTATGTAAAAAGACAAAAATACCCTTTTAAAAACATGAGCTATGATGAGTCGTAAGTTATGCATTGCAAGTTGTACACTTACAGTGAGAGAAATGATGCCAGTTACAAGACCAGTTTTCAAGACTAAACCAATATGACTTCCATGAAAATGTAACATGTTCCATGATGGTGGATTTAATCCTTGCTCAAGTTTTCCAATCTATTAAATATATATAATAATATTAATTATAATTTAAAAATAATTAGTTAATTTTTAAAGTGAATAAAAAAGAATTTAATAATTAATAAATACTTGCCACAGAAATTCCATGGTGTTGTGCTTTGGAAACAAAAACAAAGATGGTAGAGATGACCACTGAAAGCAGAGGTGCTCCTGCTGATATCCAAAATAGCTTTGGTTTCTTGATGCTCTACATATATTAACAACTGTATTTAGTGACGGATCTAGAAATTTTTCGTTAGTAAAACAAGAGCCATGTGAAAAAAAACCCAGTGAAGAATCTTGTATAGCTGGTTTTTTCTCAAGATTTTTATTTATTTATTTATTTGTTTTTTTAAGTTGTGGCTCACATGTTCAAAACGTTGAGCTCATAAAAAATGTTCCGTCTCAAATACCACTAACGCAATAAAGCGTTTCTCACATATACATTATGGATAGTTGAAAACTCCACAATTAAACGCGTATATAGTCAGGCAATTTGTCAATGTTGATCAGTACGAGTGATCAAACCTTACATGTGAAGGTAGCATTCCATCGTGAAAAAAGGTTATCATTTTTGTTGTTATATGTTTGTTTTATTGTTCTTACAAAAATATATAAAGGCATTTCAATAATTGGTTAGTGTGCATGTGGATAGAATATTAGAATTATAAATAAATATGAGCATAAATCTAAAATCTAAAATAATATATAAAAAGGGATTTTGTATCATATAAAGTATAAACAGTAATGGGCTAATGAGGTTAACCATGTATTTCGTACCGCCTTTCCTTGTGACATGATTTTTTGGACCCTCGTGAAATGTTGTCTCCCTTTGTTCTTGTTCTTTTGTTGTTATATTTTATTTATTAAAAACCAGATTGGATTGATTCGGTTCAAACCGGTCAGACATTAAAAAAATAAAGACAAGATCAACGGTTTTCCACACGCATGCATAGAGATGGACTAAAAAACCGGTTTTAGAACCCGACCCGGGAAAAAACCGCTAAACCGGTTTGAGGAAAACCGGTTTTTTGTCAAATCGGTTTGAAACCGACCCGGTTTGTCGAATTGGCATCGGTTGGTAGTTTCGTTGGTCGAATAGGGTTGGAAACCGGTTTGAAAACCGGACCGGTGGGGTAAAAACCGGTTTTTAGTAAAAAACCGGTTTACATAGTGTATTTTGAATATTTGATGACCGGTTTGGAGGAAAAACCGGTTTTAAACCCGGTCCGAATCGATGCCGGTCGATGGTTGGGGTCAGTGCTAAAAACCGGTTTGAAAACCGGATCGGTTTTTGCCAAAAACCGGTTTTACCCTCTCTTAAAAAAACCGAACAGGTTTAAGAACCGGACTGATTTGTCAAAAAAAAAAAACCGGTTTGTCCATCGCTACACATGCACACCAAAACAAGTCAGTTTATTGATGAATCATGGTATGTTAAATATCATTACCGCGATTGTTCATGGTTTAATAAATAATAAGTCAGACTTGTTAGTTTGTCTAGTTTTTAAAACACTGATTTATTTACTCTTAGTTTGTATGTAAGACTTAAAGTGACTTGATTTTCATTTTTTATAATAAATTTCATTTACATCTGTCATTGGGGAAGTTAACGATGTGCGTTATGGACTAAATCGGTATAAAAATATAAGTTATAAGTATTAGCATATAGTATGTGAAAACACACATAAATACTTACGATGTGTCTTGTCACAAGCAGGAATACGAGAAAACAAAACCCCATCAAGATCGTTTGCCACGACCACTGCACACAAAAATTAAAATTCAATAAACACATTATAAAAAGGGGTGGGCTAAACGTACCCCCTTGTTACTTGTCATACCCCCTCCCTGAAAAACCACTTTAAAATTTGTCAACTTTCCCCCTCTAATTTTTCAGATTTATCAAATCGGTTAGCCCACAAATGAATATCAATTTAACGAACTTATCAACTCAAATCTTGTGTTCTCATGATCCATCAAAACAATTATACAATTTTGTAATATATATAAATTTAGATTATATCTTTGAAATTATGAAAAAGGATCTTGATAATCTTTATAAAATTATATATATATAAATTCAAAAGATTATGGAATAAAGTTTAGCAAAAAAGAAAGTAAAAGGTTAAATTTGTATTATACAAAAACTTGAAGGGGGAGTATATTTAGTAAAAATAATATAAATGTGGTACTATAAAAATGATTACGAATTGCATATTTTATTTCTAAAACAACGCCGTTTCAGATACTTCGACTAGCCCTTTATATGATATTGTAATGACCAACGTTGTAAATGAACCGAACGTTTAGCTAACGTTTCGTGAACTGTTTCACCAAAAAGATTGTCATTTATTTATTAATTGAACAAAGCTCAACAAAATTTTATGTTCCTAAACACGAACAACCTTCAATATTTTGAGCATTGGATAAATTGTTTGTTCATGTAAGTATGTTCGTTTATGTACACATACCATATATGTATATTAAATAATTTTAAAAATAAGTGTGTATATATATATATGGAAAGTATAAATTGAAAACCCATTGAGTTGAGAAAACTTAGAAAACCTGTGTAAAAACCATCTATTTTTTTTTTTTGAAAAAAAAAATACACAAGTTAACATACATGTATTTAAGCGTTTTGGACCAAAAAAATTAAAAAAACGCAGATGGGATATTTTTTAAAAAAAAATAAACAACACAAACTTTGTAACATTTGGGCCAAAAAATTAAAAAAACGCAGATGGGATATTTTTTAAAAAAATAAACAACACAAACTTTGTAACAATGCTGTTAACGTATATTAAAAAGCAGAATACATATGTTAACAGCGTTGTTACATATGTTAAAGAGCTGTAAACATATGTTACCAGCGCTGTTACAAAGTTTGCGTTGTTTATTTTTTTTTTTAAAATATCCCATCGGCGCTTTTTTAATTTTTTTTTTTGGCCAAAACGCTTAAAAACATGTATGTTACCTTGTGTAATTTTTTCAAAAAAAAGAAGTTTTTTAGATGGTTTTACATGGGTTTTCTAAGTTTTCTCAACTTAAGGGGGTTTTCAATTTATCCTTCCCCTATATAGGGGTGTTCATCGGTTCGGTTTACGGTTTATTTGGTTTATTCGATTCGGTTTATTCGGTTTTCAAAATTTTGTACCTAAAACCAAAAACCAAACCAAATAAACCAAATAAAAAAAATGTAGAACCAAAAACCAAACCAAACACCGAATAAGCAATTCGGTTTCGGTTAAAACCAAACCAAACACCAAATTCGTTATTTGGATTGGTTTTTTCGGTTACGGTTACGGTTCAGTTTTCGGTTTTTATTTGGTTTGCAGTTTTTCTGAACACCCCTACCCCTATATATACATGGAAAGTATAAATTGAAAACAATTATATAAGAAAATAAACATTATGATTATTTTAACTTCAATATTTTTATGATGGGCTATTTTTTTAAATAAAATATTATCTTTATGTATGTTTTTAAGGAATAATAAGAAAAAGCGTATGTTCATGTTCATTTGGTTTGTATATAGTTCTGTAACAAGTAGTTTAAGTGTTAAAATAATATAGATTATGTAAAAAAAAAAGTACCTCTTTAGTATTGTGAAAGACAGAGGACATAACAGGAACCAAACCCATTTCTTTAGTGAAATGTGTGATGCCAAGAAGAGCTTTCAATTGTTGAAGGGATACAATGATTGCAGCCCCAGCCATGAATCCAATAAGTGTAGCCTTTGACAAGAAGTCAATTATGAATCCAAGCCTATACACATACACAACATCACAAACATGTTATAATAGTTTTGTACATCTAGCATTAGAAACTATACATTTATTAGAAAAAGGTGTTGGTCCCCTTATAGGCATATGGCCCATAGAATGTTTTACATAGAGAGAAGTCAACATCACCCACCTGCTTACTTTCATTTGACCACTAATGACCTATATTACAAATTGAAATTATATCAATATATTGACCTAATTTCAATAGTTGGATTTTTGTGACTATTGAAATGAGAGTAATATATCCAACCTGATTTCATTTCAGTAGTCATTGATAATAGTTAAGAGTGATGTTGAAGAGACATGACTCAAATGTGTACACCATTGTGCTTGTCATGCCATATGGGCCGATGTCAAATTAAGTTCACACACCAGAGCTTGTCACATCATACTCGGAAAAATGGTCATATGAACCATAAGACTTTGTCAATTGTCACATCAATTATTTTTGTGTCTGTCAAACTGGTCATATAGGTTGTATGATCTAGTGAACACTACCTCACATGGCCCCTCATACGACTCGTATGCCCATTTTTCACTTGCCATACAACCCATATGAACATTTTTTTTTTTGCATGTCGCACAAGCAGTATGACACGTCCATGATGTCTGAGTATTGTGTCAGTGGTGTGTACCAACATGTACTTTCTCATTTCTAAATCAGACCAGATTAACATATTTGATCTAATTCAAATAGCTAATTAGAAGGTTAGTAATGATAATTGACTATGAGTTTAAGTGTTAATTATTATTATTATTATTATTATTATTATTATTATTATTATTATTATTATTATTATTATTATTATTATTATTAAAGCGCTTTTAAGAGAGGAGTAGACCTTAGAAATCCAAGAGAGGCTTGAAAGAGGCCAGCAAAGAAGGTAGAAGTGAAGGCCAACTGAAGAAACAAAAAAAGGGTCTTGGGTTGGTGACACCTCTTGTCTTAGCATTGACCCCATCAATAGTGATGCTATTGACACTGGTCCAACTGCTAGATCTCTTGAGCTCCCTAACACAGCATACACTAGTGGTGGCACAAAACTTGAATCTACATAATTTAACACAAAAAGGAAATATGTATCAATCTAATGAATGTCTATAATTATTTACATTTTGTTTCAATTTATTTGTGTTTATTTTTATTTAGTATATGTGTTGTATAGTTGTATTTCATAACATATATGTCATATATGTTAAGTGAGAAAAAATAGAAAAAAATGGCAAAAATACTTTATTAATTTATATACTCTCCTAATTTTTAGTTGTAGACAAACAATCTTATTTTGTGAAAATGCAAAAAGAACATAATGTTTAAGTAAAATAAGATGCAAAGATTCTTGTTGCACTCATTTCACAATTGGAAACTATTTATTCACGTAAAGTATGGTGTCCTTTTTGGCATTTTCATCACTAAATGATTCAAAAAGAATATAATTCTGCCAATGAAAGAAGAGAAATATTTACATAGACCAACAATAGGAGGGAGACTGGCAAGCTTTGCATAGCTTATACCCTGAAAAACAACATAAAACCAATAGGAATTGATATTAGAAAATCCGAAATACATATTTTAATCGAGTTGTTTTGTTGATCGAAAACAATACATAGAGAATAAACCAAAAGAAAAGACAAAGATTAACCTGAGGAATGGCTAAACTAGCAATTGTGAGACCAGAAACAATATCAGATTTGAGTAGATTAAGGTTGTAATGGGGACCCCATTGAAGTATAGGAAAAATGTACTGAAAACCAAGTAGCCATTTTTGCTTACTAGATTGTCCTTTGAACTGCCTAAGAGGGTCATCAGGAAAGAAAGTTTCTTTGAGCCTATTCTTTAACTTTTGTAAACTGCTTCGCTTTGGTGGTGTCTCAACCTTATGAATCTCCATGGCAATCTCTACACATGGATTGTGTTGATCATGATGATGAGAACCACCCAAGTGATCTTCTTCAAACTTTCTTTCCATGTTTTTTTTTTTTTTTTTAACTGAAAGATCGAATATTTTCGATAACACAAATT
The DNA here is from genome assembly GCA_030844895.1 of Ambrosia x helenae. Lineage (NCBI taxonomy): Eukaryota > Viridiplantae > Streptophyta > Magnoliopsida > Asterales > Asteraceae > Ambrosia > Ambrosia x helenae. The sequence continues at coordinate 93,278,670 of CM061223.1, forward strand.
CAAGATGATTGAAAGAGTGTACAAGAGGAAGAACTATAAGATGGAATCAACATGAGGGGGTGTTTGCACTTATAAAGAATCATGACTCATCAGTTGGTGTTGTTTATGTCATGTTATGAGACATGCATCCCCACACATCCATCAACTTTTTAATTTGGGAGAGAGAGAGAGAGAGAGAGAGAGAGAGAGAGAGAGAGAGAGAGAGAGAGAGAGAGAGAGAGAGAGAGAGAGAGAGAGAGAGAGAGAGAGAGAGAGAGAGAGAGAGAGAGAGAGAGAGATTTTCGTAATTTTTTTTCTTTTTTTTTTTTCAAGAAAATAGAGGAGTGGAATGAAATAGTGTATGGATGAGGGCTAGGGAATTTTTAGGACTTGGGTAAGTTAAAAAAAAAAATACATTATACACATGGTTTTTGATTGGTTTGATGAGTGGATCACTATTGAAATGGGTTTGATTCATCTAAAAGTGGATATGTTAAACAAGATTGGTTTTAATTAGGTGATTCTTGGTTGCTACTTATCTATGGATGCATGGTGCACTTCTCTAAGATGGTAATGAATTCAATGATGGACGGTTGATGGAACAAGGTTTGAATGCATTTCTGATGTATGCACATATGCTAGAAACTTTAAAAGGAAATACACCTTAGGTATGACGGTCTTGATATAACGTAGGATGGTATATTCGGTCTGAACAAGCGAATATTCTTTCACACGTGTCTTTACTTTACGAGTTAAGTCGGTGAGACAATTGTAAAAACCATGCGTGTACGTACACATATCGTATTCCGAACCGCACAAAAGTGACGGAGCCTAAAACCAAGGCGCAGAACGCCAAGCGCAAAAGCGGTGCGCTTTTCGTTCCTGAGGCGCAAGACGTGTGTGTGTCCCATATGTGTTTAGCTCCCCCAACCCAAAATATAGCTATAAATAAGTTTTTTATTTGGTTTTATAAGGTTTTTATATGATTTTACCTACATGTATATGCCAAAAAACATAATGCACAATAGTTTGAAGCATAAAGACGCCTCACGTCTAAGAGGCGGGCGCCTCAAGCCAAAAATGCTTAGAAAAATCACCAAAAAGCGCATCTTTTTGGCATTTCTTGGAATTCATCTAGGTGCTTAGAGAAAAGGAAACATGCCTTGATGCGCCTCAGCACGCCCTGAGGCATGCTTTTTAAAACCAATTTGTCTTAAAAACTATGCTTATACATATTATGTTTGCATTTGTTTTTTTAACCAGTGTTGGATTCTGGTCTCAATCATGAGTAATATCAGAAGAAACATACTATTAGATTTATCACTGAAATCTATCAAATTTATTATCTAATTCAACCTCATCCAATAATGGTATAAACTTACGAAATGGATTTTTGATGTTTTTGTCCCATCTCAATATGATTTTATTTTGCTAAAATAAAGACTATTGTGTTAGGAGGTAGGATGTGCATAAACTTTTTATTGTAACACCGTATAACATAATTTCACCTTCAAATACAAAATGTGTGTATCCATGTATGACATGACCCTGTCACGAGCAACAACTTGTAAAACATAGCAACAAAAATGAAACCAATTTATTGTTAGTTAACTAATATTTGTGATTCGGCTTATCAATGAATGCAAAAGATGAAATGCGTTTTATATATACAAATAAAATGTGTTTTACTTTTCGCTTTACTACAAAAAAAATGTCATTTAGTGACACACATTTTTAATGGCATTTAGGGTATGTGACACTAATAAGGTTTTTAATGACACTTTTTGTGTGCCATACTTGCTTAACACGCACTTTTAGTGGCATTTAAATGTTATGCCACTAATTTTGATTTTTAGTGACACTTTAAGTATGCCATAATTGTTTGATACGTACTTTAGTGGCATTTATTTTTGTGCCACTAATTTAGTAACACACATTTTTAATGTCATTTAGCGTATGTGACACTAATAAGGTTTTTAGTGACACTTTTTGTGTGCCATACTTGCTTAACACGTACTTTTAGTGGCATTTAAATGTTATGCCACTAATTTTGATTTTTAGTGACACTTTAAGTATGTCATATGTGACACCCAGCATGTTCGGCTTAAACATATTAGTAACATCTAAGTCTACCTTAGCGAGAAACGTTTATAAACAAACTTAACCGGGTTAGTTGAGTCGGGCCAAGTTAGGATTGTCCAGGGTACAATGATCTGGAGGATCATTGGGAGTCGTTTTGGTAATACACTAGTACCGGGTTCCGTTGTTGGTGACATTATACGAACTAATTAAGTATATGTGTAGATTATGGGCCGTGTGGTGGATTATATACATAGATGTGTTTAAATGATGTGTAAATGATTATCTGTGCTTTAATGTGTTAAATATAGACTAAGGATGCATGCTTATGTGTTAGGATGTGTTAGAATGCGTTAAACACGACAAACTGGAAAACTAGCTTAAAAGAAGTCTTGGTTCGACCACTTCGAGTGGTCGAAGGAGAATAAAAATGTCTGGTTCGACCCATGCAAGTGGGCGAACCAGGGAAGTGGAAATTGGGAAATTCCCTTCGACCAAACAGGGCTCATTCGACCCTGTGAAAGGGGCGAAGGAGCCTACATTCGACCAATAAGTTGGTGCGAAGGAAGACTAGTATAAATACCAACCTTTGTCATTTTTCATCATTTCACAAACCCTAACCGTCCCAAAACGCTCTCAAACGATCTTAAACACTAAGGAAGGAGTTTTTGCTCTTCTTTTTCATAATCTAACCTATCTACAACATCTAAACAAGAATCCAAGGTGTGTTCATAATCCTAAATCTTTTAAAAGCATTTTAATTCTTTTTCATCTAACCCTAATTGTCCAGATCTGTTCTAAGGGTGTTTTTATGATTAAAAACCTTTTAAACATCTTTCTAAATCAAAACATGATCATTTAACATAGGTTTTCATAATGAATAACATGTGTTAGTTGTGTGTTATGTGGTGTTATGTGTTGTTCACTGATTTGCTGCTATATCTATGATAGAAACATGATATAGGATTGTTGTTAATGATTGGATTATGGTTGTCTAGGGTTAGGATTGGGTATATTGATATTTGGGGGTTTTATGGGATTAATACTTGATGCATGAATATTTATGATCAATAGAATGGATAAGAAAGATCGGATAATCGACAAACTGAGTATTTTAAGCTAAACATGAATCGATTTCAAAAGTTTCCAAATTGGGTAAATAATCCATGCATGAAAGTGATGTTTCCATAATCTTTACCATTTTGGGAAAGGGCTGAAACGAACGTATTATCGGGGGAAATCAATGGGGTTTTGTAGGGATAAGTTATTCATGCTTGACTGCTGTGTTTGATGATGTTTCGGGTCGTTTTGAATGTGTTTGAAGCGTTTTTAGGAAAAATCATACAACAGGGGCGAACCTGGCCTCCTTCGACCAGTCGATGGTGCGAAGGAGGGATCCAGGGTCGAACCTGGCTTTTTATTGGACGAATGTGATGAAACGGACGAAGGAAGCATCAAACGGTCGGACGAGATGTAAAAAGGTGCGAAGGAGACTTAAAACTGACTGGTTCGACCGTTCTGATGCAAAAATGAGATTTTTGATACAAACTAAGTGTTTTATGCTTGAACCTTGTGTGTGATCTATGTGTACTTGATTAGTTAGGGTAATGGGTCACCAACGGGATGTCGGGTCGGTCTAGTGTGTCGGTTAAACATTTAAACACGTTTTAAAACATACTTGGTTACGATCTGGACAATCGGGGACTAGATAACCTTATGGTTATTAGTCGGAACACTTATGTGAACATTTTGATAGATCTCCGGTAGAGGGATTATCAAGGGCTAAACATCTTTACTTATATTTGAAGAACGCTATCTAAGGTGAGTTCACGGCCCCACTTTTACTGCTTTAACTTTTGGGGGAGAAAACATGCGCTAAACGGTTTTGGTAACATATGTCATACTATGGTTTTAACTTTATATTGCTATACGATCTTTTGGAAAGTCCCGGGGGAAACCATGAATGTGCGGGTTTGCACATCGGGGGAAATGTGGATAGATCTATTGGGCGTGACCTGCCCCACTCGTCGGCTTGGAGGGCCGGGCGGGTGCATATTGTCTCGAACAGGTACATTGGTATCATGCTGAACATACGGGCTGCTTAAACATGCTGAACATTGCTAAACGTGTCTAGTAATGGTTTCCAATCGTAGTAGTAATGAAACATACGCCTAGCTAGCGTACTTGGTAACATTGATATAGTATGAACATGGTAACACTTTGGTAACATTTTTGAACAAACCTGTGAACTCACCAGCATTATATGTTGACATCTTTTTGGCATGTTTTTCTCAGGTCGCTAAGGTAGCAATGAACGGAACTAGGCGCACGGGTCTGCATTGGCGTCTAGATTTTAGTGCACGTTTTGTAATAAGTGTCTTGAATACTTGGGAACACTGTTTTGTAGAGATTAAATTCTTTAAATGCTTCCGCTTATGAAATTTATGTTTTTGGGTTTATGTACTTCATATAGTGTCGTTTATTGTGATCGTTGACTTGGATCCTGGTTTGTCATGCGCCTCGCGGTAAAACCCCGCAAGTGGTAATTTGAGGGTGTGACAGATTGGTATCAGAGCCAATGGTTATAGTGAACTAGGACTGCATGTAGAGTCTGGTCTATAGCCGAGTCGCACACACTAGACGGTCACATACTTTGGGTCTATTAGTGGGATACGTACTAACGTTGACAGGGTGTCCTTACATCATTATCATGTTTCTTCGTTACATCATCCGCTTTTATTTGGGGTCTTACCTACTCTTGTCTTCTTCTTCTGGATTGAAGGAGGAGGGGTTGATTTGTTGGTTCTAGCACACACATGCCTTCTTACACTTGCACCTATTGCCACATAGGCGACAATGTTCGGTGATTGTGGTCTAGATTAGGGGTGCATCTGGAGGACCATGTAGAGCAGTTTATCATTTCGGGTGCACACGAAATAATAAACTCGAATGCATGAAAATCCTGATGGACTTCGAGTTTGGATATATAGTCCTGAATTTGTCCCTAGGTTAACTCTTGTAAATTTCTAGTGGATGACACTGGAAGTGAATCTGAATCCTTCGATTTCTTGGTTTGTTAGATCATGTCTGGTGCTCGCGGTGGTGGACGTCGTGGTGGCGGCGGTGGTCGTGGTGGCGGCGGTGGTCGTGCCGGAGGCGGTGGTCGTGGGAACATCAACATGACCCAAGCTGAACTGAACAACTTGCTCCAGTAGCAAGTGAATATGGCTATGGCTAATTTCCAGGCTGGAATTAATGCCATGGGTGGTGAGTTGATTTCTGTCGACCTTGCCTCATTTTTGGGTTTCGTGTCCTTTCGTTTGTGTTTTACTCGTGTATCGTGTTTCAGGTGTTGGTGCCAATCCACCCCCACCTCAGTGCTCTTATAAGAAGTTTAGGGACTGTCAGCCCCATAACTTCGCTGGAACTGAGGGAGCGGTGGGACTGCTCCGATGGCTAGAGAAGGTGGAATCTGTGTTTGTCATGTGTAACTGTCCTGCTGGGGACCGGGTGAAGTATGCTACTGCGACATTTGAGGGGCCTGCATTGTCGTGGTGGAATGCTACTACTCAAAACGTGGGACTGGGAGAGGCTATTGCTATGCCTTGGGCGGAGTTTGTGCAGCTTTTGAGAGGTGAGTATTGTCCGAGGGAGGAGATACAGAAGTTGGAACATGAGGTCTGGAGTTTCAAGATGGTTGGGTCAGAGATTGAGGAGTATACTATGAGGAGGAACGAGCTGGCGGTGTTGTGTCCTGACTTGCACACACCCGAGTACAGGAGGATCGAGCACTATGTGTCTGGACTAGTGCCCGAGATTGCTGGGTTGGTGGCTGCTGGGAATCTTCCCACTATTGCTGAAGTTGTCCGATCAGCTCATCGGATGACTAATCTGAAGGTGGCGGAAGGCGTTTTGCCACCCAAGGGTGCTACTGTGAAGGCTGCTGAGGGGAACAAGAGGAAGTGGGAGACTGTGGGGAAGAGTGTGGTGCCAGCTCAGCCGGCGAAGAAGTTTGATACATCTGGGTCTTCTTCTGGGTCGAAAACGGGTGGGTATGTCGGGAAGCATCCCAAGTGTAACAAGTGCGGTTTTCATCATTCGGGGAGTTGTGATAGGGCTCGTTGTCATCGGTGCCATCAGTTGGGGCACCATGCTAAGGATTGCAAGGTGGCGCTCACCCCAACTCAGACTCCTGCGGCTACTCCTGCTCCTGTTGCTCAGGGGACTCAGGGGAGACAGGGGTGTTATAACTGTGGTGACACGGGGCATTTCAAGCGTGACTGTCCCAAACTGAAGCAGGGCGATAATGGGAGGGGCGGGAACGGTAACGGGAACAATGGTGGCGGAGGCAGGACTGCACGTGCTTTCGTCATTGGATCTGCAGAGGCTAGGCAGGATCCAGACACAGTTACCGGTACGTTCCTTCTTAATGATCGCTATGTTTCTGTTTTGTTTGATTCTGGTGCCGATAAGAGTTTCGTATCTTTGGATATTAGTCGATTGCTAGATATAGTACCCACACCTTTAGAGGCTAAGTACTTAATAGAATTGGCTGATGGTAAGAGAATCGAAGCGACACACACCCTTAGGGAATGTCGTTTGGAACTGTCGGGTTTGTCTTTCCCCATTGACCTTATGCCGGTACCTCTGGGTAGTTTTGATGTTGTGGTTGGCATGGATTGGTTATTGTTGTATCGTGCGGAGATCGTTTGTTTTGACAAGGTTATTCGGATCCCTCTCCCTGATGGAGAGATTCTTTCGGTTCGTGGCGAGAAAAGCGGTGCCCCGCTGAGTATCATTTCTAGTATGAAAGCCCGTAAGTATCTTCGGAAGGGCTGTTCGGCCATTCTGGCACTTGTTAACGTTTCTACTGACGATGAGAAGAAGATCGAGGATATCCCAGTGGTTCGTGACTTTTCTGATGTGTTTCCTGATGATTTACCTGGTCTTCCTCCCCATCGTCAGGTTGAGTTTGGTATTGATCTCACTCCGGGCGCAGCTCCTATTGCCCGAGCCCCGTATCGTCTTGCACCTCCCGAGATGCAAGAGCTGTCCAGCCAGTTACAGGAACTCTTGGAAAAGGGTTTCATTCGACCGAGTTCTTCCCCGTGGGGAGCTCCTATTTTGTTTGTAAAGAAGAAGGACGGAAGTCTTCGTATGTGTATTGATTATCGTGAGCTGAACAAAGTGACCATCAAGAATCGTTATACTCTTCCTCGCATTGATGATCTCTTTGACCAGCTTCAGGGCTCCAGCTACTATTCGAAGATTGATTTGCGGTCCGGTTATCACCAGTTGCGCGTCAGGGAAGCTGACATTCAGAAGACTGCCTTTCGCACTCGTTATGGCCATTTTGAGTTCTTGGTCATGCCCTTCGGCCTCACTAACGCACCGGCGGTGTTCATGGATTTGATGAACCGCGTCTGTAAACCTTACCTTGATAAGTTCGTCATCGTGTTCATTGACGATATTCTGATTTACTCCAAGAACAAGGCAGATCATGAGGAACATCTGCGGTTGGTCTTGGAACTTTTGAGACAGGAGCAGTTGTATGCTAAGTTCTCGAAGTGTGATTTTTGGCTACGTGAAGTTCAATTCCTAGGACATGTCATGAATGAACTGGGAATTCATGTCGATCCGGCTAAGATCGAGGCTATTAAAGACTGGGAAGCACCAAAGACGCCATCTGAGGTGCAGCAATTCCTAGGTCTTGCGGGTTATTATCGTCGTTTCATTGAGGGATTTTCGAAGATCGCTCAACCCCTCACTGCTCTTACGCAGAAGGACCGAAAGTTCGACTGGGATGAACCCCAAGAATCAGCATTTCAGATGCTGAAGCTTAAACTTTGTTCTGCACCTATCTTATCCCTACCTGAGGGTACGGATGACTTTGTTGTGTACTGTGATGCTTCTATTCGGGGTCTTGGTTGCGTGTTGATGCAGCGCGGGAAGGTTATTGCTTATGTTTCTCGTCAACTCAAAGTTCATGAGAAGAACTACACTACTCACGACTTGGAACTGGGTGCAGTGGTCTTTGCGTTGAAAATCTGGAGACATTACTTGTACGGTACCAAGTGTGAAGTATATACCGATCACAAGAGTCTTCAGCATATTTTCGACCAGAAGGTGTTGAACATGCGGCAGCGTCGCTGGGTTGAACTCCTGAACGATTATGACTGTGCCATCAAGTATCATCCTGGCAAGGCGAACGTTGTGGCGGACGCCTTGAGCAGGAAGGAGTCTGTTAACCCTCGCCGTGTTCGAGCCTTACAGCTCACCATTCATTCGTCGTTGCCTGACCGAATCCGTTCTGCACAGTTGGAAGCCTTGAAGGAGGAAAACCTTAAGGCTGAAACGATGCACAGTGCTGATAAGCATCTTGAGCTAAGGACTGATGGCTTACACTATTTTGCGGGACGTGTTTGGGTCCCATTGTTCGGGGAACTGCGCGAGCTTGTTCTGGATGAAGCTCACAAGTCCCGGTATTCTATTCACCCTGGCTCCGATAAGATGTATCAGGATTTGAAGATACTCTATTGGTGGCCGAACATGAAAGCTGACATAGCTTCTTACGTCAGCAAATGTTTGACTTGTGCTAAAGTCAAGGTGGAGTATCAGAGGCCGTCTGGTCTCCTGCAACAACCAGAGGTTCCAGAATGGAAGTGGGAACGAATCACGATGGATTTTGTCACCAAACTGCCAAAGTCACCTAGTGGTTATGATATGATTTGGGTGATTGTTGACCGGCTGACAAAATCGGCACGTTTTATACCTATTAAGGAAACCGATGGACTCGAGCGGTTGGCTCGACTTTACCTTAAGGAGGTGGTTGCTCGGCACGGAGTGCCTGTTTCTATTATCTCTGATCGTGATTCTCGTTTCGCTTCGCGTTTCTGGAAGGCTCTGCACAAGGCTTTGGGTACTCAGTTGGATATGAGTACGGCTTATCATCCGCAAACTGATGGACAAAGTGAGCGGACGATTCAAACTTTGGAAGACATGCTTCGGGCATGTGTCATCGATTTTGGCAAAAGTTGGGAGATCCACCTGCCATTAGTGGAGTTCTCCTACAACAACAACTATCACTCTAGCATCAAGGCAGCTCCGTTCGACGCTCTTTACGGACGGAAATGCCGATCACCACTTTGTTGGGCCGAGGTGGGCGAGAGCCAGCTCACTGGTCCGGAACTCGTGTACGAAACTTCGGAGAAAATCGTACAGATCCGTCAACGTTTGGCTGCTGCACGGGATCGTCAGAAGAGCTATGCCGATCGCCGTCGAAAACCTTTAGAGTTCCAGGTTGGGGACAAGGTACTTCTGAAAGTTTCACCATGGAAGGGCGTCATACGCTTTGGAAAGCGTGGCAAGCTTAACCCTCGTTATGTCGGACCGTTCGCAATCCTGGATCGGATTGGACCGGTGGCGTACAGACTTGACTTAACGGCGGAGCTCGGTAGTGTACACAACGTCTTCCATGTGTCTAACTTGAAGAAGTGTTTGGCTGATGAATCTCTCATTGTACCACTGGAAGAGATCAAGGTTGATGATCGTCTTCGCATTGTGGAAGAACCTGTCGAGATTCTCGACTACAAGATTCGTAGCCTTCGTCGGAGTAAAATCCGCATCGTTAAAGTCCGTTGGAACTCGAACCGTGGACCGGAGTTCACATGGGAACGGGAGGATCAGATGAAATCTAAGTATCCTCATCTCTTTCCGAAGCGCGCATTTGAATCGAGGCATGTTACTGCTGAAACGGAATGAATCTCGGGTCGAGATTGCTTTCAACGTGGGGATGATGTGACATCCGGTAAGTTTCTTTTTGTTCGGTTCTTTTCGTTTCTTTCTTTTTGGGCTTTGCGCAATTTTCGGGACGAAAATTCTTTCAACGTGGGGATGATGTGACACCCGGCATGTTCGGCTTAAACATATTAGTAACATCTAAGTCTACCTTAGCGAGAAATGTTTATAAACAAACTTAACTGGGTTAGTTGAGTCGGGCCAAGTTAGGATTGTCCAGGGTACAATGATCTGGAGGATCATTGGGAGTCGTTTTGGTAATACACTAGTACCGGGTTCCGTTGTTGGTGACATTACACGAACTAATTAAGTATATGTGTAGATTATGTGTCGTGTGGTGGATTATATACATAGATGTGTTTAAATGATGTGTAAATGATTATCTGTGCTTTAATGTGTTAAATATAGACTAAGGATGCATGCTTATGTGTTAGGATGTGTTAGAATGCGTTAAACACGACAAACTGGAAAACTAGCTTAAAAGAAGTCTTGGTTCGACCACTTCGAGTGGTCGAAGGAGAATAAAAATGTCTGGTTCGACCCATGCAAGTGGGCGAACCAGGGAAGTGGAAATTGGGAAATTCCCTTCGACCAAACAGGGCTCATTCGACCCTGTGAAAGGGGCGAAGGAGCCTACATTCGACCAATAAGTTGGTGCGAAGGAAGACTAGTATAAATACCAACCTTTGTCATTTTTCATCATTTCACAAACCCTAACCGTCCCAAAACGCTCTCAAACGATCTTAAACACTAAGGAAGGAGTTTTTGCTCTTCTTTTTCATAATCTAACCTATCTACAACATCTAAACAAGAATCCAAGGTGTGTTCATAATCCTAAATCTTTTAAAAGCATTTTAATTCTTTTTCATCTAACCCTAATTGTCCAGATCTGTTCTAAGGGTGTTTTTATGATTAAAAACCTTTTAAACATCTTTCTAAATCAAAACATGATCATTTAACATAGGTTTTCATAATGAATAACATGTGTTAGTTGTGTGTTATGTGGTGTTATGTGTTGTTCACTGATTTGCTGCTATATCTATGATAGAAACATGATATAGGATTGTTGTTAATGATTGGATTATGGTTGTCTAGGGTTAGGATTGGGTATATTGATATTTGGGGGTTTTATGGGATTAATACTTGATGCATGAATATTTATGATCAATAGAATGGATAAGAAAGATCGGATAATCGACAAACTGAGTATTTTAAGCTAAACATGAATCGATTTCAAAAGTTTCCAAATTGGGTAAATAATCAATGCATGAAAGTGATGTTTCCATAATCTTTACCATTTTGGGAAAGGGCTGAAACGAACGTATTATCGGGGGAAATCAATGGGGTTTTGTAGGGATAAGTTATTCATGCTTGACTGCTGTGTTTGATGATGTTTCGGGTCGTTTTGAATGTGTTTGAAGCGTTTTTAGGAAAAATCATACAACAGGGGCGAACCTGGCCTCCTTCGACCAGTCGATGGTGCGAAGGAGGGATCCAGGGTCGAACCTGGCTTTTTATTGGACGAATGTGATGAAACGGACGAAGGAAGCATCAAACGGTCGGACGAGATGTAAAAAGGTGCGAAGGAGACTTAAAACTGACTGGTTCGACCGTTCTGATGCAAAAATGAGATTTTTGATACAAACTAAGTGTTTTATGCTTGAACCTTGTGTGTGATCTATGTGTACTTGATTAGTTAGGGTAATGGGTCACCAACGGGATGTCGGGTCGGTCTAGTGTGTCGGTTAAACATTTAAACACGTTTTAAAACACACTTGGTTACGATCTGGACAATCGGGGACTAGATAACCTTATGGTTATTAGTCGGAACACTTATGTGAACATTTTGATAGATCTCCGGTAGAGGGATTATCAAGGGCTAAACATCTTTACTTATATTTGAAGAACGCTATCTAAGGTGAGTTCACGGCCCCACTTTTACTGCTTTAACTTTTGGGGGAGAAAACATGCGCTAAACGGTTTTGGTAACATATGTCATACTATGGTTTTAACTTTATATTGCTATACGATCTTTTGGAAAGTCCCGGGGGAAACCATGAATGTGCGGGTTTGCACATCGGGGGAAATGTGGATAGATCTATTGGGCGTGACCTGCCCCACTCGTCGGCTTGGAGGGCCGGGCGGGTGCATATTGTCTCGAACAGGTACATTGGTATCATGCTGAACATACGGGCTGCTTAAACATGCTGAACATTGCTAAACGTGTCTAGTAATGGTTTCCAATCGTAGTAGTAATGAAACATACGCCTAGCTAGCGTACTTGGTAACATTGATATAGTATGAACATGGTAACACTTTGGTAACATTTTTGAACAAACCTGTGAACTCACCAGCATTATATGTTGACATCTTTTTGGCATGTTTTTCTCAGGTCGCTAAGGTAGCAATGAACGGAACTAGGCGCACGGGTCTGCATTGGCGTCTAGATTTTAGTGCACGTTTTGTAATAAGTGTCTTGAATACTTGGGAACACTGTTTTGTAGAGATTAAATTCTTTAAATGCTTCCGGTTATGAAATTTATGTTTTTGGGTTTACGTACTTCATATAGTGTCGTTTATTGTGATCGTTGACTTGGATCCTGGTTTGTCATGCGCCTCGCGGTAAAACCCCGCAAGTGGTAATTTGAGGGTGTGACATCATAATTGTTTGATACGTACTTTAGTGGCATTTATTTTTGTGCCACTAATATCATTTTGTTAATGGTACCACTAGGTGCGACAAATGTTGACACGAACCGTACTCGACACGAAAAAGACAGTTTTTGGGTCGACAAATACGACCCGTTTAAAAATTGGGTTGGGTTCAGGTTGACTCATATTAAAAACAAGCGTAGTTCGGGTTGACTCGTATAAAAACGGGTTGGTTCGTCAACAAGTTTTAAGTATTTTGAAAAAAAAAACTTTCATATTTTTTTATTTTTCTTCTATTTACTTGTCTTAACCGTACTCACCATCAAAGGCTTTACAGAAACACACTTATAATTCGTCAACATCTATGACTCATTTAAAAAGACGGGTTGGGTTCGGTTTGACCCGAATTTATGTGTGTGTGAGCTATGATTGAAATCTTTGACACGAATAATAATATGGGTCGGGTTCGGTTTACACATTTCAACTCGTCAAGCCTCCAATCCATTAACTCAACACGATTAACACCCTACACTACTAGAAAAATACCCTTTCTTGACACTCTTTTTATGACATACCCTATTTAATGACATGCAAAAGTGTATGTCATAAAAAAAATGTCATCTTTGATAAAAAAATGAGTATTTCTTGACGTTTTTTATGCGTGTCAATAATTTTCCGTCAAAAATTAAAAAAACATGACGGTAACGAAATTTGCGTGTCATGATTTTGTGTCACCAAAATTTAAATTCCCTCCACTATAAACCCTCCCTCCCTCTCCCCCCCTCCCTCTCTCTCTCTCTCTCCCCCTCTCTCTCATAACATAACAAAACACACACAGATCTACTCTCATAACACACATATCTGCTCTCATAACAAAACACACACACATCGATCTGCTCTCTCTTATAACAAAACCCAATTCTCATTCTTCATTGAGGGTTACTGATCGATTCACTCCTGAAGACCGTCCCACGACCACCACAACCACCGTCACCGTCTGACCACCACCACCGTCACCAGACCTCCGTCGTAGGTACTGATTCACGCTTCTTTGTTTTAGGGGGGAGGGGTGTAAATCTGTAATTTCTTGTTAATGTTTGTTTTTATGCTATAATTCCAATCGTGATTACAGTTCTTTAACTCTCTGAACATTAGGTGAGGGATGATGATTCGTTTAATCAGACTTCTCAGAACGTTAGGTGTGTGCATCTCTTATATTTTCTTATTCGAATTTGTTAATATTATTTTATCGAGAAACAGTTGATGAATTGATGATTTGAAACATACAAATGCAACATTAATGATGGATTTTGAAGGTGTGTTTGTTTGATGAACACCATGTGTTCGATGTAATGCCTCAATGAGTCAATATGAAATGTTGAAAATGTGTCCTATTTCTTGTCTATATTACAACTATATTCATATTGCAAGTTGCCTCACATGTTCAAATTAAACACAATATAGGTGCAAGGTATCCATTTGATGGAGGGTGTACTTAAACATACGATTTTTTCGACCTTTAGAATAGAGAAACAGTTGATGATACAAAGGGCGGTTGGCGTACAAAGTGTAAAAGGGATTTTTATAACCTGTGTAATTTTATTGAGAAGTGAGTTGTTAGTTCTTTTTTGTTTCTCTGTTTTATAGAAGCAAAAGTTGCGGAAGAAGCAAAAGACGCGGATGAATTACCGCGACTTTTGCCCATTTTGTCTAAAGACGCGCTATAAAAAGTCGCGGTTGATATCCGCGACTTTAAATGCAGTAAAATCAGTTGAAATGACGCTGGTTACTAAAATCGGTAATACATTGTAAGCTGGTTTCTATGTCGCGCCTGATGAATTTGTGTTAGATACTTTTCAGGTTGAATTTGTGTTAGGTACTTTCTATTCGAGAGTTGAATTTCAAGTAGAATTTGATATCGAACTTTGATGTTCAATTTACCTATTTTGCAAACTGGATGGATTTGTAACAAGATTTCATTATCAACCACTCATCTTTTATTATTGTTGTTTTCCATTAATCAAAACATGAAGTTTTGAAGGTACAAATCATTGTTTTTTGATATATTGTATCAATATCATATACCATTATACATCTTCTCTTTAAGCACAATTTCATTAGCTGCTCCTATGATGGCCACATATCACATCCTATAAAGTTATGCAAAGTTTCATTTATTGGTACTTACCTGTTTTTTAATTGATAGTTAGCTTTGATAACATGGGATTCTGGGAACTTTTGTGCATTGTGCCTCACAAGGTATGCTTTGTTTTTACTGATTTATCTATTATTTTTATTTAACAAAATATCGTCTTCAAGAAGTCATGATGATAATGGTAATTACTATTAACTTTTTACTTTTAACTATTTTGTAATATTAAACGAGCGTGCTTCTTAGTATGAAATTGATTAGCCAAAACTTTCCATTTTACAGGGCTAGAAACACGTGTGGACAATTGATCTATAACGCTTTTTGTTGACATTGCAGTTAAGGTAATATGTTGATTTTTTGTATACTTGTTAGGTGTTTGGACAAATTATAAATGGCTGCCTATTAATTATATGTTGGTTTTTTCTCTAATTGTTAGTTGTTCGATCATATTTGTTTATACTGGATTTTCCTTTGAATAGGAACAATGAGTTTCATAAATTAAAGAACTTTTAGATTTCATTGAATACTTATTTATATGGTTTATGATTGCAGGATATATATCATGGGAAATTTTGGAGCTTAGTTCTATGAAAGTTGAATTCTCTCCTAAAATAATGTTTAGATTCGTCGTGCAAGCATTTGGAATATGTTATTTATTTCATAATGTTTTGCTAACATTTGAAATATGTTTCGGATTGAATTTTTATTGAAGTATATTATGATAATTTTTACATATACAATTTTACTGAACATTTATTTATATTTTATATTGTATATAATTTGATTTGTGGCAAAATTATGTGCCACTACAAATAGTACATATATATATATATATATAACTAGAAATGGTTTTTACCAACACAAAATTTGTACCACAAAAGTTTTTATATTGTGGCAAAAAAAAGTGTCATTAAAACTAGTATAAATATGTAATTAAGATTAATTTTTAAAGACACAAAATATGTGTCACAAAAGTCTTTTTTTATATTGTGGCAAAAAAAAAAGTGTCATTAAAACTAGTATAAATATGTAATTAGGATTACTTTTTAAAGACACAAAATATGTGTCACAAAAGTCTTTTTTTATATTGTGGCAAAAAAAGTGTCATTAAAACTAGTATAAATATGTAAATAGGATTACTTTTTAATGGCACAAAATATGTGGCAAAAAACAAGTGTCACTAAAAGCCAACAAAACTTTGTGTGATAGAATGAAAATGTGTCACTAAAAGGCTTTAGCGTCAGCACTTCTAGTGACACTTTTTTTGTGTGCCGCACATTCCTTCAAGTCCCTTTAGTAGCACTTTTTTGTTTTTTTGTGGCACTTTTTGTATGTCACTAAATGGCATTTTTTTTTGTAGTGCTTACTTCGTGCACATACAAAAATTAGATATCATTTGATATTTTGCTTCATCTTGTGAATCCGAAAAAACTTTTGTCATTTTATTTACATATTCAATAACTTCTCATTTTATTGTTCAACCGTAAAGTTCACGGGTCTCTAACCTAATTTATTAATATTGTTGTTGATATATCCAATCCAATCCTATCTATCTAATAATAGAGTAAATTGCACTTTATATCCGTTAAGTTTAAGCTAAACTATAGGCGTTGTCTTTTAACTAACAAAACTACACTAAATGTCTTTTATGTTACTGTTTTTTGTCTGGTGGTTTCCTTCACCCCTAACACAAATACTTTTTTCTGTTAACTCACATGAGGGCACATTTACCATTTTCGCTTGATATATATCTTCCTTTTGAAGTTTCATCCCACAATTAAATAAATCAGACTTTAGAAAATGACAATTATACCCTTATATGAGTGGCGTATGTTAAGAGTTAACAATTTTTTTTTTAACTAGGCTAGGGTAAAAGGACACGTAAAGTCGAACCTTTGAATTTAAATTAACCGTTATACAAATATTAAGTGATATTTTAATTTATGGTTGTAATCTAACATAAATAAATAAATAAATAATAATAATAATAATAATAATAATAATAATAATAATAATAATAGAAAATGTTTGCATCATTTCTTGGGTTTACATTTAACTGGTAGGATAAACTAATGTGATGAATTTGATTTGTTAGGCCATGGGGTATACCTTCACACCAAAAGTGTTAACGGTGACGTGACATGTTAACTTTTATTGTGCACCACTCCCTAGGTATCCAAGTTTGGGTTGACATTTTTCTAATTATAGGTGGTTATAAACAATTTTTGTATGATATTCTCATCTTTTACTTACGTGAGATATTTCATTTATTCAACCCGTATAATACGTTGGTCTATATCCTATTAAGATTATATATATATATATATATATATATAAAATAAAACTACGTAAGCTATATTATGTTATATAGTATAAGAATATATTGGAAACCCTTGTTATAGTGAAAACTCTGGAAACTCTAACTCCTTGAGCTTTTTTTTATATCAAAATTTTAGGGTATGTAATATACATGATTTTAAGCATTTTGAGCCAAAAAATCAAAAAAGCGTCGAGCACTTTTTTTTTAAAAAAATAAATAAATAAGTTTTCAAAGTAACACATTGTTAACACATGTTAATTTCGATTAATTACAAAAAAGTGTTCATTAGAGACTAAAGTATCAGGGATTGATATATTAGTCACGGATACATACTATATAGGACTGATTTATCAGTCACTAATAATATTTGGGACTGATTTCCATGAGACTGGTATTAGTGACTGATAATCAGTCCCTAATATTTTGGCACCTTATCTAAGACTAAAATTCAGTCGCAAATTTGTCTGCGTAATATAAGGTTTTGGATGTAAACTTACCAACTACTAAATTTTAGTCCCAAATGAGTTCCACCTTAAGTTAAAAACAACGCAAATGTATGGGCAACTAATTTTAAGTCTCAATATGGAAAGAAACTATTAAATACTACAAATTAGCTCTTAATGTACGCAAAATATATCGAATGGTATCCAGTCTTCAATGCTTTTGTATATGCCAAGATCAAGGATTGATTTTATCAGTCCATCAAGACCATATGAAGTATTTCAATGTATTATACTCGCAATATGTTAGTGTATTTGGAAGGAAATAAACAAAGTAGTATTCTCAAATGGACATGTGTCTGTTCCCCAAATATGCGAAAATATAAAGTCGTTGAGCTTCCTTTAGAGTAGAAATCAACATCAATAAAACACGTCTTATAAAAAGTTTTGGTGTAAATTTTCAATATAATGTTTGTATTTTGTTTTGGCATGACCTAGCTGTTTGTCAGGGGTCTTTCAATGAAATTTAACATTCTAAAATAAATAAGTAAATAAAAATGTGGTTGATCAAGACAATATAACTAGTGTAGGAAACGAGCCGTGCTACTTGAGCCCGACTCGAAAAAAACTCGAAATGAACCTAGCCTAACCGAGCTCGAGCCCGAGCTAAAAATAAACTCATTTAGTAAACGAGCCTGAGCTTCGTTTATTGAGCTCGAACCGGCTCGCGAGCCCAAAGGAGCTCACTATATATAATTTTAATTAATATTATAAATGTATGAAAAATCGCTAAATTATATATAAAATAATATTTATAATTTTTTTCTTTCTTTTTTTTAAATATAAATAAAACTTTTCATACAATTAGAAGGAACATTACATAAGGATAGTAGGTAGAAAATCCCCGCCCTTAAGGGGTGGAAAAGTTGTTGTGCAGTACTCGCTGAACCCGAGCAAAAAACCGCATCGCTTTCGGTGCCAAGGAACCGAACGTGTCGAAGGCCAGGGGAACGAAAACATGCTGATTATACTCTCATGCTTTAGCGTGCTTTTCCACTTTCTTGGATTGAGCTCTCATGACCGCTTGCCCGGCCACAAACCCACTATCCCGAAGCCCAACTAGGGGGGACACCCCGGTAAGATCAACACACGCATGTTTCCCACTTCCCAACCAAAAACTAAGATGTTTGCTGGGCGCAAGGTGGACCTCCCCTCCGCGGGGTCTGTGAAAAAATTAACCGACACCTTTTTTCTTGCGGAGATCCCCGCTCTTCTAAGGATGTCTTCCAATGCATCCCAAACAAAATCGTGCCGATATTTAAACCCTTGCAATTCCTTACAAAATCGTGCCACAAAATCATAGGCTGCCACATCCAATGCTAAGGAAAGGCCTAACCCACCAAGTCGAAGCGACAAAGTCCCCCACACTCATGGTTTACCCTTCCCAAAGTATAATTGATATACTTTTAGATAGATTAGTATAATTTTTTATAAGTTTTTTTTTTTTTTTTGGAACAGAAAATTTCATTAAAAAACAAGGCAAAGTCCTCAAACGAAGGACCGCCCCAAACGCTTTACATCATATACAAGGGGTACTTAACCCACTCATTCCAATCAACCCCCTTATGTCTAGAACGATGTTTAAACCAAAAATAGGACAAAGCCTTAACACTCGCTACTATGTCGGGGAGTCGTCTTATTGAAAACCTTATTATTTCGCTCTTTCCAGATTAGCCAGCTTGTAACCATCATGATGCCCCTCAAAATCTTGGTTTCGCTCTTACTCTTGGAAGACACAAACTGCAGCTGCATCAAACTATCAATCGAGTCCACCCACCACCCAGTTACCTTGCACCAACTCCACACCTTTCCCCAAACCCCAAAGGTGAACCCACACTTAACATATAAATGGATCGCCGATTCGTAACAAGCTCCGCAAAAAGGGCACAACAGGTCTGGGATGTAGACCTTCCTCTCCCATAACGCCATCCGTATAGGAATTCGTTGGAGCATCAATCGCCACATAAAGACATTGACCTTCAACGGCACCCAAGATTCCCATCGCATACGCTGACCCGTAGCTGCAGAACTACCTTTTCTCAGCCATTTTTTCATTGCACCAACAGAGAAGGTACCATCTGTGCTTGGCGTCCACATCCATTTGTCCTGATTTTCTGAGAAGATAATCTGGGACAACACTGAATCCACGTCTTGCGCCTCTGAAATCGCCTCAACAGTCTCAGTTTTAAACTCCCACGCATTAGCTTTCCTGCAGATACCACCCTCCTGGATAACACGATCATCAACATTCACATCTTTTTCTCTTTCTTGGGCATAAAGCATCGGCCATCTCAGCATGAAAGGAGCTGTCCCGAACCAGACATCCTTCCAAAACTTAAGACGTTTACCATTCCCTAAAATACCCTTGAAGCAGGATTTAAAACTTACCCCGTTGGCTTCTACCTGATCAATCAAGCGAACAATATTTTTCCAGCAACCTGTGAAAGAGTTCTTTAAAGGGAGAAACAACCATTTCCCTCTACCCCCATGAATATCTACAATGATCTTTCGCCATGACCCCTCTTTATCATTCAAGAATCTAAACGTCCATATAGATAACAGAGCCGCATTAACATCTTCTAGCTTATAAATACCCAAACCCCCTTCCTTTCTAGGCTTAGTAACCACCTCCCAAGCAACCCAATGAAGAGCTTTCCCCTCTTTACATCCGGCCCAAAGGAACTTCCTCATAATCTTCTCAATACTCTCAATCACCGCCACGGGAGCTTTAAAAAGTGAAAGATAGTAAACTGGGAGACTAGACAACACCGAAGTAATGAGCGTAAGCCGACCCCCTATAGATAATACTTTAGCCTTCCAAGAAGCCAACCTATTCCGAATAGTCTCCACCATAGGATCCCAATTCGAAATCCGATTCATGTTTGCCCCCACCTCGATGCCAAGGTAAATAAAAGGCATCTTCCCAACCTTACAGCCCAAGATGTTAGCCATACCGATAACCTCCGAGTCATCTACTCCCAACCCATACAGAACAGATTTGTGAATATTAATTCTCAAACCCGAGCATAAATAAAAGACCCGAGAAGGCGATTAGTGTTTTCCACATTTTCCTTACTCCACTTACCCAAGATCAAAGCATCGTCCACATAGAGCATATGGGATACCACCGTGCCATTCAAATTTAGCCGAACCCCTTCTATAAGACCCACATCACTCGCTTTTGAAATCAAACATGCCAAGGCCTCCATAACAATAAAAAAAAGGAATGGAGATATCGGGTCGCCTTGCCTTAAACCTTTTTGACACGAAAACTCGAACGTAGGGGAGCCATTAACTAATACCGCGGACCTCGCCGACTTAAGAATCCCTTTCACCCACATACACCATCTATCTGGGAAGCCCAAATGACTCAAAATACTCAATAAAAACTCCCAATTCACGTTATCATACGCTTTTTGGAAGTCAATCTTCAGCATGAACACTTGCTTATTCTTTCTCTTAGACCACCCAATAATCTCATTAACCACAAGAGGACCGTCTAGAATATATCTTTCCTTTAGAAAAGGCGATTGAGAGTCCGATATCACCAAACCAATAACCTTCTTCAATCTAGCTGCCAACACCGTGGATATAATTTTGTTAATGACTCCGATTAAATTAATGGGTCTATAATCCTTCAACCCCACCGGGGTTTTGGATTTAGCATTAAGAGTAATAAAAGAAGTGCTACACACTTCACTTATCTTTCCGGAATAGAAAAATTCTTCAAAAATACCCATAAAATCCTCCTCCAAAAACCTCCAGAAATGCATAATAAACCTGAAATTAAACCCATCAGGTCCTGGAGCTTTATCTGCACCGCACTCAAAAGCCGCCGCCTTGACTTCTTCTTTTGAGAACGGAGCAATCAAAGCCGCCACCTTCTCCATCGGAACCTGTTTCAGATTATCACATAAAAAAGATGGCCTAGAGGGACAATCTTCCTTAAAAGGGGTTCTATAGAATCTCAACACCTCCCTTTTAACAATAGGAGGTTTTGAAACCCAAACCCCATTTACCATCAGACCCGGAATAGCATTCGCCGCCACCCTCCCTTTTATACATCTATGAAAGAACCCCGAATTTTCATCTCCATTCATCTCCCACTTTACTCTAGATTTCTGTTGTAAATCACAATTCTTGAAAAACAAAAGTTTCTCCAATTCTTTTTTGCTCTCTTCCCACACCCAAACTTCTGCCTCATCCAATTCCCTCTCCTCCATCCTCTTTTCTAAACTCGCTATCTCATCTTTAACCAAGGAGATCTCATATTCTTCTTTATTTCCAACCACTTTCCACCATTTTTTAAAGCACACCGCACAACAGCCAACATTTTATGTAATTTAACATCTGCCGGCCTGCCTCCAGATTCAAACCTAAAGCATCAATCACAACCTGCTCACACCCCTCCCGCTCTAACCAGGAATTAAACCATTTAAACGACTTAGCACCATAGTTAGAGTCGGACACCGAAAGCAATAACGGGCAATGATCAGAAAGCTCGCGGGGTAAAGCTCTTAGGCAAACGCCAGGCCATCTAGTGAAAAATTCCTGACACACTAAGACCCTGTCAATGTTGCTGAACTTAATGTCACCACCGTTGCCTGCCATATAAGTGAATTTATTCCCGCTCATATTGTATTCCTGCAAATTCGCTTCATCAATAAAACAGTTAAAATCGTTAGCCATTCCAGGATTAAATTTGGAGTTCTTTCGCTCCTCCTTCCACCTAACCGAGTTGAAATCCCCCATAAACACCCAAAGCCCCGTGTGTTCCATCATTAAATTTTGCAACCGACCCCATAACAGTCTTTTTTCTCTAGCCTTTTGCGGGGCATACACATTGACCATATTGAGAACCGACCCGTCTTCTAATAACATCCCTGAAGTAAGCAGAAAGTAATGATCTTCCACTGTTCTAACCTTCTGAAACTTACTATCATTCCATAAGTTAACTAAGCCCCCCGATTTACCCCTCGAAGTCACTGTGTCAACCCCAAAAGTCCCAGGTTTCCAAATTCTATCAAAACCAAAACTCGAATAATCCCTGACCATCGTCTCCTGTATCGCCAAAAAATCCACCCCAAATTTTCGAACAAGGCCTTTAATCCAAGAAATCTTCCCATCATTCCCAAACCCACGTACATTTAAGGATAAACTATTCATGACATACCTGTTGTACCCCTGAATCAAGGACAGAGCTCTTAATCAGCCCTTCAAACCCATCCAGATTGACTCCCAAATTTAGACTGAATTCTTTGGTACGAACAACTTCACTGTCAACATTATCCCCACTTCCATTCTCGCCAACATATTCTGAGTCCGAACTAGAATAATCTGCATCTCCCTGATCCTCCGTCTCGACCGCAACAGTATCCTCAGCCCCACCAGTACGTAAAGGTGTCTCCTCCTCAACCTCCATCAGCGACTGGAACGAATTAACACAAGGGATTGGAGATGGGCCTCTTGTTTTAACTACGTTTGAGTCCAACCCCCTTATAATGGGCTCAAGATCAAACGGGTCTCCTTCCACCATTTTGGGCTCCTTGATGGGCCGCTCGTTGCTACTGACATAATCACCATCACTAGAATGCTGGCCCAAAACCACTTTAGACTTTTTCTCCTTTTTTCTTTTTAACTTATTGCCTGGTCCCACACAAATACCTTCCTGAATTAACTCCTCCTCCAAACAATCGGTTGACTTCTCCAAATTTGAATTAGAAACATCCTCTCCCATAATGGAATTTAATACCTCATTATTGCCATTAAGACCTTCCATATTAAGCTGACCAGAATCATTCCTTCCCGGCGAATGAGAATCCGATGTCCCATCCGGCTGAGAATCCGGTGAATCATCCTGCCCATCCGACGAACCTTTACCCTTCGGAAAATCCCCTTGAACGTCCAATCCAACGTTACCCTGACTGTCATCATCACCTAGGATAAAATCCTCTAACCAATCATTATCATCTTCAATCACCCACACCTTAATCGAAGTGCCCCTCTATTTGACAAAAACTTCTTCTTGAATGCGACGACCATGATTCACCATCACCCCAATGTACTGGAATGAGGCGTCCAACCGAAGACGATCCACCCTAGCTAGTTTAACAACCTCTCCGAATAACCTACCCACCTGCTCCACCACAAATCCATCCGTAATACACAGGGGTATACCGATCACTTTCAACCATACCATACGTTCGAATGTCATTGGTTGACCTTCCCAAATCTCTAGATTAACGAAACAGTCAGGTCTTCCAGCTAGTTCATCTTTAGCCATGCATGCATGTTCCTTACACTTGAACACCACCATAATCACAAATCCTCCCATGCAGTGAACAACACCTTCACCAAGCTTCATTTCCTTAAGTATAATTCTGATGTTTTGCAAAACATGTAACGATTTCAGTCGGACTACAATCGCTCTCCCATGTAGCTCCATGAAGGCTTGAAAGTTATCTTCAACCTCTACTATCCTCCCACTCGATACCCCTGCAAACGCTTCTTTGAAAGACATTTGATTAGAAAAACCTTCTTTCTTTGAGAATGGCTCTCCAAATACCTTCCTCCCTGAGAAAAACCCCTTTTCTTTAGGGTCCTTAACAGGTTTAGGCTTCTGGATCTCTCCTTCCTCAAGAACAAACCTCGCCACATTCGCCTTCAGTTTATAATCGCCCAACCTAATGGAGCATAAATTCTTGATCATCTCTGGCCGATCTTTAACGTCCAATAAAGTTACAAATCCGAATCTTTTCCCTTCCTTATCCCTCTTTCGAGCGATATAAATATCGAATATTGTACCCATACCTCTAATGCCATCAGCGACATTGGCACCACTACAACGATCTGGGAGATTAGTAATAAAAAACTTCGTTAACCTTGCCTGAATTTCTGCCGGAATAGGCGTCCGGCGTGTCGCCATTTTTATTTGCTAAATCGTTTTTTAATTTTAAATTTTCTACAAATTAAATTGTTAATATTTCTAATCATGATACAAAAGACTGCAAAATTATAACCAACTTCATTTGTTTGAAAAGAGGTGTATGTGATACAGAAATTCAGATTAAGTTTTCGGTTTATATATTTTTATATCTAGATATTTAAAATTTTTATATATATATTTTTAGTTTGTTTTTTTTTTTTTGAACAAACAAACGGAACCATTTTATTTCACCAAAAAGAAACGAACATACAACGCCCACAAACCGCCCAGGCTCAATAGCCAGAAGCTACCTGGGCCTAACTATCACAACCCAAAACAGAATACATACACTTTTCAAGCAACCATATATCAACCCCCCAGCCCTTTCGATATCCCTCAGCCATTGTCAAACAGTGTGAAACTCCACCACTTCGTCTTGTCCGCATCCAGAAGATTTGCCTCTTGACTAACCACCAAAATGATTCGGCCTTCACCTCCTCTACTAAAAATGGTGTTGCTTTGTTGATATCCTTAAAGATTTTGTCGTTTCTGCTGATCCAGAGCTTCCAAATTCCCAGTAGGACGACCGCATATGACGCCTTTTTCTTCATTGCTGACCCAACTACCGAACCGCTAGCCTCCAACAGCTGGGACACAGACAACGCTTGGGCGATAGTCTGCAGTTTCAGCCAATCCCCGATATTCCACCAAAACGCCCGAGCCCAAATACAATCAATAAAAATATGCTTCGAAGACTCGATCTCCAGGCCGCATCTTCTGCACAAAGTATCCCCAATTGGAACTCCCCGGTATTGCAAATTTTCTGCCGAGGGAATCTTATCATCAACCGCTCTCCACGCGAAACAGTTCACTTTCGGAGTAGCCAACCTACACCATTTAAAACTGCCTTGTTGTAAGCCTTGCCCCACACCATATGCAGCATCCATTCTTACTCTTTTCACCAAAAATTCGACCTCTGCGTTCTGCCCAACCCACGACCATTTATCCTTTCCTGCGTTGATTTTCTGGACGTTCAGCAACAAGAACAACCTATTTGCCTCCTCCACTTCAATGCTGGACAGTGGAAGACGAGACCACGGTAGCTCCCACCAAGTTATGTTATTCAGCAACTTATAACAATTTGCGACCTTTACCTCTTTAACCTGACATAATTGTGACAACCTGACCTTTCACTTTTCATAAATGTACACTTTTAGTCCCTCGACTATATTTAATTTTCACTTTCAGTCCTTATTATCATTATTTCATTTTATTTTAAAATATCATTCAAAATGAACCTATATATGTTTACAAATGCAATCTATTTTCAAGATATATAAATTTTGGTTTATAAAAAAAAATGATCATATGTTTTATATAGATTTTTAGTTAAAATAATAAATAATATGATATTGAAACAAAGTGTCAAGGCATGAGTACTTGTGATGGTCAAATTTTGACAACCTAAAATATATGTTTCATTGTTATTATTAAATGAGAATTGATTAAGTAATAAATATTGACAACCTATTCTTAATTACTACCGGAAGTTTCACGTAGGTTTCATGGCTTACTTTATGGTCATAATGACCATTAAGGTATATTATGATCATTTCATGAACAAAACACAAACCTTTAGTCTCTCAAATGCCTTTTGGGTTTTTTTTTCTAAACACCAAGTCATAAGCAATAATTGACTATCAATACGTCAATAAATTTGTTTTACTATTAAATTGTATGTTACAATTGTGAATTCATACTCTTATTAGTCTTTATATTCATTATACCTCATACCATCTTGACATTCTCATTAGTCTCTTGGATTCCTCTTAGTTATAATCTTTGGATTCGTTATATAATATGTCGTAGCCGCACCATCGATCACCCTGTCTAGCTAGTCACCACCAAACACACACCACCGAACCCGTCTCTCTCACCATTTTCAGTTCAAGTTTTATGTTCACAAGTTCATGCTCAAAGCCCTTAAGCATCAAGTTTTAAACCCTTGTTTCCTACTAGTTTTTGGTATGGTTTTCATCTGAACTTTTTGTTTACATTTTATATACATTTTTTTAGAACGAATCTTTGTCACCCAACCCATTTATATAGTAAATGTTTTGTTATTATAATACATAAAGGCTAATATTTCATCCATGATTTTTTTTTCAAAAATATATGTACACACAATAATAATTACTTTTGATGTCAAAATATATATACATACACACGATGCTAATTTTTCATAGGAACTAAATATTGGTTCACTACATGGTATATATATATATATATATATATATATATAACATTATACATGATTTTAGACAAACTACAAAAGTCTTGGCATATGGATTAATTATTTATTTATTCATGCAAGGTCAAATTTATAAAAATAAGTTCTTCGTTTTCTATAAACTTCTATATGTAAATCATGATTTTAAAAGTTAAAGAAAATGAAGAAACCTTGATGTCTTTTATGCGAGCTATGACTCGGGTTAAAATAAATATTATTAGTTGTTAAATAAATAAATAAACCCCAAACATAATTCATACACAAGAGTACAAGTTTGTGTTATGACATTTTATCATATAATGTATATATATATATATTCCATATAAATATATATTTTCAAGAAGTTTTACACTATATTTCAACAGTCGTTGAGTTAAAACATTTGGAAACATAACTAGTAAATCATGATCAGTTTAGTTGGGTGAATAGGATACGTAACCAACATGCACGCTAGAAACACTCATATAGATCTTAAAGTGATAATGTATACTTTAGGGCATGGGTAGCGTGATGCACATATACATCTTCAGACTTTGCTACATGGTTGCTATATGCTTGCGTTTGCTTTTCGCTTACATGTGAGTATATCTTTTCCCCTTTTTACTGTTTAACTATTTTGGGGTGACTCATGTACTTACTATCAATTTTCTATTCATCTTACTAAAATAGCAATTCTTATGTGTGTTTGCTTGTGTCATTTCGTGTATCTATGACCTGTCAAATCATTAACCGTTGCGGCCTGGCATTTCAATGAATAGTACTATGGTATATACCCTTGTGACTCTGTTGAGAGTCCTCGTCATTGCTATGTATTACATTACTACTAGCGCATACTATATATATCTGCTTTCCTTTCATAGGGTTGATTTGACCTGGATACCACTTATTACATTTTGCAAAATAACACATGAATTGCTAAATTTTACCTACTATATATATCAAACGGGTATGCTCACCAATACATTTATGTATTGACATATACTATTTTCGTACATGTTTCAGGTTATTTTGAGACGCTTCTTTTAAGCTTTTGGATTTATATTTAAGCTTTGACTTTATTGTATTTTAGTTAGACTTGACGCTTTAGAATTCTTGTATTATGTAAATTTTCCTTTCAATGTAATAAACTATTTAATCAATGTATCAATATTTACACTTTTAGTCCATGAGCTATTGAACAATCGTCACTACGTGACACCTCGATGTTTCCGCCATCGGTTGGGGTGTTACAGATTGGTATCAGAGCCATGGTTATAGGGAATTAGGTTATTAGAATGCCTTTTAGCCTAGTCTATAACTAAGTTTACTTTCACGAGTCCTCTCGTGTATATTCTTCTTATCTTTATATTTTCTTTCAAGATATTTTCGCTATGATTTTTTCTTGTTATTCCTTCGGTATTTTGCTTAGAAAGGAGACACTCGTTTTCCACGCCCCTGATATGTACCTAGAACAAGGCACGAAACCGGAGGCTCTTCTACCACAGTGGATCCCCTTGATAACTTTACACCATAATTGGTCCGGGTCCGACTTGAACCTCCACCACCACTTTACAAGTAGGACAAGGTTCAAGTCCTCAATGCTACCCACCCCCAAACCACCCATCCGTTTTGGTTTTAGAATCTTCTCCCAAGCCACCCAACGTATTTTATTCCTATTAGACCCACCGCCCCATAGGAACCTGCTCTTCAAGCCATCCATACTTTTAAGCACACCGGAAGGTGCTTTGAACATGGAGAGGAAATAATTCGGGATGGCTCCGAGCACGGATTTAATCAACACTATTCGGCCCGTAAATGATAACGACCTTGCCTTCCACAAGGAGAGTCTTGCTTGAAATTTATCCAACACCGGCTTCCACCCTTTCACTCTTTTTCATATTTTCTCCAACCGGTAACCCTAGATAAACGAAAGGAAGAGAACCTTTTTTGCATCTCAATAATCCAGCCATGTCTTCCACCGCGTCATCACCCACATTAATCCCATATATGCAGCTCTTTAGAAGGTTGACCTTTAGGCCAGAGGCCAGAGAAAAGCTTCGTAAAATTCTGCTTAGGTTCATCACATTTTCATCAGACCACAGCCCCAAGAATAGGGCGTCATCCACGTAGAATAGATGGGATAATTCCGAGCCCTCACCAGGGAGCTTAATCCCCTTAAAAAACACCAGCACCTACGGCTCTAGAAACCATAACATTGAGTGCTTCCATGACAATCGTGAAGAGGAACGGGGAGAGCGGGTCACCTTGTCTAAGGCCCCGCTTCAATTGAAATTATGAAGTTGCAGCCCCATTAATCAGCACCATTGACTTTCCAGTAACTAGTAAACCCATAACCCAATTTTTCCACTTCGTCGGGAACTCCATGTGATGCATGACACTTAATAAAAACTTCCAAATTTTTAGTTTGTTAGAAACTATAAAAATATGTATATACATATACTAGACAATTGCCCGCGTGGACACGCGGTTCAACAACTAACAATTATTTGGAGCGGTAAAACCTATAAACAAAATTTAGTAGAAATATTTTTAAAATTTAAAAGAAAGGAATACACATTTTATTCAAATATCACTAAATATTTCCTTATACACCACATTTTTTTAGTCTTGATATTCCCATCACCATCTAGTATAAGTAATTTCACCCCTCCCCTGCTTTTAACTCATGACAATGCAACATAAAGTTGGTCATGTGAGAATACATGGTCTCTTAAATACAATCCAACCTTCGATAGAGACTGCCCTTGGCTTTTATTGATGGTTATTGCGAAATATACGGTTATTGGGATTGACGCCTTTGGAACTTCACTGGAATCTTGTTATCAGATGGTATTTGAGGAGTATTATCTAATAAAAAATAAATAGTAGTGAAAAATATTTCTGATAAAATGTTAAAAGTAAGACACTGTATGAGTCAGATCATTCAAAATTCGAATTAAATGTTATAATTAAGTCTAATTGTTATCATTATAGATATTAAAATATGAATTATATGCTTAAATAGAACCTTTAATATTTGAATATTAAAATATTAATATTCAAAATTCGAACATTTTAGAGGTATATTAAAATATACCTCTAAAACGATTATTAGGTTCAGTTATAGATAATAATATGAAATTATATACTTAAATAGAACATTTAATATTTGAATATTTATATTTTAACTGAACTTTATCAATTCAAATTCTTTTATTCAAAATTTGAATTTTAACTTATAACTAATTTGAGAAATTTACAACTAAAACTATTATTTGTTACATTTTAAATATATTAGGAAATATCTAATTAGTATATCTCTATTTTAAATTATATCAAATTCAAATTTAAACATTTCGAACTTTAATTTGAAATTTGAAATTCAAAATTCGATATTTAATTGATTACCAATATTTAATTGATTAATAATATAGCATGCCATTGATGTCCAGCCTAGCTGGTCTGAGGTGGGAGGGTTACTCCTTAGGGAGGTTCCCGCCCGGGCTTGGTCTCAGGTTCGAGTCCCCCCACTCGCACTAAGCGGTGAGAAATTCAACACCCGCGTTTGGCCTGGATTCGAAATGGGGTTGAGGGGTTGTGCGTCATTTGGATTCTCCGCTGAAACACACCTTCAAAAAAAAAAGAATAATATAACACAATTAATAGGATCAATTAATGTATTAATTGGATAATTGACACTATTTATGTAGAGACTTTGAATCTTATTAAATACGTAATTAAAAGGATAATTAGTATGTGTAATTTCTTACCATTATTAACCTAAACTCAAAATTTGAAATTTTGTATAATTTGAATTTAAATATTTTGAATTTTAATTTGAATTTTGAAATTCAAAATTCAAAATTTAACTTATTACCAATATAAATTACACTAAATTTAGGAAGTGAGTAATGTGAATGTAATAAGGAAATTTAATGAGTTCCTAATTTACGTCAGTTTCCTTTCTCATTCTGATTTATTGCTTTTTGTTTAATAAAAAAAAGTAAAAAGACTAAAACATGAAAAAGCGACATATCTTCAATTTATCAATATCTCCATCATACAAAGCATGAACATAAAAAAGATCATTGGAAATATTGATTAACAACTAAATAAAAAAGATTAGAAACTCTTACTATGAGGTGAACCATCTCTGGGATTGAAGCTAATAATCACCCGTCCTGTATATCCAGATGAAAAAACTCGTGTATTAAATGATTACAA
This sequence comes from Ambrosia x helenae, assembly GCA_030844895.1. NCBI lineage: Eukaryota > Viridiplantae > Streptophyta > Magnoliopsida > Asterales > Asteraceae > Ambrosia > Ambrosia x helenae. Next base: position 93,309,567 of record CM061223.1, read on the forward strand.
TGACCGCCATTAAAGCTTCCATGGAATGTGACCTCGATTGCGACCATGACCAGATCAGACAAATCTAAAACGAATTTGAACATACATCATCAGAAAAAACATACTGTAAAGAATGAAAGCAGTTGAATAATTTCTATTGAAAAATGCGAGAACCATTAAATCATGAACTACCAAAGCACTTGGCACTATATAGAAATGCTTAATTAGAATTTCATAAATCATTGGAACAAAATCGTACTTTAATATCAAGGACCAAAGTCGCTGCAAAGAATCAAATATTAAAAGCCGCCTAACCAAACACCGAATGATCCAGAATCCAAACCCGAGCAGTCTAAACAACCAAAAATTATCATCTTGATAAGCTAAGGCGTATCATAGTAAAACACTTGTTCACAACATGCATACTAATATGCATTGAGAATAGAGTATTTATCAAACAAAATGAAAGGATTATTGTTAGAAGTTATGACCAAAAATGGAAGTGGACTTGAAGTTGTTTCCATCCATGCCTTCTATCCCTTTGTTTTTACTCTCTTGTGTTGGAGTAGGTTACTCACGTACCTGAAGTAAACCATGTATAATAAATCCAGCAAGTTAATTGTGAAATAAGACTTTGAATTCAAAAGAATTACTATATGCTTACTTCGAAGTTCGAAAAAAAAAGAAGCATATAGAACTCAGGTTCAACTAAACTTCACTAAATGAAGTAAACCACAAATACCATGATTGTTTAGGGTTCGAATGTTTTTTGAAAAATTAAAGAAATAGCAAAAAATAAAGAAATAGCAAAAATGATACCTTGAGATGTAGAGGAGAAAACCGATTTGTTATTGATTTCAATACCTGGCGACCTGCAAGTATACACTATCAATGAGCTATCAAACATTTGTAAACATCATACCAGATTGTTGTGGTCTTCAGTAAGTCCAATATATAGCATGTCATCCAACCTTTTCTGGATTAAAAGGTAAAACGGTCAACACTTAAACCGTATGAATTACATTGAGAAGGAAAACCATTTCATTTTCTTGGAGAGAAACTTGTTTTCCTTGATCTTATGACCATGATATTCATAGTTTTGCCGCCTTCTTTCCACTTTTGATAGTTTCTTATTACTTATTTCAAGTTACAACTTTTTTTTTAAGTACCATTTTTTTTCATATATCAAGCATTTTGCTACTTAACCTGTAGCAAATTAATACTTTCCATCTCTTTATTTTAGTATTGTCATGATCTTCAACACTTTTCATCATCATACATTCTGTGTTTTCTTTAATAACAATTATTCAACCACTCATTTCATAAACCATTTGATGCCATTTTCTTGCTGGTAATGCAAAGCCTCACTATTATTCAAAATGATTTTTACACTTGCTTGAATATTACAAATAACGTCATTTAATTAATTGAAAGAGTCCCAAACCCTTATAACTCAATTGATACAGTAAAAAACAAAAGTCAATTAAATTGATTGGTTTGCTTCTGTGAAATCGGAAACACGCAAGAAACGAAGTTGGAGTTGAGTGATGTTTACCTTCAAAACTTGAACGCTTGATCCCTAATCAATTGAAAAAATGGTTGCGTTGATCGATGTGAGCCTGTTTCAAAAAACCAATAACAGCGACAATTATAAAACCACTTTAAAAGGACAATCTGATACGAAGAAGAGAGCGGTGAATCAGGCTGCAGCAACCGGCGACGACGAAGATGACCGGAAATTACCTTGTAGAAGGATAGCCGAGAAGAAAGAATGATCGGTCGCCTAGAGTAGTTTTAGGGTTTAGAAGAGTAAGGTTTAGGAGGATGATTGTGTATTTAGGAAGATAATATGCTTGACCAATTTTTACCAAAATAATCATTGAATTGCCTAATTTAATTTGCTAAATGATTTTCGAATTAGGGTTCTATTGTTTTAGGAAAGTTAATTAATATTGGTAAATGATTATTGACCAAAATTAATTGAATGATTTTTGATTTTTAGAAGAATGAAAAATTTTATAAATTCCCACAATGAGACACTTGGCACAATATGATTGGCTACACAATTGAGGATGAATGTGGGAGTGCCAAGTGTCCTCATGGACTTTAGTTTATTAGATGTATAGAAGATTTTTTTATTGTCCCCCACACTCATGGTTCACCCTTCCCAAACGAAATTTGAATATAGTTAATCAAAATAATAAAATTTCCCCCTAATCCCACCAAATTAGCCCTCAAAATTTCCCGCTCTTCTTCCGGTTTACTTGTAAAACTCCTCCCCATTTAGAACCTACTCCAAATGGGTTACTCCCCTTTTAATTATGGTCCTTCAATCTTCATCATCTGTTATACGTTCCATCTTATGAAGCCTATACTAATATTTTCACCACTCATAGTTATGTCCTAGGGTTAGGGTTCGAATGACAAACGAACGTACTCGATCTTTCATCAAATATCATCCGTTGTTCTGATTCTTTAGTTCTTCGTTGGTAAGTTCCATGAATTATTTTTTATTACGAAATTTTGAATGTGATTTTTGAGTATTTGGTTATGAAAGTTTGATTTTTGATTTCTGGGTTTTTTGATTTATTGTTCATCAAAATTCTGTAATTTGTGAAGAAACTAAATGGAATACATGTTTTTTTTTTTTTTTTTTTTTTCTAGGGGAGGTAGACAATCTATTTGATGATGTTGGAGTTATTTGCATAGCTAGCGTTATATATCACCTTCATAATCTAGAGCGACGCTTGTGAATCTATATCATGATCAGTAGAACTCATTTGTATGACTAGCAAGGCATGTAATATTGTTTATTTTGTAAGAGGCATGTATTATTGTTATTGATAGGTACGTATAGGCACCCTTATGTGTGTTTATAAGGCCACATATCCAAAACGCGTACACACACTTGCACGGGATGGAAAGATTAAAGGTAAACAAAAATTTTACGTTACAATTACTACACTATGGTTTATTTATGCGTTTTTCATGGTTGATGCTAGACCTGGCAATTTCAACCCATCAAGTTGAGTTTGGGTTGTTTTGGGTTTAAAATTTGACCTTGTGGGTTAAAATGGGTTTAGTATAATTTTCAAGGAGGTTAGGATGGGTAATTTTAATTGTAGGAAATAAGTAAGTGGGTCAGGATGGGTATGTAAAAAAAAAAACAAATGGGTCAGGATGGGTATTTTTAGATAACCATATACAAATCTGAATTAAAACTCACCCAACACCAAAATCGTTGTTGCCTAATAGAAATCAATGTAATTAAAAACAAAAAATTATATATTTTGCAGTTGTTGATCACCGCAGTCGGTTCGAAACCGTTCGGGTCGTTAACAGACGACAATGTCGAAACAACACGGGTCGTTAACGAGACCGATCTCATCAAAACGGTTCGAGTCGTTAGCGGGTTTGATCAAGTGCAAACGGTCTGGGTTGTTGACCGGCCCGTTCGGATCAAAATGGTCAGGTCGTTGACGGGCCTGGTCGGGTCGAAACGGTCCGTGTTACTAACGGGATCGGTCAGGCCGAAACGGTCCGGGTCGCTAACGGGCACGGTCGGGTCGAAACAGTACGGGTCGCTACGGGACGGGCCAGGTTGAAACGGTCTGGGTCGTTACCGGGCCCAGTCGGGTCGAAACGGTCCAGGTCGCTACCGGGCCCGGCCAGGTCGAAACAGTCGGGTTGCTACGGGACGGGTCAGGTTAAATCGGTCTGGGTCGTTATCGGGCGCGGTCGGGTCGAAACAGTCCGGGTCGCTAGCGGTCCAGGCCGGGTCAAAACAGTCCGGGTCGCTACGGGACGGGTCAGGTTGAAACAGTCCGGGTCGCTACGGGACGGGTCAAGTTGAAACGGTCCGGGTCGCTACTGGGCCCGGTCGGGTCGAAACGGTCCGGGTCGCTATGGGACGAGTCAGGTTGAAACGGTCTGGGTCGTTACCGGGCCCGGTTGGGTCGAAACGGTATGGGTCGCTAGCGGGCCCAGCCGGGTCGAAACAATCCGGGTCGCTATGGGACGGGTCAAGTTGAAACGGTCTGGGTCGTTACCGGGCCCGGTTGGGTCGAAACAGTCCGGGTCGCTACCGGGCCCGGCCAGGTCAAAACAGTACGGGTCGCTACGGGACGGGTCAGGTCGAAACGGTCTGGGTCGCTACGAGACGGGTCAGGTTAAAACGGTGCGAGTCGCTATGGAACGGTCAAGTTGAAACGGTCCGGGTCGCTACGGGACGGGTCAGGTTGAAACGGTCTGGGTTATTACCGGGCTCGATTGGGTCGAAACAGTCCGAGTCACAACAGGACGGGTCTGGTTGAAACGGTATGGGTTGTTACCGGGCTCGGTTGGGTCGAAACAGTCCGAGTCGCTACGGGACGGGTCAGGTTGAAACGGTCCAGGTCGCTATGGGACGGGTCAAGTTGAAACGGTCCGGGTCGCTACCGGGCCCGGCCAGGTTGAAACGGTCCGGGTCGCTATGGGACGGGTCAGGTTGAAATGGTCTTGGTCGTTACCGGGCCCGGTTGGGTCGAAGCGGTCTGGGTCGCTAGCGGGCCCGACCGGGTCGAAACAATCCGGGTCGCTACGGGACGGGTCAAGTTGAAACGGTTTGGGTCGTTACTGGGCCTAGTTGGGTCGAAACAGTCCGGGTCGCTACGGGACGGGTCTGGTTGAAACGGTCTGGGTTGTTACCAGGCTCGGTTGGGTCGAAACAGTCCGAGTAGCTACGGGACGGGTCAGGTTGAAACGGTCCGGGTCGCTACCGGGCCTGGCCGGGTCGAAAAAGTCCGGGTCGCTACGGGACGGGTCAGGTTGAAACGGTGGGTCGTTACCCGGCCCGGTGGGGTTGAAACGGTCTGGGTCGCTAGCGGGCAAGGCCGGGTTGAAACAGCCCGGGTCGCTACAGGATGGGTCCTGTTGAAACGGTCTGGGTCGTTACCGGCTCGGTTGGGTCGAAACAGTCCGGATCGCTACGGGACGGGTCATGTTGTAACGATCCGGGTCGCTACCGGGCCCGGCCGGGTCGAAACAGTCCTGGTCGCTACGGGAAGGGTTAGGTTGAAACGGTATGGGTCGTTACCGGGTTCGGTCGGGTCGCTACGGGACGGGTCAGGTTGAAACGGTCTGGGTCGTTACCCGGCCGGCTCGAAACAGTCCGGGTCGCTACGGGACGGGTCAGGTTGAAACGGTCTGGGCGTTACCGCGCCCGGTCAGGTCAAAACGGTCCGGGTCGTTACTGGGCCCGTCCGAGTCGCTACGGGACGAGTCAGGTTGAAACGGTCTGGGTCGTTACCGGGCACGGTAGAGTCGAAACAAATTTAATTTTAAATTTTTTTTCTTTTTTTTTTACTTTTTAAATTTTTAACTTTTTATTGATATTTTAATTTTTTTTTTAATTTTAATCTATTTTGATGTGAACCTATCTTAATTCAAACCATCTAGACCCAAACCCATCCTGACCTAACCCATCCTAACCTATTTTTTTAATTTACCCATCTTGACCCAAACCCATCTTAACCCAAACCCATCCTAACCCATCAACCAACCCAACCCAACCTACCCATTTTGCCACCTCTAGTTGATACAGTTTGAGAATTTAACAAAAAATTAGCCTTAAATATCAAATTAGTAATATGGTTAGTCTGATAGAGTGATAGACTAATATGGGTTTCAAATGAATGTTAAGAAGTACAAAAATGTGTTTAGAACTTTTATAATACAAACATGAATGGCTAACTTAAAAAAAATAACCTTTATAATTAATGGGTCGGATCGGGTGGTGAGTGGTAACAATGAGTCAAAAACTCTGAAGTATCTTCAAGTACTTAGTGAAATCAAATAAATGCCAATTCATAAATAAGAGTAACCACAAAGTGTTTAACGCATAAATTTGTAAAAATAACCCTCAAATAAATGCCAATTCATATTAGCCCTAACCAATGAGAATTCATGTTGCGGATAGGATTCAGTGTGAAAATAACATCAAAACCATGGTTTGGGATTGGAGATATAGTCCTTCTTCTTTTGAACAGGTCACGGAACTTTTCCAGCTTCTTAGTGATATTCACGAGTTTGAATGGCAAAGGGGACAAGATTATTGGAAATGGACAAAGGAGAAGGATGGCCGATTCACTGTTGCTTCGGTTAAACAACTTCTGTCAGATCGTTCTTCGCTTAATAACCAGTCCTTGATCAACTGGAAGGGTTGGGCTCCGCTTAAGTGCAAGATTATGGTGTGGAGGGTTGCGCGTAATCACATTCCTACGACTTCGGAACTTATTAAACGTGGTGTTTATATCCAGCAGCCAGGTTGTAGCTTTTGTCAAGAGGAGTTGGAAACGACGCTACATATCTTCACAGGTTGCCCGTACTCGCATGAAGTTTGGATTCGTTTGGAAGATTGGTGTAAACTAAGCCACACGTTCTTTTTTGATATCCCAGACATCCTTCGTTTGCCGGAATCTCTATCGCTGTCAAAAGATAGGAAGAGCATTTTGAGAGGTATTTTGTATATCGCGTTGTGGACGCTGTGGAACGAGCGTAATGATCGGATCTTTAACAACAAACAGCGAAGACCTTTACAGATTGTGGAACACATTAAATCGACGTCGTATTTTTGGATTTGTAATAGGTCTAGATGGAAAGATTCGGATTGGAAAACTTGGTGTAAATACCCGTTTGTTTGTCCGTAGGTCCTTGTTTTGAGGCCCTGCGCGTTCTTGTTTAATGAAATTTATCTTTCAAAAAAAAAGGAGCCAAAGAATAAAAATGCAGCCTAAAGAGCTAAAGGTTATAAGTGAGTGCACACAATTCTGTAAGTCAAAGTTTACATTTCATTACTTATGTAAAAGATATATGTTAAGTTTAATATGCATTATCCTCTAATTTATGATATGTGCATTATGTGTTTAGAGTTGAGAAACGAATGTGCCTAAATCGACGTAAAAAGTTGATAGCAAGTATGTATGATCTCTTGTTTAAAATTTGTATATTGCAATTGATTTAATATCTCTTGTTAAGTTCTTAGTTTCATGAACAACATTTTTTACAAACTGTTATACCACTTTTTCTACACGAGAAGGCTTTTGATCGATGTTTTTAGAAATAATTGACTGCAGGTGTGTGTTGATATAGGTTTGTTGTTATATATAGGGATGAGCTCGGGACGGTATCGGTACCAACCGACACCGATCCGGAAATACCGATTTCAAAAAATCTCAAAACCTAATACCGATACCGATACCGAAAACATACGGTACCGGTATGGTATTGGTGTTTTACCTTAAAATACCGACACCATACCGATCCCGTACCGATACCGAAAATACCGAAACCGAAAACCTCTCAATGTGGGTACCGATACCGATACCGAACACCCTCGGTTCGGTACGGGATCGGTACGGTATCGGTTCGGGATCGGTATTGGTTCGGTATTCGGGGCTATATGCTCATCCCTAGTTATATATGCTGCAATAAATATAGTAAACGAATATGAAGCATTAAAAACATAGACTATTGCGCGAATGATGGAGGAGCTGCATTTGAATTACATAAATGTATTAACATTTTTAATGGACTCATGTTATTAGCCCTACTATTTATTTAGTTGTAGTGTACACCTTTGAGTAGCATTGTATAACATTTTGTTGGATGTGAAGGTCTTACTACATGGTGTTCTCACCATATCATGAGGCTATCCTAAAACCTTTAATCAACTTCATGATTCATGAACTTCTTAATGATACTTTGATATTGCTGTTAAGAGTCTAATGTTTACATTTTGTTATCACTGATATCAATAGTGTTCTTAATGTGTTTATACAACTTATTCCTTTTGTATTTTTGTAGCTTAATGTATTTAGTATATACAGTGTGTTAATCTCTACAAGATGATGCCAATTTATAAAAGTGTGTTGTAATCATAGTTTAATTTGAGCTTATTTGGATTTTTTTCCTCTAAGTGTTTAAATTATATCTTGTTGCAGTGCTACAAAGTTTTAAGATGCTGGAAAGCCTTAAAGCCCCTGTTACTCAGGCCTGAATACATTCGAAATAAACCTTCGAGAAAATGGGTATGCAATCAGTTTGAACATTTTGTTGAAACCATATATTGAATTAGTAATGTTTTTCTTCTTCTAGGGATCTTTTATGTGGTTCATGAAAGCAAATATAGAGAACCTAAATTTTTTGCTTGTTTGTCTTTTTTTGGCTTAATAATAGACATAAGAACTTGCATTTAAGCAATGTATTTTGTTTTATTATGCTCAGGTTTAAGGTAAGCTAATCAGTCTACCCCGGAACAGAATATGATACAAACGGAGCACACAAGAGCAATGTTTCTTCAAATGCTAGTGCTATTAAGCAAGATTGAGAACAATCATCTCCTTCACATGGAGTTTTAAACTAACATCAACACCAACATATGCACTTTCCATAGTTATAGATTATTTCATTTTGGATCTCATTACTTGTATTTTGTGATGATCAAGAGTTTGATATTTCTATTTTTTTCGGGATAAATTGTACATTTTTAGATAAATAAATATAGTATCGAAGACAACATTCTAGTCACCGAAGCAATATATTAAAGAGTGATTTTGAAACCTATTGGAGGCTGAAATGACATATCAAAGACTATTTTCAGTGCATAAAACATCTTACTAGAGACTAAATTGACATAAAATAGTGAATTTAATGAAACAAATTTCACACACAAGTATGGTTTGAAGAACTGAATTTCAGTCCCTACAAAGTATGTTTTAGGGACTAAATGATTGTAGCATCAGAGATTGATTTTCAGTCGCAGAGAAAGTGTATCGGGGACTAAAATGATGTGGTACCACGAGGCACATTTAGGACTGAATTTATTTGTATTGGAGACTGAATGCTAGTTCTTGTTGGTGCCATGCAATTGGGACTGATATTCAGTTACTAAAACCACTATCTAAGACTAGGTATCTGCCACTGACTGGGGACTAGCAAAATCAGTCCCTGATTACCGTTAGGGATTGATTTGGATGTATCAGAGACTGATTTTTCAGTCCCGAATGTTCATTTTTTTTTTGTAGTATAACATGTGTTACCCGAAAACTTATTTTTTTTCAAAAAAAAGTACTCGACGTTTTTTTTTTTTTTTGCTCAAAATGCTTAAAATCATGTATATTACATGCCCTAAATTTTTCAGGCCCTAAAAAGCTCGGGAAGTCAGAGTTTCCAGAGTTTTCCACTATAACAATGGTTTTCTTTGAATCCCTACCCATGTTATATATACATAAAATTAATAACATATAAATTAAATGTAATAGTAAACAAGTCTAAAATGTGTTACCCTAAGCTAGGAAGTTTACTTTTCTTTAAAAAGAACTGACTCAAACATTCGTTAGACCTGCTTTTAAATCTACATTTTTGTTTATCATGTTTATTATGAGAGTAGAACTCTCACTCAATTATGAAGAAAAGTTTATAAAGAAAAGTTATGATATACAATCCACATCTCCTAAATTTTCTTTTATTCCCTCGGACTTTAGCAACTTTTATTTTCTTTTCTTAGACCATGCGTAGTGGGGGACTTTATATATAAAGCCCCCCTTTCTGATTGGTCCACGTGGCAGCTGAGTCAGCATGGAGAGATAAAGTGAAAAAGGGGTGTAGTGGTGGGGATTTATTTATAAAGCCCCTATTAATATTTTATTATATCTTTAAAAATTAAAATAATAATAAAATAGAGAGAGAGAGGGTGATGTGGCTTGATCTGATTGGAGGAGGCACAAAGGTGATGGCGTTATATTGATGGAGCCCTTTGCTGAATTTGGTTGATGGAGCCCCCTGTAATGATGTACAGGGGCGCTATTTTTTTTCCTCTATCACGCCCCACTACGGGGGGTCTTAGAGAATATAATTTTTACATTTCTTCTCATAAATCATAAATAGTAAACACACAATATAACTCTTATGGTTAAGTTGAAATTTTTATAAACCCTATACTTTCTAAATTAATTTAACTATCATCATCATCATCACCACCACCACCACCACCATTTGAGTTAAAGTTTTATCAGTTTGAGGTTTTTTTTTTTACGATAGTGTTTATATTTCAACCTAAATTTTGCGAGTAAAAAATGAGTAAAAAAGTTGCAACGCGAGCATGTGATTCAATGTTTTACGTCTATTTCGCGCGGTTTAATGTCCCTATCGCAACGCACGGTTCCTAAGTCGTCTTAGTTATTCTTTGAGAAAATTACACAGATTGTCCTTTAGTTATACCTAAAATTGCATCCTATGTCCTTTTTTCGAATTTTTGACTCCTTATGTCCTTTGTTTTATACACTTGTTACATCCTATGTCCTTTAAGCCAAACCAAGTTAAAAATCACTGTTAACTTTGTCACGTGCCCCTCACGTGAGGGGCAATTATGTCTTTTCACCCTCTTTAAAGGACAATTTGTGTAATAATAATAATAATAATAAATAAAATAAAAGCTTCTTTGGCCTTGGTCACCAATCAGACGCCATTGACTTCAACAGAAGGCTCTAGAAGAAGAAAAGGGTGAGGGGTTTTGGGATCAAGACGGTGGACCTCCGGCCATGCCCTCCTTCCTGTCCGATGATACCTCCACCCCCCCCCCCCTTTCACACCATAATATCCTAGAGTAGTAGAAAGAGATGGAGAGAGAGAGAGAGAGAGTCGGGTAGAGAAAGAGACGGAGATGAGGAAAGAACGACGGCGACGATGGCTAGACGGTATTCCAACCGGTTTTGAGGACGATAGTGGTGGGTGATTAACAATAAGCAAGGGTTTAGGGTTCGGGTGTTGGTGACAGACGGTGGAGGTACCCTAGGGTTCTGATTTGGGGGTTTCTAGTGATGATAGAGGTGGTCGGAGCGATAGAGGTGGTCGGAGATGGTGACGAAAACGGCGGCTGGATTTGAGATCTGATCTGATAAGTAAGATAAACACTTCTATTTTCCTTTTATTTTCTGAGTAATGGTTAGCTAGATCAAAGTATGGGTTAATTGGTTGTAGTAAGTTAAGATGGTGTTGATAGGTGGTGGTGATGTTCGGATTAATAAAGGATGTGTGGTGGTTTGGGCGACGGACTGACGGGTCTTGACGGTGGTGGCTGTATGGTGTTGGTGTTTACAGTGGGTAGTAGCACTGTGGCGGTAGGGGCGACGGTTTGGGGGTGGTGGTCATGGCTGTGGAGGTAGCGGGAGGTGGAGGCGATGGTGAATGGTGGTGGTCTAGACTTGAAGACTAAGAGGAGGAGTTGACCTGGTTACATAAGGGGTGAAAAGACAGATTTGCCCCTCACGTGAGGGGCATGTGACCCATTTAACCGAATTTTTTAACTTAGTTTGGCCTAAAGGACATAGGGTGTAACAAGTGTATAAAACAAAGGACATAAGGAGTTAAAAATTCGAAAAAAGGACATAGGATGCAATTTTAGGTATAACTAAAGGACAATCTGTGTAATTTTCTCTTATTCTTTTGTATGTTTTATGCACCAGTCTAATTTTTTCAAATTAACACACCGCAACGCGCATATGTGTGTTTCAACATTTTTAGGTATACTTTTTATTCGGTTTAAAGCAAAGCATGAGTCCTAAACACTAGTTTTAACTATTTTTTTTAAAAGCATTTTATTTTTAAATGTGTGAGACAAAATTCTTAGATATTTTCCCAATGCTTTTCCAAACTTTACTAAAAGTATGAATTCTTTTTTAACAAAGCAGAAATTGAATAGACAATTCTTTTAGAATTGGGAAAAAACATATAATCGGTCAACTATACTTTTGAAGCCCTGAAACCCATGATACTTTTTTTTATAATTCTATTAGAAATACCTTTTTATCTTAATATTATCATCCACAATAGTAGTTTAATTTATCCAAAACCAATTATTGATTTTCAAAAATAAATAGATATAATTTTTAATATTTTTATTTTAGCCTTATTTTGGCTACATGGCAGTTGGTAGATTTATTGTCTTTTTTTTACATACATGTTGCCTACATTTAAGAAGCCTTTTGGGAGGGTATCACATTCTTGTGGCATCTTAGTTGGTAGATTTATTGTCTTTCTTATCCATTAAATCATTTCATGGTTAATTAGGGATAATGGGGTATCCAATTTGCCTTTTTGGATAGTAAAATAGAAATAAAAGAAGGATTGGATGCCTTAAGATCAAATATGAGTGGTGAAATTGTAATTATAATGATCTATAAATGTTTAACGAGTGAAGATACTCAATCAAGCTTATTAATATGATGATATACTAATTATATATATATATATATATATATATATATATATATATATTTTGTGGGTTTTAATACACATAACCTTTATGATAATTGTTGGGTATTTAAAAATAGTACCATGAACACGACTTTCGAGTTCGATTGCCAAAAATGTATTAGACAAGGAGATCCTCTATCGCTATTTTTATTCATTATTGTAATGGAGGCGTTTTAAGGTATTTTGAAGAAATCATGTTTAGTAGGAGCATTTGATGGCATATCTCTTCCGAATCAAGACCAGATGGTCCAGATTTTGTCTCATTTATTATACGCTGATGATGTTATTTTAATAGGCGATTGGTCGAATTTCAATTTTTTTTTGAATATGAGAAGAATTCTTAGAGTTTTCTTTTTATGTTCTAGTTTTAAAATTAATATACACAAATCAGTTTTATTTGGTTTGGGGGTGAGGACTGAGAGTTAAAACTGAAAGCTAATTTGATGGGTTGCAAATCTGGAGAGGTGCCATTTATGTATTTAGGTATAAAGGTGGGGGCAAACATGAACCGTATCTCAAATTGGGAACCGGTGGTGGAAGTTTTTCGGTCTCGATTATCTAAATGGAAAGCAGATACTCTATCTATGGGGGGTCGTCTGACGCTCATTAAATCAGTGCTTGAGAGTTTACCTACATATTATGTTTCCCTTTATAAAGCTCCTGTAGGCGTGATTGAGAAACTTGATTTGTTAATGAAGAGGTTTTTATGGGGTGGTAACGAAGAAGTGAGAAAAATAAATTGGGTTGCATGGGACCGAGTTGCGACTCCTAAAAGGGAAGGTGGATTGGGTATTACGAAGCTAGATGTGAGTAATAAAGCTCTCCTAATAAAATGGGTATGGAGGTATAAAACAGAGAGTAATGCTCCGTGGAAGACACTCATTCATACTATTCACGGATCATGTCGAGCTTGGGGGTGTTTACTTGTAAATACGCGTTTTCCTGGCAATTGGAATAATATAGTGTCATTTTGGGGTAAACTGAAATTTAACGGCTTGAAAGCCGATTGTATGATTAAAGGAAGGCTTCGAAACGGTTTAGATATCAGGTTTTGGTTGGATGCGTGGGTTAGTGACGAGCCATTGAAAGATAAGTTTCCAAATCTTTTTAGTTTGGAAAGGAATAAACGCTGCAGTGTGGCAGCAAGATGTTCAAAGATTGAGGTTCAGGGTTCAAATGAATGGGACTGGAAGGTCGTGTTACTGTCGGGTCACGAAGTGCAGAAGGTGGAAAGTTGTTCAGCGCTGCTACAAGGGGTGATTCTGCACAATATAGCAGATACGTGGACCTGGCAGCGATCTGCGGACAATTCCTTTACAATAGCAGCTGCTAAACAGTGGCTTTCAGACCAGTTCGAGGGCAAAGGGAAGATAGACTTCCAACAAGGAAAGCGCTCATTCAGAGGAATGTACAGATTGCGTATGATTCTTGTGTGTTATGCGAGGACAAAGAAGAATTGATCGAGCATTTATTAGTAGGTTATGGTTACGCTTCAGGGATTTTGGAGTCTATGAACAACGTCTTGCGGGAAGCCCGACTACCGCTAGCTCTGATTGACTACACCTTTCGCAGAGACATCGGGCACACTGAAATTTCTCACAGTTGCAACACCCCTCCACCACCTCGCATATGGGGCAAGTTTGAGAAATTTCTGGCAGTTGCTATGCAACATGAAGTGACATTGTTCAATGCCAATGAGGTAAGGTGTAATGTTCTTTCAACGGTTGAGACAAATGACCAAGGCGAAAATGACTACACCGTTGAGTACAAAAAAAAGGTATGCTCGTGTGGCAAATGGCAAATGCATAGTTTTCCATGTCCCCATGCAATTGCAGTTTGCAATTGGTAGGGTAAACGCCCTCACAATATTACTAGTTGGAGATTCCACACGAACACATACTTGGAGTAGTACAACGGTCATTTCTACACGTTGGGCCATAAGTCTGAATGGTCTCGGGCGGAGTGGAAAATTCAAGGGGACCCGTCGATGATTACAACACATCGAGGCAGAGTACGTCAAAGAAGAATGCGCAATGAGATGGATGTGAATTATGATGATCACCCTAGGCCTCATACACGTAGTCGATATGGGGAAACATGCCATAACAAGAAGACTTGTGGAAATGCAAGGCGTCAGCGAAATCCGTGAATGACCCTACAGGGTTGTGTGAGTCGTATCATGAATGTCATCTTTTTATGTTTTTTAGTTTACCGTATCCGTATCATGAGTGACCCTATGGTATCATCGATGTGTCGATTTTGTGCTTATGCTTTATTTTCGTTTCGTACTGACAGTCTTATTATCATTATTATTATTATTATTATTATTATTATTATTATTATTATTATTATTATTATTTCCTTTAAATGGTTTAGTACAAAAATAATTAATATGACATAAACATTTAAATAATAAATGACAATTTACATACAAAATACTGCGTATCATATAACATATATCCGAGTTACCTGTCTACATACAAAATACTCGGTATCGTTACATAGACAAAAATTAATAAATGCACTTGATTTGCTTATGGCTAGTTGTGCCGCTATTTTTTGGTGAAATGAAATTGCGTTCGATTGTTCAAAAAAAAAAAAAAAAACAACAACAACAACAATTAAGGGTTGCTTGCTACCCTACGTCCGTCCCTGGAACTCGTCGGTGTCCACTACTGCTGTTGCCACGACCGACGTCCTTTCACACGAGCAAGAAAGATGTTCCAACAACTCATGACGTAGATTTGGGAGGTCGATGCTCACCCCCATATTATAAACTATCAAACCGACGTTACATTCTAATTTCTACACGGGTTATACCACGTGCAAATGTAACAACGATCCAAATGGGAATCAAAACTAGATTAATGTTTGAAAATTTTATAAATTTTTTTGAATATAAGATTGAATTTTAGAAGACATGATGAGAAGAAAAACACAAAATTTAGGGAAGTGGGGTAAATATTTATACCCAAAATTTCCATAACACCGCATATTTGTAACCCTTCTAACTTGTGAACAACTGACTTGTTTACCCTAATTGTTTACTTTGTATGGAAAATAAACATTTTTTGTTGCATGGAAAAGGGTTCGGGGCAATCTTCTAAATGAGGAAGATGATATCCCTCTACACATACAATCATTCGGACTTTGCCTTATTTGCCTAAACAGAATGCATGAAGCCTCAATTCCATTCAGCGACTTCTAAGCCTCCTATCCAATCGATCAGTGACTTCATGTTTGAAGCCTCTCTTTAATTCGACTGTTTCAATGAATACTCCATATCATTCAGCGGTTTCACAAACATGTTAGAATAAATTTAAATGATGTTTATTATATTTACTTGTGGCCATCATTATCATTTATATTATATTGATCAATTACTATAATATCCCTAAGTTTATAATAGGTGATTCTTTGATGGACGGAATTACTCTTACTAAACCTAATTAGGGTGTCCCCTGTCTGTATAAATAGAGAGATAACTAGAGGTATTAGGTTGGACTCTAATAACATCATAACCTAATGTAGCCACCACTCACCCCTCTCTCATTCGATCACTTTGTGATCATTAGTGTACACACTAAAGGGAACCCGATCAAGATGATGGTGTCTTCCATTACTGAGGTTCCTAAACGGTTAAGCATATCAGGTACACATGATCAAATCTTATGTTTATAACTTATGTTCTAATTAATATAATCAACAAAACATTCCTTGAAGACTTTATCAGAAATGCCAGGTGATTTGTTATGAATGGGTAGAAGTCGCTGTCTCATTCAGCGGCTTCACCTCTTTTGCTTTTTTCCTGCTGTGCAACCTAATAACACTCTATAAAACAATAACTCGTTTAATAGTGTAATTGATTCGGTAATATGCTCGTTAAAAAGCACTATTATAACCATGTAAAATTTCCATTTTGCCTAAGTTAATATTGATATAGAAGAATCTACCCATGGACCATGGTATAAAAAAAGAGATTAATACAAAAGAATCTACCTATGGACCATGGTATAAAAAAAAGATATTAATACAAAAGAATCTACCCATGTACCATGGTAGCCGGTTGCTCATCTTCTCCGGCATGGCCTGAACCGTGGTTTCGGCCTGAATCGCTAAGAAACCGCCCCACATTCATCCATTTTCTTCGTTGTTTCGCACAACTACAACTACTCGATCCACCTCCAAAAAAAAAAAAAAAAAAAAAAAAAAAAAAAATTCACATAATTCCAACTGAAATCATATGTTATATGTGCACTTCTCTTTGTCAAATGCGAACATGTTAAGTTTTTGTTGATAGTAGAAGTGTTAACCATTGTTATTTTCGTTTTAATGAAGCATCCACCTGCCATTTTCCCATAATACTCAGTCATGAAGCAATGGGATAAGTAAGGTTTTATTTAAGCAGATTGCTCATTTAAGATGTTAGTTGCACAAGACCACCACCATAAGAAAAAACGCAGAAATCATAATAATATAAATGTTTAAAAAGGATATATTATTCGTGGACGGCAGGATTCGAACCTGCGCGGGCAGAGCCCACATGATTTCTAGTCATGCCCGATAACCACTCCGGCACGTCCACCTGCTTGTTGCTATAGCAGTTTTATTAATTACTTCTATTAAATTAAGTATTTTTTTTTTTATACATATATAGTAACCATACTTTATTAAGCGAATTGTTTTGATTATTTAAATTTGTGTGTAAAATTTTCTAAATATTAATTAGATTAACCACTCCCGTATATAAATTTGATTGTCACCGATAAAAGGATAGGAGTTGATTACATCTCATTCTAAAACAATGTCTTATGGTCGGCGCATATCCATCTGGTACAAATTACTCCTTTTTGAATTCTAATTTTTTTTTTTTTTTTTTTTTTGAACTAGATTTTAAATTATTATTCCCAAACAAAGAAAATTACATCAAGATAACGGGCAGACGGGCAACAAGCTGCGCCGCCACCCCTTTCTGAATAGCAAATCCTAATCTACTAAAAACGTAACCATGCCCACCCGAAGACGAGACACTACTATGAATAACCCGCTGGACCCTGGTCAGAAAACGGGTAGCCTCTGGTGCCAGTGAGCCAAAGGTATCAAAAGCCAAGGGTACAAAAACGTGTTGGTTCTCTTCGCAAGCTTTAGCATGTTTTTCTACCTTCTTTGCCTCTGCTTTGCGCACCGCTTGCCCTGCTACGAAGCCACTATCCCTCAACCCAACTAGGGGAGATACACCCGTCAGGTCAACACAAGCATGCTTCCCCCCGGCCCACCCAAAGACAAGGAGATCTGCTGGTCGTAGGGTGGATCTCCCTTCTGCTGGATCCGAGAGGAAGTTCACAGGGGCCTCCTTTTTGACTGAGATTCCAGCCCGTCTTAAAATGTCCCACAAAACGTCTCGAACCCAATCATGCCGATATTTGAAACCGGGTAACTCCTTACAATGAACCGCATGTTCCCCGTATTCATCCAAGCAGGCCTTACGGCAAAGCGGACAGATTTCATCCTCCTGGTACATGGGGATCATGAGACGATATTTAAGAATGGCCCTGTATTCAATAGCGGACATGCTTTGGCCTAGACCTTCGATCGGGATAACAGTCAGGAAATCTTGGGCGTGGGGGCTTTGCAAGCATTCAATAACTGCCCTCTGACGAGGGGACAAACCAAATTCTTCACCCAGGCTCTGAGCGATTTTGCCAAAAAGGGCATTCGCCAAAGTTTTCTGAGGCTTTGGGGGGGGGGGGGGGCGGTGTCCTTGTTAGAAAAACCGCCAATATCAAAACCTGGGAGATGGTCATTTAGCTTTTCGAGGGCCTGAACGTAGTCTAAGTCTGCGCCGACAACCCCGCTATTACGTAGGATGTGGTCTTGGAGGTTCCAGGACTGAGCTCGCGACGCCACAAACGCATACATGCCGACATCCTTCGCAGAGAGGAGCCCTAATCCTCCCATACGCATCGGCAAAGACGCCATCCGCCACTGTAGGTCACCAAAAAGGGCCCCCCACATACCACTATGTCTTCAATGGCTTCCC
Source organism: Ambrosia x helenae (assembly GCA_030844895.1). Classification (NCBI taxonomy): domain Eukaryota; kingdom Viridiplantae; phylum Streptophyta; class Magnoliopsida; order Asterales; family Asteraceae; genus Ambrosia; species Ambrosia x helenae. Next base: position 93,327,877 of record CM061223.1, read on the forward strand.
TTAGACCCTTGTCAAAACACGACACCGCTTCATCCATCATGGGGGGTTGGCAGGTCAAAACACGACACCGCTTCATCCATAATTCTAAATTTAACTCTAAATCATGTATTTCCCCACATTTAACAAATTAAAATTTTTAGTCTCATCCCCTTTATAAATGATCTCTTTTGTTTCACATTGCTCAATATAAAAGGTTTTATTCATTTCCACATTTATAAATCAAGCTCAACCTGGTGCCTCAATTTGCTTGTTCAATTCTAAATTCAAAAAACCTAATCGGTACACCTCTGGTGGTCCAATACTCAATCCATTTTTTTGTTTACTAAAATACTTTATATATAACCGCACCCATACATAAAGGAGTGTGTAAAATAAAAGATTAATCTCATTTGCTTTGGGCCATTAGGTAAAAATTTTGAAACATTTGCTTTGGGCCTTTGGCAGACCAAACTTGAAGGGCCCCACTTTTCCAAAACCAAATTATCCATAGGCTATGACGAACTACTGTAAGTACCGTAGTAGCTAGCTGTCAAGCTGTGAAATCTATTCGCTATTTTTCATTCTAGCCAACTCATTTAAATAATTTCTATACGTTGAATTTGAAAGTTATCAAAAGTATATCATTCTCATTGAAAACACAGCTATAAATAATACAAGAGTTACATGAATAATAGGAAACAAGCTAATCTAGTGGCAAGATTTGACCGGGTGTTTGACTAGACTTGACTGCTATAAATAATACAAGAGTTACATGAATAATAGGAAACAAACTAATCTAGTGGCAAGACTTGACCGGGTGTTTGACTAGACCTGACCGAGTGTTTGATTACACGTTTGACAATACAATTGCTAACAGACCCCCGCAGTTTGAGCTGTAGTCGGTCGAAGGCATAAACTAGACCTGAAGCGAGTAACTAATTGTTTTGATAACCCTTTAGTGAAAATGTCGGCATACTGATAGTCAGCTGGAACATGAAGGACACGCACATCGCCAATCCGAACTTTATCCGAACAAAATGAATATCAAGTTCCACATGTTTTGTCCTTTGATGTTGCACCGGATTATGGGTAAGATAAACAGCTGACACATTGTCACAGTAAACAATATTAGCCTGCTTGACAGATACGCCAAGCTCCAAAAGAAGATTTCTAATCCAGCTGGCCTCAGCGACATCATTAGCAACCCCACGATACTCAGCTTCTGCACTGCAGCGAGAAATGGTTGGCTGACGTTGGGAGCTCCAAGAGACCAAGTTATTACCCAAGTAAATACAGTACCCAGAGGTGGAGCGGCGAGAGTCAGGACACCCACCCCAATCAGTGTCCGAATAGGCAGTCAAGGATACGAACTTAGAAGGGTTGAGCTGGAGGCCAAAATCAAGGGTCCCGAGGATGTAACACAATATACGCTTGAGAAATTGTAGGTGGGGTTCCCGAGGGTCATGCATAACTAAACAAACCTGCTGGACTGCATATGCATTATCGGGACGGGTGATGGTGAGGTACTAAAGAGCGCCAGCAAGGCTGCGATAAAAAGTACCGTCCACAACAGGTGCACCAGACTCGACACTCAGTTTCGAACCAACGTCAACCGGAGTGTTGCAAGGTTTGCAAGTAGTCATGTTTGCCTTGTGAATATCTCATTGGCGTATGTTGACTGTGACATAAATAAACCCTCGTGCTTGTAATCCACTTTAATCCCCAAAAAATGGTGTAATACCCCAAGATCGGTCATAGCAAACTCGGCTTTTAACATGGCGATTAATTTCTGTAATAAAGTGGAGGTAGATGCGGTTAAAATAATGTCGTCTACGTATAAGAGAAGATATGAGGTTTGGTCTTCATGCTTGTAGACAAAGAGAGAGGTATCACAAATATTGCTTTTGAAGCCATTTTGAAGAATAAATTTAGAAAACCATTGATACCACGCCCGCGGAGCCTGTTTTAAACCCATATAATGATTTATTTAACCTGCACACAAAACCTGGGTTATACTGATCAACAAAACCCGGGGTTGATGCATGTATATTGTTTCGTTCAAATTCCCATGTAAAAATGTCTTCTTCACATCAAGTTGATGAATAGGCCATGAATGGGAAATAACAAGACTCAAGATCGTACGAATGGTGGTTGGTTTAACCACGGGGCTGAAAGTTTCGTCACATTTAATACCAGTAGTTTGGCTCTTACCATTCACCATGAGCCGGGCTTTGTATCATTCCAACTAGCCAGAGGCAAGGTATTTATGCTTAAAAAGCCACATGCACCGAATGATCGGGGCAGAGGTAGTTCTCGGTACTAGATCCCACGTATGGTTCTCTATTAAAGCTTTGTATTCACTAGTCATAGCATCGTACCATTTTGGATCGTTTAGGGTGGAAAGGTGGGATTTGGGTAAGGGTGAGATAGTGGGAGTGATAGTGGAAAGGTTAAAGGGGACACAAGGTTTGACGATACCCGCGCGTGGTCATTGGATGAGAAGGGCTATGTGGACCGGGAGGGGGAGGCGGTGGTGGTGTGTGTAACATCACACAATTTTTTTTTATATATATAGAACTCACTCGTTTATTCATCCGATTCATGTTTACATTATCTTTCCCATCCATTTTATTAATTTTTTTGTTTAAATAATGACTTATAATCAATATTAAATTGGATTTTATTAAAAATTCTGATTTAAAAACGTTAAACAAAATGTTTGCCTGAGCCAGGATTCGAACCCGAGTCCCTGGCGGGCTAAACCTTAACCACACCACACAAACCACTACACCATTTGGTGTTTTGTGATGTTAATTAAAACCAATTAAACTTAAACCCTTTCAAGGTCCCTTAGTCAAACCTGAAAAGTCAAATGTAGTCTCTTAGTCAAGTCAAGTCAAAGTGTTAGTAAATATGGTCTCCTAGTCAAGTCAAAGTGTTAGTAAATATGGTCTTCTAGTCAAGTCAAAGTTGTTCCTAAATTCTAGCCTAGTCAAAGTAGTCCCTAATTACAACTACAATTTCTACACTATAAATACAATAGCCTACCATTCAACTCTTTATAACATTCAATAAAAAAAAACATTATTATCCCATCTCCCACATACTAAAGTTTTCATCCATCATTATCTCCTCTAGCTAGTTCTGAGTTTTCCAAGGCATTATTACTAAGTGTTTGCACGCTCAAGAAAACTCACGAACTCAATAAGCACATAAGGTGAGTTTACATAGCCCCTTCTCCATTTCACTATTTTGGGGTGAAACATGTTACAACGTTCAATTTACAATTCAATCATAAGTGTCTATGTGTTATTCTATGTTGCATTATGTCTTAAACATTACTAGGGTAAGCACATTATTCTAGCATAATCATTAACATTGATCAGCCGACGGTATACAATGATAGATCTATTGGACTGACAATCCCACCCGGATACGTGTACCTCCTACATAGGTAGCGTCGGTGATTGTTATCGAATTTATAACATAAACGAGTGAACCATGAGCGTATGGGATGGGCCACAATATTCTAGTCACAAGGTTTGATTATGAACTCGATTTACCCGATTGTTTTGTTTTCACATATGGACTAGACTTGCCATGACACTCGAATTGTACAACATTTTTATTCAAACCTATGTAATTCTCACCAACTTTTGTTGACCCAAAATATTTTCAAACTTAACATGTTTCAGGTTATAGCTTGCTTGAAGATTAGAGTTAATGCTTGAAGATGTGTATCTAGTATTTTTCATTTTGATGTACAAATTCTTGTAGAACAATTGTATGTAATGTATTTAAATCAATTATTGAAATTTATTATTTACCATGAGCTACTGAACAATCATCAATACGTGACATCCCGATGTTTCCGCCATCGGTTGGGGTGTTACAGATTGGTATCAGAGCCATGGTTATAGGGAATTAGGTTATTAGAAAAATAATCTAGTCTATAACCATAGGATTATAACCAGTACTTGCTCCTTTTACTTGCAACTCTACTTGTTTCTATTCTCTACCTCTATCCTACTTCTTATCCCTACTTTAGTCCCTACAAGATGTTTGCTCTCCATAAGTGGAACAAAATTCTCAGATCCTAACCTGAAATACCTTATAAATCTCGTCGAAGCTCTATATTCTAATAACGAACACGTGCAATCTGGAAGGGTGAACGCCTGTATTCTGAGTTTTCTGTCTAGGACTGGCATTGCGCATAAATCCCAATCAGACGAGGGACTCGGATGCCTACCTGGAAATTCTCGGGATAAGTGTTCACTTGTAGGCTAAAGCATGTCTTCACTATGTTATTAGAATCTAGAAGCTTTGATAAGTCAACGTTTTCGTTTATTCGTTTTAATTAATGAATAAATGATTACACTCACTTTCCTTAAAACTAAGCTCTAAAATCTCAAAATTTTACAGCTTAAATCAATCTCATTTCCTAATCATATATGGATTTCACAATCACATTTCATCTTACCATCCTAGCCACATGTTTGATTATTTTCAACACCCTCCCCAAATCATATTATTTCATTTTTCAACATGTTACATATTTCTAAACTGCAACCTCATAACTTGGGTAGACCCTAGCCCAACACTAAAGATTTCTTAATATTGTCAAAATTTTCATCACCTATAAACCATGGAAAATACATATTTTTGTTATAAGATATCCTCAAACTTAATTTCTAAATCCAAATGTTTATTCATTAGCATAACAAAGGATTTTTGATATAATGTCACCTTGATCTATAAAACCTAACGTCGTGTTTAAAATCTTCGACTAAACTAAAATATTCTGATCTAAAGCCACTTAGTTTGTACTATTTAGCAACTTTTGTTTTATATAAGAAACCAGTTTAAAAAATAAATGATAAGATCTTTCCATTCTCATGAACAAAATTTAATCTCCATTGCCACCTAATTATTTTCAACTTGTTCGAACTTTTACAATTTTTGGTATTTTATCACAATCATGTTTTCTCATACGCTAGATTCTAACCTTTGATCCAAACCCCACGATTTACACTGCTACATACTCTCCTTACTATAAAATAAACCCTTTATTAACTATTTTCACGTTCACTATCTTTCATAACCTTGATGATGCTTTGAGTTCTTCATCATCCTCTCAAGAACTAAATTCATATTCTTCACCTTCTGGAACATGAACTTGATCCCTATGATAATCAGACTATTGAAAACTTGATTGTTCGTTGCATCAAACTTGATTCTTAGTTATACATGAGGATTTGATTATCTACTTGAACATTTGATTATTCATGATACTTGAAAGCATGGAATATAAACTATTTGCTATAAACACACCTAGAGTCATTAATCTTGTCTAGGACAACTCTATTACAACTCGCATGCTATACTTGATGCATTTACAAACTTACTTACATGTATATATTACGAACTTGCAACTTATGTGTTAAATAAAAAACAATTGTTACACTTAATCAAACAACTGGTAGAGGATGAAGTACTTGCTCAACAGTTAGTAGAGTACCTAACAACCTGCTCAACGATTGGTAGAGGTCATCATGCCTGCTCAACAGTCGGTAGAGGTTCTAATAACCTGCTCAACGACTGGTAGAGGTCTTTTCCTGCTCAACAGTTGGACTCATTTTTGGATACATCATACATGTAATTTGATACAAAGATTTATTAGACTCATTGATACAAAGATTCAATCACAAGGTTATTTTGCACTACTTACATATGTGTTTAGAGTCATAGAAGGACACAAAACCCTAATGTAAGGTAAATTCATAGAAGGACACAAAACCCTAATGTAAGGTAAATTGGTGATTGCGGTCCGGAACGTAATCATGAATTTACAGGTACGTTAAGGCAGTGTGGAATTCTATCAAGGTTTTCGGTAGATAATCAATTATAAACTCTAGTTACCTGGTAGTTCATTTAGTCTTTCTATAGTCAATCAACTCATGCATTTCTTTCCTAACACTTAAGTTTAGTGTTTTGCTAGATTCTTATTCTCCTTGCTATTTCAGACGAACCTAATCCAACCCTTAAAACTCACACATATCAAACCTTTTATCCAAATTATTCGAAACAGATTATTCTATTACCTATAAATTCATGTCGTGCCTTAACCCAAATTTTCCAAACCCCAGTTGACTTAATTTCTACCTAATCATCCTCAACCCTGTGCTTTTAATAAACTTCGAGACGAAGTTCCTAAAAGTAGGGGAGACTGTAACATCACACAATTATATATATATATATATATATATATATATATAGAAATCCTTCGTTTATTCATCCGATTCATGTTTACATTATCTTTCCCATCCATTTTATTAATTTTTTTGTTTAAATAATGACTTATAATCAATATTAAATTGGATTTTATTAAAAATTCTGATTTAAAAACGTTAAAAAAAATGTTTGCCTGAGCCAGGATTCGAACCCGAGTCCCTGGCGGGCTAAATCTTAACCACACCACACAAACCACTACACCATTTGGTGTTTTGTGATGTTAATTAAAACCAATTAAACTTAAACCCTTTCAAGGTCCCTTAGTCAAACCTGAAAAGTCAAACGTAGTCTCTTAGTCAAGTCAAGTCAAAGTGTTAGTAAATATGGTCTCCTAGTTAAGTCAAAGTGTTAGTAAATATGGTCTTCTAGTCAAGTCAAAGTTGTTCCTAAATTCTAGCCTAGTCAAAGTAGTCCCTAATTACAACTACAATTTCTACACTATAAATACAATAGCCTACCATTCAACTCTTTATAACATTCAATAAAAAAAAACATTATTATCCCATCTCCCACATACTAAAGTTTTCATCCATCATTATCTCCTCTAGCTAGTTCCGAGTTTTCCAAGGCATTATTACTAAGTGTTTGCACGCTTAAGAAAACTCACGAACTCATTAAGCACCTAAGATGAGTTTACATAGCCCCTTCTCCATTTCAATCATAAGTGTCTATGTGTTATTCTATGTTGCATTATGTCTTAAACATTACTAGGGTAAGCACATTATTCTAGCATAATCATTAACATTGATCAGCCGACGGTATACAATGATAGATCTATTGGACTGACAATCCCACCCGGATACGTGTACCTCCTACATAGGTAGCGTAGGTGATTGTTATCGAATTTATAACATAAACGAGTGAACCATGAGCGTATGGGATGGACCACAATATTCTAGTCACAAGGTTTGATTATGCACTCGATTTACCCGATTGTTTTGTTTTCACATATGGACTAGACTTGCCATGACACTCGAATTGTACAACATTTTTATTCAAACCTATGTAATTCTCACCAACTTTTGTTGACCCAAAATATTTTCAAACTTAACATGTTTCAGGTTATAGCTTGCTTGAAGATTAGAGTTAATGCTTGAAGATGTGTATCTAGTATTTTTCATTTTGATGTACAAATTCTTGTAGAACAATTGTATGTAATGTATTTAAATCAATTATTGAAATTTATTATTTACCATGAGCTACTGAACAATCATCAATACGTGACATCCCGATGTTTCCGCCATCGGTTGGGGTGTTACAGTGTGGGGGGGTGTAGGGGTGGGGTTGTGTGATGGTCTAGGGGAATGGGCCGAAGCATGGGTGGTGGAAGGGTGAGGGCCTAAGATGGAAGGCTGGGATGGAGTTTGGGCCGATGGGCTGGGTTGAGGTGTAGGGCCGGAGTTTGGAGTAGGGCTGAAAGAAGTGGGGAAGAAAGAATGGGCTGTGGTGTCGTCACAAAATGTGGCCGATGGTTTGAGGTCCAGGGAGTTTGTGAATGGGAAAATAGTTTCAGCAAATGTGACATGTCGGGAGAAAATAATCTTCCCGGTTGACACCTCTAGGCAACGATATCCCCTGTAATTGGCAGGGTAGCCTAGGAAGACACAAAGAGATGATTTTGGGTTTAATTTGTGAGTTCGAGTGGCTGATTCATTGGGGTAACACGCGCATCCAAAAACACGAAGGTGTTCATAGGAGGGGTGACGGTGGTAAAGGGCGGCACAAGGGGTGAGATTATTTAATGTTTTGGTGGGTAAAATGTTGTGTAGGTAACACGCGGTGTGGATCGCTTCAACCCAAAACTTGGAGGGTAGAGAGGCGTGAAGAAGTAGGGAGAGCATGCTGTCGTTAAGACGACGAATCATGTGCTCGGATTTGCCATTCTGTTGTGAAGTGTGGGGGCACAAGAACTGAAATTGGATCCCGTGCTTATTTGCAAACTCAAGAAATTATTGATTGTTGAACTCTCCCCCATGTCACATTGAAATTATTGAATTTTGAGTTTAAATTGGGTTTGAACAAACGACTAAAAGTGAGTAAATTTTGTATAGGCTTCAGATTTAAATTTAAGAGGGTAAACCCAAGTATATTGAGTAAAGTCATCAATAAGAACCATGTAGTATTTGTAACCGGATGGGCTTAGGACGGGTGAAGTCCATAGGTCACAATGAATAATGGAAAAAGGCATGGATGTATGAGTAATAGAGTCAAAAAAATGGAAGTATTTTATTCTTAGATAACTGGTAAGCATGACAAACATAGGAATCATCAAGTTTATTACAAGGCAAAAAACATTTAGAACTAAGAAAGTCCATGACATGGCGTCCCGGGTGACCAAGGCGTCCATGCCAAGACTGGGGAGAAGAGATGGAAACAAAAGCCGTTGCCAGTGAGTCTTTGGTGAATGAGTATAGTCCGCTTGAGCTATTGTGGTGGCTCAGGGGCGTGCCATCCTTGTAGTCCTTCACAGAAAAACCAAAAGGATCAAACTCAACAGACACACAATTATCAATAGTAAACTGGCGAACAGAAATAAGGTTTTTAATAAAAGGTGGATTGTAAAGGACGTTTTTAAGATGAAAGGTGTTGGATTTAGTTTTGAGGGATGTGTGGCCAGATCCAAGAACTGGTAAACGATTGCCATTACCAAATAATACTGACTTTATGTGAGAATATGGAGATAAATTAGAAAGATTACCTTGATTGAGAGTCACATGTGAGGTGGCACCAGTATCCATGTTCCTGTTCTCGTCATCCGGGTCAACCGAAAGAGTCTGAAATGCCTGTGCAATCTGGGTCAGATCCAATGCATCTAAGTCAGTATAATGGGCTTGGGCTTGGTTGTGAGGCTACTGGGCCGGTCCAGAAGAGGTAGGCTGTGGTTGTTGGTGTGAAGCAGAAGTGGGCTGCGATGGACCATAAGGTGCCCATGGTTGCTGCCATGGGCCGGTTGTTGGATACGGGCAGGGCAGAGGAGCCCAGTAGGGTGGAGGAGCCCAGAAAGGGTAAGGCGGAGGTGTGGAAGAGGGTTGCGGGTAGGATGAGGGTTGTGTACTGGAGGGGTTTCGTGGGTAAGATGAGGGGTTTGTAGGGCTGCGGGTGTTGGAACCACGGCCACGGCCACAGTTACGTGAGGACGATGACCGTGGGCGGTTCTGTTGGTTTGTGGGTGGGTCATGAGTGGTAGTGGGTGGTTGTGTGGGGCGGAAGCAGGTGGTTCACGGGTGGTTTGGGCAGCAGCAATAAGAAACGGTTAGTCAAGAATGTCGCGAGCAACATGGCGTTTCTGGTCATTGAGCAGCATTTCACACGCATCCTCCCAACACGGGAGAGCTTGATTGATGATCGAACCCATGGTATCGAATTCGGTGGGTAAACTCCTCACCATTTGCAACACCAAGCGAGTGTCGTCGATGGGATTGTCGAGAAGATCATTCAACTGATCAGTAATTTCTCGCATCTTCTGAAAATAGGCTTCGAGGGAAGGTTGAGACTTGAGAGTTATGTTGGCGAACTTGTGTTCTAAGGCGGCAATACGCACGCCTCTATTGTTGTGAAACAATTTTTGAACACGAAGCCATGCCTCATGGGCAGTAGGCTCACCGAACAGAACTCAACAAAGATAGTTGTCTCATAACGTGTTATAGATCCACCGGAGGACGATCAAGTCGATTTCCAGCCAAGAACTATATTCAGGATTTGTCTCAGCAGGAGGCGGCGTACCGTCTATGTGAGACATAACCCTATAACCGCGACAGTGAAGAGTGAACAACCGAACCCAGGCGTTGTAGTTAACCTGGACACCATCAAGAGTTTTAATTTTCTGCTGAATGTTTGTAACAGAGTATACTGGATGGAGTGGGGTTGGTTTGGAGGGCTCGGTTGGGGAATGATTGTCTGCACCTTCTGCCATGAAGAAACTGCACAAGTCAGCGATCGAGCAGAAAGATGCAGCAGGGGAGATGACCGAAGTCAGTGAAAAAGAAAAGAAATGGTGCGGTTTAGGGTTCAGAGCAACCTTGCTCTGATACCATGAAAGATATCAAAAGTATATCATTCTCATTGAAAACACAGCTATAAATAATACAAGAGTTACATGAATAATAGGAAACAAGCTAATCTAGTGGCAAGACTTGACCGGGTGTTTGACTAGACTTGACCGCTGTAAATAATACAAGAGTTACATGAATAATAGGAAACAAGCTAATCTAGTGGCAAGACTTGACCGGGTGTTTGACTAGACTTGACCGGGTGTTTGACTACATGTTTGACTATACAATTGCTAACAGAATTGAGTTATCAGTCTAAGATTTTAATTCAGTTAATCTGTATTTAATTCTCAAGTTATTAGAAATTTTAACTAATTAAATATGTTGACAAAAACAATTTAATAACTTGAGAAGTTAAATACAAATTAAGTTAATTAAAATCCTAAACTGATAAATCGATCTAACGTACACAAATTATTTATTTTGTTATTCCTAGATTGATTAATCGAAATGCTTAGTTGATTGATTTCATTATTTTGTTATTTACGGTTAACAACTCATTTTCGTATACTTATATTAATCCGAAATCTCAAATTAAAGGGTTACTCTTGATATTCGATCAGTTTGACATTCGTTATCATAACAATATGGTTACTTTATTGTTACGCTGGAAGTCCAGGATTTGATTAGAAATATAAAATTTGTATTTTGATAAATCATGGTACTGATTGTATAGTTCATGTATTACGTACATTGAATTATGACAGTTGTACATACTCGGATGTTTATTTTGAAAACATCCAACGAGCAATTAAATCAACCAAAACGTGTCAAACAACGTTTGGAAGTCCAGGATATTGATTAGAAATGTAAAATTTGTATTTTGATAAAGCATGATATTGATAGTATAGTTCATGTATTACGTACATTGAATTATGAAAGTTGTTCATACTCAAAAGTTTGTTTTGAAAACTACCGGCGAGCAATTAAACCAATCAAAACGCGCCAAACAATTTTTTTTATTAGAAATAAATTAAACACTTAAAAATGAATTAAAACAATTTAAAAAAAAATACCAAAGAATCGAGCTATGGCTATAATGCGGTGCTTTGGGTTCAGGTGCTTCACTTTATTATATAACCTATTACGTTGTCAGCTTTATTGTTGATTGATATGACCAAAGCACTGCGCTATGATCATAGTAAGGTGAAAATTATTTAAGAGGTTTTAAATATCAAGGTACATAATTAAACGGAAGTCCCGTTTCATGATTGGACTTTAGAAAAGCAGTAATGATAAAATCATAAAATCTAGGTATTATCAATTATCTATTATTTATATAATAACATTTTGTGAAGGTTCTTGTGAATAGTAAAGGGTTGGATATATTTGAATTGTTATTTACGATATTGTCACTCTCTATTGACTATAATTACACTCATGATCGGATTGTTTGTTTTCCTTGGCGACTTTAACGATGTGCGGAAGATTGAATGAATTCAATGTTTAGTCCCAGTGGTGCTATGGTATTTAATAATTTTATCTCAGCAGCTGGTCTCGAGGAATTTAATGTGGGTGGTGCTAATCATACCTGTATCTCAGACGATGGATCCAAGAGTAGTAAGATTGATAGAATTTTGGTATGCGATAAGTTTATTGATAAATGGCCAAATGCTCGTACTATTGCTCTCCCTAGAGAAAAATTGGATCATAGACCTTTGGTCCTATTGGTGATCTCAAGGAATTACGGTCCTACTCCTTTTTGATTCTTTAATACTTGGCTACAAGAGGAAGAGTTGGTGCAGGTGGTGAGAAAATCCATTGATGAAAAGGTGTTTTTTGTGAACAAAGGTAAGACTCTCACTATGTGCTTACAGGATTTGATAGTTAAAATCAAAGATTGGCGAAGTAAACGTAAAAAGGAGGAAGAGGAAAGAGTTGCTCAAGTTAGGGATGTTATCAAAAAGTTAGAAATAGTGGTTGAATCCCAACCTTTGGAATCGGTAGAAAAGAACATCACGACTCGAGGCTTTGAGTATTGTTACAAAGTGGGAGAATGTCACACCGTCAAATTTCCACATGCGGGGTTTTACCGCGAGGCGCGTGACACACCAGGATCCAAGTCAACGGTCACAATAAACGACATCTATATGATATGAAAACAACGTAAACTGCCATTGAGTTTCAAAACCATTCTAACACAGCGGAAGCAAAATGTATTATTACAACTTAAAAGTAAAACTCAAAGTGTGAAATGTTTAACAAAACATGCTTATGATCCCTAGACGCCGTGAGACTCCGTGCGCCTATACTCAATGCTGCTACCTTAGCGACATGAGAAAACATGCCAAAAAGACGTCAACATATAATGCTGGTGAGTTCACAGGTTTTAAGTTCGTAAACGTTTTCATGTGTAAAGCGATTCCTCATAAAGTGCCAAGTGTGCAAAAGTTCCAAGTAAATAACAAACGTTCCCTTACTACTACGACTGTGTTGCTAAAACCATTACTGACAAACATTGCTCGAGTTGCTGCCCATGTGCCAAGTGTCAAGTAGAGACAATATGCACCCGCCCGGCTCCCAGCCGTCGGGTGGGGTTCGTCACGCCCAATAGATCTATCCACATTTCCCCCGTTGTTCCCCGCACATTCATGGTTTCAATAGGGACTTGGGTTTCGTCGTATAGTAAATAAGTGCCAAGCGCCAAGTGCCAAATGCTAAGTGTCAATCTTTAAAAATGTCAAGTGCCAATGTTTAAATATGCCAAATGCCAATGTTTAAAAGTGTCAAGTGCCAATGTTAAATATGCCAAGTGCCAAACGTGTTACGTTTCTTAAAAGAGTTACATTCCCAAAAGGCGTCATGTTTCTAAAAGTGTTGTGTTTCCAAAAGTGGTAAGTTTCAAAAGAGTTGCGTTTTCAAATCATAAACGTTGCATTGTTAAAACGTGTGGCATGCTTCTCCCCCGAGAGAAAAGTGTATAAAAGAGGGGCTGTGAAACTCACCTTAGAGTGCGTATCCTGATAACTAGAATTCCAACACGTGTATGATAATCCCAACTAATGACAACCTATCAATGAGTTTACATAAGTGTGATGACTATTAACCCGAAGGCTAACTAGTCCCTGATTGTCCAGATCTTGACTACGTGTGTTAAAAAGTGTGTTTAAACGTTAACCGGACATCCCAGACCGACCCGACATCCCGTTGGTGACCCATTACATCAATTAGTCATGCACATAAGTTTAACACATAAGTTTCAAGCATAAAACACTTAGTTTGCATCAAAAATCTCATTCCGGACATCAGATGGTCGAATGTGGTTTTTCCCATTTCCACGTTCGCCCGTTTTTCCCACGTTTTGTTCCACGTTCGCCCGTTTGAGCCACGTTCGCCCGTTTTTCCCACGTTTTGTTCCACGTTCGCCCGTTTGAGCCACGTTCGCCCGTTTTTCCCACGTTTTGTTCCACGTTCGCCCATTCGAACCAATTTTATTCTACGTTCGCCCGTTTTCATCAGCATTTTATAAAACGCACCAAAACGCATCTAAACGGTCCGAAACATCACGAAACATCACCAATCACAGCAGTCAACTATCATTAACATATTCCTACAAAACCCTACCAATTTTATCCCGAAATCCGTCCGTTTTACAAGTTACCCGAAATAGCAAATTATGGAGATGTCACATCAAACACATGCAATCTTTACCCAATTAGGAAACTTTATGAAATCAATCAATAATCAACTTAATATACTCAGATTATCATGAACAATAAACCCCGAATCATATCCTTATTACTATCATCATGAACAAGCCCTAGATCTAACCCAAAATCCACAAAATGAACAAAACATCATCAATAATCAATTGTAACCTATCTCAATCATAAATCATTATCAATAACAGTCCTAGATCATTGTTATAACATCTATACAACAATCAATCATCAAACAGTACATAACATCACATAAAACACCATTAACACATGTTAATTTGTATGAAAACTCATTGTTTATGAATAGGTTTTGTTTAGAAAGACATTAGGAGGTTTTTATCCATGAAAACATGTTTGAATCAGATCTGGACTCTTGGGGTTTAATGAAAACGAATTGAAATGCTTCAAAAATGATTTAGAATGAAGAACACACCTTAGATCTTTGTGTAGAAGATGTTTGTAGGTTAGATTATAGAAAACAAGGGCAAAAACTTCTTCCCCAATGTTTAAAGTTGCTAGAGAGTGTTTAGAGACGTTTAGGGTTTGTGAAATGGTGAAAAATGACTAAGTGTGGTATTTATACTATGTCCACATTCGCCCCTTTTACCTGGGCGAATGTACCCTCCTTCGACCCTTTCACAGGGTCGAATGTACCCTGACTTGGTCGAATGAAATTCTTTCAATTCCATATCCCAGGTTCGCCCATTTTACAAGGGTCGAACCAGGAGTATTGTCCAGGTTCGCCCATTCGTTTGGTCGAACCAGGACTCACGTTTTTCTAGTTTTCCAATTTGTCGTGTTTAACGCATTTTAACGCACCCTAAAATACAAGCATGCAACCTTAGTCTATGTTTAAGATATTTAAGCACGGATGATTATCTACACATCATTTAAACACATCTAAGCATATAATCCACCATACGACAATTAGTCTACACATACACTTAATTAGTTTATGTAATTCACCAACAACGGGACTCGTATCGTGTGTGTGTGTATGACTAACCCAATGATTTCCCGAATCATTGGACCCTGGACAATACGGACTGTGTTCCGACTCTATTGACCCCGTCAAGTATGTTTAATAAACGTTTTTCGCTAAGGTAGACTTATGTGTTTATAAAATGTTGACCCAAACATGCCGGGTGTCACAGAGAAAGATAGGGCGGAGGATATAAGATTGAAATCTAGGGCTGTTTGGATTAAAGGTGGAGATGAAAATTCAAGAATGTTCCATAGAGTGGCAAATAATAATGTGGCGAAAAACAGAATTAATGGCATTCTTATTGATGATGCTTGGGTGACTGATCCATCAAGAGTGAATGATTCATTTTACGAGTTTTTCAAATCCAGATTAGAGGAGAGTATGGGCAATAGACCGCGATTACTGGCAGATGGTTTTAAGAAGCTTTCGCAACTCCAAAAGGAGTTTCTGATCCGTGAATTTTCGAAAGAAGAGGTTAAAGTAGCTGTATGGGATTGTGATAATGAAAAAGCTCCCGGCCTAGACGGATTCACTTTTGCATTCATCAAAAAGTTCTGGGGAGATTTCGAGCCAATCTTTCTAGAGACGGTTGCTGAATTTCACACACACGAGTCGGTCTGCCATGCGAGTGGGCTGTCATTCATCTCGCTGATACCGAAGGTTGCTGATCCAAAATCTCACAATGATTTTAGACCAATTTCACTTATAGGGGTAGTGCAAAAGGTGATATCAAAGGTATTGGTGAACCGCTTGGTCACAGTCTTGGATGATTTTGATTTTGATTTTGATTTTGGTTTTCATATACTGGTCGGGGTCGGTTTTAGTTTTGTTTTGCATATATTGGGTTTTTTCATTATGTTTCACATATTAATAAGTTAATATGTCCATGTTTTGTTGTTTAAGTTATATCATACTAAGTTATAATCATGTGTATAACACGAGTAAATAAATGTAATACTATATAACTGGTAATAAAAAGTTATGTTTGAAAAAATATATGCGTTGTACGGTTGAATAAACCCGTATATTTTACTAATAGAATAAAATCTAGTGTAATTATTTAACATATACAATTGTTAAGATATGTATTTAAATAAAACTAGCAGTAACCTGCGCGTTGCGGCGGGGCTACACTGTGTTTTGCAGTTGCGTCTGGTCAATAACGTCGCGGGTGCTGTACATTATACAGACATATTTACAATGTGTAATATATGATCGGAGGATGCACAATTTTAGTAGGAAATAGGTATAGACATGGGAGTAGAGTAAGAAGTTAAGTTCGTAATAAGTATCATGCGATATGAAACTAACCCAAAGTAGGAAATAGGTATTAATGTTGCAAAGCACAAAAAATGTTAGTACGTGTAAGGCACGGCCGGGTTTTCATACGGGTTGACATATATTACATTGAAAATGGCAAAGTGGTCAAATACACATAAAAATGTTGAGAGCACGGGTAAAATACTAAATCCACTCATCAAATATATTAAACAGAGAATAAACATCATAAACAATACAAGGCATGTACATACCCCTAGCTTTAGCAATACATAATTATTTTATTACCAGTATTATATATCGTTTGGTTTATGATTCGATTTTATAAACGTTTTCATGTCATCTATTTGAATTGTTACTTATTTAATGGACTCGTGTAATAGAAATGTTTGGTTCATGTTATATTTTTTTAGTAGTTTTGTTTTTTTTCTTTAAAACACAACATATTGTTCTTATAGAATTAAAACTTGATACACATTTTGCTACGTCTATTCATTACTGATATTCAATCCTTTTTAAGCGTACCCGTATAACCATGCTAAAAATTTGCGTATGGGCCAAAGCAGACTCAAAAATCATAATAAACGAACATAGTAACTTCATATAGAGCATTTGTGTTTGTTTTATCAATTGTAGCATAGTATCTTAAAAAACGAAGATGCCATTTTCTACTCTAGCTTCATTTTAGTTTTTTGGTATTTTGTGTTTTTTTTCGTAAAAGAGGGTTACCAAGGGTAATAAGCAATAAAAACCGATCTCACTTCATGTAACGAGTAAAATCTCATGTATGAATGATAGAACAAAAAGGTACAAGACATGTAAATCTCATTATTTTCACACAAAACATTTGTTATTGGATTTATAACTTATTTATTTGTTGTTCTCATTTATGCTATTTTGGTAAGATAGGTTTAGTACAAATTACTAAAATATCATTACATAGGTCTAATAAAACAGATAGAAAAGAGGTATCAATGAATGAATAAAATAGAAAAAATACAAAAAAGGGAGGAACTAATTAGGGGTGTACAAAAAGCTCGCGACTCGAGGCTCACTCGAAACTCGCTCGAAAAAAGCTCGCTCAAAAAGGCTCGTTTTGTAATCGAGCCGAGCTCGAGCCAGGGGTGTTCAGCTCGTGGCTCGGCTCGTGACTCGGCTCGATGGCTCGGCTCGTGGCTCAGCTTGATGGCTCGACATATTGCTCGACTCAGGCTTGTGTATGTGTAATTAATATATAGATGAAAGTAATATATTTTGGCTCCAAACCCAATTCTAAAATTCAAATTTTGAAAGTCCCACTCATACTACTTATCTACCTCACCTCTTTATAATACAATAAACTCTAACTTAGAAAAATAAAAAATATACATATGTGTAATTTTATTTTATTTATTTTTTGTTTTTTATTTTATAAATCTTTGAAAAAAAACAAAAAAAAAACATAAAAGAAAATAACGAGCTGGCTCGAGCTAGCTCGAGCTCGGCTCGAATATTTACGAGCCGAGCTCGAGCTCGACTTTTCAGCTCGACCAGAAAAAAGAGCCAAGCCGAGCTGTGTTAGGAGAAAGAGGATTGGTGAAACCACTTTTGGAAATCTTAGTCTAATTCACTTCTGTCATTTTGGCTAAGTATAGAAGTACTGAAAAGAAAACAAAGAACTGCTGAAGAGAAGATATGAGAAGTGCTGAAGAAGAAACTTCATCAGAAGTTCTGAAGTCCAAACCAGACAAGTTCACTTCAGAAGTACTGAAGACAAACTACTCATCAGTAGTTTGTCATTCATCAGCACTTAGCATCAGATATTTTCCACCGCCTTTTGCATCAGTAGTTTTATTGTTTATTATTACTTTTAGCTGTATTTGTTTGTTTCAATGTTGCAACTTGTGCAACTTGTTTCTGTTGTTTCTGTACTTGCTTTTTGGCCAAGATACATGTATGTAAACGTCTATAAATAGGAGGCTTCAACCTTCTATTTTAGACATTGATTTTAATAGAAAAATCCTTCAAACACCTTCACTGTTCTATTCCATTTCTGTATTTATTGTGAATCTGTCTAAGTATCTAATTCTCATTTACTGCTTAGATTCATAATAAATACTTGTCATTTATTAGTTTCAATCATCTAGGGGGAGTAATAACTCTTCCTTAGTATAAAAAGTGTTGCTTTAACTTATACATTCTGCTGTGCTTATTATCTAATATACAAGGGCTTGCTAAACACTTAAGTGTCAAGATAGCAAGTTCTTACTTAGCAAAAAGAGCAAACTGATCCAACAATTGGTATCAGAGCATTGGTTTATCTGATCACATATCAATCTAACAAATTGAGAATCAGACACAAAGCTCTTATTGATATTCAATAAAAAGATCAAAAGTTCACTTTTTATCAACATCCATCACTTAAAAGAGTCATCTGACAAATCTATACTCTTTAAAATGGATCCACATAATACTGGTTCTGCCACTAAACCTGCCATGCTTGTTAGAAATGAATACAACATATGGCAAAAGAGAATGGCACATACCTTGTCACAAACCAACACAGGTTGTTGGAGATCTGTGATATATGGTCCTCACAAACCAGTAAATGTTAATCTTGAAACTAATGTTAAGGTCCCTAAGGACTCTAAAGAATATACAGATGATGATTTCCTAAAACTTGAGCTAGATGCTAAAGCATTCTCTATGTTGGCAATGGCTCTCCCAAATGAGATATACTCTGGCCTTTTACATTGTGAAAGTGCCAAAGAACTTTGGGATTGTCTTAAAGAACAGTTTGGAGGAACTGAAGAGGTGATTTCCAACACCAGAGAGATTTTAGCTCAACAATATGAGACATTTGCTCATATTAATGGGGAAACTTTAACTCAACAATTTGAAAGATTCTCCTCATTAATATCTGAGCTAAAGTTAAATGGTCAGACCTATACAACAGTGTCTATGCTACATAGATTTTTAAGGTCTTTACCAGACAAATGGGAAACATACTCCATTGTCTTAAGATCTTCACCAGATTTTAGCTCCCTCACTCTTACAAAACTCCATGGGAGATTACTTACTTTTGAGAGAGAAATTGATCAAAAGAAGAAATTACAATCATCTGGTAAAACTGCTGATGACTACCTACCAGGTAGTACAGCACTTTTGGGACAAGACTCACCAACTTGTTCCTATGGATCTTATGACAATATTGACATAACAACTGGGATCTCATCAGAAAGATCTTTCCCAGGTTATGACAATAATGACCAAAGTCAAACTGCTGATAATCTATGTTTTATCATGGATGATTTGAAAAACTTTAGCAGTGATGACTTAGAAGAAATGGACATTTTACACCAACTGGCCATGCTAAGAATTAAAACTAACAAGTTTTATAAAAGGTCAGGAAGGAAATTTCCAGGATTGACCAGTAATACAAAAATTGGTTTTGACAAATCTAAACTGAGATGTCACAAGTGTCAGAAGTTGGGACACTTTGCTAGAGAGTGTAGAAGCTCTAGCTTTAACCAATCACAATCTGGAAATAACTATAACCCCAATTATAATAGGAATAATGGAATTCAAGGGAGTGCTCATTTTGTACAGGCACAAGCTCCTCAACAGCAATACATGCCACAAGTACAATATGTTCAAATGCCTGCTCAACAGATGCAGAACCAATCAATCCCTCCCTTTCCAGCTGCTCAACATCCTCCACAGCCTCAACAACCCTCTCAACAAAGTCTTTTTACCTCAGGGTATGTTGACTGGAGCAGTCTTCCTTTTGACACCACATAGTGCAATCCTGATGCAGACAACAAAGTGTTTGACATCAACTGGGGAGAACCAGACAATGGCAGAAAGAACTTTGCCTTAATGGCATTTGAAGGCTGTACTTCAAAATCTGCATTGTCACAAGTATCAAAAGAATCTTTGACAAAACTTTGCTCAAATTCTTGCAAAGAAACTTTTGCTCTCATAAGAGAGACAAATGTGCACTTACAAGGTAAAGCCAATGATTTAGAAAGAAAATACACATAGATAAAATGTGATTTAGAAAGAAAACTGTGTGCTAAAACAAAAGAAGTTTCTAAATTAACTGACTCAGCTATTGAAACCCAAGCACAAATTAAAATCATGCTAAATGACCTGGGAGATGTCAGACAAGAGCTTGCTGACACCAGGATCACATGTGAAAAATGGGTGGAATCTTGTAAGGGGTATCAATTATTGCTAAACAAACAAAGTGCTTCAAATGTTAAGTTTGGCATAGGATACCATCATGTTGAAACACCAACAGATTTCTCTCCCAAAACTACTGAAGATGGGAGAAGAATTGTTTCAAATGAAACTTCTGAAGGGAAAGAGTGCACATCTTTCCATGAAAACTTTCTAAACAGAAATCCTGGTATTTTCAAAGAAAGTACTTCAGAAGTATTAACAAAATCTGACAACAAGCCATCAGTAGTTTCATCTACATCAGGAGCTGAGACCCTGAAAACTACTGATGAGCAAAATCTCTTCACAAATGTCAGAAATTTGCCTTTAGATCAAAAACAAAAGGCAAAAGAGTGTGAAATTTGTGGTCTGTTCAACCACAAAACTGAATTTTGTAGATACAGAAAAGGAATTCAGTTCAATCAAAAAATTAAACAACAGGTTGTGGGAAATCAAATCAGAAATGATTATGAAAGAATCTTTAAACCCAAGAAACAACAACCTGAAAACACCTTTTCTCAGAAAAAGATAAAATCTCAACCAAAATCTTTTTCTCAAAATTCTTTGTCAGTAGTTAGACCTGGATCATCAGCAGTTTCACAAACTGCTGAGATACAAAATCTAATGAACATAGTACAACTACTGATGACCAAGGTTGATGGTGGTCCTGAAAAGGATACCACCATGGTTCTTAATGAAAAATCCATTGCCAAAAAGACATGGATTTCTCAACCTGGTCAAGAACAAACTGTAACTGTTCTCAAGAGCAAACCCAAAGCCAAACAGGCTTGGGTTCCTAAACCTAACTAATTTGCTTTTATGTGCAGAGAGTTTCCAGGGGCTTAAACAGCATATGGTATGTTGATAGTGGAGGCTCTATGCACATGACTGGATGCAGATACCTGATAAACAACTTTATTAGCCAAAGAGAAGGATCTATATCCTTTGGGAACAATGCTAAGGGATATGTGCTAGGACATGGCAATGTCTCCTCTGGAAAAATACAGTTTGACAAGGTCAATCTGGTGGAAAACCTTGAATACAACTTGCTGAGTGTGTCACAAATGTGTGATAAAGGATATTCTTCCTTTTTCACAAAGACAGCATGCAAGATCATCTCACCAGAAGGCCAGAAGTTGATAGAGAAGATCATTGAAGATCATACTTTGCTGATTGCCAAAAGATGTGGCAATGTCTATGCAGTGGACATTGAGAAAGACAAAGTATTGAACAACACTGCCTGTTTCTTCTCAAGGGCATCAACTTCAGAAACAGATCTCTGGCACAGGAGACTTGGCCATGTGAACTTTAAAACCATAAATAAAGTCACAAAAATGGGCTTGGTCAGAGGTCTACCTTTGAAAGTATACCAGTGTCAAGAACACTGTGTATCCTGTTTAAAGGGAAAACAGCATAAGTCCTCCTATAAGTCTATTGAAGAATCAAAAACAACTGCATGTCTTCAACTACTCCATATGGACTTATTTGGACTTGTCAAGATTATGAGCCTTGGTAAGAAGAAGTACTGCTTATTCATCATTGATGACTACTCAAGATTCACATGGGTATTCTTCTTATTCTCCAAGGATGAGGCTGCTGAAATCATCAAGTTCTTCATTCTACAAGTAGAGAAACAATATTCTCTATCTGTCAAAACCATTAGAAGTGATAATGGGACAGAGTTCAGGAACAAAACTCTGGATGAATTCTGTTTGTCTAAAGGGATTATTAGACAATACAGTGTTCCCAGAACTCCTGAACAAAATGGTGTAGTAGAAAGGAAGAACAGAACATTGATAGAAGGAGCAAGAACAATGTTAGCTGATTCTGGATTGCCCTTGTACTTTTGGGCAGAAGCAGTTAACACATCATGTTATGTTCAGAATAGAGTTCTTGTGGTCAAGAGACATTCCAAGACTGCCTATGAAGTTCTTCATGGCATGAAGCCCCTTATCTCCTTTTTCAGGGCTTTTGGGTGTCAATGTTTCATCTTGAACATCAAGGAATCTATTTCAAAGTTTGCTGCCAAAGTTGACTCAGGTTACTTTCTTGGTTACTCTTCAACTAGAAAAGCCTACAAAGTTTTTAATTCTCACACCAGGATAGTAGAAGAAACATTGAATGTCAAGTTCAATGAGTCAAAACACACTATTATTCCAGCACATCCTGCTGAACTCTTTGACCTTGACAACTTCCACTTCGGACCTGAAAAGACTGTTACTCCTTCCAAACCTACTTATTATGGTGATCAAAGGTTTGAAGATGAGGATCCTACACCATGGACTCCTCAAACAGTCATTAAGTCAACTTCAACACCATCAGAAGTTTCACAAACTTCTGATCCAACAAATACTGAAGGCCAAACTCAAACATCTGCTTCAGCACCTGCAACTACTGAAGACACTAAAACTGCTGAACCAGATATTATAGACCTCAGTAGTTTGTTTGAAGAACAAGAGCCACCTACACCTGTCAGTGGTTTACAACAACTGATTGAACACAGAGATCATCCACTTGATCAAATCATGGGTGATATAGCTTCAGGTGTTCTTACCAGAAACCAGCTCTCCAACTTTTGCCTATTTTCAGCCTTTATCT
The DNA here is from genome assembly GCA_030844895.1 of Ambrosia x helenae. Classification (NCBI taxonomy): domain Eukaryota; kingdom Viridiplantae; phylum Streptophyta; class Magnoliopsida; order Asterales; family Asteraceae; genus Ambrosia; species Ambrosia x helenae. The sequence continues at coordinate 93,350,916 of CM061223.1, forward strand.
CACAGTTGGAACCAAAGAAGTACCAGGAAGCCCTCAAAGACAATAATTGGGTGCAAGCTATGCAAGATGAACTGCTTCAGTTCAACAAGCAACAGGTCTGGGAAATTTGTCCCTTACCTCCAAACAAGCAACCAATTGGCACAAGATGGGTTTTCAGGAACAAACAAGATGAAGCTGGTATGATAATCAAGAACAAGGCAAGACTGGTAGTTCAAGGGTACTCTCAAGAAGAGGGAATTGACTATGATGAAACCTTTGCTCCAGTTGCAAGGCTTGAGGCCATCAGGTTATTTCTGGCCTATGCCATTTCCAACAAAATTAAAGTTTATCAAATGGATGTGAAAAGTGCATTTTTGTATGGAAAAATAAAAGAGGAGGTGTATGTCTGTCAGCCACCTGGGTATGAGGATCCTTCTCATCCTGAGTGGGTGTACAGACTGGACAAAGATCTTTATGGGCTCAAACAGGCTCCAAGAGCCTGGTATGATACACTCTCCACCTTTTTACTTAAAAATAACTTTACAAGAGGTGCCATTGATAAAACTCTTTTCATTAAACATGTTGGAAATCATGTCTTACTTGTTCAAATTTATGTTGATGATATCATTTTTGGTTCAACAAACACAAAACTGTGTGATGATTTTAAGAAACTCATGCAATCAAAATTTGAGATGAGTACCATGGGAGAACTGCAGTACTTTCTAGGACTGCAGATCAAGCAACAAACAAGTGGAACCTTTATACATCAATCAAAATATGTTAAAGAATTATTGAACAAATTTTCTTTAAAAGATTGTAAATCATGTTCCACTCCCATGACACCAATCACACAAGTTGAACCTGATGATCAAGGAAAACAGGTTGATCAAACCATGTACAGATGCATGATAGGTTCCCTTTTATATCTAACTGCTTCTAGACCAGATATTATGTTTTCAACATGTGTCTGTGCTAGATATCAATCAGCACCAAGGGAATCACACCTTATAGCAGTCAAAAGAATTTTCAGATATCTGAAAGGAACTCCAACACTGGGAATTTGGTATCCTGCTTCAAGCAATACCAAGTTATCAGCTTTTTCAGATAGTGACTATGCAGGGTGTAAGATGACAAGAAAGTCAACATCTGGTGGTTGTCAATTCCTGGGTAACTGTCTAGTGTCATGGCAATCAAAGAAGCAAACATCTGTTGCAACTTCAACTACTGAAGCTGAATACATTGCAGCTGCAAGTTGTACATCACAGATACAATGGCTCTAATATCAACTTCTTGATTATGGAATCAAAGAAACCAAGACACCTTTGTTTGTAGACAGCAAATCTGCCATTAGCATCATTCAAAATCCGGTACAATTCTCAAAAACCAAACACATTGAGATCAGGTACCATTTCATAAGAGATTGCTATGAAAAAGGCAAGATTGAAGTGAAGCATGTAGCAACAGCTAATCAAATAGCTGACATCTTCACAAAACCCCTTGACACATCAACATTTCAGAAGTTAGTATCCATGCTTGGGATGCTAAATTTGTAAGTGTTTATTTTATTATTCTGCAATTTTTCATTTTTCACTTACAAAACAGACAAAAAGTCTGAAACAAAACTTCTGAAAAGAGAGAAACTACTGATGAACAAACATCAGTATGGGGATAATTTTCTGAAAAATGTGTAACTTCTGATAAAATAACCTTCAGAAGTTATGAATAAAAGTATTTATAAAAACATTTCTCATCAGCTGTTAAAACTACTGAAGAGAAAATGGGAACTACTGATGAAGTAATCCTTCATCAGCAGTTTAGTCAAAAGGGCAAATCTGACTTTTCCCATCATCAGAGGTTTGACCTAATCAGTTTAAAACCTCTGATACCAAGATTTTTAACCAAAGGCGGTTTAAAAACTTCTAATAAAGAAGATTCAAGCGGTTAAAACTTCTGATAAATACCTTTTCTCCACACTTATCCTTTCAAACTCAAAAATATCCCTCCTTCTCTCTAAAAAACTCTCTCAATAACCTAAAACCTGCAAATCAACTGTTCGATCAAAAACCAAACCACATGGCTCTCGTTCTAAAGCAGGGACATAATCAAAGGGCCTTTCTTGAAAAACAAGAAGGCTGGTCCCAATACGATGAGATCATTGATCTTGTCGTAAAATCCCAATATTTTACTGCTCTCACAATAAACCCACCAATTCACACTGAAACTCTGAATGAGTTCTGGGCAAATGCTGAGACGGTGACAACGGATGATGAAGTCATTTCCCTCAACTCAAGAATAAAAGGGAAACCACTGACCATCACACCGGCCACACTGGCAACAAGACTGGGTCTGGATGATGTAACTGCCCCTGACCATGTTGCTAATTCTGATATTCACCTAACCATGACTGAGTGTGGTTATCAAGGTACTCTCTCCCATGCTACTATCTTCAAAAAAATATTTTGAACCAAAATACAAGCTTTTGTTTCATTATATTATTATGTGTTTGAGTCCAAAAACAGGGTCTTATGACCAGATGCCCTCCACTTTTCAACCAATATTTCATTCCCTTGTGAATGAAACTAAATTCAGGGCATCAAAACTATTTTTCAATGAGTTGGTGTTACATCATAATAATACCAAGAAAAAGTTTTTGTTATACCCAAGGTTCATTATGCAATGCATAATAGGGGAACTGGGTAATGAGGTGCTTGTGGGAAAAATTTCAACTTTAAATCCTTTAACATCACAAGCATACTCAAGGCACAACAAACCGGCTGCCTGGCCAGAAGATGATCAGGGAGAACAACAACAAGTCCCCCTGAAGCCCACATCTTCCAAACTCACACCACCTAAAGCCAAACAGCCCAAGCCAACAAAGACAAACACCCACCAACCCAAAAGAAAAGCTGTTCAGGAAGTTGAGATGCCTGAACATGCTCATGAGCATTCTGCTCTTCAAATAGGTGAGACTGAAACACCCTCTCAGTCTCATCCATCTCAAACCCCACCAAGAGCACCCATAACCATTTTATTCAAAAGAAAAAGACTTAGAAAAACTATTGAAACACACTCTTCTTTTGAAACCGCTGAACAACAAATTTCACCTATTGCCCAAACTACTGAACCAACCCCACAAATTTCTGAACCAGAGGCAATAGAAATTGCCAAACTTCTCTCTGGGCTAAAAGAGAAGGTCCCATCTGATTATGTCAGTCCCCTACAACCACAACAAACAGGGGACATAACCACAACATCAGACATGGATGTGGACATCTCTAGCCCTATCCCAAGAGATGAGGGTGGACCAGAGTCTTTAAGCCCAATTTTAGAGACTCTTGGGGCATCTGAGGCTGCTACTACTCAGTTACCACCCAGTGGTGGATCTGAGGATAGAAGTAACATAGCTAAGACCTCAGATGTGACAACTACTGATGAAGGCTTAATGCCTGAAGTAGGAAATCCTCAGAACCAAGAACAAGAGGTTCATGAGAGAACTGAGTTGGGCTAAGCTCATGATTTAACTGAGACAGTCCTCATTGAGGGCAACATCAGGGATTCAGATGATTCCATTAATTTGGATGATGTTTCAAAAACACAAACTACTGAATTGACGGCACTTTCTGAAGGTCCTGTTTCAGGGGTATCCAGGCTCAAGAAGCCAGTCACCCCTGCACAGGTTAAAGCCCACTCAATCCCTAAAACCCCTAGAGTGGCATCCTCTGTACAACATGAGGATCTCCCAAAAACACCCCCTTCACAACAAATGCCTACCCAATTCCCTGGGCAAGCAAGCATAGACCTGAACCAGCTATGCAGCCCAGAGGGTCCCCTGTACCACATGATGAACACTCTCATCAGAAATCACTTCCAAACATACACAGCTAACTTGGAGCTGTCTATCAAGAATCAATTTGGAGTGATCAAGACGAAGATGAATGATCTGTCCAACAAGATAGACTTCAACAGCAAACAGATTGCTCATCTTCAAGGACAATTCTCCCAACCCTCAACCTCAAAACTTAAAATTGATGAATCCAAAAAGGGGGAGAAGATCAGGGAACCTAAGGAGTCATTCCAAGCCAGGATAAGGGCAAGAGTGGCCATCCTTGAAAGAGATCAAAAAGATCAGGCCAGGAAAGAAAAACTGGCCAAACAGTTTGGTGTCTCAGTGGAAGAAATTGAAGCCACAGAAAAGGATGATGAGACCCAAACCTCTGAAGAATCCCTAAGGCACAATGAAGAAACTTCTGATGGAAAAAGTTCTGATGAAGAATCAGAAAGTACTGAAGACAATCCTTCAGTAGTTGACAAACCATCAGCTGTTGTCAACCCATCAGAGGTTAACACTTCCAAACCTCAAACCACTGAACCTTCCAGATCCACTGAACAAATCAAACCAACTTCTGCTCCTCCAAGGCCTACAACAACCACTACCATGACTGTCCTAACACCTGCTCCAATATCTCAATCAACTGAACTTCTTGAGCAGAGGTTAAAGGCAGTTCAACAAAAGGCCAAGGAAGACCAGATTTGGAAAAGTCTGGAACAAAGGGATGATCTAGAGTTTGAAGAGAAGCTCCAGGCTTATCAAGCTGAACTGGAGAGACAGGCTGAAATAGACTATGTTGCTGAAGAAGACAAAAGACAACAACTGATGTCTTACATTACCAAGAACAACAAGACTAAAGCCTATACACTCAAAGGACTCTCTGTGCAAGAGCTGACAAGAAGGGCACAACTGCTTGCAGATAAACTGGCCACTAGCAAAGAAGGAAAGGCCAAGAGAGCCCAGATAATAGAAGAGTTAGTAGCAGAGGGCTATGGTTCAAAAGCCTCAGTATCCAGATGGAAAGAAGAAAGACTAATGGATACTTACAGAAAATATTTGGCTGCCAAGGCTGCAAATCCAGAGAAGTTTCAAACTGCTGATCCTTCAAGATCAGTAGTTAGAACTTCTGGTGTATCAAGAAGACCTGCTACTCAGAGAAAGAAGGCATAGGACAATGTCAAAACTGACTTCAAAATGGTACTACTTGAAGGAAGTTCAATAGTCCATTCAGATTTTGACATTGAGGAGAAACCTCTGTTAACACAATTCAGGGATCCTTCCACTTTTGCCTACCAAATACAAAAGGCCATCAAAGAAAAGATGCATACCAAGGTAGTGACTGAACACCATCTCCCAACTGTTCAGATGCCTGATATGCAACAACAACAAGGAAGAGACTCCCACCTGAGGTTAACTGAAACAGAAGACATCCAACACTCAGGACCATCAACCCAAGGGACAAGTCTGGTTCCATATTCTTCTGACTTTAACAAGTCAAAGATACCTATCATCAGATGGTCACTTACTGATAACAACTCAGTATTGTTGAAAGAAGAGACCTCTCAAGCAGGGCTTACAAGAAGATCAGTGATCTGAAGAAACTGTCAACACAAGACCTGCTCACAATTCAACATCTGGAACCACAGAGAGGATCTCTATCTGATGGACAGTTAAACCAGCTCAAGAACACCATGTACAAAGAGATATGGAAGATTGTTCAAGACAGAAGAAAAACATAAGGAATTAGTAAGGTTTTGGCTTCATCAATCCAGGGGAGATTGTTAGGACAAAGAGGATTGGTGAAACCACTTTTGGAAACCTTAGTCTAATTCACTTCTGTCATTTTGGCTAAGTATAGAAGTACTGAAAAGAAAACAAAGAACTGCTGAAGAGAAGATATGAGAAGTGCTGAAGAAGAAACTTCATCAGAAGTTCTGAAGTCCAAACCAGACAAGTTCACTTCAGAAGTACTGAAGACAAACTACTCATCAGTAGTTTGTCATTCATCAGCACTTAGCATCAGATATTTTCCACCGCCTTTTGCATCAGTAGTTTTATTGTTTATTATTACTTTTAGCTGTATTTGTTTGTTTCAATGTTGCAACTTGTGCAACTTGTTTCTGTTGTTTCTGTACTTGCTTTTTGGGCAAGATACATGTATGTAAATGTCTATAAATAGGAGGCTTCAACCTTCTATTTTAGACATTGATTTTAATAGAAAAATCCTTCAAACACTTTCACTGTTCTATTCCATTTCTGTATTTATTGTGAATCTGTCTAAGTATCTAATTCTCATTTACTGCTTAGATTCATAATAAATACTTGTCATTTATTAGTTTCAATCATCTAGGGGGAGTAATAACTCTTCCTTAGTATAAAAAGTGTTGCTTTAACTTATACATTCCGCTGTGCTTATTATCTGATATACAAGGGCTTGCTAAACACTTAAGTGTCAAGATAGCAAGTTCTTACTTAGCAAAAAGAGCAAACTGATCCAACAAGCTGGCTTGTTTAATTTCGAGCTCGAGCTCAGCTTGGCTCGGCTCGACTCTGCTCGTGTACAGCCCTAGAACTAATGATGCATATCTTAAGATTAAAATGCAATTGAGCAACTCCAATCTTTCAAGCATAAAGTTAGTAACCTACAAAAAATTTAATCGAGTATTATACTTGAGAGTTAATAGGTTCAAAAGTAGCATGTATGTACAACTCATAAACCATATACTAATTAAGCGTTCTAGACTTACCAAATTAATGAAATATAATTCAATCCAAAAAATGGTCAATTGATTATCAACCCAAATTCACAAAATTTCGATCCTACAATATTTTTGTTCATGAGTTATGATAGGTTACGTTTAATAGTTTTATTGATATTATTTACTAATTTTATAGCGGTGACCCTTTATATTCTTAATTGATCATTTGTTATTACCCATTCAAATATTTCAATTCAAATATTTCACAATTCTTATATAAAATTTATTAACATGTTAATTATTATATTTCATATATATTCCCAATGATAACACTTATATATAAGCAAATTTTATATTAGTGTAATATATAATATACACAATTTTCTTGAATAATATTAACAATTTTTAATAAAAACGAAAATTTTGCATGAAATGGTACGCCGTTTTTTAAACCAAGTTATGTATTTATTTTTTCTCAAGAGAACATATGAAAATTTTTGTCTAGTGTCCATCAATTCATAAAAGATACTCTTATTTAAATAAAATGATTTAATTGTATATATTAAATAAAAGCGTAGTTAACTTAAATGGAATTCTTTGCTACACAAAGTGTATGTTTACTACATATATAGTAAATGCTGTTGACTTGTTCCTATAAAATTTCATCTTCTTCCCAACATAAACCTCATATACATTATGGTATATCTTCTTTTTTTTTTTACCCCAAATATTTTAAATGAATTTCGAGTAACAGGTGTTAAAAGATCGCTTGTAGCAATTGAGTTAAACGTTTGATTTGTTACCTGGAACCAAGACTACGAGCAATATCACTTGGCAAAATGAAAGGCAAACACAACCCTTGTCTCAATCGGAAGTTGGTTATCAAAAAACAAAATTAGTCGGCCGGCCTTCTGGCTTGGTGTGTTTTTTGCGACGCGGTTGACAGAAGTTTCAAGTCGTTGATAAATTACGATGATACGAAATTCTAATGAGATATTGAAGGTTTAAAGAGTGGAAAGTGTGTAACACACGATCTTTGTATATACAATCATGAGTTATAATCGGTTACAACTTTTGATCTACAATTGCAAGTAAATAAATTGTTTGAGTTTCTCAAAACAAGATGCAGGTGGACGTATAGTAGTGAAGTTGCTAAAAGACGCTGAGGATGTAGTTGTAATTTGGTCAAAGAAAATTATTGAAACCTATGAAAACAATTATGTACAACTATACAAACCTATTTACAACATTACGAAGCACAAATAACCTATAAAGCATGATGTACAAGACCATATTGCATAAATCATTTGTATTTTAATATTATATAAACAATAAACTAGTAGGAAGCCCGCGCGTTGCCGCGGGAGCGATAATATAAAGTGTGTTATTCTATATTTAGTTTTATCAATTCTTTCGTGTATCGTGTCCATGAGGATTTATGTACCATAACCGAGCCTTAAAAATATGCTAAAACTATGTGGAATGCATATACATGTGTTGGTAACTATAAATACTCTAAATCATTATGTCCACCATTCAAATTATAAGTTTTTTAATCAATTTAGAGTCAAATCCCATGTTTAAATAAGTTTGAAATTAGGAGTGGAGGTTAGTGGCCGATTGAGGGTGCCCCACCCCACTCTCATTTATTTTGCTCAATAGTGTAAGTTTACGTGTCATCAGCCTAAATTTTTATACGCAATATTGTATCCAACCCCTTCCGTTTTAAGGTTCGTCCCTAACTGTCGTTGCGACGAGGATCCGGTGTGTGTGCAAAACACTTAGAACCATGTAGCAAACTAACCATGCTTCTAATCAAATTCTTACTTCTAAATGAGGATGAATTTCCCTATGTTTCAATACTTATTTTAAAAAAACATAACATAGATGAATAACCCATTAAAAGCTCAATTTAAGATTCATGTTATTAATCAATACAAGAAATGAGTTCAAAAATCATTAATCAAAGTTGTAGACTCTAATTATACAGCACACCTAAATGATTGTAACCTTTGATATAGTTATTTTAAAAAGCCTAACATGCATGAATATCCAATTAAAAGCTCAATTTCTAGTCTAAGTTAAGACTAAAAGATTGATGTTACCAATCAAAACAAAACAGGAAATATGTTAATAAATCATTAATCAAATTTGTTAGTTGTAGTTATACAACAAAACTAAATGGGCGAACCAATCCTCATGATTGAGGATTTAAACATTTTTTATTTTATTTTTTGAATAGAAACTTTCATTAAAACCGGCAAGCTCTAAAAATCAAGAGCAGCCAAAAACTAAATACATATATACAACGGGTTTTTAGACCAATCCAACCATACAATATCCTTAAACTTTGATCTAGTTCTAAGCCATAAGAACGCCTTGGATTTCACTTCCGCCACAACCTCCATAACTTTCTTGGATTTGTTTTGGAAAACTTTTTTCATTCCTAGTGTTCAAAATCTTAACCAGGCATAGCATAGATCAATAACCAAAAAAATAAATAAATAATTAACAGCAAAAAAAAAAAAACATATCAATTCATGTGTTTGCTACAAATTTAGAATTTTTTTTTCTACAACAGCAACAAACCTTGCTTCCAACCGGAACTCCTCTTACTCGGTCCAGGCGAATTCTTTAGACCACTCACCTAAAAAATAAAACTGAATTTGTATTATAAAAGCAAAGAAACACAAAAAGAAAAATCAAGAACATATAACTAAAAACAATAAAATAGAAATCCAACCTTAGCAGCATCAGCAGATTGTCAATCGAAGAGAAGAACCAACAAGATGCGAACATCTGGGGGTGATGGGTATGGAAGAACTTATAGTTTCAAGAAGATGGAGTTATGGAACTCGAAGAGACGATTTCCGAATTAAATTTTTGGTTAAAGTGAATTTGTTCTTTATAACAATGTTATGCGAATGATGATTGGAATGTGAACTAATCATCATTTGTGTAGTTAATATTGTATTCATTATGATGAACCACCAAGGAAGATGAAAGGTTAGTATGAATTGAATTGACTAAGATGGCCTTAAAGTGTCTTAAAAGTTTGATGAATATCCAACTTTAATCCATCTAAATTGGCTTTAAGTGTATTGTAAATTATGCTTAAATATTTGTACACAATACAAAATTACAATGTTGTACATCTTTGGACATAATATTTATCAAACTCTTTGAAAGGCAGCCAAATTCTATTTACAATGTATACAACTTCCTAATAATCGAATATGCTATATTGGACACTATATAAAGGTAAAACTTGGACCAAAAACAAATTGTATGCAAGGCAATCAAATCCTGAATCGGCTTGTTTCAACCAAAAAAACTGTATTAAAGCAGCAGTGAAATAAAACGACGGGAAGATATTACCGATCCAATCTCGATCTCCAAGAACATTTTCAGTTTAGCGTTGTGATTCTTATTGGAAACTTCCCTCAATTACCTAACCTGCAGTTCCAATAACAGTTTTGAGTTCAGCTTGTTAATAAAACCAATATCAACATGATAAATATTGATCTCAACTCTATAGATAAAACACATTAACATTTATAAAAGATATTAACAATTAAATAAAAAAAATTCCGATTGGGTTTCCTACAAAGCTGTTGAAGGTCGATTAGGACGATGTGTGTGGTTCTGTCTCTTTGGCCATACAAGAAGTGTTGAAATTGAATAGGCACACCAATTCTTTAGCAACCTCATCCTGTACACCATAAATATTTGATGAATATAAGTAACTGTATGTTTCCAACAACTAAAGGTATATTATTAGCAATGTAAAAGGACAAAAATTACAAACCGACAGTAAAACAAATCGAGCAATGAAAAATACCTCGAATTGGTTAAATGGCGTTTCTGTCTGTATGCGAAATCTATGAACTTTGTCATGGTTTGCATCATGAGTAACCTAGACATGTCAAGTAATGATATTAGTAAGATGGGTTTCTTGAAAAGTAAAACAAATGTAGAAGACAAGAAAGCAATGACTATAAATGAGTATTCAAGAGTAAGGAAATGAGTTTTATTGGGTGTTATGAATGTAGGTTACATCTTGAGAGACATATAAAGTGTGTATGTGTTATACACATACACACACATATACAATGTGCATAATATGTTATACATGAGGGGCAAAAAGGATAGGAAATGACAAAAATATAGAGATTTGTAAAGAGGCTTTTCATATGCCATCTTAAAATTGAGAGAAAATTACTTTCATGGACATACTTCCTCCTTAATAAGGTAATCTAGATAATTATAATAATAATAGCATTCATTTATCAATTTGGATGTGTTAATTAATTGTTGTATTGAATGTGTCTTGCCAATTTAATGAAATTACAAATTTGTCCATATAGATAAATATGAAATGACTAATTTGCTCATCTAGCACCCGTTATCTATACTATATTATAAAGGATGAGGCATGGGCAAATATGTCCAAATTGTCCAAAGTTAAGATGGCATATCAAGGGTTTCTTTATAATTTTCTAAAATTTACCACTTTTCTTCCCTAAATGCCCTTAGAAGATAATTAACTTTGTATGAAAATGGAACTCACCCAAACTAAATAAACACACGGGATAGCAATATTTTTGAACAAATTTCATATAATGGCGATGAAATATAATAATATATGTTACCACAATGAATAATCTTATCTCAGCTAAACTTGTATGAATTTTAAAACTTTGTCATAATAATACTTATATTATAAACTCTTTTCATATATATGCGTCCACCTAGCGGCAAAGTGGACGGGATGGTTCGACTCACCGGCTACATTGGGCATTTTTTAGCTGTTGGGTCAAGTTGGGCAAGTGTATTACAAACTTACAAATCACAACTTTTAATTTCTAAATGGACCGGCTACATTGGGCATTTTTTTAGCTGCTGGGTCAAGTTGGACAAGTGTATTACAAACTTATAAATCAGAACTTTTAATTTCTAAATGGACAATGATAGTTTATATAATATCATATTATTACTACATGCTTTTTTCATGATAATGAACTTTATCATTTAGCAAGGTGTCTTCAATGGCACGGTTACGTAGATATGTAATGACCGACAACTTACACAAAAGTGATGTTTATGTTCATATTGGTCTGTTACAGTAACATGCCTTTGGTTTATTAAGATTTGTTCAATAATGAGTACATGGTTTTTGTGGTGAACTGCAATCAGTTGTAAGTGGCGGTGCACATTTCTTTTCTTTTCTTTCTACGAATACTTGTTAAAACATAGTGTGCACATTTCTATTCTTTTTGCGTAACTTGCGGCAACAAAACTAAGTATCATAATGTTGTATTGCAACCCATTTGTGGATCCCGCTGCAACGCGCGGGTAAACCCACTAGTATAGTAGTATAGATTAACATTGACGTGACTGTCATAAATTTTGTTAAATTAATTTTTAAATAATTATTTCTTTCAACTGTTTTTTTTTCTAACATCACCTATTTTTTATTATTTAACATATTGTATTTTTATCATTCTTACTATCTAACCATATTAAATATTTAAATCACTCTTAGAAACAATTATCATTATTATTTATTGTTTTTTAATATTTTAACCAACATATCTTTGGACTTAGTGAAACTTTTAAGTAACAAAAAAAAAAAAAAAAAACAGAAGTGAGAGGTTATGTTTATAATTAAGCACGAGAGAACTCATGACCTATTGATCTAGCGGTATGGTGTCCTCATTGGCGAAGGATAAGAAGGGCCAGGGGTGGCCCTGGCCCCCCTGTTTTTTGGCGCAGTGGTATAAATTTGCAATTTTCATAGGTAAATTGAATCTGGGTTGAGTTCGGCCCCCACCGATTTGCCACTAACGATCGAAAAAAATGAGTCAGGCCCCCACCGATTCCGAAACCAAGCTTCGCCACTGGGTGTCCTTCCTTACAAATGTAAGGTTGTGGGTTCAAATCTTTGCAAGTGCAAAGTAAATGGAGTTAAGAGTATTAAAGAAATTTGTCGTTCATAAAAATAAGGAGAAACATGCGATAGCTCCAATTGATGACAAGTGTCCCCTATAATTTTTTTATTATCTATTCTATCTATATAATAAATGAATACATCTCGGGTCGAATGGAGACCTCAGAGAGGGCCTATAGGATCCAGATTTGTATATGGAGCTCCATCTACTTACCTATAAAACCCTTTTTTCCCTTCATTCTACATCAATCTTCATTCTTCCTTTAGAAGTCTTCAACTTTCATTCTCCATTCTTCCATCCGATTAATTTCAAGGTAATATTGCATCATTTTTTTTCTCAATCTTCAATTTTTCTTTTGATTTTCATCTTGGTTTCAAAGATTCCACTCCTGAATATTCTGATCATAAGGATCAGAAAGAAACAACCAATGTTCTTTATTTTGTTTTCAAAACTATGTATCTGTCGTTATACTTACAATGAGTCCGAATCAAACAATCTTCAGTTTATGTTCATAAACTTCAAACAATCAAACAATCTTCAGTTTTTTTTATATAGATAGATTCTTGGTATATTCATTCTTAAAGATTTCGTTATTCATTCTTATAGGTAGATATTATTGATTCCTGGTATATTAATTTTTGAAAACATTTCTGATTTCGATTCATTGTTTTATGTTCGAACAATCAAACAATCTTCAGTTTTTTTATATAGATAAATTCTTGGTATATTCATTCTTAAAGATTTCATTATTCATTCTTATAGGTAGATATTATCGATTCCTGGTATATTAATTTTTGAAAACATTTCTGATTTCGATTCATGGTGTATGCAGATATCATCGATTGTAGTATATTTTTTTTGTCTTCATTCTTATTCAATCCGTAATTCATTCTTATATGTAGATATCATCGATTATGGTAACTTTGTTTTTGTCGTCAAGATTTTTTTTAATAATATATGTTTCTCTATATATTATACCACAGGATTTGATCTGAACACGCAAAGGCTATTATGTCTTATCATAATGGTTCTAAGTTCTTCAAGATACTGCATGACCCTTCGGTGATTGGATGACCTGATCTGCTTGAATCCGAAGGTATTGCCATTGGCGAATATTGTGTATTTAAGTGGTGTTCAAATCAGCGTAGGCTCTTTGTTATTAAGATTGCACAACAAGAAGTCATTGATTTTCAAGTTTGATATAGCCTTCTTCAATGTTTTTAATTTAAGTTATTTTAATTTTTGTATTTCGAATTTATGTTTAATGTTATTGAAATACTTCGATGTTTTTGAAATTTTGATCAATGTCATTAAATTTTTTTTTTGACCAAATTTATTGTCATTAATTCAGAATTAATGATATTTATTTACAATAATAAGTGTTGACTGATGTTAATTTTATTTAATCTAGAATTTGAATATTAATCATTGTTATTTATTTAAATTAATTTATATGTTGACCGGACTTAATGACATTCATTCTTTTAACAATTTACAGAATTTAGATTAGCATCATCATAATTGTTATTTAATGTTATTTTGACTAAATACATAATGTTCAGTCAAAAATGTTTATTTTTCGTACTAAAATAAAACTTGAAAGTCAACATATTGATTGTTCCAACAAAATTAAAAATTTAATGTCAATTTACTAAATAATTTTATTTAAATACAGAAAAAATTGACATTAAATAACGTCATTGATTGTTATACAAAGTAAATATTTACATTAATGACTATGTTGACGGCAATAATGACATTTATTATTTTCTTTACCGAATTTATATTAACATTATGATGATTGTTATAAGAATTTTTTAAGGACGATTGCTGTTGAAATCTCACAATGAGATATATACCCATAGAACATAACTCAATAATCACAATTACCATCTTAAAGGCTTTGTTGGGCAAAAAAAAAATTAAAAATAACGAAATGTGTGTTGCTTTTTCTGAGATTTACCTATTCATAGTGATAAATGTTGACCATAGATATGTGACATAACAAACTTTAAATACGAAAAAGAATGATATAAACTTATCATTATATAATAATTAGAAAAAGAAACATATATATATATATTTACATAATTATGTCTTTATTGTGCTACTAATACAAAATGCTACATGTATCCAGAGACGAACAATGATACTTGTATCCTTAAATTTAGCTATAATTCCGAGATATAATTGTTGATCATTCCGAAATTTAGCTATGCATTGCGAAATGTGTGTTATATTCTATAAATTAAGCTATAATTACGAGATATAATTATTGACCATTTAGCTATGCAAATACTGAAAAAAAATTTCGCTTCCTTAAATTTATCTATACATTTTGAAAATTGTTGACCATTTAGCATAGATTTAGCTATTCATTGGGAAAATTGTTATACTATAATATATGTAGATTATATCTCTATTTTTAATCATTTAGATAAGATTTAGTTATTCATTGCCAAAATTATTGACCATTTACCATAAATTTAAGTCTGATATCATGCTTTCTATTTTTATAGTTATCTATTTAATTGCATGGTATCTCATTACTCAAACTTGCTATACACACCATTAACATAAGTTGCAACAATTTGCAAAATGTAGGATAAACCTTAGAAAATTTTATATGATTTTGTTATTTGTTGATTATTTTTGTTATAATATTTTAACTTTTATTTCATTCCTAATTTTAGTCTTAACTTTTTTGATTACACGAAGAGAACAACGGCCGATGCACAAGCACAAGAGTTTACCATGGTTAACGAAATTGATGTGAATCAAAATGATGTTGCTATGAAGCTAAAGATCGTTCGGCTGTGGCGGCAAGCTGATCGTCGCAATCCTAAAGATGTTTACTCAATTGAGATGATACTCATTGACGAGAATGTAATTCCAAAATCCGTATTTTGTATTACATTTATTTTTTAGTATATTAGTTTATTAGCACCACACGTTTACATAGGTAGATATCTATATACATATTCCGAAAATATACAATTCTTCTTTTACTCATCAATACAAATATTACAGGGTACAAAATTTAGGCGAATGTGTTGAAGCGTTTGTTTTTCAGACTCGAGAGGTTTTTGTTGGAAAATGCTTGTCTTGTCGTAAGAAATCCAGGAATTGGCATGAACCCATCAAAGTACAAGTATTCAGCAAATCCCAACAAATTGTGCTTGAATATGAACACTCAGGTTACTGTTTCTGTGGATTTTCAAGGTGCGTCATTTGGGTTCTCTTTTGTCCCGTACCAAAGAATTCTGGACAATGAGATTACAAAAAATGTGACAATAGGTCTGTATCATTACTAGATCATTTTTTTATTATAAACAACATATTTTTTTTTTTAATTTATGTCACCATTAATGTTGGTTTATATTTTCATATAGATGTTATAGGACATGCTGTGAGGTTCTTCAACAATAACGATAAAGATAAGAAGGTGACCACAGATAAAAAGAGGTTGACAATGGAAATGCAGGATAGCGAGTATGAATTGTTTTTTATTATATTTATTATTACATAATTAATAATTTTATAATTGAATTCGATGTATCACTAAAATATTTTTTTTTCTTTTTGAAGGGGTTTGAACATTTATATAACTTTGTGGGATACGTATGCAACCGAGATGTCTAAATATGTTGCTACGCATCAAAATGAGAAGCAAATTATTATAATTCTTCAGTTTGGTCGCTTGAAATTTTATAATGGTTGTTACAATTTATTAAATATCTGTACTTTTAATACTTTAATTATTTTACCCAATACTTTTAATTCTAATTTTAGTAATTGTTTTTTATGCAAGCAAACCCTATCTTTCTAATTATTTTGGAGATCGTGTTAGTCGATTGATTATTAATGATAATAATATTGAAGATATTAACATGTACAACAAAAGGTAAAGTTAGTTATTTTTTTACAACTATTTATAGTAGTTAATGCATATAACTATTTTTTATTAACTAGGTTGGGTAAGAAAATGGCGGATAATCCTTCATTGGTTCATCGACCATATGGCACGTTTATGTCCTGTTCGGATGAAGAAGATTTTCTTCACAACACTCCTGTTAGTAAAATTGGTGATATTTGGGAAATACAAGAGGTATGTGTAATCTTACAGGAATGAAAAATTATATAATAAGTTTTATTTTTTTCTTTGACGTTATATATTTTTACCAACAGTATAGTTACATTGTAAAATGTTAAAGCCAATAAATGCTTAATTTAAAGTTGTTTTATTGCCGACAACTAATATTTAACTTTTAAAATTACCTGTTATAATTACCTAAAATAAGCATTCGTGGTACATGATTACAATTAACTATTATCTTTTTGTCATTTTAAAATAAAATAAATGTAATAAGATTTAAATTTTGATCCGTGAATTCTAATTTTTTTTATACAGGAGCAGCCTGTGGTGTTGTTGGGTACTATTAAAGATCTATTTAAAGAATTTGGGTGGCACTACATGGGGTGTCCCAAATGTACCAAAAAAATGTGGTATATAGTACATAATCCGTGAAGTTGGCGAAGGAAGTGGCCAATTTGAAGAAGAAAAGGTTTTCCAGTGTGTGAATGGTAATTGTAGTGCCAAACAAGTCGTCTCTACACCAAGGTCATATTTCTTTTAAATATTTTTATTTTTTTAAAAACGTATTTGCTCAGTATAATACATATAACTTTATGATTTACATGTTTGTTTTTCCAGATTTAAAATTCAGGTTTGTGTCCAAGATGTGAACGGTGCTGTTTCACTTACATTGTTTCATCGTGACACTTCAAAACTTCTTGACAAAATGCAACTGAATTGCTTGAAGAGAATACGGTATTTTTCTATTTTTTTTAAAAGAACGCAAATTTATTTATTAGTATTTTTTAAATATAATTTTTGTACTCATATTAATTATTTATGGTTCTCCTTTTAAATAGGTTGGTGATACAGTTAACTATCCAGAAGAAATCAATATTTTGTTGGAAAAAGAACTTGCTTTTAAAATCTTTATTTCTGACTTCAATTTAAACAATAAATATGATGTTTATGGTGTAACAAAGTTCAGTGACGATCCAACAATTATCTCGGAGCTGAAAAAAGAAGTTGTATGTTGGACAGGTACTTTATGGTCCCAATTTTGTTAATAACAAACTATATATGTATAAACGACTAATTTATTGTTCTATACTTTTTTTTAAAACTAAATATACAGCCTACTGAATCTGAGTCTCTTCACACATCTATGTTAATAATGCAGTCTAATGATATGTTTGTCTCCAAGGTATCCTTAACTATTTAAAAAAATTAATTTTTTAATAATACTGATACAAACATCTTTTCTTTGTAGGAATCAAAATCAGAAACAGATGATAATGAAACGCCCATGTCCATTGCTGATAACTTTGTTGATAAGAAAGTTTATGTTGAAGGTGAACAGTTTTCTATAAGTTCCAAGTATCATATGGTTAAGCGTAAACTGGTTGATGTAATTTCTGATGAGGAAAGCACACCAATGCGTCCTAGTAAGATTGGAAGTGGTTGTAGCAAGGACAAAGATAAGGCTGAAAAGTAGTTTCCTATGAAGATTTTCTATGAGTTATATTGGTTTCTGTTTCTTTTTTAAGTATTTATGAACATTGTCCCTTTGATATTTCGGATTTGGTTGTTTTGCACTGTGTGCTACTATTTCTCATATTTAATAAGTCATTTGGTTATTTGTCTTTATTCATTCGTACACGATATTTTTTCTAGATATTTTGCAATTAACCAAAATTAGAAAGACAAACAGTTTGGTTGAACAAACAGTTTGGTTGAAGAATTTGATACTCAGTTTGCTTCTTTAACAGATGAACAGAAAAAAATTTATAACTGTGTAATGAAATCTGTTGAGGAGAAGAAAGGAGGAGTTTTTTTTTTTTTTTTTGTTTTTTTTTTGTTTATGGCTACGGTGGTACGGGTAAAACTTTCCTATGGAAGACACTATCTTCATCCATAAGATCTAAAAGAAAAAAATGTTTTGAATGTTGCTTCGAGTGGTATTGCATCTTTGCTATTGACAGGTGGTAGGACAGCACATTCCAGGTTTCGTATTCCTATAAACCTAACTAAAGATTCTATGTGTTACATGCAACCAAATAGTGATGTTGCCCAACTGCTTAAAAAACAGATTTGATTATCTGGGATGAAGCACCCATGGTTCATAAACATGCTTTCGGAGCACTAGATCGAAGTTTAAAAGATGTATTTGGTGTTCATGATGTTGACTCTTCTGATTTGCTATTAGGTGGAAAGGTCGTTGTGTTTAGGGGTGACTTTAGACAAATTCTACCAGTTGTACCAAATGGAACTAAGCATGACATTGTTAATGCCTCTTTAAGTTCATCATACATTTGGCACAAATGTGTTGTTTTAGAATTAACAAAAAATATGAGGTTGCTTTCAGGAAGTTGCAAGTCTGATATCGAGGAAACTAAAAAGTTTGCAGATTGGCTTTTGGATATAGGAGAAGGAAAGGCGGATACAATAAGTGATGTTCAGGATGTTATTGAGATACCTGAGGACTTAGTTATTTCTCAATCTTTGGATCATGTTTTTGATTTGATATCCTTTCTGTATCCGTCACTTTTGGATAACATCGACATTCCTCATTATTTTCAAGATCGAGCTATATTGGCACCGAATAATGAAGTTGTTCAAGAAATTAATGATAGATTACTTTCAATGTTTCCTGGTGAGGAAATTGAGTATCTAAGTTCAGATAGTGTTTGTCAGTCCGAAGATGTTAACGAAAAGGTTTGTGAAATCTTAATTTCTCCTGATATTTTGAATGGTCTTAAGTTATTTCGAATACCAAATCACCGTTTGGTTTTGAAAGTTGGTGTCCCGGTAATGTTACTTAGAAACATTGATCAGAAAAGCGGTTTGTGTAATGGAACAAGGTTACAAGTTCTTAAAATGGGAAAACGTGTAATAGAAGGGAGAATCATTTCAGGAAGTAATATTGGAATGCGAACGTTTATCCCAAGAATTACTTTATCACCTTCGGATAAGAGAATTCCTTTTAAATTTAACAGAAGACAATTCCAACTTGTTGTTTCTTTCGCAATGACAATAAACAAGAGTTAAGGACAATCCTTATCCAGAGTTGGGTTGTATATGAAGGATCATGTTTTTTCACACGGGCAATTGTATGTTGCGCTATCAAGGGTCAAAAGTCCTGATGGACTGAAGATAGTTATACTAGATGAAGATGGCAAACTAACGAACAAAACATCAAATATTGTGTACAAAGAAGTATTTCAAGCTTTATATGAATAATTTTATAACATTTTGATGCATTTTTTTAACTTATCTTTATTGACGTCATGTACACACAACTTCAATAATACAAATATTATTTTCATATTTTTATATTTTTCTTTCGTATGCACCGTGGGTACCCACGGGTCTCTAACCTAGTATAGTATATAGATATAGATATAGATAGTGTAGGTAGATATAATTACAAACCAAGTTAATCTAAAATTGTTGGAATCAACATAAGAGTGACACATTGCATTTTTTTTAAAAGTTAAGTTCATTAAACAACTCGAAAAGCCCTCAAATCAAGGACCAACGAGGAAACAAACGAGAAAACATCAATCCAAAGGATATACACGCCATCTATTCCAACTAACATCTGTCCATCTAGACCTATGGCAAATCCAAAAAAATGAAGTTGATTTCACAATTTCTACTACCTCAACAGGTCTTCGACTCTTATTGTTGAAAATTCGGCTATTGCGTTCATTCCATAAAACCCACATTGTGGTGTACTTTATTCCCCTTAAAACATGTCTAGCTTTTTTGGTCGTTGTTTGTAGCTCCGGGATCTTCAATATATCCGCAACGTCAAACATGAAGCTAGGAGTCAACCGACACCATAATTCGATTCTACACCATACTTCATACGAAAAAGAACACCCAGTAAACTGATGGATACTTGATTCCAGATCAGAATGACACAAACTGCAAAATAGATTCTATGGGATTACACCTTTCTTAATAAGTTCTGCGATTGTCGGAAGCCGGTTGAGGACCGCAAGCCAAACCATAACCTTGCATTTCAATGGCACCCATACCTTCCATTTAATAACTGGAACCTGAGCACTCCGCTGATCATTGGAAAGAAGACGTTTAGCCGACTGAACTGTGAACAATCCATCATTCTCGTGACTCCAAGACCATTTATCCAAACCACCACTCCATTTATAATCGTGTATATCAACTAGCAGCTGAAAGAATTCAACAACTTCTTCACCCGAGGACGGTTCGGCGCGCCACTCCCATTTTAGAATTTTAATACCATGCTCAACCCAAAGCCGATTCGCAACCTTTACCTACTTATTTTTCTCGAGCCGAAAAAGTTGGGGATAAACATTTCTAAGCGGCTCCTGTCTCAACCATATATCTGACCAAAAATTAACAGAATTTCCACTACCAACCTGAGCAACAAAACCAGAGTGCAAAGTTGACCCTTTAGGCGTAATAATATCCCCCACTTTAAATATACGTTTCCAACAACCGTTAGACGACGCGCTACACGGTAACATCGTCCATGGACGACTATTCCCATGACAACCCATAATTATTTTCTTCCACAAACATTCACCATCCTTTTTAAAACGCCACGACCATTTCAAAAGAAGCGCATTGTTGACATCTATCAATTTTGACACCCCAAACCTCCAAAGCTTTTTCGGAGTAGTAACTATATCCCAAGCTACCCAAGGAATTTTCTTCTCTTCACTAGCTCCTGCCCACAGAAACCTCAGCATAATAGATTCCATAGTATCCAAAACCGCCTTAGGAGCTTTGTAAATAGATAGATAATACACCGGTAGACTTTCCAAAACCGACTTTATAAGAATAAGGCGGCCTCCAATCGAAAGGATTTTCGCCTTCCATGATGCATGACGGGATTTAATAACTTCAACAATCGGATCCCAGTTTCTAATACGACTCATTTTCGCACCAACTGGAATACCAAGATAAGTAAAAGGAATGCTACCTTTTTTACAACCAAGAAAATTCATCATCATATCCACTTCCTCGTCTTCCGTGCCAACCCCAAAAATATTAGATTTATGGATGTTAATACGCAATCCCGAACACAAATAAAAAATGCGAAGCACCCTAGCAATGTTTCGAACGTTCTCCTTTGACCACTCTCCCAAAATAAGCGTGTCATCCGCATAGAGTAAGTGGGATACCACCATATCATCGTTCGATAAACATATGCCTTTGAAGATACCCAAACTTTTAGCTTTATCTAAAAGCCAAGAGAGAGCTTCCATTACGATCAAGAAAAGAAAGGGCGACAACGGATCCCCTTGGCGAAGTCCCTTCTCACATTTAAATTCAAATGTCGGAGAACCGTTCACCAAAATCGCGACTTTGAAAGAATTGAAAATACCATATATCTAATCGCACCACAAAGAAGGAAAACCCATCTGCAACAAAATAGAAATTAAAAAGTGCCAATTGACATTGTCGTAGGCCTTCTCAAAATCGATTTTTAATAAAAACGCTTTTCTATTCCTTTTCTTCAACCAATCCACCACTTCATTATCCATAAGAGGACCATCAAGAATAAAACGACCCGGGAGAAAAGCCGATTGAGACTCGGAAATAACCTTACCCATAATCTTCTTAAGACGATTAGCAAGGATTTTAGAAATAACCTTACTAATCATCCCAACAAGCGTTATAGGTCTATAATCTTTAAGCGCCGCGGGAGAAGTTGTCTTCGGAATCAACGTAATAAAAGAAGACCCGCAACCGGGACTAATCGTACCAGATGAATGAAACTCAGCCATGATATTAAAAAATCATCTTCAAAAAAATTCAAAAAACGCTTGACAAAATGGAAGTTAAAACCATCCGAACCCGGGGCTTTATTAGAGCCACACTCAAACACTGCATCTTTGATTTCTTGTTTAGAAAAAGGAGTAACCAATTCTCACCATCCAAAACATCGAGTCTGTTAATGCCTGTACACGTTAAAGTGGACCGAAGAGGAATATTCTCTTTAAATAAATCTCTATAATATCGCAAAACCTCTCTCTTAATGAGAGCCGGTTTTGTAACCCATTCATCATTAATCATGATGCCCGGAATCGAATTAGTCGCCTTCCTACCGTTAACCACACAATGGAAGTAAGTAGAATTTTCATCACCCAAAGTAGCCCATTTTACTCGCGATTTTTGCCGTAAGTCTTTTGCCTTAAATAACTCAATCTCTTCCAAAGCGTTTTTACATTCCCTCCAAATCCACAAGTCGACTTCATCCAATTCTGCGATCTCCATTTGGACTTCTAAATCTTCTTGTTTCTTTCGCAATGACAATAAACAAGAGTTAAGGACAATCCTTATCCAGAGTTGGGTTGTATTTGAAGGATCATGTTTTTTCACACGGGCAATTGTATGTTGCGCTATCAAGGGTCAAAAGTCCAGATGGACTGAAGATAGTTATACTAGATGAAGATGGCAAACTAACGAACAAAACATCAAATATTGTGTACAAAGAAGTATTTCAAGCTTTATATGAATAATTTTATAACATTTTGATGCATTTTTTTTAACTTATCTTTATTGACGTCATGTACACACAACTTCAATAATACAAATATTATTTTCATATTTTTATATTTTTCTTTCGTATGCACCGTGGGTACCCACGGGTCTCTAACCTAGTATAGTATATAGATATAGATATAGATAGTGTAGGTAGATATAATTACAAACCAAGTTAATCTAAAATTGTTGGAATCAACATAAGAGTGACACATTGCATTTTTTTTTAAAAAAGTTAAGTTCATTAAACAACTCGAAAAGCCCTCAAATCAAGGACCAACGAGGAAACAAACGAGAAAACATCAATCCAAAGGATATACACGCCATCTATTCCAACTAACATCTGTCCATCTAGACCTATGGCAAATCCAAAAAAATGAAGTTGATTTCACAATTTCTACTACCTCAATAGGTCTTCGACTCTTATTGTTGAAAATTCGGCTATTGCGTTCATTCCATAAAACCCACATTGTGGTGTACTTTATTCCCCTTAAAACATGTCTAGCTTTTTTGGTCGTTGTTTGTAGCTCCGGGATCTTCAATATATCCGCAACGTCAAACATGAAGCTAGGAGTCAACCGACACCATAATTCGATTCTACACCATACTTCATACGAAAAAGAACACCCAGTAAACTGATGGATACTTGATTCCAGATCAGAATGACACAAACTGCAAAATAGATTCTATGGGATTACACCTTTCTTAATAAGTTCTGCGATTGTCGGAAGCCGGTTGAGGACCGCACGCCAAACCATAACCTTGCATTTCAATGGCACCCATACCTTCCATTTAATAACTGGAACCTGAGCACTCCGCTGATCATTGGAAAGAAGACGTTTAGCCGACTGAACTGTGAACAATCCATCATTCTCGTGACTCCAAGACCATTTATCCAAACCACCACTCCATTTATAATCGTGTATATCAACTAGCAGCTGAAAGAATTCAACAACTTCTTCACCCGAGGACGGTTCGGCGCGCCACTCCCATTTTAGAATTTTAATACCATGCTCAACCCAAAGCCGATTCGCAACCTTTACCCACTTATTTTTCTCGAGCCAAAAAAGTTGGGGATAAACATTTCTAAGCGGCTCCTGTCTCAACCATATATCTGACCAAAAATTAACAGAATTTCCACTACCAACCTGAGCAACAAAACCGGAGTGCAAAGTTGACCCTTTAGGCGTAATAATATCCCCCACTTTAAATATACGTTTCCAACAACCGTTAGACGACGCGCTACACGGTAACATCGTCCATGGACGACTATTCCCATGACAACCCATAATTAGTTTCTTCCACAAACATTCGCCATCCTTTTTAAAACGCCACGACCATTCCAAAAGAAGCGCACTGTTGACATCTATCAATTTTGACACCCCAAACCTCCAAGCTTTTTCGGAGTAGTAACTATATCCCAAGCTATCCAAGGAATTTTCTTCTCTTCACTAGCTCCTGCCCACAGAAACCTCAGCATAATAGATTCCATAGTATCCAAAACCGCCTTAGGAGCTTTGTAAATAGATAGATAATACACCGGTAAACTTTCCAAAACCGACTTTATAAGAATAAGGCGGCCTCCAATCGAAAGGATTTTCGCCTTCCATGATGCAAGACGGGATTTAATAACTTCAACAATCGGATCCCAGTTTCTAATACGACTCATTTTCGCACCAACTGGAATACCAAGATAAGTAAAAGGAATGCTACCTTTTTTACAACCAAGAAAATTCATCATCATATCCACTTCCTCGTCTTCCGTGCCAACCCCAAAAATATTAGATTTATGGATGTTAATACGCAATCCCGAACACAAATAAAAAATGCGAAGCACCCTAGCAATGTTTCGAACGTTCTCCTTTGACCACTCTCCCAAAATAAGCGTGTCATCCGCATAGAGTAAGTGGGATACCACCATATCATCGTTCGATAAACATATGCCTTTGAAGATACCCAAACTTTTAGCTTTATCTAAAAGCCAAGAGAGAGCTTCCATTAGGATCAAGAAAAGAAAGGGCGACAACGGATCCCCTTGGCGAAGTCCCTTCTCACATTTAAATTCAAATGTCGGAGAACCGTTCACCAAAATCGCGACTTTGAAAGAATTGAAAATACCATATATCTAATCGCACCACAAAGAAGGAAAACCCATCTGCAACAAAATAGAAATTAAAAAGTGCCAATTGACATTGTTGTAGGCCTTCTCAAAATCGATTTTTAATAAAAACGCTTTTCTATTCCTTTTCTTCAACCAATCCACCACTTCATTAACCATAAGAGGACCATCAAGAATAAAACGACCCGGGAGAAAAGCCGATTGAGACTCGGAAATAACCTTACCCATAATCTTCTTAAGACGATTAGCAAGGATTTTAGAAATAACCTTACTAATCATCCCAACAAGCGTTATAGGTCTATAATCTTTAAGCGCCGCGGGAGAAGTTGTCTTCGGAATCAACGTAATAAAAGAAGACCCGCAACCGGGACTAATCGTACCAGATGAATGAAACTCAGCCATGATATTAAAAAATCATCTTCAAAAAAATTCCAAAAACGCTTGACAAAATGGAAGTTAAATCCATCCGGACCCGGGGCTTTATTAGAGCCACACTCAAACACTGCATCTTTGATTTCTTGTTTAGAAAAAGGAGTAACCAAATTCTCACCATCCAAAACATCGAGTCTGTTAATGCCTGTACACGTTAAAGTGGGCCGAAGAGGATTATTCTCTTTAAATAAATCTCTATAATATCGCAAAACCTCTCTCTTAATGAGAGCCGGTTTTGTAACCCATTCATCATTAATCATGATGCCCGGAATCGAATTAGTCGCCTTCCTACCGTTAACCACACAATGGAAGTAAGTAGAATTTTCATCACCCAAAGTAGCCCATTTTACTCGCGATTTTTGCCGTAAGTCTTTTGCCTTAAATAACTCAATCTCTTCCAAAGCGTTTTTACATTCCGTCCAAATCCACAAGTCGACTTCATCCAATTCTGCGATCTCCATTTGGACTTCTAAATCTTCTTTTTCTTTTCGTAATCTAGCGACTTCTTCACCTTCTTTGTTAATGACACATTGCATAACTTAAAAAACTGAGTAACGGTATTTTAGTATTTTACCTTATTCAATAGTGTGGAAATCCCTGTTTTCATGGTATTCTAGATCATAATTGACACCACCTACCTTCTGGTGGAGTGGTATGAAACTTAATGATAGGTGGCTTAGGGCTTAATGGTCACAAGTTCGAGCCTTGAAGGATACCAAATTTTACCGATTATTCATTGTCATGCCTTCGGACTGGTGGGTAGTTGGGTTTTCCCTAAATTGGTGGACCTAGAATACCGGATGCCCCGTGAGTATCTTGAACTCGCCATAAAAGGATGCCCCGTGACTTTGTTGGCCTTTAAAAAAATAACTGATTTCCAATTTTTAATGCCCTAGTATTTTTCAATTTCTTTTATATGGACTTTTGAAAGTAACATACACTTTTTAATCCCATTCCAACACCGTAGATGATACATTGTGCTTTTTCTTCCATTGTTATTCAATATTTTGAGAAATCATCATCTCTTGGAAATTCGTGTATTCAAGCTAAGCAAAAATTAAACCCATGCCAGTCAAATCCATATTCTCTTGCAATTCGAATTTTCATCCAGATTCTCGTTTTATTCTTCTTAAGTCGGATTTCATTTTGTTTTGTGTTAATATCATTATGGGTGTGCTAGTATGATTCTGTTTGTGCTAATATCAGTTTGTTAGTAATCAAAACTCAGAATCACCATAAAGTGATGATATCATTTTCCCTATGCTCATGTTGTCCAAATTTGTGCTGATGTCGAAATTTGATAGATCAAACACATTACAGTAAAGTAAAATGATGGGATTAACAATATTTTCAAACACCTGATTCATACATAGTCAATTAAATGACACAGCTCGTTACCTGCTTACCTGCTATCTTAATGTAATTTTTTTACAATTATGAAAAATGCGAATGAAGTGATGATTCCTTACTAACAAAAGTTACGATGTGCTAGTCTACACTATAAATAGGTGCTGGTATTGATCAAAGTAAACATCAAGACAACTGATTGTTAAAATACTGATTCATATAAAGGTTCTTCATTATCCGCATATGGCCTTTTTTTCCTAGGTGCTCATTTTGTATGGGCTTTTAGTTTAATGTTTTTATTCAGTGGATGTGGTTATTGGCAAGAACTTATTGAATCCATCGTTTGGGATCATAATAAATTAAAAGTTGCTCCTGCTACCCAGCCGAGAGCCTTAAGCATTGTACAAGGACGTGCTGTAGGAGTAACCCATTAACTTCTGGGTGGAATTGCCACGACATGGGCGTTCTTCTTAGCAAGAATTATTGCAGTAGGATAATGGCTAGGAGGATTTGAAAGGCCAAACTCCAAATTAACAAAATATACAAGTCAATGGCAAAGTAAATTGACAAAAAAAAAAAAAAAAAAAAAAAAATAGAAAGAAAATATGTCTCACTGGCATACTAACAAATAGCCATATCATGTAAACTCATGTTTCTTCTATTCATGTTTTCCGACAAACTTACATGGTTGACTTTTCTCTTATCATGTCTCTTGCATCGTTCTTTAGTGCTTGTTTGTCAACATAGTCTATATGCATAATCCCCCTTATCCCGTAATCACGTTCCCATCATCATCGAACTCTACGGTATTGGATTTTATCATTTAAAAATCTGTAGAAAGATGTGCTCATTGCAAGATGTCTTTGATTTTTTTTAATGGTGACTTTCAAATGAGTCACCTAATGTTACACTGTCTAATCGACAGCCCTAGCCAATGTATCAGACTTGGTTACGCCCGAAAACAGTATTATCTCCACACGAGTTTCCTCACTGCAGAAAGATGTCTTTGATAGCATATAACAATTTAAGAGATCGGCACAAGCTAAATTAACTCAAAAGTCACTAAAGGAACACACATTAAAAGATGTATTAATAATTTAATATCAAGTACAACTCATTTTTCATATTAGCATAGTATAAAACTTACAAACCCAACAAATACATACCAAGTTCTAATACAACTCATTGACAACATTCTTTTTAAACACATGAAATCTTGAATAAAAATAAACTAAAATATACCATTGGTGAACGAGAAGAGGATAACAACTAATCAAAACAATATTCATAGACAAGGACCACAACATCCAGCTACAAAATGCGTACTTTTCAGCATATTATAACACTACAACATAGTTGGTAATTTGTGTTTACACAAACAACAAAAGTATTGTACAAACCATAACATCATAACAATCATTAACTATAACCTCACATTGAAACACAAAAACCATATGTATCATCTTTGGTATAACAACACATCAATAAAATGCTAACAGAAAAGGTGATCGTTTGTGTTTAAAAACAATAAAACCCCTAATAATCCAAAACCATAAGAAACTTACCATTTGTTGTCTACAACTAGTTTCATCAAAGATTGCATCTTTGTTTTTGAATTTGCTTCAGTTGCGAGTTCGAAGGGAGCACCAACAGAGGATTTTTTTTTTTTTTTTTTTTTTCCGACTTTTCTATTGTGTGATTATGGGGATTTGAGGTGGTTGATTTTTTTTCCAGCTAATTGCCATTTATCAATTTCCATAAAACCGACAACTTTTTATAAGTGGGAGGCGGGTAAACGGGCTACAAGTTGCGTCGCTACCCCTTTGAATAGAAAAACCTACTCTATTAAAAATAAAACTTAGGTCCTTCATCACTGGGGAGTTACTCTGCATCACCTTTTAAACTTTTTTTAAGAACCGGATTGCTTCGGGGGCTAGACCCCCAAATGTGTCAAAAGCAAATGGCACAAAGAAGTGTTGGTTCTCCAGACATGCAGCTTCATGTTTGATAACTTTCTGAGATTCTGCTCTCAAGGCTGCTTGCCCTGCACGAACCACAAATATAATACATGCCCTTGATCTTGTTTAGTTTTATTTATAATTCTCAATTAATGAGTTGTTATCAATAGCAACCCTAGATCTAATTTATGGACGCCTCATATTTGTTCTTACAGTTTTTAGATTCAACACTGTTTGTACCTGATCTTAACTCTAGATATAGATTAGCAATTACGACACATGATAACAAAGTAGTACAGTATTTAAGAGCATTCACGTCTCATTCTTTGTCATTATCCATATAATTTATCAAAAAATCAGTATTACATAAATTTATTTCTCATT
The DNA here is from genome assembly GCA_030844895.1 of Ambrosia x helenae. Classification (NCBI taxonomy): domain Eukaryota; kingdom Viridiplantae; phylum Streptophyta; class Magnoliopsida; order Asterales; family Asteraceae; genus Ambrosia; species Ambrosia x helenae. The sequence continues at coordinate 93,380,226 of CM061223.1, forward strand.
TTTTAAAACCTTTCCACATCTGATTCCTTATCCACAACAATATGGGATTTTCCTTTAGTTTTCCTTAAACAAACGAATTCGCTTTAGTTTTCCTTAAACAAACGATTCCTTATAATGATACCAGTGATAGAGCTTGACTCAAATATACGCGGGGGGGGGGGGGGTCACGGGACACTTAAATTAGAGGGGGAGGAGGTGGACTCAAAACGTATAAAATTTTCGGACGAAAAACGCATAAAATTACATTAATGAGCAAAAAAATGGTTCACCCCCGCCCCGAAAAAACCCCGCGCGTGAATGATATGGAATCCGGAATGAGATGTAGTGAGGTTTTAAATAAGTCTTTTACTAATTATAAGAAATGGTATGTCGTTCTTACATAATTCTTGAAACCAAGATTTGGGGCAAGTTTGAGGCCACATATTGATCTCTAAAGAAACCATACATAACTTGCAACATTTGGATAAAAACGTAACTGTTAAAATATGTGTGTCTAGCCCAATATATTCGCTAATTCAATTACTGGATGTTGGGCTTGAGTATATTAGCCCATTTGATGTTTTAGCCCATTGGCCTAATTGGCCTGGGTCGTGAGCCTTATGTTGAACCGGGTCTTGTTAATTTGTTATAATGGTTGTTGAGATATTATGCAGGAGCTAATGTTGACCGTTGGATTCGTTTAATCGTGATCATTGGATTATTTTTCTCGAAGATGCTTCCAGCTGCCCTATATATTCAACAGTTGTTATTATTATTATTCAGTCTTTCATTTTTTGTTTTGTTATCGTCTTGTTTAGTTCTCTCTTATTCTGTATTAGGGTTTGATAGCTTTAGTTTCTTTGTATTGTGTTCTGGTTATCATTCTCTTGATCTACTGGTCTAACTAATCAGTAGATCTCGTGAAAGACTCTGTATTATCTTGTTCATTTGATCTGATCAGTGTTTATTTGAGATCTAGGGTTTCTGGTGGGTAACTTTTGGGTTGGATAAATAAGATCTTGTCACCTTGTTTTGTCACCTACATTCTTTGTTCTTTGTAGTTGTGTTCATATTGTTTCAGTTTATTGTTTGTTGTTTGGATCGAACCCTAAAATTTTACATGGAATCAAAGCCTAAGGCTCTTGATCTTGGTGTCTTCTGCTGTTGTTTCTGGTTTCTTGTGTAAAAAGATCTGTTCTAAATAATAGATCTGGTCTCTGGTCGACTCATATAGTAGATCTGATCTTATTCATAGATCTGGTCTATTATCCTTTTGTATTCTTGGGTATTTGGTTAAGCAGAAGATTTAGGTCAACTGTTGTTGGCTAAAGGATTGCATTGGTGCTGTTGGATTGGAATTTATTGCTTCAATTGCACCCATAACTCAACACCCTAAGTGAAGGTGTTGGTTGTGGGTTTGGCGAAACCCTAACTTGGGTTCCCCCTCATTGTGAGATCGTTCCTCTTTCTTTTTGTTTTTTTGTGTCTAGAGGCAGCTGACCGGGTTAGGTGGACCGGTATTGAGCCGACTATTTGGTGTCTTGTTTTGTTATCTGTTTGTTTCTGTGTTCTGTTCTTGTTCTCTATTTGTTTTCTTACTTATATACGTATTATATATATAGATAATAAGGGGCTCTTGTGTTAAGATCTGGGTGGACACCAATGAGTGATGAATCCACTATCTGACCCCTGACACAACTTCGTCCTATTAGGGTTTTATTGATTGTTTGTTTGTTGGTGTTAGTTGTTTGCTAACTTTCTGGTTCTGTGTTTGTTATTTGTCTCTGTATGCTTGATTGTTTGATTTCAGCATGGTTGATGGTGTTGTTGCTCAACCAGCAGGTGGTCCTGCTGGTGGGGATGTTCCTGGTGGGACACTTGTTAGTAAATTGGATATTAGTGATCCATTGTTTCTGCACCCTAGTGATACTTCTAGTCTGTCTATAATTAGTATTAAACTTAAAGGTTCAGAAAACTATTCAGTTTGGTCTAAATCTATGAAACTTGCTTTATAAGGTAAAAACAAGTTAGGTTTTATTGATGGCACATGTGTTAAATCAGTAGATAATGAGTTCTTAGCTAATCAATGGGATAGATGTAACTCTGTGGTTCTATCTTGGTTGATTAATTCTGTTTGTGAGGAGTTGTATTTAGGACAAGTGTTCTCTGAAAGTGCTAGAGATGTTTGGCTTGATCTTAGAGAAACTTATGATAGAATTGATGGGTGTGTTATGTTTAACTTGCATCAAAAGATAAATGGCATAACACAAAGTGGTAGTTCTGTTTTTGAATATTATAACAAATTGAATACTATGTGGAAACAATTTGATTCCATTGTTCAATTACCTGTGTGTACTTGTCAGGCCTCTAAGGAATTCAATGATTTTAATAGCCTTATTAAACTCATGCAATTCCTGATGGGACTTGATGATGTTTATCAACCAGTTAGGACTACATTGTTGACTAGTGATCCACTACCCTCAGTGAAGTCTGCCTTTGCTGTTGTCTCTAGAGAAGAATCTCATAGAGGTTCAAGTAGTGGATCAAAGGCAACTAATGTCTCATTTGTTGCTAGGACTAATCAAGTATCTTATAATAGGAAAGGGTTCTCAAGGGGACCTAATCTAAATCTTAAATGCACTCACTGTAATATTGTTGGACACACTATTGAAAGATGTTTTGAAATTGTTGGGTATCCAACAAGTAATCAAAGAAGGACTAGTAATCAGACTGGTAATCAGTTTAATAATAGAAATAATAACAATAGAACTCAAAATAATTGGAAAACTGGTGTGTCCAATACTAGTAACAGTGTGAGTGCAAATGTTTCTTCTGGTTCACCTTTTACTTCTGAACAGATTTCTAAGTTGATGAGTCTGATAAGTGAGAAGTCTGAAGGAGACCCTCAGAGTTCTAAAGTAGGAGGTGAGTCAATGGTTGTAAATGGTTTTTCAAGCATGACTGTTTTGTCCAAAGTTGCTAAGTTGTTCAAAAACTTTTCTAGTTGTTCCAGTATTATAAAGTATGCATTATTTTTTTGGGTGGATAATGAATTCTGGGGCTAATCAGCATATGGTTGGGAATGATGAATATCTCATTAATAGTATAGATGTGTCTAAATACAATATGGAAGTAAAACATCCTAATGGTACTAATGCTAGAGTCACTAAAATAGGTGATATTAAGTTAGCTAATGGTGTTATTTTGCATGATGTGTTCTTTATTCCTGATTACTGTGTAAATTTGGTGTCCATACATAAACTTGCTAAAGATAATAAGTTGGATGTTTTGTTTAATGAGCATGAGTGCTTTGTTCAGGATTCCAAATCAAGGAAAAACCTGGTGACTGGTAAACAGCAGGATGGTCTGTAATTTGTTGGTAAAAATGTTAATTTTAGTAATGTTTGTTTTTAATAGTGTGACTGAACATAGTCTTTGGCACAGTAGACTAGGTCATCCATCTAGTCAGGTTCTAGCTGTTCTAAAAGATAGTTTGAATGTTGGTGAGTCTGATTCTGAGCCTTGTGAGGTATGTCATAAGGCTAAACAGGTTAGGGTTCCTTTCCCTCTTAGTGACCATAAGTCCAAAAATATAGGGGATCTTGTACACCTTGATGTATGGGGACCCTATAAGGTCACTAGTAGAGAAGGTTTTAGATATTTTCTTACAGTGGTTGATGATTTTTCTAGGTCTGTTTGGGTTTACATGTTAAAGTTTAAGGTTGAAGTGTTTGAGAACCTTGTTAGTTTTTATGAACTTGTTAAAACACAGTTTTCTAAAAATATTAAAATGTTTAGAAGTGATAATGGCACCGAGTTCATAAATAAACAAGTTAGTGATTTTTGTAATCAGAGAGGAATTCTTCAACAAACTTCTTGTGCTTACACTCCACAACAAAATGGTGTTGTGGAGAGAAAGCACAGACATCTTTTAAATAAAGCTAGGGCTCTTCTGTTTCAAAGTAGCGTTCCTCTTAATTTTGGTCTGATTGTGTGCTTACTGCTGCCTATTTGATTAACAGGATACCTTCGTCTATTCTAAATGGTAAGAGTCCATATGATTTAGTATATAGGTTCCCCCCCCCCCCCCCCCGAACTTAATCACTTGAGAAATTTTTGGATGTTTGTGTTTTAAAACAAATTTAGATGGTCCTGATAAACTCTGTAGTAGGGCAAGTAAAAGTGTTTTAATAGGATACTCTTTTGTTAAGAAAGGGTATAAATTTTTTGATTTAGAAACTAAAAAAATTGAGTTTTCAAGGGATGTCAAGTTTTATGAAATATTTATCCCTTTAAAACTGAACATAAACAACTTGTTTTTGAAAAGGTTAACCATCTAAATTTTTTTAATGACTTTGAAAATGAAATATCTTCAAGTGATAAACCAAAACAATTTTTTTCAAGCCTTCCCAATGATGAAGGGGAACCTGATGATACTCATGATCACTCACCTGGGATACAATTAAATGACTCTCCCGGGAACACTAGTGATGTAGGTCATGGTGTTAATTGTGATCAGCAACCTAGTAGTTCCATAGGACGAGGGACTGATTGCTCTGGGTTAAAGGGATCACATGACGAGTTAAGGACTCCTGAGGGAAGTAGACCAATTAGGCAGTCTAGTAGAGATTCTGTGTTACCTACAAAGTTCAATGATTATGTGTTGGATGTAAAGTTAAGTATGGAGTTGAAAAGGTTGTTAATTACTCTAACTTGTCTTTTGAAAATATGTGCTTGGTGTCTAATATTAATAAGTCTTTGGAACCCACATCTTACATTCAAGCCTATAAAGATCCTCACTGGGTAGAGGCTATGAATGTTGAGATGGAAGCCTTATACAGAAACAATACCTGGGTTGTTTCTGTTCTACCACCTGGTAGAAAGGCAATTGGGTGCAAATGGGTTTACAAAATAAAGTATAAGTTGACGTGCTTGTCGTGGTACACGTAAAATTTCCCAATTACAACTAAAGATAGTGGTAAGAAGGGTATCGAACACAGGGAGTTTGTGGAAAATGTGAGAATTAAGGTTTTGTAATTAAACTACTATTTAACAACTAAGAAAAATAAAGATCAAAGATTGTTTGTTGGTTTTGATTTAGATTCAAGAAAAGTAAACTAAATTGCTGAATTGAAATAAGATTGTGTTTATCAAATTGAGAAAGCAATGACCATCCCTGGATCCATTTCCCTTGAATCTTTATGTCAAAAGTCTCACTAGAAAGAGTTACATAGACATAACTCGTATTTGAACAAGTGTTGTGATAAAAGGGAACAAAGTACTCGGATTATATTAATGCGAGGTTGTTTCCCGATGACCAATTACTCAATTATCCAACCCAAATCCTTCCCGCAATATCCCGATTGTTAGCAACACCAAGAACATGCAATCAAGAAGAGAAATTGATAAATTAAATAACCACTACAACCAAATGTTCAAATACCATAACAATTCAACAAAGCATACCAAATTGTTATTCTAGAAATCATAAGACAAAAACATAAATAGTTCAAAGAAAACTTCACCAAGGATGACCATTAAAGGTTTAGCCAAGCATCACCAAATGGGTCATCATAATCTTCAATCTATTGTTCATGTGAATCAAAGATAATAACCTAATGATTAGCAATGTTCTTCAACCTTGTTTTCTGCCCAAAATCGCCCCTAGAATGCTAAGGAACGTTCCCAATTCGAAGATGATCAAAAGTCTTGCAATAACCACCCATTTAATAGGGGAAGTTACAAAAATGTGCAGAGTCCACCGTACCATACGGTGGTCACCGTATGGTACGGTGGCATCAACAAAACCAACGCCCATCAGGGACTGCAATACGGTGGGAATATGTTTGTCAGCCTTCACCGTACCATACGGTGGTGACCGTACCATACGGTGGACCTGACAAAAATCCCAATTTTTCTTCTTTTGTTTCTTTCAAGCTCCAACTCGTTTCCGGTCCGCTCCCAAGTGCGTTTTTCTTCATTTTTAGCTCCTTAATGCCCCTGCAATCATAGTAACCGTAGTCACCCCATTCCAAGCAATAACATGGACAAATGTGGATAAAATAAGCGTTTTAGCACTATAAAAGGGTGTTCTATGAACCACCCGTCACATCCCCACACTTACCCATTGCTTGTCCCAAGCAATCTACCAAAATCACTTTTACGCAAAATGATCATTTTTAAATCAAGCATTAACGTGCAATCCATATACTAACCCGTCCTTAACACCCGAATCAACACACCCCTCACAGTTTCTCTCCTCTCGGTGACAACTGAAAACTAGCAATTCAGAGCTAGGCACACAAAAGGCAAATAAATGAGTGCGCAACCATAAGCTTGTACCTGAATCAACCCTCCTCTTACACGCTAAACATAAGTGCAAATCAAAGGGGCTTGTCGGGTTGTAATGTGGCTAAGTGTAAAGGTAGGGAAAAGGGTATATTTTTAGTAGCGCATAACTTTACCCGGTCTTTTATTACACAACGACACACACACATAACTAACACACGCAAACACAAATACGAACGCAACTATAATAGATATCACACATAAACTTCCCCTTTTTTTTTCTTTTCTTTTCTTTTTCTTCCATTTTGTCTTTCTTTCATCATCTTTTTTTTTCTTTCATTTTTCTTTGCCAAACAAATTACATAAACATACTAACACATACTAAACTTAACACTTCAATAATACTATTAATACAAGAATAAACTAAACACAAAAAGACCGGGTCAAGTTAGGTAAAATTTAGGAGCTAGTTTAAGGGTCATCAAACAATAGGCTTTAAGGCTCAAAAATGGGCAACTAAATGTCCAAACCCCCGCCCCTCTCGCTACCAAGCTCATATATATAATGCATGAGGTCCAACCCCCCAAAAACCCACACTCGCACTCACATGATGAGGCTACCTAATGCCTTTATCATTTCTACACCCATGCCCAATCAAGGTATCAAGCTGTATTCAGGCACAAGTTCTAGTGCACCCCCACCCGTTGCCACTCTCACAAAGGAAGAATTTATTTATTTACATATGTGGCTTCAACTCTCACCAAGAAAAAGAAACGGGTATTAAGGGTTGCCGGTGTGTCTAATGGGGGTTAAATCAAGGTGTTCCAATTTTTACAACATTGTACTTGACCTCAAAAATTTTTAAAATCTCCAAAAATTTCCTCCCACCCCCACACTTGGGATGCATTGTCCCAATGCATGGCTTTGGAAAGGAATGATCACAAATTTCCACGACAAGACCAATGTCTTTCAACTCAACCACAACTTTCTTTTTGGTATTTTTCATTTTCTCATTTTTTTTTAAATTTTTTTCTACACACCACCTACTCTCACAACCCACATTCATCAACAATTCAATACGCCACCCAACCACCCGAAAACCAAAAGCAAAAACGAAAACAAAAACAAACAAAATATAAAGCTATGTACAAAGAGCACGACCTGATTAGTAGTAGCGCGGCTGAGGCGGCCCGAACACCGAAGTGAACAAATCATTCCACTCCCCGAATCCAAATGCCTCGCTACTGCTTCCACCTTGATCTGGGGCCTGCTGTTGTTTGTTTGTTTTTTTATATATATATCAAACACGTGTATGAGTCCCTGCAGTTCCTCCCAATCGAGCCGTATAGCATTTCTTTCGCGGCCGATAAACAAACCTGAAACTAAGACTCAAAAGAAAAATAAAAATATAAAATTCTGGGATGCCTTATACACCGATGGTGTACATATTTACCCTGCCTGAATGGGGATTTAGTACAGGCGAAATTATCTGATTGCAAGGTAAACTCCAAGCATTCCCAGAAATCAAAAGAGACTTAAAATACAATCTAAAAATAAAACAAAATAAAACAAAATATATAAATATACAAAATGTACAAGACTCATACCTAATGTTCATTCATGGTGGTCTCAAAGAACATTTTCCTACCGAATTTCCGAAGTATGCTCGGTAGTTTACATGCCAAATAAACAGATGTTTAAAGATTGGCATGTATAGTGAGCGAATGTTGTTGTGGTGGAACCATCTCATGAGCTTTTCCCCGATGTCTTGTAGTCTCACTTTCCGAATATTTGCCTTTGAATCTTCATCCCGAACCTTGTTTATAAGGTTAATCGGGGCGGAATGAGATTTGTGAGACTCTTGACTTGTGTCACCTGCATCAATACAAACAACAACCTTTTCCAAATGTAACTCTTCAACAAATGAAGGATTTGGTGTGGTATTAATCTCCACAACCTCATCCTTAACTTGCGAACAGTTTCTAATATCATCAGGCAAAGGGGAAATAGCCTCGGCTATGTCTATCCTTCTTGATAACATCTTACACTTAAAGCTCAAGTAATCAATTCTTTGTTGAATCGAAAGACTAGGTGTTGATAACAACTCTTCGACTTTAGATAATTTATCTTCGATTCGAGCAAGTTGCATTTCCTCCTTGCTTTGATATGTAATCTTTGCACGTTCTTCTTCATATGGAGGAATTTGGTATTGATCTTGAGGGTAACCTGAAAATGGTGTCTCTTTGGGTTCATAGTTATAATAACTATGATCTGGCTCATCATAATACACCATGTTGTTTCGACAAACATCTTCCCAAGTCGGATAATAATCCTGTACGTCATCATACATGACATCCAATTCATATAATCTCCTCCTAGCGTCTTCAAATTGTTGTCGATACTCAGGGCACTCAAAACGAGTGTGACATGGACTACCACAACCTAAACATGATGAATAGGCTCGATCCATAGTATTCTACGCCTGCAAAGGAAAAACCTGCACAACTAGAACACCCAAAGTGAAATCTAATAACATTACATAACACTTTTTATATACCAATTTTTTTTTTTTTAAGATTTTTTTTTTTTTTTTTAAAATAAAAAAATAAAATAAAAGACAACTAAAAATTAACACATGTTGCGCACAACTCCCCGGCAGCGGCGCCAAAATTTGACGTGCTTGTCGTGGTACACGTAAAATTTCCCAATTACAACTAAAGATAGTGGTAAGAAGGGTATCGAACACAGGGAGTTTGTGGAAAATGTGAGAATTAAGGTTTTGTAATTAAACTACTATTTAACAACTAAGAAAAATAAAGATCAAAGATTGTTTGTTGGTTTTGATTTAGATTCAAGAAAAGTAAACTAAATTGCTGAATTGAAATAAGATTGTGTTTATCAAATTGAGAAAGCAATGACCATCCCTGGATCCATTTCCCTTGAATCTTTATGTCAAAAGTCTCACTAGAAAGAGTTACATAGACATAACTCGTATTTGAACAAGTGTTGTGATAAAAGGGAACAAAGTACTCGGATTATATTAATGCGAGGTTGTTTCCCGATGACCAATTACTCAATTATCCAACCCAAATCCTTCCCGCAATATCCCGATTGTTAGCAACACCAAGAACATGCAATCAAGAAGAGAAATTGATAAATTAAATAACCACTACAACCAAATGTTCAAATACCATAACAATTCAACAAAGCATACCAAATTGTTATTCTAGAAATCATAAGACAAAAACATAAATAGTTCAAAGAAAACTTCACCAAGGATGACCATTAAAGGTTTAGCCAAGCATCACCAAATGGGTCATCATAATCTTCAATCTATTGTTCATGTGAATCAAAGATAATAACCTAATGATTAGCAATGTTCTTCAACCTTGTTTTCTGCCCAAAATCGCCCTAGAATGCTAAGGAACGTTCCCAATTCGAAGATGATCAAAAGTCTTGCAATAACCACCCATTTAATAGGGGAAGTTACAAAAATGTGCAGAGTCCACCGTACCATACGGTGGTCACCGTATGGTACGGTGGCATCAACAAAACCAACGCCCATCAGGGACTGCAATACGGTGGGAATATGTTTGTCAGCCTTCACCGTACCATACGGTGGTGACCGTACCATACGGTGGACCTGACAAAAATCCCAATTTTTCTTCTTTTGTTTCTTTCAAGCTCCAACTCGTTTCCGGTCCGCTCCCAAGTGCGTTTTTCTTCATTTTTAGCTCCTTAATGCCCCTGCAATCATAGTAACCGTAGTCACCCCATTCCAAGCAATAACATGGACAAATGTGGATAAAATAAGCGTTTTAGCACTATAAAAGGGTGTTCTATGAACCACCCGTCATAAGTCAAATGGTGAGATAGATAGGTATAAAGCTAGGTTAGTTGCTAAGGGCTATAACCAGAGAGAAGGGTTGGATTTTGGAGAGACTTTCTCTCTGGTTGTTAAAATGGTAACTGTTAGAACAGTTATCAGTTTAGCAGTACAAAATAACTGGACTTTGTTCCAGCTTGATATAAACAATGCTTTTTGTATGGGTCAATAACTGAGGATGTGTATATGCATTTACCAGAAGGTTATGCTTCTGGAAATGAGTCCAAAGTTTGTAAACTTGTTAAATCTTTGTATGGGCTAAAACAAGCCCCAAGAAAATGGAATGAGAAACTTGTTGACGTGTTAAAAAATATTGGTTTTGTTCAAAGTGTGTGTGATCATTCCATGTTTGTTAAGTCTGCTAGTGATATCTTTATTGTTTTACTAGTATATGTTGATGATATAGTGATTACTGGGAATAGTAAGTCTGAAATTGACAATGTAAAAACATTGTTAAAAGAAAGTTTTCAAATAAAAGATTTAGGAAAGTTAAAATACTTTCTTGGTATTGAGGTTTTGTATTCTGATAATGGTATTTGTCTTAATCAAATAAAGTATTGTCTAGATCTTTTAGATGAGTTTGGGTATCTTGGCTGCAAGCCTGTTAGTGTACCAATTGAACAAAATTATAACTTGTCTATTAAAAATGACAAAAATGAGAAGTATTTGGAAGATATAACAGGATATCAAAAACTGATAGGTAAGTTGATTTACTTGTCTCTAACCCGTCCTGATATAAGCTATGCTGTGCAATTCTTGAGTCAGTTTATGCATAAACCGACTCAAAATGTGCAAAAGATAGCTTTGAGATTGCTTAGATACCTAAATCTCTCTCCAGGAAAAGGGATTATGTTAAAAAAGGGACATGCTTAGCTCTATCAGCCTATTCAGATGCTGATTGGGCTAAATGTCTTATAACTTGTAAGTCTGTCACTGGTTTTTGTGTATTTGTTGGTGGTTGTCTTGTGTCATGGAAAAGTAAGAAGCAGAGCACTGTTGCTCGCTCCTCAGCTTAAGCTGAGTACAGAGCAATGTGCTCTACTACTTGTGAACTTGTATGGATATCTAATTTGTTGAAAGAATTAGGTGTTGAAGTTAAATTGCCTATAAACTTGTTTTGTGATAGCAAGTCCGCTATTTCTATAGCAGAGAATCCTGTCTTCCATGACAGGACTAAACATTTTGAGCTAGATTGGCATTTTCTGAGAGAAAAAAATCAGTTCAGGGTAGGGGTGAGCAAAATCAAACCGAACCGAATAAAAAACGAAAACCGACCCGAATTTTTACATAACCGAACCGGGTTTATAATATCGGTTCTTTGTTCGGTCCTTATAAATACTCGTTTTCGGGTATCGGGTCGGGTCGGTTCTACAACCCGGGAAAACCGAAACTTATATACGGACCGAAAATTTTGAATAGTGCTATCCAAATTCGCAATGATCATTGATGAATATCTTTTTTCTAAAATGGTAAAATACAATGTGTTTAACATCAACAAATATTATTGATGTCGGTAGCACGTATATGTAGTAAAGCGAAGGTATAATATGGATATGAAGTACCACAAATATTTCTGTTGCTTGTGGAGATGTGAATTAGTCATCTTTTACTTGTTAGGCTTACTATTATACTAAGTGTAATCAGTATGTTATTACACTTTGTTAAGTTGAGAAAAATTGTTCATATATATTTATTTACTAAACTAAACTTGCAACTCAAGACTCCAGGAAGTAGGAATTGATAGAAAAATACACTATGGCTTTGTAGGGGTGAGCATTTGTCCTTTATCACTACATGATGAATATGACACAAGGAAAGTAGGAAACCATCCATATTTGTTATTCGTACCATAAATCAAAGTAAATAATCATCATTTAAAACGACATACATGTAAAAATTGAAGCTAATCGATCAAGAAACTAAATGACTTAAATGGATCTTTATCGGGTCGGTTTTTGGAACTTAGGACCGAAAGAACCGACTTCCCCTGGACCGAAACCGAACCTATAATTAGGGTTTGAAATCGGTTCTGCATATTTAAGAAAATCGGGGTATCGGGTCGGGTCGGTTCTTTACCGGGTCGGGTCGGTTCTATCCAAATGCTCACCCCTAGTTCAGGGCTTGTTAATGCTGTAAAGGTATCTTCTGATTAGCAAGTTGCTGACATTTTTACAAAGGGGTTGTTTAGTACTCAACATGAGTTGTTGTGCACAAAACTTGGGTTGTCCAATATGTTTGGTAATTGAATTAAGGGGGGGGGGGGGTGTTAAAATATGTTGGGCTAGCCCAATATATTCTCTAGTTCAATTACTGGATGTTGGGCCTGAGTATATTAGCCCATTTGATGTTTTAGCCCATTGGCCTAATTGGCCTGGGTCATGAGCCTTATGTTGAACCGGGTCTTGTTAATTTGTTATAATGGTTGTTGAGATATTATGCAGGAGCTAATGTTGACTGTTGGATTCGTTTAATCGTGATCGTTGGATTATTTTTCTCGAAGATGCTTCCAACTGCCCTATATATTCAACAGTTATTATTATTATTATTCAGTCTTTCATTTTTTGTTTTGTTATCGTCTTGTTTAGTTCTCTCTTATTCTGTATTAGGGTTTGATAGGTTTAGTTTCTTTGTATTGTGTTCTGGTTATCATTCTCTTGATCTACTGGTCTAACTAATCAGTAGATCTCGTGAAAGACTCTGTATTATCTTGTTCATTTGATCTCAGTGTTTATCTGAGATCTAGGGTTTCTGGTGGGTAACTTTTGGGTTGGATAAATAAGATCTTGTCACCTTGTTTTGTCGCCTACATTCTTTGTTCTTTGTAGTTGTGTTCATATTGTTTCAGTTTATTGTTTGTTGTTTGGATCAAACCCTAAAATTCTACAGTAACATAGTTGTTTTACGTACACTATTTCATTAAAGTTGTTGAGTAGAAAGCAATATGTACATCCAATTTCAACGAGACGAGTCATTGGTAACAACAATGTACGAAAACATATCTAATGGTAATGGACTTGAATATAATGCTAAAAAAGTTTTATGTAAATCGATTTCATCCTGTTGATTGAAACTTTTAGCGTCATGTCCTGTGATGAAAAATAAATAGGGTTAGGTGGGAGAATAGGGGTGTAAACAAGTTGAGCCTGAGCCTAAGCCTGACTAAACTCCAGCTCGGCTCGGATCGAGCCTACTATTTTAAGCTTGAGCTCAGCTCCAAAGTAATAACCAAGAGCTCGAGATGATTTGAGAACAATTTATAACGAGCTAAAAGCTCGGCTCACCATTGTTATGAGTTAAAATTAAATACGTTTAAATGGACAAAATCGCATACGTAGAAAAAATTATAGGAAGTTTATTTGGGCTTGTTTAGGTTCACGAGCCTATACGAGCTTTGTATGTAAAGCTTGAGCTCGGGCTCGATAACTAACTAACTAAGCGAGTCATAGTTCAAGCTCGGGCTTGTTAAGGCTCGGCTTGTTCGAGCTTTTACCGATTCGATCTTCAGTAGCTTTCAAACCATTGTGCATCGTTTACACCCTGGTGGTGAAGGACTAAGAGGCCCACGTATCATTTTACCGAGAGTTGTGAACTTGTTCTACTTTCATTAATTGATCATAAAAATACAAACGCAAAAAAAAAATTATGAGTCAAATTAGTTAAAAAAAAAAAAAAAAAAAAAGATCACACATCACATTGAAGTTCATGCATCATATGAATAATGTTAGGGGAAAAGATAAAGACCACGTGCCATTAAAACGCAAAAAACTTTTGACATTTGAATTGATGGAATGCACCACTACAGCATTGTGTGGTTGTTTTTCTCTTTTTATATTTTATTAAAAAGATCTTTCAATTCTGTTATTTATATTTAATTAAAATTAAAATTAATTATACAGATACAATAATTCATGTAATAAGATTGTATCACAATATTGATCATAATTTTAAGAAATTACACTTACAGTAATGGTCACTCAAAATAACACTAATGAAAAGTCACTTATGTTAGTGCAATTTGTCTAAGGATAGAGTACATTAATGACTAGAGATGTAATTTATGAAAATTTAAGACCAAATCTATAAGATTTTACTAATGAATCACCATGTAATAAACTCTATATACACTTTTATCTGAAAATATGTTGACCGCAATACCTTTTCTGATTAGGGAAGAGATAACGTATAAAGCGTCTTAACGTAAGAAGCGTAAGAAGCATCCTGAGCCATTGGATTTAGACGGTGGCAAGATGGTAATTAAAAACCCTAATCATACTTCAGTTAAGCTAACCAGGGGTAATTTAGGGAAAACGCGTTTTAATTTGCAGAAAATCGTAACAACAGAGATTCAACAATTGATCGAAACGTAACATCAAAACAAAATTATTTCAACAATTAAACAAATAATTGAAACCGATTAAATGTTCCGAATCATCAAACAATAAAAAAAATTGATTTGAATCATAAACAGTTACTGATTTGCAGAAAAAAAGAAAAACAGAGCATTGCATTCGATGGTTTAAAATCACATTAATCCTATTAAAAAAACACAATCAAACGCATATAATAACAACAAAAACAAACAATTTTAATAAATATAATCACAATTATAGAAAAAAATGGATTTAAAAAAGATTCAGATTATGAACACTTGCATACATAAACAGACGCACTCATATATTATAAGCTGCGTCTAAACAAGTCATTGAATACTGGGTAAAAAATACATAAACAGACGCACTCACTGTAAATTCAGACGCACTCTTGTAAATTCAGACGCATTCAATATCATGTTTTGGACGCACTTGTATAACAAAATGAAAACAGGTTTTGTTCACTTTTATAAAATTGTAGAAGTAATGATTAACATATGCAAGTTGCATATCTTATTAATTGTATAAAATAATCAGTAAAACTCTACATGTTTATTTAATTGCTAAAAAACTAAAAAATCTTACTGTGTATTAACTATGATTTGATTGGTAATACATTTAGATAAATCTTGAAATTCAATATTCAACTACCACCTAATTAAACTTTCTATTTTTAGTCTATATAAACACTGTCATCTAAACATACTGATACAACTAAAAACACAACAAAAAATGGCAGAAAATCACATTGAAGCAATAAACAACCTTCAGGTCAAAACAGTTGTAATGGTTGACTGCATTTCAGAGGTTAAGGATGACCTCAACTCATCTTGTGTAATCCTTTCTGCACAAAATGAGATTCAGATGCAGTATATGAAGAACCTGGATCTCATAGAGAAGCTGCTGAAGGAGGAGAAGACACCATTCACAGATGCAGTTATTGATCATCTACATACTCAGGCTTCTTTTGACAACCTCATATGTGAATCACTTAGCAACACACAAGCATGCATCCTGAAGAACATGGAATCCAAACAAAAGGCAAGGGATGCAATCTTGGGTGGCAACTGATGGCGGTGGTTTTATGGTGGTTTTTTTTGTGGTGGTTGTTTGTATATGTTTTTGTTTTTTTTTTGGTTTAAGTGGTTGTTTTTTTTTTTTTTTTGGGTTTAAATGGTGGTGGTGGTAGTGATGGTGGTAATAGTGGTGGTGGTGGTAATAGTGGGGGTGGTTGTAGTAGTGGTGTAATGGTGGTGGTGTCACATGTATGGACTTTAAAAAATTAATGAAAATATATGCACTTGTTAACTATTTTGGAAACACTGATTTGATTATATTTAGACGCATTCATGTTATAAACAGACGCACTCATATTAAAAATAAAAATTAACTGAAATAAAAAACCATGAATCAGACGCATTTGTAAGAAATTCAAACGCACTCATGTCTAAAATTTACAATGTCCACTGCAACTTTCTAAGACAACTCCTGATCATCATCAAAAACTTCTAAATCAATGTCTTCATTATCATCAATGTCATCTTCCACAATATGATCATCATGTTCACTTTGCGGCTCGGTTGAAACACCTTCCTTCGCATGTTTTCGTCGATCATGGCCACTCTATCCGCATATTGCACATTTCCTCTTCCTTTTGCCGGATCGGCTAACCTGCTTTTCCTTGCTGGACTTTATGCGCTTCTGCTTGCCACGACCTTTGTTCTTGATACCATTCGGAAGTCGAATGGTGGGTTCAGCATTTGATGGTTTCTCATAACCAAGAAGAGAAGCATACCTATCATGCTTATTCTGATGACTAGGTCTCTTAAACCTGCCCTCATCAACCTTCTTAACCATCTCTTTGATTTTATCATTAACCAAAGTTAACTCGGATAAATCTGCAATTAGAGAGTTTGCAAGATATTCACCACCCAAAACTATCTCCCGTGCAATACGTCTGGCTTCTTTGGTCTTGTCATCAGCAAACTCTCCTGTTTCAAATGAATACTTGATTTCATTTGGAACAACATCTTTTATTTACCTCCCCAGAATGTATCTTTTCGGGAATCTATAAACTTTCATCAACCTTAATATATAAAAAATATGCCTACACAGCAACCCGTACTGCTCGAATCTCCTACATGAGCATAATGTAGTCCTTCCTCGACACCATCAACAACTTCCTTTTGGAACAGAACCTGTAAAAAAGGTAAAAAAGTATACCGGTGACTTTGGACGCACTCATAAGTAGGTTCAGACGGATTAAATATTTAAAAAACCAAAATTTATACTGAAGACTTTTGGACGCACTCATAACTAATTTAAACGCACTAATAATTAAAACAAAAAAAAATTACCTCAACAAAGCCTTGACCATATGCATGTGGATCATCAACAAAAATCTTTAAAAAACCTTCTTCATCAGCCCTTTGCATATGAACACTTATTAATCCTTCATAAGTGGCATATATTTCTTCTTGAATATCAAAGAAGATAGTCCGTGTAAATATTTTAGCAGCCTCTTCTTCGATAGGGTTCGTCGTCCAAAGATCAGGAACGGTATGTCTAGAATCATGGTCATTCTTCCTATGATTGAATCTCTGACCTTCAAGGGACGATTCAAAGTGGTTGAAAAACTCAACAAGAGTCAACTGAGAATTTGCCACTTGGCAAAAAAAATGATTCTCACTCTCGGATCTTGATGTTGTCCTCATTAGCCCAGACATAGGTTCATCCCGGTAAAAGCCAGGAATCCACATTGACCTCATATTAAGCATATCCGTCAACCAATCGTTATCATTTAGCTTGTAATCGACAATAAGTACACCCCACTCAAAATCAAATGTCTCCGGACGGATGGAGTCTGTCCATACAATTGCACAAATTCTCCTTTTGAACTTATCATCACTGCATAATGCACTACCAACCTATAAAAAAAACAATATGGAAAACAAACGCACTTTGTTAAAAATTTAGAAGCACTAACATTAACATGTGTGAAAAGCTATTAAATGCACTAACAGGTAAGTTTGGACGCATTCACTGAATTATACCCAAACAACAGAGTATTTAAACGCACTAATGTAGTAAACAGACGCACTCTTTAATTAAATCAAAAATTCATGCTGACCTTATCAGAAACCTTCTTCATGATAAGCCACATACACAATCTATGTCTGCTATTTTGAAAAACCAACTGTATTGCATTTTTCATAACACCATCTTGATCAGTTACAACCACTTTTGGGTGCTTCCCAAAACATTTGGAAAACGATTGTAACAGCCATGTGTATGATTCAGTTGTCTCAGATGACAACAATCCTGCACCAAGTGTGACATTCCGACAATGGTTATCAATTCCGGTAAATGGTACAAACACCATCTTGTACCTGTAAAAAAATTAAAAAATTAAAAAAATGCCAGAAAAAGCTATAAACATGTAACACTTGAATATCGAAAGCCTGTAAAAATTAAAAACATACTTGTTAGTGTTAAATGTTGCATCAAATGAGATCACATCTCCAAATTCCATATAATTCCTCTTGCATAAAGCATCAGCCCAAAATAAACCAGTTAATGCATTCTTTTGATCCACAGAATACTCAAATGGAAAATCTGGCAAGAACTTCTTCTTATCCCTAAGCCTAGAAACCATCATATTTGCATCATACTCACCAATAAAGGTGTTTAATCCACCTTTAAAGTTCTTACAATCAGTTGCAGTTGCACCAACATGCTCAAAATCTCCATACTTAGTCTTCATAATGTTAAAAGCTTTGACAGGACCCATATTCAATGAAGATAGCTCACATATCATCTCTTCTTGAGTATGTGTCAGCTTCCTATTTGCTGCTAGAAAATGAATGTCACTTTCATGAACAAAAGGATGATTATGACCTTCCCTAAAGCTATAAACCTTGAATTTTTTTTCCATCCTCAGAGGTTAGCCTAATATGTGCAGGACATCCAGTCCGGATAGAAGGCCTTTTCCTTGACTTAACATCTTTGTTAGAACTCTCTTCACCTACTTTGACTGGCTTAAAACCCTCCTTATAGCATACAAAGTACCTAAGTCTTAGAAGACCTTTTCGCACATCTGACGTGCCTTTTCGAATAGAAAAACCACCAGCCTTTGCATATTTTGCATAAAACTCTTGTGCATGGTCAATACTAGGAAACTCCATGTCCTTTGCAGGTTTGAGAGAATCAGGTACATCAGGGATGTATGTGTTACTAGCTTGGTCATCAACAGGAACATCAGTTGCAACACCTTCAAAACAACAAACAAACACACTTATTGACAATTCAAACGCACTTAGTAAAATAAAAGTTCGCAAAATCCAGACGCACTCTTTAATAAAATTAGACGCACTCATATATTATCAGTACCAGCAATAATCAACTACATTTTAAAAACAGACGCACTCGTATATAACATCAGACACATTCATATAAGTAGCAGGTTAAAACTAAAAAAAATACCTTGAACTCTGAATTCGTTGATGAGGTTCAAACTATGAATATCAACATCCTGGTTAGTGTTTTCGATCAAGTCTGAACACAAATAAAAACATCATGTTAACAAATCTATCAAAACACATGTCTCTGTTTTTTGACTAAAAAACAGAGGATGATGATCATACCATGAAAAGCATTATAATCAGGCACTGGATTCAAATTCTCAGCAGAAAACTCTCTGCTATTCAACATATAAGTTTAAAACTGATAAACAAAAACAAAAATTAAACAAAAAACTATTGAAAAATGGATTAATTAACTACGAATGCACGTACCGAACATGATGAATTGATCGATTAAACTGTAATCGTGATAATCAAATTGAGTTTGAATCGTAATTGGATTCCAACGTAACGTGTGTGTGTGAGATCGTTTGTGTTTTTAGAATTTAAATTCTGATTTGAAAATATCGTTTACAAAAATAATGACCGTGATTCACGTAATCAGTTACGTGCGAAAAAAAGTCTGGAATGCCCTTGGGTTAAACTGATATTAAGAGTAATTATAGTTTGGTTAGGTTAACTGGGGTTTGGTTAACAGGACACTTGTCATCCCCTGGTGGCTTCTTATTGCTTCTCACGTTAACACACTTTATATCGTATACTTTCTCTTCTGATTAAGATGCCCAAGTTCGAGTCAAATCAAATTTTATTCCATTAATATTGAACCTTGAGTGATTGTGATTTGTATCAAAAAAAAAGTTTCGTAAAGATGCATTTCCTCTGTAGGTTTAGATCAAATACACAAGACACTTTATATAGGAAGGTTGAGAAGGATTGTGATCCATTGATCTTAAATTTGAAATGTTGAGATTAGTTTGTTGGAAACAAAATAAATAATAAATTAAAGGAATGACATAAAAGGAAAACCACATTTGTTGACTTTCATTCTTCACATGCATTCAATGCACATGTCAATTCTCCCTATCATTTTAAAACGTCTATCACTTTTTCATACGATATTTTTTTTAAAAAAAAATCACCATATTAACAAGCGTTTTTTTTTTTTTATCTTTAATATGAGCACCACATTGCTACATTAAAATTTAAAAAAAAAAATCTGTGTTAAATGAGTTTTTTTTCTTCATTGTGTCTTCTGCTTGTTTATTGTGTTATAGTATGCACGTGTGCTTTTATAAATATGTTATTTATGTTTTTTAATCTACACATGATTTAACTTTGTCCATTGTGTTTTTAGCATGTTTTCCATTATGTTTTACACAAGTAGGTTTTGTATTTACGGTGTACATTGTGTTTTATAATATTATTCGTTGTGTTTATGTCTAATATTCATTTTGTTTTAGTCTTATGTTCATTGTGTCTTTAGTATGTCATCCATTTTGTTTTATACCCTATTGTTCATTGATATTTAATTGGTACTCATTATGTTTTACGTTATCTCATTGTGTCTTATGCAACTGGGTTTTCGACTTTTTTTTTGGGAAATGGAATTAAATAATCCCAACTTTGGGAGGTTGGAAGGGAATAATCCCAACTTGAAATTTGTAAGATAACAGTCCTAACTTGTCAATGTTTTTATTTTATTGGTCCCAAACTAACGAGGTTAGTTTTTAATAGACCCAGATAGTTTTCTAGCTAAAAATGTAATTTTTAAAAGATCAGGGACCATTTTTGCCATTAATCAAACTTTTTAAACAAACCCATCTTCCCCCGACCACCCTCGTTCTCTGGCGATCACCTCCGGCGACCACCCTCCTTCTCCGGCGAGCTCTTCTTCTCCGGCGAGCTCTTCTCCTCCGGTGAGACCCTCCTTCTCCGACAACCACTTCCGGCAAGCTCTTCTTCTCTGACGACCAAACGACACCAACAACCTACCACCTTCACTCCTCCGGTCCTGACCACCTATCCGACAAACCATAAACCCACACCCGACAACCCTCTTTTTCGATAACCACCATTAATAGTCGAACACCCACCTCCTCTGTCAATACACTTCCGATCACCACTCCAACTCCGATAACCAACACCAGTCGCCTCCTCTGGCGAGTGCAAACAACCCACAACCTATTCACAGTAATGATATCCCATACCCTGTTCATTTATCAAACCCAAACCCGATCCAGTCACCATCCCTATTAATATTAACGAGAGTTAAGAACCGGTTAACCCAACACCACGCTAACTCGGTTCTTATAAACAGCCCGGGTTCGAACCCGTCAATACTCGAACCGTTCAACACCCGAAGACGAAGACGAGAGGCTACATTAATACTTTGGGCGGTCGCCGGAGAAGGGGGTGGTCACCGGAGGTGGTCGCCGGAGAACGAGGGTGGTCGGGAGAAGATGGGTTTGTTTAAAAAGTTTGACTAATGGCAGAAATGGTCCTTGATCTTTTAAAAATTACATTTTTAGCCAGAAAACTAACTGGGTCTGTTAAAAACCAACCCCGGTTAGTTTTGGTCCAATAGAATAAAATACAAGACAAGTTGGGACTGTTGCCTTATAACTTTCAAGTTGGGATTATTGGCTTCCAATACCCCAAAGTTGGGATTATTTAATTCCATTTCCCTTTTTTTTTTTCAAAAGTATTCATTGTATTTTAGTATTCTGTTCATTGTGTCTTCAGTATGTCGTCCATTGTGTTTTATGCAACTGAGTTTTCGACTTTTTTTCAAAAGTATTCATTGTGTTTTAGTCTTCTGTTTATTGTGTCTTTAGTATGCCGTCCATTGTGTCTTACGCAATTGGGTTTTCGACTTTTTTTTCAAAAGTATTCATTGTGTTTTAGTTTTTTGTTCATTGTGTCTTTAGTATGTCGTCCATTGTATTTTATTAAATTGTTCATTGTGTTTTATGCCCTATTGTTCATAGCATATATAATTGGTACTCATATTGTTTTACGTTATCTCAATTGTGTCTTACGCAACTGGGTTTTTAATTTTTTTTTAAAGTATAACAATATGGTACTCATATTAAAGATAAAAGGATGCTCAATTTTATGGTATAATTTTTTTTAAAAAAAAGATGACGTATAAAAAAGTTACGGACTTTTAAAAATGAAGGTGGAAATATCATCTGACTTGCATGTGCATATTCTTTTAACAAAATTACCCTTCCCACTTGTTTAATCCTTTCGACACATGTCATTTTTTAGTGGCTTCTCACCCTTCTCGTTCTTTTAGCCTTTGTAGAATAACCCAACCCTTCCTCTATAATTTAATAACTAGTAGGGAGCTCGCGCGATGCAGCGGGAATCATAGACACCTTTAAAGGTGTGTATGTTTGAGTTCAGTTCAATTATTAGTCTCAACCGAAACTAAAACCAAAGTCATCAATTAATCAATCTTATTAAACAATCGGTTATTTGGTTAGATTATCGTTTTTTAGTCCGGTTTAGGTAATTTTGGTTAATAACAAAAACCAAACTTTGATTAATTTTTTTTACCTTGAAGTATATGAAATGGAGGTATAAACACATGAAATAGAGGTATAAAAGCTAAAAATATATGAATACATAAATGGTTCTGTTTCGGTTTAGTTAATTTTGGTGAACTAAGTGTTCAAAAAACAATACCCGAGTTAAGTTATTCCGATTTTTTATTAGTTCAGTTTTCAATTGCTTTCGGTTCGGTTCTTCTATTTTTTTGTTCGGTTTCGGTTTGAAAGTTCAATTATGGTTCACCCCTAGGTATCTATACTATATATAATATATTTGATATGGGGCATTTTATGATACCTAAAAGTTAAGAGTTAATTTTTGCCTTTCAAAAAAAAAGTTAATTTTTGTTTATATAAATAAACATTTACACATTTCCCCATATTTTAAGTCAACTGACAACTATGCCTACGAATTATAAACTATATCATAAAAAGGGCATTTTATTGTTTATAATTTGATTTAGTTTATAACAATTTTGTCAATTAAAAATATGGATATGTTATGTGATTAGCAATATCTAGGGGTGAAAAAACAACTAAACATTTAACTGAAATGAACCAAAAAATGACATGTTATATGATTAAGAATACCCGTTGCCTAACTTTGTTTGGATGAACCTCAACATCATTGATGCAATTTACAATAAGTTGTTGTAAATTGTAAATGCGACGTCTCAAGCTTTACATATAAATCTAAAGCAAATTGCTGTATCAATTTACAACCAAACAGAAGCACATTCTCCGTAGATCGAAAGCAATTTAAAGGACCGATAGTATTTGATTTGCTTATATATTTATATGTTTTATACATCCATTTCATGTACATCTAAGCAAAAATTTTAGCCAAAGTTTGGTTCGGTTATTAACCAAAATTAACTAAACCGAATTAAAAATGACAATCTAACCAAATAGACTGAACCAATTAACCCGTTGGTTAATAAGATTGATAAACCGATAATGTCGATTTTTGTTTTGGTTGAGGCTAATAACGAATTGAACCGAACCCAACCATCCACCATTAGAAGTGTCTGTGTTCCCTACTACATCGTGCAAGCACACTGTTATGAATATATGAATTCTTCTATTTCAGTTTGACTGATTTCGATTCACTAAGGGTACAAAAAGAAAGCGATAACCGACTTTAAGTGATCGGATGTTGGTTGATTCAATTTTCAATTGATTTTGGTTTAGTTTTGTCTATTTTTTGGTTTAGCTTCATTGAACGATTTAGTTATTTCTCATTCGTAGATATTGTTAATCACGTAGCACATAAAAAAATTAATTAAAAAAATAGCAATACTATACTCAAATAAAAGATAATAAAATGCTCGTTATTATGATGTAATTTTTTTTTTGTTGATAAAAGTATCAACGTGTGAAAAAACTATGACTATTTAAAAAATCATGGGGATAATTTGCTTAAAATGAGGAAAAAAAGTTTAACTATAATTTAAATAACAAAAGTTGAGTAAAGTTTAAGGAATTAAAGTGTAACTAAGATGGGGTGTCAAAGTGTAAAATTGTTTGAATGACTATTTTACCCTCACTCTAGGGTTGTTAATGAAAATAAAAATTCTTAACTTTTTGGTATCTTAATC
Source organism: Ambrosia x helenae (assembly GCA_030844895.1). Taxonomy (NCBI): domain Eukaryota; kingdom Viridiplantae; phylum Streptophyta; class Magnoliopsida; order Asterales; family Asteraceae; genus Ambrosia; species Ambrosia x helenae. Next base: position 93,404,262 of record CM061223.1, read on the forward strand.
TATCCTTGCCTCATGCATTATAATATGGTATAGATAATTAATAGGTTGAGTATAACGTTAAGATGTTATAAAAAGAAAACATTATGGAATCAGTCACAATCAGAATCTCTTCTTTACTATTTCATTGTGTTCAGGTTTATGTTGTAGGCATTTGAAATTTTCAAACAAAACTTTTTTATTCACTATCATCTATATCTATACCTATATCTATAATCTATAATCTATAATCTATAAATATATATAAAAGAATTGATGTTTGCTAACGTGGCATTCAATGGTGGCCTCAATCCCCCTCTTGAATGTGCCACGTAGCATAATGAGGTGAAAGAGTTCTTTTTCGGTTTTATTATTAAATCTATTAAATTAAAACCCTAACTCATCTCTTCTCCTCCTCATTCCCTTCTTCCTCAAAACCCTAGCCCCAATTTCCCTTGAATATTATCAATCTCTCAAGTGACTGAATGTCATCCCAAGAACTCCCATACAATTCATCCTTCCCTATTCGCCGCCAATTTCCTTGAATCGGTCTAAACAACTCCTCAAAATACCTCATCAACTGATCCGCCACCTCCACTACCACTCTCCGTCGCCGCCTCCTCCTTTCTCCGTCGTCACCACGACCTCCACCACCACTTTCCAGTTCAGATCTGGATATTGACCTTTGAGCCTATATATATATATATATATATATATATATATATATATATATATATATATAAACCCACCAAATAATTCGTTTACTACTCTCCTTCTTCTTCTTCTTCTTTATTAATCAATCCCGTGTTTGACCCGATCACTGTTACTAATCCATGGCTTCTTCTTCAGCCGTGAATTCAGCGATCGAGAAACTCGCTAACATTCAACTCAATGAACTTTCCACTTCTTCATCCCCTAATTTACAAAAAAAAAAAAAAAAACCCTTTCTATCTTATCTCCCCATTAGGTATTATTACTTCTTATGTATTTGTACGTAATGTGTGTTTTCCTATAAATCAGTGATGTTAGATGAGATTGATTTTATTTTATTTTTATTTTTTTGGTATGTGTGAGATAATAGACGCAGTAGCGACGACAGTAGCAGTGATAGCAGTGGCGACGGCGACGGCGGTGGTGGCGGTGCTGGTGGGGATGAAGAGGAAGATGAGAATAATGGTGACGTTAGGTCATGTTATGTTAATCAAATGTTTGTTGGGTATGTTGAATATTATAATGTTGTTGAAGAAGATAAAGATTTGTTTGGCTCTGATAATGAATAGTATAAGAATACTCAAATTTCTAGCCCTTTTCTTGTTCCTGGTAATTTGTTTGAACATGTTTTTATATTTTATACATGGGTTTTTGTTAAAGTTTTGATCTTGATGCATCTAAAGAGGTTTTATCGACTTAGCATGAACAGGGTTCTTCAACTGTGTAACATCACGTGTTTGTCCCTAATTTTTTTTCACTTAACCCATCTTACACACCTTTTGAATTATTTTACTATTTCAAAACATCCTAATATGTATATATTGAATCCTTTGCATAAATAGGGGGTTTATCATTTTACAAATTACATTTGGGGGGTATTGGAGGAAAAAATTGAATTTGGTGATGCATAGAAACCGATTGGCGGTATCAAAATATTAAAACCTTGATGCCGCCAAACCAAACGGCGGTATCAAGGGGACTTTTGTCAGTGTGGTTAATGCCGCCAAATGGTTTGGAGGGGTCACCTCTAGATGCCGCCAATCCACAAATGGGAGTCATTGATGCCGCCAATTGAGTTGGTGTGTTCTTCAATATTGCCGTCATGATCCTGCCAATCCATTTTCATGCATTCAAACCAGCAAATGAAAATCAGTCTTCACCTACAAACCATGCAGCCTATAAAACACACTCACAAGGTCTCTAGCATTGCATGCAATGGTCTTGTAAGTTGCAGATGATTTGATAGGCAAATAGTGTTCTTGGGAGTGTAAGAATTCAGGCTTTGAAGGTTATAAAATGGAGGTTGAGGTGAAGAAGGAGCACCACCCACATCCAAAAACACACCATCAACACTACAATCTCCATCTGAAACCTTTGAAATTTATAAAAAATCATACCAACCAAATTCCTCGCACCATGAATCAAAACATGAACTTACACCCTGGTCCCCTAAACGACGATGTGTTGTATCTGCGTGATCGACATCGTGCCTTTCACGTTTTCACAGACGAGGAAAACTTCAATGCCGCCATGATGGTAAAGCGTAGCGATAGAGCCATATGGAAGGTACTTCGTGACCACCCTGTTGTAGGACGGGTTCGTCACCTTATCGATGCTGCAGGGTTTGGTGGCCTTATAGATTGTGGTTATCGATACGTTGACCACTCCTTGATAACAGCTTTGGTGGAACGATGGAGGCCCGAAACTCACACGTTCCACCTTCCATTTGGTGAAGCTACTGTCACCTTACAAGATGTTAACGTCTTGTGGGGGTTACCTATTGAGGGAGCTGTTGTGTCTGGGGTAGATGATAATTTGTCTACTGCCGACGCAATAGCGTTGTGCCGACGATTGTTAGGTGTTACGCCTACAGAGGCCCAAATGTCCGGCAAGTCCGTTTTGGGTAGTGTTATTATTAATAAACTAAAGCAGGAGTTTGTTGAAGCAGAGGCTACGGATGAAGAGTGCATTTTTCGTGCTCGTTTAATCCTTTTCTTTTTGATCGGTTCCACCTTAGTCCCTGATAATAATAATAATAGATTAAATGTTTTTTATTTAATATTTTTACGAGACCTCAACCGTACAGCATCTTATAGCTGGGGCAGTGCGGTTCTGGCTTGTTTATACAGGCGGCTTTGTGATGCCACCCAGCCGGATAGGAAAGCCGTGACCGGGCCCATTATGTTGCTTCAAGTATGGGCATGGGAGAGGATTCGGTGTCTCGCACCACGACCATCCCAGTTTGATTATACTTGCCCGATAGCGGCTCGGTATATATCGCAAATCCCAGTTTGATTATACTTGCCTGCATGGCATCCCTTTGTATTTTTTTTTCTGAACACGTTTTTTAACATGTTAATTTTGTAGGTGGCGAGACCGGCGGTTAAACTTCCAGGAGGTGGCCACACACTGCCTCAAGGCATATCGTTCGCAGCTACAATCGTTGGACGAGGACATGGTATGTTAGTAATTATTTTTAGTTTTTTGTATTAATCATGCATTTATTGTGTTTTGTTACTGACTTAAGTGTTTGTTTTTAGTTCAACTGGACCCCTACAACTCGGTTTTGGATCGACTACCGGCCATGTGCTCAAATGGGATGGAAAGCTGGAGGAGTTGTTGTCCGCTTATATGCTTCGAGATCGTTGAGCATCATTACCCTCAACGGGTTTTGAAGCAATTCGGCATGGTCTAGTACATACCTACCGAGATAACCTCAACCGTACCCACGGCTCAGCTTGAAAAACTGCATGCTTTGGGGCAGCAAGGACACAACGGGGCGGACTGGATGAGTAGGCATGAAGCCTACGTCAATGCATGGAATAACCGTTGTAACACGGTTATCCGCTCTGATCTCATAAGGACAGCTTCAACAGCGCCGGTTATATGCAATGGTATATGGGGCGTACCGTTGCATTTATTGGAAATCCGAGTGTAGCACCGGCCCCAGTTGGCGGTTTCCAAGACGACGGTGCTAGAATCCAGTTGATGGTAAAGCATTTTTACGTGCCTAATTCATACATTAATTATTTTCAGTTTGCTGTTTCTAACTAAAAATTTTGTTTGCAGAGGGATGCCATGGGTGATATTTACCGGTCATCTCAGGAGGCATTTAATAATCCTCAGGCATTCTCCACGCAGCTTGAGCATATACAAAACACGGCGTTTCACAGTATGATGATGTCACACAATGTCGGACACTTACAAAATCCGACGCATCTTACCAGGGACGCCGTTGACTTGTCGGCACTTGCACGGCCTCAAAGGGTGCGCCGGCGACGCGCTCCCCGTCAGGTGCCGGAAAACGTGCCGGAAAATGAAGACCAAGCTGCTGGAAGTCACTTTGACAATGATGCTGGGTTTCGTGCATCTGTTGCGGCCAGCAACAATCAGAACCAGACCAGGGGATATGTCCCGCAATTCATGGACAGTGGATTGGACCAGATGGGAACTCCATTTGGATTGGGTGGATCATTCGTACAGGGAACTGGTGATGTTGGTGGGTCCGGTGGCAGTCAACCGGCGGAGATGGGTCCGCTAGCTAACTTTCGTGCAGGCGGAATTGGCATCGGAGATAGTTGGGTGTTTCCTTCATCACCGGGTTACGTGACGCCGGTTGGACAGGGGTTGGCACGGTTTGATCACGACCTTTTTAGTGATTTTCATTACCATGCCCCGCATAATTCGTGTGATGAAGGACCTTCAAGCCGGCCAGGACCATCGACCACACGGAATTTAAACCTCTTTCCTGATGATGAGTACGGTAATGAAGGAGCACCACCCACCAACCAACCACCCAGGAGGCAATCTGAACGTCTTATGAATCAGGGACCCTCGAACTCTCTGGACTGGTTTAACTCGTAACATTGTCGAATTCAAGTGTGTTCTTAATTACTTGTTGTAACATTTTGATTTGCTTTATAACATTAATTATTGATTTGCTTTATAAATATATGAATATATGAATCGTTTAGCCACCTGTGATTTGAACATTGATAGGAGAAACAACCACTAAAATTAAAATCCAAATAAAAGCGTTAAACACTAAAAAAAGATTACGTAATCATTTATCGGTGGCCCGAAAACGGCTCGGAGGTGTTTTTTTCAAAACCCACACTATGTTGAAAACGGGCCAGGCTGCCCTCTTTGGGCCTCTGTGCAGCCTGGCTGGGCCTGCCGGACAGGTAACCGGACTGACGGACGCGTTGCCCTTGGGTAACACACGGGCGTCGCACGAAGTCCGGGCAGTTTTCGGGTATCCGGGGCCTGATCCCGGTGCCCCGAAAACGGCTCGGAGGTGTTTTTTTCAAAACCCACACTATGTTGAAAACAGGCCAAGCTGCCCTCTTTGGGCCTCTGTGCAGCCTGGCTGGGCCTGCCGGACAGGTAACCGGACTGACGGACGCGTTGCCCTTGGGTAACACACGGGCGTCGCACGAAGTCCGGGCAGTTTTCGGGTCTCCGGGGCCTGATCCCGGTGGCCCGAAAACGGCTCGGAGGTGTTTTTCTCAAAACCCACACTATGTTGAAAACGGGCCAGGCTTCGCTCTTTGGGCCTCTGTGCAGCCTGGCTGAGCCTGCCGGACAGGTAACCGGACTGACGGACGCGTTGCCCTTGGGTAACACACGGGCGTCGCATAAAGTCCGGGCAGTTTTCGGGTCTCCGGGGCCTGATCCCGGTGGCCCGAAAACGGCTCGGAGGTGTTTTTCTCAAAACCCACACTATGTTGAAAACGGGCCAGGCTGCCCTCTTTGGGCCTCTGTGCAGCCTGGCTGGGCCTACCGGACTGACGGACGCGTTGCCCTTGGGTAACACACGGGCCTCGCACGAAGTCCGGGCAGTTTTCGGGTCTCCGGGGCCTGATCCCGGTGCCCCGAAAACGGCTCGGAGGTGTTTTTCTCAAAACCGGCTCGGAGGGATAGATTTATTTAAATCAAATAATAACACACAGACTTTCCATTTTTGGAATGTCTCAAACAAATAATACAAATTTGATAGATTTATTTAAAACAAATATTACAAATTTATTTAACAACTGTTTTTCAAAACTAGTCACTCAAACTATACAATCTACGGATTTACAAGACACTATATTTTCCGAGATCACCTATTCCAATATTCTACCACCGTTTCTTGTTGCAGAGTTCATTCAGTTTTTGTTTCGCACCTTCAATCACAATTGCTTTGTTGAAATCAACAATAGCTTGTGTTGTGCACCCAGAAACTTCTCTTTTCCAGTCAGCGGGAACTCAGGACCGCATTCAGATTCAAACCCATCTGAATTTGATCCAGGAGAACATGGTTCTACCTGTTGAATATGTGTACCAAATCTACAGGTACCCAATGTTCAAACCAGCCTGCCATACAAAAGTAGTACGGTGAAGAATCGCATCATCCGTTGCCGGACAGGTCGCTAATGACGTGATGTGATTCATCAACACCGGATGGCGTGGGTTTGCCTGGAAAGTAGACCCGCCTAAAGAGCCCGTTGGAATGTCCAGCTTTGGTAGACTAGAGGTTCAGACTACCAACGATCCATAACTCTCTAATATTTTAAACTAAAGTATCAATGTTGCATTCTACACGTGTTATACCACGTGTAGATGTATTGAGAAGTGTAGTTTAATGTGGATGTAACACCGATCCAAAGACACCGCTTTTTTGGACCCCAGAAAAGCGATGCCAAGCGGGGGATGAAACGGCAGACGATGCTGTTAAGCATGACTCATCCCCGCCGAAAACAGTTAAAACTCCATGTGAATGTAACATCGACCCAATATCAATAAAAAACCATACCATCCAGAACAATTGCAAGAAAAGTATTATATATTATATTGGGGGGGGGGGGGGTTTATTGTGGTTGGTAGTCTGAATGGGATGGAGAGAATGGGCAGAGGGCTTATATAAGAAATGAAGCCTAGAACTCAATTGGCGGCATCAATGTATAGAAATCAAATGGCGGCTTCAATGTTTATAAATGAATTGGCGGCATCAAGCTTACATTTATTAGATGCCGCCAAACCAAATCTATACATCACCAAATTTGATTTTTCCCCCAATACCCCCCAAATGTAATTTGTAAAATGAAAAACCCCCTATTTATGCAAAGGATTCGTATATATTTCGAATATTTTAAAGTTGATACAAAGTTTTATCTTAAATAACATATTCTAACCTCCTTATATATTTTTTTTAAATAATAATAATAATAATAACAATAATAATAATAATAATAATAATAATAATAATAATAATGTTAGTCATAAATTTTTCTTGAACCAACATACAACATTAACTATAACCCTTCCTTAACTAAAACACTAATCCAAACCAAACCCACCCTAATTAGCCCAAAGCCTCCAACCCAAGCCCAAAGAACCAGGCCCACTACCCTTCTTTCAGCTAAAAAAAAATGTTTTGAAGCTGGCCGGACTCGAACCTGGAACCTTTCACAATTTCCCCACGCGCCTTACCAACTGCTCTGCAAGTCTCTTAGTGATTAAACCCCACGCGTATTTAATATAAGCCTTTTTTTTCCACATCAGATCAGGCCCAATTCTTCCATCCCCTTCCCTGCTGTGCTCGATGGCCAGAAAAAAAAACCCGACCCGCATAATGTTTTGCTGCATGATTGACGCGAATTAACCCCAAGTTTTGGATAGATTCATGGACCTAAGTTGACCGACAATCAACCCCCTCTGTTCCAGCTCGCAACTAATTAAAATCCTACCATATATAAGCTAATTACGCGTTTCTATTAATTCTTGGTCAAATGATTGGAACCTTCCAAATCAGAAACCATATTATAAATTGAACTCGTGGTTTTGATCAATGGCAACCGATAAACATACCCTCACTCCAAATTTTCTCTTTCTTTTTCTCTAATTCGCGATTGAAGCTCGGTTTGACATTTCTGTTGACCGAACGATTCTTCATCCATTCCTGTCTGTAAGTTTCAATTAATCATATGTTTTTGTTAGTCGACATCATCCAAACAAAAGCCCTATGTTTTCTGTGGGTATTGATCGTTATTTGTTTGGATTAGAAAACTAGGGTTCATAGGTAAACGATTTGGGGAATATGACTATCTGCAGTCATCCTTTATATAAATTACGAAACAAGAATATTAACCAACTGATCCATAGATCAGTTGGTTATGCATGAGGGCTCAGAAACACGAACCGGCCACTGGCCCGGGTTCGATCCTTGGCACAAACAACCTTTTTATTTGATTTTCCTTATACTATATACCTACAATTATTTTTAAACATAGATTTTAAATACTAAACATGGTTTATAAATTCTACAAAATTTATTTTAAGTCAGTCTTATGATAAAGTTTAATACCCAACTTTTAGTTTTTCAAAAATCATTTATTTATTATATATAATAAATATTACAAATTTATTCAGTTATAATTATAAAGTTCTATAAAAATATCAAAACGACTTTATAAAATTCCACAAAAATTATTCTAAGTTTATAAATCAATAAACATTTCTGAAATAAATTTTATTTCAGAAGAATCATTTATTTAATATTTTTAATCGATGTTTGTTATTTTAATCAAAAATAAATCATAATAAATTCATTTTTCATTATTTTTGCATCAAAATTTCACATAAATTATTATTAATCATTTAGATCAGAAATATAAATTTTTGATTCGAAATTTATAATTTTTTAATATTTTTAAATATTAAGTCTATTTTGTCAAATAAGTATTTATATATAAATATTCATTAATTAAGAAAATAATTTTATAAAAATTATTTTCACATTTATTACATTATAATTCAACTACTTTTAGATAATATTGGTCAGAAAACATTTTCATTAATTATTTTTTTATTTATTTAAATTATTCAAATTTAATCATAAATCAATTATTAATCCCCAAATTAGTAACCCTAGCACATTTTAGACAAAAAACTTAGACTTATTAAGTTTTCCCCAACACTTATTTATTACCTTGAAATAGGGTGATATTTGGATATACACGAGCCACATTTACTTATATAACAAGGGTCTCCATTTTAACACTAAGGTGAGTTTTACATAGCCCCTTTTCTATTTCACTATTTTGGGGTGAAACATGTTACAACATTCTATCTACAATTCAATCATAAGTGTCTATGTGTTATTCTATGTTACATTATGTCTTAAACATGACTAGGGTAAGCACAATATTCTAGCATAATCATTAACATTGATCAGCCGACGGTATACAATGATAGATCTATTGGACTGACAATCCCACCCGGATACGTGTACCTCATACATAGGTAGCGTGGGTGATTGTTATCGAATTTATAACATAATCGAGTGAACCATGAGCGTATGGGATGGACCACAATATTCTAGTCACAAGGTTTGATTATGCACTCGATTTACCCGATTGTTTTGTTTTCACATATGGACTAGACTAGTCATGACACTCGAATTGTACAAGTTTTTATTCAATTATCAAAACTTATGTAATTCTCACAAACTTTTGTTGACCCAAAATATTTTCAAACTTAACATGTTTCAGGTTATAGCTTGCTTGAAGATTAGAGTTAATGCTTGAGGATGTGTATCTAGTATTCTTCATTTTGATGTACAAATTCTTGTAGAACAATTGTATGTAATGTATTTAAATCAATTATTGAAATTTATTATTTACCATGAGCTACTGAACAATCATCAATACGTGACATCCCGATGTTTCCGCCATCGGTTGGGGTGTTATAGATTGGTATCAGAGCCATGGTTATAGGGAATTAGGTTATTAGAAAAAATAATCTAGTTTATAACCATAGGATTTTAACTAGTACTTGCTCCTTTTACTTGCAACCTTACTTATTTCTATTCTCTATCTCCCTCCTACTTCTTATCCCTACATTAATCCCTACAAGAAGATTGCTCTCCATCACTGGATCTACTCTTAGACTAATAGGACAAAATCCTCAGGTTTAGCCTGAACCACCTTGAGATCTCGTCGAAGTTCTAAATTTTAATAACGAACACGTGCAATCTGGAAGGGTGAACGCCTGTATTCTGAGTTTTCTGTCTAGGACTGGCATTGCGCATATATCCCAATCAGACGAGGGACCCGGATGCCTACCTGGGAATTCTCGGGATGAGTGTTCACTTATAGGCTAAAGCATGTCTTCACTATGTTATTAGAATCTAGAATCTTTGATAAGTCAACGTTTTCGTTTATTCGTTTTAATTAATGGATAAATGATTACATTCCTTATATTACCTCATTCATTTCGTGTCTCATTGAACCTTCATTGTGTCTCTTATAGATCATGCCTCCACGTCGCAACACTCGCCTTAACAGTGGTGACAATCATGATGAAGGGAGCAGCAACCACAACCACAACCACGACCACAACACTAACCACAACAATGGAAGTGATGCCCAACTAGCTGCGATCATTTCCCAACAAATGGCGCAACAAATAGCAACTCTGGTTCCTAATTTGCTGACTCAAGTCATCCAAATGAATGAAAACGGCAATGGAAATGGGAATCACAATGGGAACGGAAATGGAAACGGGAATGGTCACCCAGTCTGTACCCTCAAACACTTTAATACCTGCAATCCTCCTAAGTTTAGTGGGGATGAAGGAGCTACTGGTCTCCTTCAATGGTTCGAGGGTATCGAGAATACTTTCATAAATAGTGAGTGTCCCGATAACCTTAAGGTTCGTTATGCCATGAGTGTTCTTCAAAAACGAGCACTCACTTGGTGGAATGAGGAGAAGCGTACCCGTGGAGCAGAAGTCGCACTGGCCTTAACTTGGGAACAAGCTAAAGACGTTATGAAAGCGGAGTTCTGCCCTCGTAATGAAATCAAGAAGTTGGAAGACGAGTTTCATGATCTTGCCCAAGACAGTGGAGAAAACCTTGCCTACAACACTCGTTTCCCCGAACTTAGTCTACTGCTACCACATAAGGTCACCCCCTTGTCTATTGCGATCGAAAAATACATTGGTGGCTTACCCATGCAGATTCAGGACACGGTGTGGGGAATGAACCCTGCTACTCTCGAGGAAGCAAAGCGTTTGGCGGCCACCCTAACAGATAACCATGTGAAGGCAGGAACCCTGACTCGGAAAGGGGAAAAGAAAACTGTTGTGAATGATACTCCTCAACCTGCTATCAAGATTAAAACTGAGTCCTCAACCAATGGAAGGCGCAAGGCCAGGAATTTCGCAATAGATACCACTCCTCCACCTAACAAGAAACAGTATATCGGGAACCAACCTAAGTGTGACACCTGTCAGTATCACCATCCAACCCAAGTGCCCTGTTGTCAGTGTACCAATTGCCAAAGGTATGGGCATCTTGCGAATGTTTGTCGAATTCCTCCTGCGAATGCCCTTGCTGCTCCAAATAATCCTGCTAGGGACCCTCCAGCTACTTAACAGCTAGCCCCACCATTTGAATGTTATTTGCTTTTTATTCTATGTATTGACGCTTTTTGATTCAAGTAATAAATTCTAGTATCGAAATTTTTGTCTGTTACATGAGAGTTGTTTATCTAGTATGATCATAACACTTGGATGCATGCTTGTTTGAATGTGAACTAATTGCCATATCGATATCTAAATCTATACGACTACAACTCACATACTATGCTTGCTTACATAAACATACTATCAATTTGCAATAAATGCTACATTTAATCAAACGGCCGATAAAGGATGAAGTACTTGCTCAACAGTTAGTTGAGTATCAAATAACCTACTCAACGATTGGTAGAGGTCATCATGCCTTTTCAACAGTCGGGAGAGGCCCTACAACCTGCTCAACGACTGGTGGAGGCTATCGAACCTGCTCAGCAATCGGTAGAGGTTCCTACTCACTAACTGGTAGAGTAGTCTTTTTCCTGCTCAACGGTTGGACTCATTAATACAAAGGTTCAACCACAAGATTATTTTTACATTACTTACATGTGTGTTAGAGTCATAGAAGGACATAAAACCCTAATGTAAGGTAAATTGGTGATTGCGGTCCGGAATGTAATCACGAATTTACAGGTACGTTAAGGTAGTGTGAAATTCTATCAAGGTTTTCGGTATATAACCAGTTATAAACTTTAGTTACCTGGTAGTTCATTTAGTCTTTCTACAGTCCATCAACTCATTTCTGTTAGGACTCCTAAAACTTAAGTTTAGTGTTTTGCTAGATTCCTATTCTACTTGCTATTTCAGACGAACCTAATCCAACCCTTAAAGCTCACGCATATCAAACCTCTTATCCAAATTATTCGAAACAGATTATTCTATTACCTATTAATTCATGTCGTGCCTTAACCCAAATTTTCCAAACCACAACTGCCCAAATTTCTACCAAACACCCTCAACCATGTGATTTTAATAACTTCGGGACGAAGTCTCCAAACGTAGGGGAGACTGTAACATCACGTGTTTGTCCCCAATTTTTTTTCACTTAACCCGTCTTACACACCTTTTGAATTATTTTACTATTTCAAAACATCCTAATATGTATATATTTTGAATATTTTAAAGTTGATACAAATTTTTATCTTAAATAACATATTCTAACCTCCTTGTATTTTTTTAAAAATAATAATAATAATAATAATAATAATAATATTAATAATAATAATAATAATAATAATAATGTTAGTCATAAATTTTTCTTGAACCAACATACAACATTGACCATAACCCTTCCTTAACTAAAACACTAATCCAAACCAAACCCACCCTAATTAGCCCAAAGCCTCCAACCCAAGCCCAAAGAACCAGGCCCACTACCCTTCTTTCAGCTAAAAAAAATGTTTTGAAGATGGCCGGACTCGAACCTGGAACCTTTCACAATTTCCCACGCGCCTTACCAACTGCTCTGCAAGTCTCTTAGTGATTAAACCCCACGCGTATTTAATATAATCCTTTTTTTTTCCACAACAGATCAGGCCCAGTTCTTCCATCCCCTTCCCAGTTGTGCTCGATGGCCAGAAAAAAAAACCCGACCCGCATAATGTTTTGCTGCATGATTGACGCGAATTAACCCCAAGTTTTGGATAGATTCATGGACCTAAGTTGACTGACAATCAACCCCCTCTGTTCCAGCTCGCAACTAATTAAAATCCTACCATATATAAGCTAATTACGCGTTTCTATTGATTCTTGGTCAAATGATTGGAACCTTCCAAATCAGAAACCATATTCTAAATTGAACTCGTGGTTTTGATCAATGGCAACCGATAAACATACCCTCACTCCAAATTCTCTTTCTTTTTCTCTAATTCGCGATTCAAGCTCGGTTTGACATTTCTGTTGACCGAACGATTCTTCATCCATTCCTGTCTGTAAGTTTCAATTAATCATATGTTTTTGTTAGTCGACATCATCCAAACAAAAGCCCTATGTTTTCTGTGGGTATTGATCGTTATTTGTTTGGATTAGAAAACTAGGGTTCATAGGTAAACGATTTGGGGAAGATGTCCATAGATCAGTTGGTTATGCATGAGGGCTCAGAAACACGAACCGGCCACTGGCCCGGGTTCGATCCTTGGCACAAACAACCTTTTTATTTGATTTTCCTTATACTATATACCTACAATTATTTTTAAACATAGATTTTAAATACTAAACATGGTTTATAAATTCTACAAAATTTATTTTAAGTCAGTCTTATGATAAAGTTTAATACCCAACTTTTAGTTTTTCAAAAATCATTTATTTATTATATATAATAAATATTACAAATTTATTCAGTTATAATTATAAAGTTCTATAAAAATATCAAAACGACTTTATAAAATTCCACAAAAATTATTCTAAGTTTATAAATCAATAAACATTTCTGAAATAAATTTTATTTCAGAAGAATCATTTATTTAATATTTTTAATCGATGTTTGTTATTTTAATCAAAAATAAATCATAATAAATTCATTTTTCATTATTTTTGCATCAAAATTTCACATAAATTATTATTAATCATTTAGATCAGAAATATAAATTTTTGATTCGAAATTTATAATTTTTTAATATTTTTAAATATTAAGTCTATTTTGTCAAATAAGTATTTATATATAAATATTCATTAATTAAGAAAATAATTTTATAAAAATTATTTTCACATTTATTACATTATAATTCAACTACTTTTAGATAATATTGGTCAGAAAACATTTTCATTAATTATTTTTTTATTTATTTAAATTATTCAAATTTAATCATAAATCAATTATTAATCCCCAAATTAGTAACCCTAGCACATTTTAGACAAAAAACTTAGACTTATTAAGTTTTCCCCAACACTTATTTATTACCTTGAAATAGGGTGATATTTGGATATACACGAGCCACATTTACTTATATAACAAGGGTCTCCATTTTAACACTAAGGTGAGTTTTACATAGCCCCTTTTCTATTTCACTATTTTGGGGTGAAACATGTTACAACATTCTATCTACAATTCAATCATAAGTGTCTATGTGTTATTCTATGTTACATTATGTCTTAAACATGACTAGGGTAAGCACAATATTCTAGCATAATCATTAACATTGATCAGCCGACGGTATACAATGATAGATCTATTGGACTGACAATCCCACCCGGATACGTGTACCTCATACATAGGTAGCGTGGGTGATTGTTATCAAATTTATAACATAATCGAGTGAACCATGAGCGTATGGGATGGACCACAATATTCTAGTCACAAGGTTTGATTATGCACTCGATTTACCCGATTGTTTTGTTTTCACATATGGACTAGACTAGTCATGACACTCGAATTGTACAAGTTTTTATTCAATTATCAAAACTTATGTAATTCTCACAAACTTTTGTTGACCCAAAATATTTTCAAACTTAACATGTTTCAGGTTATAGCTTGCTTGAAGATTAGAGTTAATGCTTGAGGATGTGTATCTAGTATTCTTCATTTTGATGTACAAATTCTTGTAGAACAATTGTATGTAATGTATTTAAATCAATTATTGAAATTTATTATTTACCATGAGCTACTGAACAATCATCAATACGTGACATCCCGATGTTTCCGCCATCGGTTGGGGTGTTACAAATTGTGCTTCCAAATTTGTAACCCATCATTTTCCTTCTCAATTTCTCCATCTTCAGCATAATTCTTCACAATAATAGATTTGAACCCATTGATCATTCTATTCAGATTATGTATATGAGGTAAACTTTTGATTCTCTAATTCGTTCCGTTCTAAGTTAGGGCAGGGTGATGAAAGACTAACATATGAGGTGAAATTTTGTTTCCTCAATTACATTCTTTTGGTGTGTTTTATTTACTAAGAAGCATAAGTTTGATTTGGTTGATAGTTTGGGTGCAAAATGGTAGATCTGATCAGAAGTCATGGAGATTAAAAAATGTTATGATTCATTGGATATCATATTGATTGCATTAACACTAATACAATCCTCTATTTGAAATTCTATAGATTTGTAATTTCTTAATGGGGTTGGAGCAAAAAAAAAATAGATTTATATAGACCAGAAGTTCTTAATTACCTAAGATTTGCTTATGAGGATTTGATGGTTTTTAAAGGGTTTTTAAGTTTGAATCTCATGTTGGGGGTTGGTTATACGCCAAAGGTATGTGCTTTTTCCTTTTTTTTTAATATTAATAGACAGAAGAAAATTATGAATCCTTTCAATTTGTGATGTAACGGAAGTAAGTTCAAGATTGACTAAGTTTTATGTCTCGAATATCCCGGATAAATGCAGTGGCGCAGATCTGGCCAAAGAGTTTAGGAATTTTGGCAACATATTCGATATCTATGTTGCAAGGAAAAGAAACAAGGAGGGTGAACGATTTGCGTTCGTTTCATTGTTAGATGTTAAAGATAGGGTAGAGATGGTGAGAGTGTTATCTGCCATCCGTCTGAGAGAATATAGGTTGAAAGTTAATGTTGCAAGATTTGTGTTGGAAGAGGGAGAGGTTAACACCAGCATACCAAACCCTAATTCTAAAAAGCCGGAGGTCTTGTCTAAAAAACGGGATGCCGGAGTGCATCTGCCCACTGGTACTTTCAAAGGGTTTCAGGCTAACTCGATGTCTTTCAAGGAGGCGTTTTCTAGGGACGCTAAAGGGAGAACGATATTGATCAATGATGAAGTGAGTGCTTTTGAAGAGCTGCACGGTAGATCGGTAGTGGTCCGGGTTAGTTCGTTGGATAACTTACGTTTGATTAAGTGTATTATTAAAGAGATGGGGTTAGGGGAAGGAGTAATTCGGTGTCTGGGTGGTTTTATGGTTATGATTTCGTTCAACACTAATGAGCATGCGTTGATGGCTAGAGATGAGTTGTTGGGGCGACCAGAACAATTTACTTCGGTAGTGGTATGGGAAGGTCAGAATATTCCGTTTGAACGTGTAGCGTGGTTGAAAGTGTTCGGGGTTCCGTTGTGCGTGCTTGCTGATTCTGTCCTTCATGATATTGGGAGCCACTTTGGAGTGGTAGTGAAAAAAACGCCGGTTAATACGGTGGAGATTGACTCCTCGTTTCAGTATCTTGGAGTGTTGGTCGATCAAGGTGCACGAATTCAGGAAATTATTTTTCTTAAATGGCGGGGGAAGACGGTTAAAGTTTGGATTGAGGAGGACGATAAAGAGTGGATAACGGACTTTATCGATGAAGACGATTGTAAGCCGGAGTTTGAGAAACAACATATGCTGGAGAAGGAGCCGGAGGAGGTTCCGGTGAATGATGAGGAGGAGATGCCGGTGAAACCAAATATGGCAACTGAGGATAATTCGGGATTCGTTAATGAAATTGATGTTATTCCAATGAATATGGAGGAAAAGGCGGCAGAGATGTCAGACTATTTTATTGGAGTTAATGTTGCTGATTTTATTCAAGGTAATGGTATTGAAGTGGGGCCTACCCCTTTAGTCAAACCTTTGAAGCGTAAAAAACAAGTTTTGAAACAAATGGATATGGGCCAGACTTCAGGTGGGCAATATTCTAGTAATGATAGGCCCAACAAAGGGTCTAAGAATTCTGATGATCCATTTAATTTGGAGCCTATAATACTGGGCTTAGACCAAAACGTTGTAAAGACCAGGGGGACTGATACCATCTCAGTCAATAATTCCTTTCAGTCGTTAGTGAATGACCAGGAGGTTGGCTCTGAAGTGTACGAAGATAGCAACGACGCTAATCATGGTGATGCTGGGCCGCAATTGGGAAAAGATATTAACGAGTTATCGAAGGAGGGGGAAAAGGAAGCCACTTTGCAGGTCGGGCAACGGTTAGGAGTGAACTTGAATGGTTTTGAGCAGTTAATTTTAGAAACAGTGGTGGACGCAGGGTTTCAATCAGGTCTGTCATGAATTTTCTTTCCTTAAATGTTAGGGGGTTAGGGGCGTTAGGTAAAGTCCCTTGGGTGAAAGGCTTAATTATGAAGAATAAAGTTGATTTTCTGGGTCTTCAAGAATCGTTGATTGTAGATGTTGATAAGTTTGATCCGACGAGTGTCTGGGGGAATGGGAGTGTGGAATCTGAGGTGATAGGGTCTAGGGGCAAATCTGGAGGTCTGGTGTGTCTTTGGAACCCGAAAAAATTTAAGAAGTATAATTCGGTTGTCGACCATAGTTTTATTCTTATCTCTGGTACGCTGATTGAAGATGGATCTGTATTACATGTTGTTAATGTTTACGCTCCTCAGAAAGTTGGGGAAAAAAGAAGTCTTTGGAACGTTTACTTAACTTGATGCAGCGGGAAGCGGGGAAGTGGATTTTTTTTAGGTGATTTTAACTCAGTTAGATGGGAGAGTGAGAGGATGAACTCGAAATTTAATAGAAGGGCGGCTCGGGATTTTAATATGTTTATTGACGATGCTTGTTTGAATGAGTTTAAAATGCAGGGGAATAGTTTCACGTTCCTTACAGGGGTTGGTAATGATGCTATGATGAGTAAGATTGATCTCTTTTTGGTTTGTCAAGACTTTTTCAACAAATGGAACGGGGCGTGTTTACGGGCTCTTCCTAGAGAGTTATCGGATCATTGTCCTATCTTGTTAACTACTAATGATTCGAATTATGTTCCTAAACCTTTTAAGTGGTTAACTCCTGGCTCGATCGGGAAGAATGTGAGGTGGTAGTTCGAAAAGCGCTTAATAAGTTTTCTGGCAGTGGCTCTGCAGAGGTGATTATTTTAAATAAATTATCGGCTGTTAAAACAGCGATAAAAACATGGTGGAGTGAAACCGTTTTAAAGGAGGGGAAAATATGGAAGTTCTTAAAAGAGATATTTCTAGATTGGAAACTATTATGGAGAATCGTGTGTTAGAAGAAGAGGAGGTGTGGGTTTGGGAGGAGAGTAAGAAAGAGGTCGAGAAGTTATTGCTTTTGAAGAACAAAGACTTGAGACAAAAATCTCGAGTTAATTGGGCGTCTGTGGGTGACGAGAATTCAGCCTATTTCCACAGGTGTATTAACGGTAGGAAAGCAGCGAATAGTATTCCGGGTGTTTTAATTGATGGGAGATGGATAGCTAAACCTTCGCTGGTCAAAAAAAAGGTTTTGGGGTTCTTTCGGGAGTTATTTTGGGAGCGTTATGTTAAAAGACCAACCGTTATCTGTGATAATCTGAAACAAGTTCCCTCAGGTATGAGAGACGCGCTGGTGGCCCCGTTCTTGAAGGAAGAAATTAAGGAAGCTGTGTTTGATTGTGGGCCTGACAAGGCTCCTAGCCCGGACGGGTTTAATTTTTGATTCATTCAACATTTCTGGGAGCTTTTGGAGGATGATTTTTTTAGATTGTTCGAAGACTTCTATGGTACGGGGCATATCGGTATTGATTGCAGCTTATCCTATATTACTTTGGTGGCTAAAACAAAAACGCCCATGGGATTGAAAGACTACAGGACTATCAATCTTATGGGGGATATTAGTAAAGTTATTTCAAAGGTGGTAGCCGCTAGGATTAAAAAGGTTATGAGTGACGTGATTTCGGTTTCCCAATCGGCTTTTCTTAAGGAGAGATACATCCTAGATGGGCCTCTTGTTCTTAATGAGTTAATTGGTTGGTTAAAGAAGAATGGTCATAAGGCGTTTCTGTTGAAGATTGACTTTGAGAAGGCCTATGATAACGTTAACTGGGGCTTTCTATTCTCAATTATGGAACAGATGGGGTTCCCGGATAGGTGGTGTCTTTGGATTAAAGGTATTGTTCAATCCGCCAGGTCGGCGGTGTTAGTAAATGGGTCCCCTACGTTTAAGTTCAATTGTCAAAAGGGCCTTAGACAAGGCGACCCATTATCCCCATTTTTATTCTTGATTGTGATGGAGGGATTAGCGTCTATGTTGTCAAGGGCGTGTCGTATGGGGGACATTGAAGGAATTAAAGTCGCTAAGGATGGGCCCCTTTTATCTCACATGTTGTACGCCGATGATGTGCTTATCTTGGGGAGGTGGTCCAATGGTAATATTATCATGGTAAACAGGTTGTTACGTATTTTTTACACGTGTTCGGGTCTGAAAATAAATGTTCATAAATCACACATTTTTGGGTTGGGAGTTACTTCCTTGGAGGTGCATAACGTGGCTGATTTGATGGGTTGTAAGGTTGGTGACCTACTTTTTAAGTACCTTGGAGTTAAAATAGGAGCAAATATGAATCGTCCGGTACATTGGGAATCTGTTATAGAGACAGTTCGTAGTAGACTTCAGTCGGTGCTCGGTAGTCTTCCAGTGTATTACCTATCTATTTTTTAAAGTCCCTATTGGGGTGGTTGAAGAAATTGAGAGAATGATGAGAAAATTTTTGTGGAACGGTAATCGAGACGGTAAAGGTATTCATTGGGTGTCTTGGGAGGTAGTTACGAGACCTAAAAAGTATGGGGGTTTGGGTATTTCAAAGCTGGTTGAGGTGAACTTAGCCTTACTTGTTAAATGGGCGTGGAGGTTCAAAACTTGTCAGGACGGTTTGTGGAAAGATATCATAATTAGTATACATAGGGGTCGTAATAGGTGGACGTTCTTACCGGTGAATAGAGCTGTTCCTGGGACATGGAAAGCTATAGTCAACTGCTTGGATAGAAGTCGCATAAAAGGTTCGTCTCTTGACAAGCTTATTACATGTCAGTTGGGGAACGGACATCATATTAGATTTTGGAAGGATGTGTGGTGCGGGACAACGCAGTTATGTACAAGATGGCCTACTCTTTTCTCCTTGGAAAGAAATAAGAATTGTATGGTTAGTGAAAGGTTGAATCTGGTTGATGGACACACTAGTCTGAATGAAAACTGGCAGATGAGTGCATCCTCTGTTGCGGGTATTTCAGAGTTACAAGATGTCTTAACAATGGTGTCCCAAGTGCGGCTTAGAAACTGCCCGGACCAGTGGGTTTGGGATCAGAATCTAAATTCAGTCTTCAGTGTAGCAGCTGTTAAAACCTCATTGAGACAGGATGCGTATGGGTCGAACAATCAGGTTTTCTGTTGGGTAAATTGGGTCCCTATCAAGGTTAATGTGTTGGCTTGGAGGATCGAGAAAGAACGAGTCCCTACTCGGGTTGAGCTGGTCAGAAGGAACGTTAGCCTGCCCTCCAAACTGTGTCCGATGTGCAGTTTGGATGATGAAGAAGTGTTGCACGTCTTCGTCGAGTGTGGTTTTGCTGCTATTGTATGGAGCGTTGTGTCAAGTTGGTGCAGAATTCCTTTAATCAGCGGTGCTTCGATCTCTTCTCTGTTTAAATGGTCTGACTCGATTCAGGTGTCCGCAAAGGAGAAGTTTATTGTTCGAGGTATAGTTATGGTTACCTCCTGGGCGATTTGGAAAGAAAGAAACAAGGCAGTTTTTCTTAGCTCTTGTCCGAAAGTGAGCGAGGTGGTGTCTTTAGTGAAATCCATGCCTTTTCTTTGGTTAAACTATAGATCGAGTCGTTACAGGATTGTTTGGACTAAATGGGTTAAATTCCCGCTGTACATGTTGTAATGGTGTTGTGAGCGGTCCTCGTTTTGAAGTCCTCTCTTTGTGTGAATGAAGTTTATGTTCAAAAAAAGAACACGTGTTAATTAAAACGTTTGTTACAATGGAAAGTGTTTCCTTAAGGTCACTTCTATTATTAATTATATTTTGTTATATATTATTAGCCTAGAATTTGAATAATTAATTGATTTTGGATAAGGTTTTTTATAGGAACCTAAGTGATCAGGTTGCATGTTTGAGTCATGCTCTTATGTTAATTAGATATTTTACTTATTCTTAGGGATCATTGAACATTTTCAAATTATCTTCAGCTTTGGAATGTTATAATACGAATGCTCGTGTGCGTTGACGAAAGTTTTAACTAAAGTTCTAGGCTTATCTGCCAACTACAATTTTGGAAGCGACAATTTAAACTAGAGCGGGTGATTTTAGTGAATTGGCAATTGAATGATTTTTAGTTTTCAAAATTGTTTGTCATGAAAACATTATAAAAAAGTCGGTATGTCTTTGCTAATGATTTCTTTTAAAGTTATTAGTGGTTATCTAGCTCACATGACCTCTGTTCTATGTTGGTTAGGCTGCTGATGACCACATACATTACCTTTCCGAATCCTTTTATATTGGACAGTCTACTCATGGCAACATACAAGAGGTACATGAAGAATTTGGAGTATTGTTTTTTTTTTTATCGTAGGATTTCTACAGAAGTGAATTCCCTAATCCAAAAAGAACATAAGTAGGATTTTTTTTCATTGCTAGCCTTTTCCAGTTCCCAACTCATTTGCGTGTCCTCTTAGGTAAATTTGAAGGCCAAATGGGTCAAGATATTGGGATGTGAGAAAGCCTTAAAAAGCCAATGAGACGGGATATGCATTTGTCATTTGAAGTTATGATAATTTATTGCTAAGAAGTTTTTTTAACACATCTTTAAGTTAATTATTCAGGGTCATCTGTTTGAGCATTGGCCTGATCCAGGTGTTGATGATGATGATAAAAGAGCTTTGCTTATTCTAGTAATTGTTAATTTCATGTTGAGGCTGATAATCACAGTTGTGATGACAATTCGTGATTTGAGTTTTCTTCTTTTATCATTTTTATTAAGTTGTATTAAATTTTTGAGTGAATTATTATTTGAGTCCTTGTGTTATATTGGTTTTAACTAATTGAACCCAAAATCCAGAACTTTAACCACTTGAGTCCCTAGATAGAAATTAACTAACCTATTGAGTCCAAATTGCTAACTCCGTTAACTAAGTCTGTTAAGTCTGTAAGAAATGACAAAAATACCCCTACTTATTAAAAAAATAAAAAATATATATTTATATACACCTGACCCTTCTCCTTCTTATTACTTTCTTCTCCCCCACCCACCCACACACACCTACCCCTTCCCTACATTTCTTCTCTGGCGAACCCATTCCCACCCCTTCGATGACCTGCTATGTTTCCGGCAACTAGTTCAGACCAAATACCACACATACAAACTTATAATATTATAATTATTCCATAATTTTTGAAGTCTAGCAAAAAAGAAAAAAAACTGTCAAAAAAACATCTAGATTGTTATCCATTGCAGTGATGAATGACAAGTTACGAACCACAAACCACCACGACACCACAACAATTGAATATTAACAGCGACAGATTCCTATTCAAGCATTTACAAGTTGTCACCGGTACATTGTAGTGGAAGGACTGCCGCTGGGTTAGACGTAAATCCAAATAGGTTTTCGATGGTTGGTGATTTATAATGGTGTTCAGTTAAGGTGGTGTTTTACGAAGGCTACAAGTGGGTTACAGTTAAGTTCGGGTTTATGGAGATGGGTGAGGTGTTTAGGTGGCTAATACAGGTGTTCAAGGTGGTGGTGGTGGAGAGTAACAGTGATGGTTTGAGTTTAAGGTGGTGGTGGAGAGTAACCGATGAAGACGGCTGTTACAGGCGTTTGGAAGTGGTTGTTAAGTTTAGAGGTGGTGATGATGAGATACGGTTGTAGTGATGGTGGGTGGAATAGTGGTGGAAACATGACCCACCCTTGCTTAGATTTGAAAGGAATTTGGGGATTAGGGTTCGGATCTGTCACACCCTCAAATTCCACGTGCAGGGTTTTACCGCGAGGCGCGTGACATACCAAGACCTAAGTCAACGGTCACAATAAACAATAACTATATGAAGGATACGTAGACCCAAAACATCAAATTTTTAACAACTCAAAACTAGTAGCGGAAGCTTAATCGAGTTTACATTTCCAAATGACAAAGTAGTCTCAAATGATTATTCAAAACATGCACTAAAATCCCTAGATGCCATGCAAAACCCGTGCGCCTAGTCCGTGTGATGCTACCTTAGCGACCTGAGAAAAACATGCCATAAAGATATCAACATATAATGCCGGTGAGTTCACAGGTTTTCATAAATGTTACCAAAGTGTACAAAGTTCAATCCTGTCAATACTATGCCAAGTGTACGCTATCCAGGCATAAGTTTTGCTACTACTACGATTGGAAAACCATTACTGGACACGTTTAGCAAGTTTAGCATATGTTTAAGCCGCCCGAATAATGAATACAAGTTTAGCGTAGGTCGAGACAACATGCACCCATCCAACCTCCAGTCGATGAGTGGGGCTGGTCACGCCCAATAGATCTATCCACATTTCCCCTGTTGTGCAACCCCGTACATTCATGGTTTCCCCCGGGACTTCCAAAGATCGTATAGTAACCCAAAAACTAATCCATAGTACGACATAAGTTCCAAAACATAAGTCCTTAGCATGTTTTCTCCCCTAAAAGTAAAACTAGTAAAAATGGGGCTGTGAAACTCACCTTAAGTTGCGTCTTCCAAATAAAAGAGTTACCAACAAGTCCTGATAGTTCCTATTACCGGGAATCTATCATAAAAGTTCGTATACGTGTTTTGCCTAATAACCCTAAGGTTATCTAGTCCCCGATTGTCCAGATCGTGACCAAGTATGTTTGAAAACGTGTTTGACTGTTAAACCGACACACCAGACTAACCCGACATCCTGTTGACCCATTACATAATCTGATCAAGAACACATAGATTACACATAAGGTTCAAGCATAAAACACTTAGTTTGCATCAAAAATCGCACATACGAAGTTGTAAGGTCGAATCAGCATGGAATGGAATTTGGTTCGACCCAAATAAGCCTTGGTTCGACCTTCACGAAGTTCATTCGACCTATACACAAGTTCATTCAACCTAACACATGTTCATTCGACCCTAACACATGTTAATTTGAACCTAACACGTGTTAATTCGACCTAAATCATGTTCGTTCGACCAAACTGAATTTCATTCGCCCTGTTTAATGTTGGTTCGACCCCATAGGGTCTTCATTCGACTCCACGTAGGTCGAATGAAGTCCAGGTTCGACCCTTACAGCTGCAAACTTCCTAAAACGCACCAAATCGCATCTAAACAGTCCGAAAACATCACGAAACGTCACGAATCACAGCAGTCAAACATGAATAACATATCCCTACAAAACCCTACTAATTTTACTCCAAAATCAGTCCGTTTTATAACTTACCCAAAATGGCAAATTATGGAAATGTCACATCAATGCATGTAAACTTTACCCAAAATGGAAACTTTGTTGAAATCACTTAATAATTAGCAAAATATGCTCAGATTATCATGTATATGAAAACCCCTAATCATTTTATTAACATTAACATCATAAATCAAACCCTAGATTTAACAAAAATTCCCAAAATAGACAAAGCACCATCATCCATCAACTTGTAACCTAAGATAATCATAAACCATCACCAATAGCAGCCCTAGATCATTGTTTTATCATCTAAACAACATTCAATCATCAAACAACACATAACACAACATAAAACACCATTAACACATGTTTATTTGTATTAAAAACTTATGTTTAATGATGAGGTTTTGTTTAGAAAGGTTTTTATTCATGAAAACCATCTTAGAACATATCTGGACCTTTGGGGTTCAATAAAAACGAATAAAAATGCTTAAAGAGGATTTTAGATCAAGAACATACCTTAGATCTTCACTTGTTTATGATATAAAAGGTGTTTTTGGATTAGATTATGAAAAACAAGATCAAAAACTCCTTCCTTAGTGTTTAAGGTCGAGAGAGAGTGTTTAGAGGCATTTAGGGTTTGTGAAATGTTGAAAAATTGCAAAGTATGGTATTTATAGTAACCGTTGGTTCGACCCTTGCAGGGGTCGAACGAGTTTGAATGAGTGGTCGAATGAGTTGCTGGAACTTGGTTCGAACCCCCTTATAGTCGAACCAAGTTTCATGTTTCCTAGTTTTCCCAGTTTTGTCTTTTAAACGCGTTTTAACACATCCTAACACATGAACATGCAATCCTAACATACGTTAAATATATAGAATCATGTATAATCATGTAAACACCGTTAAAACACGTATTTGCACATTATATAACATATATGGATCAATCTATGTATAACACTTAATTCAATTCATGTAATTCACCAAAAACGGGACTCTAGACTCGTGTGTACACAAAATAACCGCAATGATCCTCCAGATCATTGAACCCTGGACAATACGTAAAGTAACCCGACTTAACTGACCCAGTTAAGTACGTTAATAAATGTTTTTCGATAAGGTAGACTTATATGTTTGTGAAATGTTAAGTTAAATATGTCGGGTGTCACATCATCCCCCTGTTGAAAGAATTTTCGTCCCGAAAATTACACGAAGATAAAAAGGAAAGAGACGAAAAGAAAATTTACCGGTTGTCACAGGATCCAATTTAGGGGGTGAGGTGGTGGAGTGGTAGGGTGAGGTGGTGTTCTAATTGAGTGACGGTGGCGTGAAGGGGGTCTCGGTTCAGATGTGATTTTGGGTGTGGTCGTGGAGTGGTTGTGGTGGTGCAGGTGACACAGCGGTGGTGGTGAGGTGGTGCATTGGCAGTCGAGTGGTGGTCCAAATTACAGACAGATTCTGTGTGATGCAGGTGACAATTGAAGTTTGGAATGAATGTGTGTATATTTATTTATCTTAATAAGTAAGTAAAACTATATGGTAAGTACATATGCATTAAAGTGTTGTACATATGTGTAAAATGACTAAAATACCCTTATGTTTAACTGACTTGTTGGATGGTTTCAGTCATTTGGACTCTATATGTTAGTTAATTTCTAGCTAAGGACTCAAGTGATTAAAGTTTTAGACTTTGGGTTCAAGTAGGTAAAACCACTATAACACAGGGACTCAAATAGTAATTTACTCTAAATTTTTCAACCCTAGGAGCTTCCCGGGGTAATCAGCTAGTATTATATTAAATAAAAGCAATAACTCCTACATGGCACTTAAAGAGGACATCATCTCCCTTGAGTGTGCCATGTGGCATTAATGGATTTTAGGAAAAAAATAATGTAAAAATAAAATTGGATTTTTCTCTTTCATGTTTCCTCCTGTAATTTTTAAACGTTAATATCTTTTATATACGGGATTTTTTTAAAGAAAAACAATTACACCAAATTAACGAGCGTTTTATTATATTTCCAATGAATACCATAGTGCTATATAAAAAAAACTAAGAAAAAAACGACAATTTTTTTGTGGGGTTTTGTTCATACGGGAAAAAATATAAAGTGTTAAGGTAATTCATTAATCATGTATAGGCAAATCACTAATTATGTTCAAATAAGTAAATGTGAATTGTATTTTCAACATGTGTTAGCATTGGAGTTGTACATTGTTTTAGGTTATATATTAATATTAGAGTTATACATTGTTTAAGGTTAGGCGTTAACATTGAAGATACATTGTTAATTGTTTTAGGTTAGGTGCTACCCAAAGTTTTCCTGCATGTAACTGTAAAGCGCACAATTCTATTTCATATGTAAAATTGATATGTCATATTAGCTTTTTCAACCCCAGGACATTCCCGGGGTATAATCTAGTAATGTATAAAACCAATCAAAAGGTTAATTATAGTGATTAATAGGAAACAACCGAATGAAGTCTGTAAGATTTAGAATTTTTTTAATCATCATCCTTAATTAATTACTAAATCTAATAGTCTAATACATTAGTTTTTTTTATATTAAATTTATGTTTCTTCTAGATAATGTATGTAAAATTTAATAGATAACCTAGGCTTATTTGTTATGGGAGAAGGAGTTATTCAGTTTTTCCATATTTTTCAAGCGTCACTAGGGTCATATCAATGTTTTCCTCACTTTTCCTATTTTTCTCCCAGAAAGCATAATGTCATCTCAGAATTCCTCAAAACTAATTTATTTAAATTTAATTTAAATAAAATTAATAGCGAGATTTACTCGACCTCGAGCACACACTCACTTACCTTCCTTTCCTATACAATTTTTAGTTGTCGCTTGCATTTTTCCGGCGAATCTCCAACATAAACAAGCACCAATTCGAGGTAATGTTTCTATCCACTAAATCCTCTAATCATTTCGAATAAAAGCCCTATTACATTGGTCCCTCTTTGCTGCTACCAAACTTGAATTTTGTGACTAAAATGTCAACTGCTTAGCCATCACTGGTTCTTGGTGAAAGAAGTTACCCTAGATCACCCCTAATCCTTAATTTTAGCAAGAAAATCATGAAATTATCATTGGAAAACATAGTTAAATCCGTTATAATTGATAAATGCAGGTTTTTGGAGTTTAAAATCTAATAGGAGTGAAAATCACAAGAAAGCAATGTAAAAATGCACATCTACGGGGAAAAGTGGAAAGTTAGCTTCTCAGAACGAAAAAATTATTGTTAGGAGACAAAGGTACAAGGTACAACAACAACCTTATCTCCCACATGCAAGGTTTTGGTACTATAAAAGAAGGAAATGTTTGCCTCAAGTTTGCCTGATTCTTTGCCTATAAATAAAGGATTTCACCCCTTATTTGAGACATCCCTCATTCACTTCTCTCTCTCCCAGGGGCTCTCTAGCCCTCAAATTATTCTTCTAAGGTTCTTAAGTGACTTTCGGAGCTTGGGATGACTCCATAAACACTTGCAGTAGCCTATCCTTGAGAGACAAATCCTAGAAGTCCCTTAAATACCCCTAGAAGTCTATATATAACCTTCACCATGATTTCTTCCAAAATCAACCTTTGTGAGCTTGTTGTAATGTCAATGCTTGGCTAAATTTCTAGGGTATTGTTAGGGTGAAGATGAAATTAGTATGATTTATATAATTTATTTTTAGTATAAGTGGTGCTTTATGTTTCTTTTAATTCATTCTACTACCTCTTTTTTTGATGAAATAATTAATAACCCAATTTAGTCTTTAATCTTGTCATCTCACCAAATGCAGTGGCACTTCAAATTATATTGTAAGTTTAAATGTGTCAATGTACATGCATCTTCCACCCTCACCTTTCATATCAATATAAATCGTTGTATACGTATTTAAAGATTGCTTTTCGGATAGTGGATTTTTAATATATTTTAGTTTTTACAAAAAAAAAAAAAAGTTTATAAAAATAATGTAAGTGTAAGCTAAGCTTAGAGATTTTGAGGGAGGTGAAGTGTAACTTAAGTAAAAAAGAAACAAAAGGCATGTAATGTGAGTAAGATTTTGGTTTGCATTTCGTGCCTAACAGAAACCCAGCCAAATTTTGAACAAACAAACTCATGGGTGGGGGGCACAGAACGTACGATAAAGGCCACACAGCTATGCTACTTTTAAAGAGAATGAGGTGAGATTAATATTTCATTCAATTACACACTCTCTTTCAAGGAAAAAAAACCCAAACCCTAAATTGACAATGTTTTTTTTTCCCAAAATGTTGCCAAAAATTTCAAAAATTAATTCCTCCTCAGTTGAAACAAAAACTGATATGATCTACAGCTTGTTTCATTTTTCATCACTTGTGGTTTCATCTGCTTCTTATGGCATCGCCAAATAGCTTCAAAATCAAAATGAGTAGGTTCCTGAAGAGGTTAACTGGCGTAAAAGGGGTGTTATAACTCCGGTCAAACATCAGCTAATCAGTGTAATATTTTATTTATATTTAATCTAGTAATTTCCTTGTGTAATTATGTTTAAATTCTGGTATTATTTTTTAGTTTAAATGTTATTTGTTTATATTCTAGTATTATTTTTTATATTAAATGTTGTCTGTTTAGATTCCGCTATTATTATTTTGTATAAATGATATCTGTTTTCAATTCTATCTTCCGCTCCGACCCCCTCATAACTTGATTATTACAGACATGGTAGGTTTCATTGTCTATTTATATATTTTTTTGCGTGAGACATTTTTTTTGCTTAACAACAAACTATCATACTTCTAAATACTCAAATACATGTACCTTGTAAGAATTGAACTTTTTATTTCTTGGTTAAAACAGAGGCACCTTACCTCCACCTCTTGTGATATGAGACTTTTGTTAAACACTTGATTTTGTCATAATATAGCGGTATGTGTGACTCGGGCACATATATATTATTCTGTTTCCCATACCCTAGCAAGCACCATCTGAGAGATTCCACAAGCATATCATTGTAGCATTACTTTGTTACGTCATTCATGGTGTTGTGATTAGTCCGGGAAAAAAGCTTCATGTTGCCCCGATTGTGCTCTCGTCCCGCTTTTTGTCTTAGTAGTGTAAATTTACGCGTATTACGTATGAAAATTTTATACATATTAAGCCCCCCCCCCCCTAATTCAAGGGTCCCGTGACTTTCCGCCACCACCATATCTTTGATCAAGCTCTGCCACTGGACAAGTCCGCAAATTCTTCTCGTTTTCACACAAAGAAATATACAAATACCTAAGGTATTATAGTAAAATAGGCTCAATCACAAACTCTTTGTTCCCTTTATCCGACTTTCCCCTGTTTTCGACATTTTACTCCTACAATAATAGTTGCATCTCTAACAAAACTCCCAACTCCATTCTGTTACAGATTTACTGTCACACCACGCCAATGGCGGAAACACGTGGTGCGACGCTCGAAAGCATATCAAAGTCAAGATTAACACAAACCATATTTAATTAGAAAAGAATATTTTATTAAGATGTCAAAATGGGTACCTTGTTACAACATTTTACAAAACAACAAACAACAAGTTCATGAATGCGGTTTTTCCATCCAAGTCCCGACCCAATGGAAGTATTGATGAAACCCCGAAAGGTATCCGACATCCCATATTCCATCGCACTAGCCTCATATCTAATCAGCACTTAGTTACCTAAAAGATATGTTTAAAAAGACTTCAATATATAAAATATTGGTGAGTTCACAAGTTTTAGTTCATAACAACAACATTTTAACAACATGTCCAGAACAAACACTAATTATGGCCTTTGTAAGGAGTAGCTAGCTCCTACAAAACTATGATGACGAGCAATCCCTTGAGCCCATAACCAGACCAAGACTAATAATAATGCCCCGCGAGCAGAAGTTGTTTCTCAGAAAATAACAACTTAGTTCAGAATACATGCACCCCTGGCATACACAGTTGCAAAATCGACGCTATCGATTAGGGGTGGGCCTTGTCAGGCACCAATAGTACTATTCAAATATTCCTTCGGTTCTCGATTTCAACACACACACAACATACGAGTAAATGGTTACAGTAGCGAGGTCTCACCCCGAGTGGTGTACAAACAACAAAACCCAAGTACTCATCATGCCACTTATCACATTTTAGCATTTAAAAACATTTTGACATGTAACAACATTTGACAAACATATTTTCCCCCAAAGCAAAACAGTAAAAAGAGGCCGTGAAACTCACCTGAAGTACAACGTGCAATCACCTAGCAGAGAATAGCAAGTCCGAGGTCAAGCACCTACGAACGTCCAAATGCGTATAATTTTCCAAGCCTATAGCGTGTGTTATCCGGCAAGTTGTACACCCAACTCCCAACTCCAATATTATACAGAATTCCACATTTAATTAAACATATGTCCTAGGATTGTTGGTGATGGATTACCCTTGTTATAAGTTACACTTATGTTTCCGTATTAGTTAACTCACAATACCTTATCCTCGACTCGACTTACTTTACCGTATAATTATTTTCCCATTAAATAATTATACTAGGATCTTGTGGATTCGACAACATATTTTACTATGTTAAATTTGTATTCTTAACTTAGTTTTAGACGTGTAATCGTTATAGATTATTTAACGTTAATTCTCCCACGAATATTTTCCAACACTAAGGAAAGTGTTACACATTCTTCACCCACAAGTAACCTTATATATTTTAGTTCAAAATATATATATTTTCATGTCCACATTTGACGCGATAACATATATACATATCTTGTAGGAAGCTATACAATATATACTTATCCGTCCATTTCACATTTTATGCGTTAACACATCGTAATATAAATACGTCAACATTCAATTATTTATATTTATACATTCTCGCGTCCCAAATTACACAAGTTATTCATATATATATATATATATATATATATATATATATATATATATATAATGTAGGAATAATTACTTGTTGTCGTAATATTATTTTTCCTACAATCGAAATATATATTTGGTTACTTTTCTTAAATTCCCAATAACATGTTTTACTTGGAATATATAAAATAAATTTTGTATTTCCATACACCTAGACTTGGTTATTTTCAAAACCAAAAATGCTCCAACACTTTTATATTCTCATAGATGTAAAAGTGTTCATTTTTATACAATTTTTACCAAGTCTTTTAAATTACCAACTTATGATGAAAACCCTTGTTTTTATATTTCTCAACATATTTGGTAATTTATATTTTTATAAAGTCCTATTTTATAAAAATAACATTTTGTATGAAATTACAATTCTTGAAAACATTTTCATTAACAACTATTTCTCAACATATTTGGATATTTATATTTTTATAAAGTCCTATTTTATAAAAATAACATTTTGTATGAAATTACAATTCTTAAAAACATTTTCATTAACAAATTTGGAAAGTTACAACTTTCCATTTTCAACCCTTAACTTTACAAAAATCACATTTTTAGCCACAAGTTTCCAAAATAACATTTTACACCTTCTAACTTTTAAAGTTACCAAACAACACCCTCAACTTTTAAAAGTTACATTTTGTTCCTAGATCTTTCAAAAGTGACAATTTTACACTAAACTAGTAAGCTTAGTTTTGTCGACTTTGTCAATACGGATTATTATTACGATCCAACATTATCACTAGTCCATAATAATATTATTAATGATAATAATAAGTGTATTTGGTATTTTTAGTCCAATGTTCGAAAGTTAGTAACTTTGAATATGGAAGTTCTAGGTCTTGTAACATTTCAAATATCTTTCATGATATTATGTTTTGGATGGTTATTTCAAGAAAATTGAAATCACTTTTAAGTGTATCCAAGTTGTATTTTCAAACAATGTCTTATATCTATATTTTTAACATGTGTATGTGTACTTTTACAACTTACAAAACCCACATCATTTCACCAAGAATCCTATGGCCCATAATATTGTTTTTAAACATACATTTCATTCTTGTAAAACATATGACATCTCATGTTTAAAACACATGTTACATATTATGTTTGGATTGTTAACACATGTAAGAGTATGTTTATCTTTTCAACTTATAAAAACAATAACAACAACATGTCAAAACTTTCGGCCCTAAACATTATCTTTACAAACCCATTTTAGTTTGTAATAACATGTGTTTTTTTTATGTTAGAATTCATAACCCTACCCCATGTACAACTTGCTTTTAATACATGAAAACATGAACTTTCAAGATTAAAAAGACAAGATCAAGAAGCTTGCTACTAGCACAAGGCTAGGGAAGACAAAACTCTTGATTTGGATGGGGTTTAGTGTGTTCTTCCAAGGGTTATGCTCCAAGATTCCAAACACACTTGATTTAGGGTTTGAATGGATGTGATTATGAGTGTTCTTGCTTGAAAAACAAAGAGGATGGGTGGGAAAAAGGCCTTGGCCGTGAGTTTCATGGAGGAAAGGGAGGTGATTCCTTTTTTTTGTGTTGATATTATGATGAATTAGATGCTTATAATATCCAAGTTTAACATAAGACAAAAGGCAAGGTTAAGCATGCTTGTGAACAACATCATTATGGGTACTTAGACAAGCCTACATTAGGGTGGCTTGTAACCAAAAATTGGCCAGCCTATATTGCCTTTAGTGGGGCCCATACCTTTCCAAAGTATCTTGCTAATTATCTAGTTAAGTTCCAAGTGTTTTGGTTGGGGTTTTTGGGTTTTAACGCGTGTTTATTACGAGCTACTTCAGACATATATTTGACTCCCACTTACCCTTAAACATGGACTAGTTTAGGCATTGGTAAATTATTTAGGCTTTATTTGGGTGAATTTATAAGTTTCGCGCGTATCAGGTGCGATACGCGAACTTTGTTCATTACCGGGAGATTTTTATTTGGAGTTTTCATTTATGGTTTTGGAGTTCCAAGAAACAAAATATTTTCTGAAAATACCCTTTATTTTATATCCTGGGTGTTCGGGATCGTTTTCGGTTAATTAATTGTTACCGGGTAATCATCAACGTCCGGTTAATTAATTGTTACCGGTTAATTAATTGTTAAACAAATGCATCCCTATGCATCCTATGGGGAATTTGCTATTCTCTAAAGGCTAAATTAATACAATTAATTTATAATTGCACTTAATTACTGTTAATTACATATACTAATTACGTACGAAAACGCATTGATTTTTTCCGGATGTCACATTCTCCCCCCGTCAAGATAATTTTGTCCCGGAATTCAGTTCAACTTATTCATTACAATAGTATCCTTGAACTGGGTGGGGTGTTTGCGCGTCACGCGATCTCTTCTTTCCTAAGTGAATTCGGGTTCACCCTCAGCGTTCTATAAACGCAATATCATGATCCAGCTATGACTAAGCCCTTGGAATCCCCAATCTGACACATCCATCGACTTTCCGAAAATAGTAGTGCTTTAGTGTCAACCTGGATTCAGTCGGTTGAGGAATTGACAACACTTCCTTGTGTGCGATACACCAAGAGTCCCACCAAGCTCTGGCGATATTTCGAGCTTATTCATCACGAGACCAATTCTGATCGATATCTTCGTGTCACTGGTGTATCAAGAATTTGGTCCGTTACAATTTTCCATTCTCAACAACGCCCTCTCAGAGTATAACTCTCAGCAAAGACCTATTAGCGATTCAAAGTTCCTAAGGCTAACGCCTTATTTATACAACTTCTTTATAGGTTCGGAACTCATACAAGCAGCCTTAGATCAACCTGATTTATTGGTCACCTCTCGAACGACTCAAGCCAGATAATGTGTCCATCTCTACAAATTCAATGCGAAATGTACTGGAGACGTACACGTATGCCCTCAAAAGGCTTTGAGCAATACACCCCGTACGCTGGGGTGATAATTTCTATCACATAGCAAATTTTGGCGATGAAGCACACGAAGTCGAGGTGCCACAGACATCAATCGTGTCACATGGGACACTTCCGTCAAGGATATTCAATTCATTCGCTTGAGAATGACAAGCCATACTCATATCAAATCGAGTATCCCAGGCTTGCGTTAAGGGTTCGGCGAACCCTAAGGTAGAATGACTACTACAATCTGATACTATAGAAGTTGGCAACCTAGTGTCCAGCCACGACTCTCCAAGAGTACAAGTTGTAACACCCCAACCGATGGCGGAAACATCGAGGTGTCACGTATGAATGATTGTTCAGTAGCTCATGGTAATACATATGTTTACATAATCCTTTATTACAATATTGAATTACATTAAATGTCTTGAATGAATTCTAGTACATCCAATAATCAAACAAAGCTTAAGACTTCAAATATCTTCTCATGCTAGCTCTAGACTTCAAGCATCATTATTTCCTGTTGAGTTGTAAAAATGGGGGGGTCAACTAGAAGTTGGTGAGAATACATAAGCCATGTCAAGCAATTAAGTTTAAGAATAAAAGTTTAGCAATTCATATGTCTATCGTAAGTTTAAGTCTACATGAATAAACATGAAGTGTTGAATGCACATAATCAAACCTCCGACTAGTTTAGGTCCATCCCGTCATCTACGGTTCACCTTAATATTATGTTGGAACGATAACAATCACCCGCGCTCCCCATAAAAGATGGTCAACGAATCTAGGTGGGATTGTCAATCCAATAGATCTATTATTGAGTATCGCCGGCTTGGCCATAGCTAATGATTATGTATGTTGAAGCGTAAGTCTAACTGTTGTTGTTGTCTAAATCATGAGGCATTAAAGTTTACAACTAGACATGTATGTAGAATTGCTTAAGTATGATGTTGCAAGTATAAAGAATTGCATAAACATGGTTACGTAAACTCACCTTAGCAAAGTATTAAGTCTCGAGAAAAAGTATAAGTGTAGCCCCAAAGTTGCCAAGTATTACCCTATGTATAAGGTAACAAATAAGTCTAAGTCTTTCTAGTCTACAAGTATTTTCTAGGGTTTCGAATTGGGGATAAGTATTTGTTTGATTAATAAACAAATTGTTTATAAATAAAAGAAATTCGATAAATAAATAACTAAAAGTTTTTTTGTAAACTTTAGATTAAAGGTGATCACAATATAAAGTTTTTAAGTATGAAAATAATTTTTATAAAATTATTTTCTTAAAAATAGAATATTTAATCTATTTATTTCAAATTGTCAAATATAACTTTAATATCTAAAAATATTAAAATTAAAGAATTTTTAAATTAAAAATTGTATTTCTGTTCTAAATGGATAGAAATAATTTATATAAAATTTTGGTGCAAAAATGTTGAAAAATGAATTTATTATGATTTATTTATGATTAAAACTAACAAAAATTGATTAAAAATAATAAATAAATGATTTTTCAAAAATAAAAATCATTTCAGAAATGTTTAATGTTATATAAACTCAGAATAATTTTTGTGGAAATTTATATAATCGTTTTGATATTTTTATAGAATTTTATAAATAAAATAGAATAAACTTGAAATATTTATTATATATATAAATAAATAATTTTTGGAAAACTAAAAATTGTATGTTAAACTTTTCTACTAGAATAATATAAAATAATTTTTGTAGAATTTATAAAGGAGTTTTTAGTATTTTAAAACTAATTTTAAAAATATAGGTGAATATATATAAAGCTTAAATGGTAAAAAAAATGTTTTGTTGATGCTGGGAATCGAACCCGGGTCTGGGACCGGTTCGCATTTTAATCACAAGCCTAGCCACCAACTGGACTAGACCCTGAGAACGAATAAACTAGACTTGAAATTAATTATATAGTATATGTGAAACTGATTTATAAACCTTTTAAAAGAAAAGAATAAAAGTCGTTTAAAGTGGGACTCGAACCCGTGTCCCTTGGTTGACAAACAGACAGACACAACCACTTGATCTAGATCAGTGGTTGTGTTTGGTTTGTTTTTGTTTTAAATAAATAATCATTTCTGCAATCGTGTTCTTCCCCAATTCAAACCATCGAGCCCTAACTTTTGCAATACTCAGATTTACACAACAATAACCCAATTGATCATAGGGTTATTGTTGTGTAGTGGCCGATGAACATAACCCATCAAAAAAAAAAATGAACTTACAAAAACGAATTCGTGTATAATGCACGGTCAAAACAGAAAGTCAAACACGCGATGAATTGAAGCTTGAGAAGTGATTTTAATCAGAAATTGGAGATGAAGAAGAGTATATCGGCGAGTAAAGCTTGTTAGGAAGTGATCAATTTATAGTGTGAGGCTCGGGTTAGTGAAATGGAAAGTTTGACTCGTTATGAATATGATGAAGCGATGATTGGCAATTAATTGGAAGGTTTTGATGATGATTGGTCGTGTATTGGACGCGTACCAGTCAAAGCAATCAACAATCATTCCATATCAAGGATCCAACGCGTTTGTAAAGGTTAATTTTGGTTAATTGTTCTTCACAGTTGACTTTTCAAGTCAACTGTTAAGAACCAAATACATAATATAATTAAAAGGTGTTGAAAACTAAACAAGTGTGTGGTGTAGCTCAGCTGGTTGTGTGGTGAGGATATGTTGGACCGGCCATGGGCTCGGGTTCGAATCCCGGCCCAGGCAATAATTTTTTTTTATAATTATTTCAATAATAATAAGATATTATAAGTATATAGTATAGTATAAGGGGTCCAAATGCGTCACGAAATATTTTTAAAAGACGATAAATGATGAAACTTGACGTTTTATTAATAATAATCGTAACGTACAAGAAATTCAATGCGAAATGTTACAGTCTCCCCTACTTTTAGGAACTTCGTCCCGAAGTTAAAAGAAAAACACAAGGTTGAGGGTGATTGGGTAGAATTTGGGGCAACTGTGATTTTGAAGTTCTTTTATTGGTAATAGGATAGTGGTTTGGAATAATTTGGATAAGAGGTCGGGTATGTGTGAGCTTTAAGGGTTGAATTAGGTTCGTCTGAAATCGCAAGGAGAGTAAGAATCTAGCAAAGCATTAAGTTTTAGGAGTCCTAAAAGAAATGAGTTGATGGACCATAGAAAGACTAATTGGACTGCCAGGTAACTAGAGTTTATAATTGGTTATATACCGAAAACCTTGATAGAATTTCACACTACCTTGACGTACCTGTAAATTCGTGATTACGTTCCGGACCGCAATCACTAATTTACCTTACATTAGGGTTTTGTGTCCTTCTATAACTCTAGACACACATGTAAAATAATATGATTAACCATGTATCCAAAAATGAGTCCACTGTTGAGCAGGAAAAAGACTTCTACCTGTCAGTGAGTAGGAACCTCTACCGATTGTTGAGCAGGTACGATAGCCTCTACCAGTCGTTGAGCAGGTTGTAGGGCCTCTACCGACTGTTGAGCAGGCATGATGACCTCTACCAATCGTTGAGTAGGTTATTTGGTACTCTACTAACTGTTGAGCAAGTACTTCATCCTCTATCAATTGTTTGATTAAGTGTACCAATTATTACACACATGAATTGCAAATTGATAATATGTACATGTAAGCAATCAAGTATCAAGTATAGCATACGAGTTGTAATAGAGTTGCCCTAGATAAGGTTAATGACTCTAGGTGTGTCTATAGTAAATAGTTTATATTCCATGAATTCTAGTTTCAAATGTTCAAATATGGCAGATAGTCGAATCCTCATGTATAACTAAGGATTATGTTTGATGCAACACACAATCAAGTTTCAATAGTTTGGTTATCATGGGTAACTAGCTCATGTGTGAGAAGGTGAAGGATATGAATTTAGTTCTTGAGAGGATGATGAAAAATCTTGAAGCAGAATCAAGGTTGTGAGAGATAGTGAATGTGAAGATAGTTGATAAAGAGTTTATTTTATAGTATGGAGATTATATGATTTGGGTAGGGTGTTGGATATTTAAAAAATGACTAAGATGGTAAAGTGAAGTGTGATTGTGAAATCCATAGATGGTTATGAAATGAGATTGATTTAAGCTGTAAAATTTTGAAATTTTTGAGCTTAGTTTAAGGAAGGTGAGTGTAATCATTTATTCATTAATTAAAACGAATAAACGAAAACGTTGACTTATCAAAACTTCTAGATTCTAATAACACAGTGAAGACATGCTTTAGCCTATAAGTGAACACTCATCCCGAGAATTTCCAGGTAGGCATCCGGGTCCCTCGTCTGATTGGGATATATGCGCAATGCCAGTCCTAGACACAAAACTCAGAATACAGGCGTTCACCCTTCCAGATTGCACGTGTTCGTTATTAAAATCTAGAACTTCGACGAGATCTCAAGGTGGTTCAGGCTAAACCTGAGGATTGTCCTATTAGTCTAAGAGTAGATCTTGTGATGGAGAGCAATCTTCTTGTAGGGGTTGAAGTAGGGATAAGAAGTAGGAATGAGATAGAGAATAGCAAGTAAAAGGAGCAAATACTGGTTATATTCCTATGCTTATAGACTAGATTATTTTTCTAATAACCTAATTCCCTATAACCATGGCTCTGATACCAATCTGTAACACCCCAACCGATGGCGGAAACATCGAGGTGTCACGTATGAATGATTGTTCAGTAGCTCATGGTAATACATATGTTTACATAATCCTTTATTACAATATTGAATTACATTAAATGTCTTGAATGAATTCTAGTACATCCAATAATCAAACAAAGCTTAAGACTTCAAATATCTTCTCATGCTAGCTCTAGACTTCAAGCATCATTATTTCCTGTTGAGTTGTAAAAATGGGGGGGTCAACTAGAAGTTGGTGAGAATACATAAGCCATGTCAAGCAATTAAGTTTAAGAATAAAAGTTTAGCAATTCATATGTCTATCGTAAGTTTAAGTCTACATGAATAAACATGAAGTGTTGAATGCACATAATCAAACCTCCGACTAGTTTAGGTCCATCCCGTCATCTACGGTTCACCTTAATATTATGTTGGAACGATAACAATCACCCGCGCTCCCCATAAAAGATGGTCAACGAATCTAGGTGGGATTGTCAATCCAATAGATCTATTATTGAGTATCGCCGGCTTGGCCATAGCTAATGATTATATATGTTGAAGCGTAAGTCTAACTGTTGTTGTTGTCTAAATCATGAGGCATTAAAGTTTACAACTAGACATGTATGTAGAATTGCTTAAGTATGATGTTGCAAGTATAAAGAATTGCATAAACATGGTTACGTAAACTCACCTTAGCAAAGTATTAAGTCTCGAGAAAAAGTATAAGTGTAGCCCAAAGTTGCCAAGTATTACCCTATGTATAAGGTAACAAATAAGTCTAAGTCTTTCTAGTCTACAAGTATTTTCTAGGGTTTCGAATTGGGGATAAGTATTTGTTTGATTAATAAACAAATTGTTTATAAATAAAAGAAATTCGATAAATAAATAACTAAAAGTTTTTTTGTAAACTTTAGATTAAAGGTGATCACAATATAAAGTTTATAAGTATGAAAATAATTTTTATAAAATTATTTTCTTAAAAATAGAATATTTAATCTATTTATTTCAAATTGTCAAATATAACTTTAATATCTAAAAATATTAAAATTAAAGAATTTTTAAATTAAAAATTGTATTTCTGTTCTAAATGGATAGAAATAATTTATATAAAATTTTGGTGCAAAAATGTTGAAAAATGAATTTATTATGATTTATTTATGATTAAAACTAACAAAAATTGATTAAAAATATTAAATAAATGATTTTTCAGAAATAAAAATCATTTCAGAAATGTTTAATATTATATAAACTCAGAATAATTTTTGTGGAAATTTATATAATCGTTTTGATATTTTTATAGAATTTTATAAATAAAATAGAATAAATTTGAAATATTTATTATATATATTAAATAAATAATTTTTGGAAAACTAAAAATTGTATATTAAACTTTTCTACTAGAATAACATAAAATAATTTTTGTAGAATTTATAAAGGAGTTTTAGTATTTTAAAACTAATTTTAAAAATATAGGTGAATATATATAAAGCTTAAATGGTAAAAAAAATGTTTTGTTGATGCTGGGAATCGAACCCGGGTCTGGGACCGGTTCGCATTTTAATCACAAGCCTAGGAACCAACTGGGCTAGACCCTGAGAACGAATAAACTAGACTTGAAATTAATTATATAGTATATGTGAAACTGATTTATAAACCTTTTAAAAGAAAAGAATAAAAGTCGTTTAAAGTGGGACTCGAACCCGTGTCCCTTGGTTGACAAACAGACAGACACAACCACTTGATCTAGATCATGGTTGTGTTTGGTTTGTTTTTGTTTTAAATAAATAATCATGTCTGCAATCGTGTTCTTCCCCAATTCAAACCATCGAGCCCTAACTTTTGCTATACTCAGATTTACACAACAATAACCCAATTGATCATAGGGTTATTGTTGTGTAGTGGCCGATGAACATAACCCATCAAAAAAATGAACTTACAAAAACGAATTCGTGTATAATGCACGGTCAAAACAGAAAGTCAAACACGCGATGAATTGAAGCTTGAGAAGTGATTTTAATCAGAAATTGGAGATGAAGAAGAGTATATCGGCGAGTAAAGCTTGTTAGGAAGTGATCAATTTATAGTGTGAGGCTCGGGTTAGTGAAATGGAAAGTTTGACTCGTTATGAATATGATGACGCGATGATTGGCAATTAATTGGAAGGTTTTGATGATGATTGGTCGTGTATTGGACGCGTACCAGTCAAAGCAATCAACAATCATTCCATATCAAGGATCCAACGCGTTTGTAAAGGTTAATTTTGGTTAATTGTTCTTCACAGTTGACTTTTCAAGTCAACTGTTAAGAACCAAATACATAATATAATTAAAAGGTGTTGAAAACTAAACAAGTGTGTGGTGTAGCTCAGCTGGTTGTGTGGTGAGGATATGTTGGACTGGCCATGGGCTCGGGTTCGAATCCCGGCCCAGGCAATAATTTTTTTTTATAATTATTTCAATAATAATAAGATATTATAAGTATATAGTATAGTATAAGGGGTCCAAATGCGTCACGAAATATTTTTAAAAGACGATAAATGATGAAACTTGACGTTTTATTAATAATAATCGTAACGTACAAGAAATTCAATGCGAAATGTTACACAAGTGGCCATTTATATGCCTCATATCGGAGCGACAAGCGAGTGGTTAATGAGAGGGTTCCAAATGGCGATCAACCGTTACCTATGTCCCAACACAGCCACAGGATTCCACATGCAGCATGATAATTGGATTCGCTCATTCGAGTTTCACTGAATGGGTGGACTTACCGGATCACAGAACGGTCAACATTCTCGTGGGCACTCAAGGTTTCTTGTACTAGCGGATGGCATTCCCGTGTCCTCACAGGGACTGGAATCCCCTATGTACTGACTTACAACCTTTCGCCTGAGCAATTGTGGTTAATGGTACTAGGGCGCCTAGTACAGACTGACGAAGGTTGAAAGATTTTGCGTCACTTTCACCACTCAGTTCCCCAAATATCAAATGGTGTATATCCGACACAATGGTCGAATAGTTCCATAATCTTCGGGAATTACAAGCCGACTCAAACACAATGACTGGAGGCTCACATCACCTTAGCACATTGGTCAACACAGGAACGAGGTATATGAACCATCACGAATGGTTGCCGCAACAACAGGGGATGAGGTTTCAACAACATCTCATCACATCACTCTTCGCCAAAACAGGCATACAGAACACCAGTGGCTACCCAAAAATGGGTATCTAATCCTAGTCCTATTATATGTGCCACGCTGACAACGGCTGCCCTCTTGACATCAACAACCTCGTAAGTCACATCCGAACATCACAGGCCACTTACCCTCGAATTTGGCTATCGGATCCTATGCAGAGACCTGCATGGAAGGAGTCCTGGAACCGGAACTCACAATTCGCCGAGGGTTCCATCCTTTCGGGATCATTCGAGGTAATATGTGAAATCAAGCCATAGATGGACGTAGTTGACATAGATTTCACCCTTGGGGATTAACGGCTTCATGCACCAAAGTCGTTACTTAAAACAAGCGACGTTCTAGGTAATACGACAAGCAAAAATCCGGAGCCTTCACAAAAAGCTTCGCTTTCAACAACTCAAGGTGCACAACCTAGTGGTGTACTGAGTAAGCTTCCAGGCTCATCTTGTGTAATCAGGCACTAACCGCGCGGACTTGACAAAATTCCTTACCATGATGTCTCCAATAGTAACCGTCAAAGACAAGAAATTTTTCCCTAGTACGGGCAAGGCTACAAGAGAACATCTGGGAACACTAGTATCGACCCAAGGTCAAAATGGTTCCACTATTCCAAGAACATACGCAACAACGCCAAGACTAGATGAACCTACCATCAGAGGAATAACAACATTAGTAGAACGGCTGAGCTGATTGACCATTTCTGAGCGGTAGGGTAACACCCTTACCGAGTAGACATATCTATATGCCTTTCAGGGTTCAACGTTTCATAAAATCTATGTAGTCATGTACCAGGGACTCTACCAATGCACACGCTATGGGTGGGTCCACACTGGTATTTCTGTAAGCATCAGCATGACACGTCAACAGAGATGGTTTTAACTAATCCAGTAGGACAAGTATAAAGAAGTGAGTCTTTCAGCACTTGTTAGTCCCCAAAAGTATGGGCTATAGCATTGCTCACATTCTAGTGATACCTGCGGATATCAGGGCACATTCGAAGTCCCTTATCACAAAGATGAGTCTCGCCACCTCATGTGGGGATCACGAGATTTCTTTCCGACATTGATTTGCATAACCGATCGTTAGTCATAAAAAAATGCATGTATAAGGGTTAAGGCTGGACAGGGAGTCACTGATGCCTTAGATGTTAAATAGATAATGTTCACGAGATGCGCGAGCATGAAAAGAGGTCAACCCATGATTCGGTCAATTACCCAAACAATCACGAGATTCAGAGGAATACATGGGCCAACAATCATACTAGAGTGTCTTAGTATGACTTCTAGAAAGTCCGTTAGACACCCAAAATCCTACATAATCAATGTCGGCACTACACAATCAAATAAATAGAACAATGACAGCAACGAGGGGTTTAGGTGATTTCTCCATCCCAAGGGAACCAAACGTGAAGCAAACGACAAGTCATCACATCATCAAGGCAGTCCAACAGCTATAGCAATACGTCCACGGAGCAACTCGATAGTAGAAACGAAACGGCAATGACTGCAACACATCCACGAAG
This sequence comes from Ambrosia x helenae, assembly GCA_030844895.1. Lineage (NCBI taxonomy): Eukaryota > Viridiplantae > Streptophyta > Magnoliopsida > Asterales > Asteraceae > Ambrosia > Ambrosia x helenae. Next base: position 93,447,606 of record CM061223.1, read on the forward strand.
CACATTGACAACGGAACACCGCACGACAACAGAGTAGCATGACGACAAGGCAGCACTGCAACGGGAATAGCTCGACAATAGAGAAGTATGTCAACTAGGCAACACCGCAACAGGAACTGCACGTCAACGGAGAAACACAACGCAAGGCAACACCGCAACAAGAACAGCGCGGCAACGGGGAAACACGACAACAAGGCTATACTACTACAGGAGCAGCATGACAACAGGAATGCATAATCGACAACGTAACACATCTACATGGATACGCAATCGGCAAAATAGTGCAACTACAGGCATGCACAATTGTCGGGGTAACACACCAACACGATTACACAACAACAGGATGACACACAACATGGAAAATCCGCAATTCACAACAACAGAAAACTCCGTTATGGTGAGCACGCTTCCCAGTGCGTCTCAGCTCACTTGTGGAGCTGGGAGTTGCATCCGCATATCCGGCCTCAAACCTATCCTCCATAGGCTCAATTGTAGGAACGGTTGGATTGGCTGGCGCATCCGTCATCATAACATAAATGGGAACGATGGGTTCCACATAATTTAGCTGACTTCTCAAGCCGATATTGTTCATAGAGAGAACGATCGTAGGCTTGGTATAAGTCACTCGAACGATAGCAACATCAACATCGATAGACTCAACCGAAACCTGAGAACCATCGGCAATATTAGGCTTGGCAGGAGCCCAAGGAATGATAATGAAGGGTTCAATGAAAGACTCAAAGAAAATGGGGTTAACAACCACGAACTCCACTGAGACACAGACAGGGTCATAGCTGCTTGTCAAGGGTCATAGAGATGTCTACGTCAGCAACAGTAACCTCAGCAGGAGCCTTCGAAACAACAGCAACACCAAACTCAACAAAAGCCATAGAAACAACCACATCAACACACTCCGCAAGGGCTACACCCTCAGCAACGACAACAGGATTCGCTTGAGCCATAGAACAATAACAGCAGCAACAGCAACAGGATTGGCGGGAGCCTTAGACTCGTCGTAGTCATTAGATTTGTGGTGAATAGTATCCATGGGACCTAGAAACCTACCAACATTTTTCTCAATATCAAAGATAGTGGCCACAATGAGAATAACAACAAGTAGAGGTAGAAGGATCATGATTTATCACGATAAAATGGAAATGATACAGACTCTGACGAATCAGGCGAGTCGTCCTTCTTACTGGGCTCCTCTTTCATGCTCTCATGGTGCAAGCATCGACAATCATTTGATTAAGTGCCTTTCTGTCATCCAAGCGAGGCCGATGGACTTTCTTCCTCGTAGGCCGCGCAGTGAGAGTATCAAGACACGACAAGAGGTTAGACAGGGCACGTTGTCCATAACGCATGGACCTCGTAACCTTAGTTTACAAACCACTAGGACAAGGGGACGCAACGTCTCAATATCTATGGGGCTGATGGAAAACACTCCGCATCAATTGTTGCCCAAATAGATAACTACTCTCATTGTTGTGATGACGGTGGCGAACATTCAACATTGCAACCGGAGCAATGGAATAGTCATTCAATAGATAAATTGAATTTAACCGAATCACGTGACCGCTCCCAGTGGTCAGTCATTTGAGATTCGAGGGGATTTCAATGTCAGCAGAAGGTGTCTTGTGACATTTGACAATCATGGAACACACATTTGACAATCTCATCTAAATGTTAGCAGAAGGTGTCTTGATGGTCTTAGGTCGGTGCCTCGGTGGGTACGTTAGACGTGACACCAATCCCTTCGGAGGACACTTTCTCTGCACTTCTTAATCATTAGCTCTTAGTTAGAGCCGTAGTTATGTTAGTAGATCTATTGGGTTGATGGCCCTTTTCCTACTTTAGACAAGGTCGCCTTGGAAAGAACATGATATTCAAAATGTTCCTCTTGGAGAGGTCACTCCGGGAAGAAAGTTATGGTTTGATTAGGAGCCTTTGGATACATCATACTTGTTAGATTTTCGTGAGTCTTCTTGGTTCTCTTCTAGTATTACGGAATCATACACCTTTTAAGCTAGGAAATTTGTGTAATAGCTTTAAAAACTAGTCAACTCGCCAACTGTTGTTTTTATATCAAACATGTCGGCGTTGAACGTTTTGTTTTACCATTTCTGCTTTTAAGTACAAATTTGTCGGGCGAGGGTTTCACTAGGAAGAAGTCTCATTATTGAAAATGGTGGTTCGGTCGATAGGTTGTTTTTATGGGGAGGTAAGTAGGCAGCTTAGTCGAGTCGGAGGGTGAATGGAAGGGGATTTTTACATGTGGATGATATTAAACTTTCTTGAACTGTTTTGCGAATATTTTCCTAGTGGTTTAGTCAAAATGGGTTTTATGAAGTATAAACTTAAAACCATGAACTCACAAACTTTATGTTGACCCTTTAAAGTATGTCTTTCAGGTCTAGATATTGACAATGGCGTGGTTGTAATAGGCAAACATCTTGGCACTGGAGATCCAAGAGGTTTAGAAATGGCGTTCAGAGTTCAAAGAGTCTTAGGTGTATATATTCCGCTACGTGGTAAAGACGTTAAGGGTTTACAACCGCTAGGAAAATTCGGGGTGTGACAGCTATCGAGCCTTCTAGATAAAGACGATCAAGCCTCTTAACTCAATAACTTCGATTTTGTCCTCAAATAGGAGAAGAAATACCCAACCCTTGAAGACAACCTGGGCATGTGTTAGATCGAGAATGACTTATTCACAATAACAACACAGCAGCTCACGGGCACCTTACCTCCACTTCTTGTGATATGAGACTTTTGCTAAACACTTGATTTTGTCATAATGTAGAGGTATGTGTGACTCGGGAACATATATTATTTTGTCTCCCATACCCTAGCAAGCACCATCTGAGAGATTCCACAAGCATATGATTGTAGCATTACTTTGTTACGTCATTCATGGTGGTGTGATAAGTCTGGGGAAACAAGCTTCGTGTTGCCCCGATTGTGCTCCCATCCCGATTTTTGTCTTAGTAGTGAAAATTTACGCGTATTACGTACGAAAATTTTATAAATATTAAGCCCCCCCCCCCTAATTCAAGGGTCCCGTGACTTTCCGCCACCGCTATATCTTTGATGAAGCTCTGCCACGGGACAAGTCCAAAAATTCTTCTCGTTTTCACACAAAGAAATATACAAATACCTATGGTATTATAGTAAAATAGGCTCAATCACAAACTCTCTGTTCCCTATATCTTGGCTTTCCCCTGTTTTCGACATATTACTCATGAAATAATAGTTGCATCTCTAACAAAACTCCCAACTCCATTCTGTTATAAATTTACTGTCACACCACGCCAATGGCGGAAACACGTGGCGTGACGCTCGAAAGCGTATCAAAGTCAAGATTAACACAAACCATATTTAATTAGAAAATATTATTTTATTAAGATGTCAAAATGGGTACCTTGGTACAACATTTTACAAAACAACAAACAACAAGTTCAGGAATGCGGTTTTTCCATCCAAGTCCCGACCCAATGAAAGTATTGATGAAACCCCGACAGGTATCCGACATCCCATATTCCACCGCACTAGCCTCATACCTAATCAACACTTAGTTACCTGAAAGATATGTTGAAAAAGACGTCAATATATAAAATATTGGTGAGTTCATAGGTTTTAGTTCCATAACAACATTTTAACAACAACATTTGCGGAACAAACACTAACTGTGGCCTTTGTAAGCAGTAGCTAGCTCCCACATAACTACGATGACGAGCAATCCCTTGAGCCCATAACCAAACCAAGACTAACAATAATGCCCTGCGAGCAGAAGTTTTTTCTCAGAAAAATAACTACTTAGTTCAGAATACGTGCACCCCTGGCATACACAGTTGCAAAATCAACGTTATCGATTAGGGGTGGGCCTTGTCAGGCACCAATACTACTATCCAAATATTCCTTTGGTTCTCGATTTCAACACACACACACACAACATATGAGTAAATGGTTACAATAGCGAGGTTTCACCCCGAGTGGTGTACAAAGAACAAAACCCAAGTACTCATCATGACACCTATCACATTTTAACATTTAAAAACATTTTGACATGTAACAACATTTGACAAACATATCTTTCCCCCAAAGCAAAACAGTAAAAAAGGGCCATGAAACTCACCTGATAAATACAGCGTGCAATCACCTAGCAGAGAATAGCAAGTCTGAGTTCAAGCACCTACGAACGTCCTAGTGCGTATAAGTCACTAAGCTTATAGCGCGTGTTATCCAGCAAGTTGTACACCCAACTCCCAACTCCACTATTAGACACAATTCCCCGTTTAATTAAACATATGTCCTAGGATTGTTGGTGATGGATTACCCTTGTTATAAGTTACACTTATGTTTCCGTATTAAGTAACTAACAATACCTTATCCTCGACTCGACTCACTTTACCGTATAATTATTTTCCCATTAAATAATTATACTAGGATCTTGTCGATTCGACAACATATTTTACTCTATTAAGTTTGTATACTTAACTTAGTTTTAGACGTGTAATCGTTATAGATTATTTAACGTTAATTCTCCCACGAATATTTTCCAACACTTAGGAAAGTGTTACACATTCTTCACCCACAAGTAACCATATATATTTTAGTTCAAAATTTATATATATTCATGTCCACATTTGACACGATAACATATATTTATACTTATCCGTCCATTTCACATTTTGTCTGTTAACACGTCGTAATATAAATACGTCAACATTCAATTATTTGTATTTATACGTTCTCGCGTCCCGAATTACACAAGTTATTCATATATATATATATATATATATATATATATATATATATATATATATGTCTAGGTTCTTGTACAAAACCATTTTTTGTGAGAGGTGTGAGAAACAATCTAGATGTGACATGTGGCAGCCAATTTTTTTAACTAGAGGGGCATCATTGTAATTTGGGTTGTTAAGCTTATTTTAGGAGATAATTTATGTAATTAATTTTGTTATTAAATATGAGTTTTATTAGGGATTTTGTTTGAATTTACACAAATTTTACTAATCTTATAAAGAATCATTATGCTCGTATTGCCATGCACATTCAACTACATCAATTATCCAAATCTCATACTGTGGTGTTTTACGTTCATACTAGGGTGTTTTAAATGAATGTGTTTATTCATTTGTCAAATTATGTGTTGCTTCATCCAGAAGGTGTTTTACGTTCATACCCGTGTGTTTTATCACCATATTCTCAACTTTGTGTTTTAACAGTCCTGTGTATTTTATCATCATCTTCTCTATAATCTAGTGTGTTTTATCTTCATCATATATAATCAGTAACACATTCAAAAAACACACTAGTATGTACTTTAAAACACAACTATACATACATTTATGAGTATAGTTCATAACTTCATATGCATAACTACATATTTTAAAAAACAATCAAAATATATAAATGAAGACACGGAACGGTGGCAGGAGGCTTCATCCTGATCTTGATAGCCATTCCGTCAGTTTGTGTCTCAACTCAATCGCACACACCCTTAAAAGGCACTACTTTTAAAGGGATTCTTCCATACAAGAAACAATATTGTAAAATCTCGAATGCAAAAATTGAAAACTTATATTGGAAATTGAATAGACAACCAAAAGTGGCACCCTTTACGAATCATGTATGATTATTTATTATCCTCAGGCGACCATTTTTTTACTTTGGGGGAGGGCTATAATGAACCAGGAGGGAGGTGAGAGAGGTGAGAGATTAGGTTGTATATAAATGGTTTTAATGAGGCATTTAATTAGAGTGTGTATTTTACTATCCTACCCTTAATGGCATAATCAATTAATAAAATTATAACACTAATTACAAAAATGCAATCAAATTAATCCGCACTATAGATTAAGATGATCCAATGGCCAAAACACTTTCTCACACTTCTCACAAAAAAAAAACACTTTGTACAGGATCTTGACCCTATATATATATATATATATATATATATATATATATATATATATATTGTAGAATAAATTACTTGTTGTCATAATATTATTTTTCCTACATTCAAAATATATATATGGTTATTTTTCTTAAATTCCCAACAACATGTTTTACTTGGAATATATAAAATAACTTTTGTATTTTCATACACCTAGACTTGGTTATTTTCAATACCAAAAATGCTCCAACACTTTTATATTGCCATGGATATAAAAGTGTCCATTTTTATAAAAAATATACCAAGTCTTTTAAATTACCAACTTATGATAAAAACTCTTGTTTTTATATTTCTCAACATATTTGGTAATTTATATTTTTATAAAGTCCTATTTTATAAAAATAACATTTTGTATGAAATTACAATTCTTGAAAATAGCTTCATTAACAACTTTGGAAAGTTACAACTTTCCATTTTCAACCCTTAACTTTACAAAAATCACATTTTTAGCCATAAGTTTCTAAAATAACATTTTACACCCTCTAACTTTTAAAGTTACCAAACAACACCCTCAACTTTTAAAGGTTACATTTTCTTTCTAGATCTTTCAAAAGTGACAATTTTACACTAAACTAGTAAGCTTAGTTTTGTCTACTTTGTCAATAAGGATTATTATTACGATCCAACATTATCACTAGTCCATAATAATTGTATTAATGATAATAATAAGTGTATTTGGTATTTTTAGTCCAACTTGTCCACTTTTGATGTTCCAAAGTTAGTAACTTTGAATATGGAACTTCTAGATCTTGTAACATTTCAAATATCTTTCATGATATTATGTTTTGGATGGTTATTTCAAGAAAATTAAAATCACTTTTAAGTGTATCCAAGTTGTATTTTCAAACAATGCCTTATATCTATATTTTTAACATGTGTGAAGAAACACGAATCCTGGATTACCGTATAGGCGCTAATCCTGGTAGTGATTCTACTGTATTTTATAAAGAAGAGTGGTTATAAAAGACGTGTAGGTCTAAGCACAAGACCAAGGAGTTTAGGAGACTACCGATTAGAAGAGCCGTGTCTCTAAAGGTTAGTATAATAAACAAGGGGTTGAAAAAGATACGAGAGTGTTCGTAGTCTTTTTGAATGAAAGTGTATGTGAATATTAGATGCCAACAAAAGGAGAAGGAGATCCTCCTTTTGTAGTACCTTGACATCATACTTTCTCAGCCCATCCTCTACCCTTGATGGGGCCCGGCCCAGGTAGAGGCTTCTCCAAGTTTCCGACCCAAGTCCTTAAGCCCAATTGGTGCAAGTGGGTTTTGGTAAAAAAAGGAGAAAGTAAAGTGCAAGGGGGGATGTCACCGTCCTGATGATAGTACGCGTGGCGTCCGCTGAGTGGACGCCAGTGGGCGGCGGACACGTGGCGTCCGCCTACTGGTAGACCGAGGGCGGTGGGTAATCATCCTTTTCCTTGAAACTCGAGACAGGCTGAGAAAGCCTGGTGTCAGAAAGATATCTTGGCTGGGAGGCTGCCACGTCATCGTCCTTTCTGCGTGTCAGACTGGGAGCAGTCTTTGATTGGAGGGGAACTCTGATGGGAAGCCTATTGCGTCAGGAACAGTTGCCTGGGGCAGGGATGTAAGTCCCAAGGCTGCCCCGGAAGGCATCTTCTAGTCGTGCTGACGAAGCTTCATCTGGCTTGCTAGGGAAGTTTTGAAGCGTATTGGGTCCGCCGACGTAAAACGGGCGAACGAGCTTGTGTCTGGCGTCGATTGGATGCCAGGTGTATCGCCGACGTAAAAGGGCGGGTGAGGTTGCGTCTGACGTCAGTTGGACGCCAGGTGTATCGCCGATGTAAAACGGGAGGGTGGACGCTGGACGTTCCGCTGACGTAAAACGGGCGAATGGACGCTAGACGATCCGCTGACGTTAAACGGGCGGATGGACGCCAGACGATGCCGGTTTTAGTTGGGCGATGATATGGTATTTATGATGTTTTAGTACCATATCCCTTCAAGTCCCCCCCCAGTCTAGTGCTTTCATGCAGCTTTGGTAGGGGAGTGCTGGACTTGATTTCACAAGTGTACTTTGAGTTACATCCAGTCGTCACTGGGTTTTCGTGTAACAAAGTGTACATGTGTTTTTGTATAACCTCGTCAACTGGTGCGCGCATAGTGATCAAGCTGCTGGCGTATGACGGAATGAGCGTTTATTACAGGACCTAAGATTAGGTCCGGGTAAAATAGAATGAGGGAAATTCATTCTTTATGTGTAGGGCTTGAAGCAGGATGAAGAGAGTTAATTCTTCATCCGTAAAGCTTGAAGCTCGAAGAAGAGAGTTACCCGTAAAGCTTGAAGCAAGAAGAAGAGGGTTAACTCGTCATGTGTAAAGCTTGGAGATGATGAGCAGAGTTAACTCGTCATGTGTAAAGCTTGAAGATGATGAGGAGTTTTGGAAGTCTTCGCTATGAATTTTTGGTCTTCCTTGTGATATTGATAGCTATGTTCATAGGATTGGGGAAAGATTCATCCAGCAGTATCAGGCTGGCTTGATCAATATGTTGAAAGTTATTCGTCTTGTGGGAAAAGGAAGTCCTTGATTGTTGCCTTTTTGCGCACTGGCATGTGGCCTGAAAAGGCGTCGGGCCTGATTGCGCGTCCTAAAGATGTGAAAATGAAAATCCTCAGATTTTTGTCTCTGGTGCGCAGGCTTGGGGCCTGAAAAGGCGTCGGGCCTGATTGCGCGTCCAAAAGATGTGAAAATGAAAATCTTCAGATTTTTGTCTCTGGTGTGCTGGCGTGGGCCTGATTACGCGTCCAAAAGATGTGAAAATGAAAATCTTCAGATTTTTGTCTCTGGCGCGCAGGCGTCGGGCCTAATTGTGCGTCCAAAAGATGTGAAAAGGTGTTTTTTGTCCCTGTTTGCGCCAGTATTTACTCCGCATTGAATTTGTCTTTTTGAATTCTGTGTGAATTCAAGGCGGGAATGTTTGAAGCTGAAGGGACCTGTCTGACGGTTGGTACACCTACCTTGGAGAACGTGTCTGACAGTTACTCTGACTGTTGAGTTGGTAGTCTGCCACGTATCGTGCATCTGTTGCATGTGGACAGCTATTGGTGATGGATCTGAACGTGGGCGTACACGTGTCGATAATCGGCATCATGTGATAGCTGGGGCAGAGTAACCGTCAGGCGAGTGAGCCACGCGCGGCGCGTGGGCCGTTTCGTCACGTGGGCTTCCTGACGTGACTCTTTGTGATTGGACCCTTGCGTGAAAACCCTGCAGGTGATGATTTCATTCTCTGTCTTTGCATTAAATGCGATGAGTATAAATATGTCCTCCTCGATCCTTCGGAAGGTAGCGGGTGGCCATTATACAGCGGCAGACAAGGTCCAATATTCATCCGGGGTCGCACCTACTGGGGAGATACCTTAATAGCCTTAATAGATAAACACCCTGTTGTGAACCCCCCGACCATGCCCTTCACCTTGCCATCGGAACCAGCCTTGAAGGTGGACGTTGATTGTGTGTTGAAATGTATTAAAACTTTCTCGAAAGGGGCATCTTGTCGCAGGGATGGTCTACGAGCTCAACATATTTTAGACGATTTATGTGCCCAGGGGTCCCCAACCGCCTCCGGGCTCCTTAAAGCCATCACCGATGTTGTCAACTTGTGTCTTGGGGCTTTGTCCTAAAGATCTGACGGATTTCATTGCTTCGGCACTGTTGACCCCCTGTTTAAGCCTGACATCGGGATTAGGCACATCGCGGTGGGGGCAATTTGGAGAAGATTGGTGGCTAAAGTCGCCATGCGTAAAGTGGGTAAAGAGATAACCGCCTATCTAGGGCAGAAGCGGTGCTGCACAGCGCTAACAGGTTTCTGAGTGCGTTCCATTCTGACGGGTCCCTGGCTATGTTCAATGTTGATTTTTCTAACGCCTTCAACGAGGTATAACCCTCCTCAGGGAAGTTAGCTACTGATGCCCATCCATCTTCCCGTGGGTTCAGTTTTTATATGCCCAGCCTGCTAGGTTATATGTGGGGGATACTCATATTGGACTACTACATGGGTGCAGCAAGGGGATCCCCTTCTTTTTGTGTTGGTCCTTTATCCGATCATCCTTCGTGTGCAGGGAGCCTGTTCCTTTCCCTTCCATGCTTGGTATTTGGACGATGGCACTATCATTGGTAAGGTAGAGGAAGTTGCTAGGGAGTTGGGCCTTATTCGCTCAGAGGTGGCGTCTCTGGGCTTAGGCTTAATATTCAGAAAACCTAGATTTTTTGGCCTTCATGCAATGGTTCGAAGAAAGTGTCGGGTTTATCCCATAGAGAGATTAGCAGGCCTGTGGGGGGGGGGGGGGGGGAGGTCAAACTCCTTGGGGGCGATTAGTCGGGATGCAGGGTTTATTCGGTCTTTGGCAGCTAAAAGGGCTCTACGGGCGATTGAACTTATGAAACTCCTGCCGGACCTGAGGGACCCAGCCCAAAGTGAGCTCTTTCTGTTGCTCTCGTGCATGGGGATAGCTAAATTAATGTTTGGGCTTCGTACTTGTCAACCTGAACATGTAAAAGAGGTTATGTCTATCTTTGACGCAAGCCTGGGAGGGGCAGTTGAAGACATTGTTGTCTGCGGAGGACCGCATTTTGGGGACCTCCAGTGGAGGTTGGCTTCCTTCCCTATGCGTTGCGGGGGCCTAGGGCTTTTCTCGGCGAAGGACGTCTCCGCATATGCCTTTTTAGCGTTCAGGGCCCAACGTGGAAATTGCATGACCACATCTTGCGAAGCGCTGGTGTTGTGGGGGTGGATCCTGACTACTCCCTTGTGCTTGATAATATCGGGACAACTCTCCCGAACGTTGAGCTAGGCGGTTTTACTGATCTAGAGACCGCCCCAAGAAACCTCAACAAACTTTGACGAGTGCTCTTTATGGTAAACACGTACAGGATATGAATTAGCGATTCGATATGACCCCGCGTCAAAAGGTAGTTTTTGCTTGTCTCATGGGGCCTTTTGCCCAGGATTATTTGACTGTTGTACCCATTAAAGGTCTTGGGCAACATATGTCAGCAGTTAAATACAAAGTTATCCATAAATATTGGCTCATGATTCATCTTTTCCCTCCAGACGATTCATGCCCCATTTGTAAAAAGGAATGTTTGGATAGATTTGGCGAGCATACCATTCACTGTAAGGAAATTCCAGGGTTCAAGTATCGTCATGACTTGGTTACAGATATTTTATGGGATGTGCTTGGGCGTGCCAGAATCTCAGCCAAGAAAGAAGCCTCTGTTAACTTTCTGACTGATTCGCGAGAGGGAAGATCTACCTTGCTTCCTACGGACGTTCTTGTGTTTGGCTGGGTGGGGGGTAAGTAGGGGTGCAAACGAGCCGAGCTAGTCGCGAGCTACTCGAGCTCGGCTCGAAAAAATCTCGTAACGAGCCGAGCCTAAACGAGCTCGAGCCTAAAACACAAGCTCGTTTAGTAAACGATCCCGAGCTCGAGCTTTGTTTATCGAGCTCGAGCCGGCTCGCGAGCCTTAACGAGCCCGCCATTTATATAAATTTTAATTAATATATTAAATATATATTTAAATATAATAAGTAATTTTTATAAAATTCTGAATAAATAACCAAATTATATTTAAATAAGTATTACAATTAATATAAATTAATTAATAACTAAAAAACGAGTCGAGCCCGAGTCGAGCTCGAGCTTGGAAACCTACATTCGAGCTGAGCTCGAGCTTTAGGAACAATGCTCGAATCGAGCCGAGCTCGAGCTTTCATAACTTAAACGAGCTCGAGCTCGAGCCTGGTCGAGCTCGGGCTCGGCTCGGCTCGTTTGCACCCTTAGGGGTAAGCATGCGTGCATCGACCTCACTGGGGTGTCCCCATTTATGGGGCTGAGAGATAGTGGCTTCGTTCCGGGACAGGCGGTTTTGAAGGGTGAAGCTATGAAGATTGCTAAGTATGAGGCACCATGTTTAGAGAATCAGCACGTATTCATTCCGTTTTCCTTCGACACATTTGGATCCCTAGCCCCTCAGGCGGTTCGCTTTTTGGAGCGGGTGCAGAATGTCGTCCACAGTGACTCGCAGAGCCCGAAGAACCAAGGGTTTGTATTTAGTAGAATAGGCTTTGCGATTTAAAAAGGGATAGGAGCGCAGCTTGTTGTTCGCCTACCCATTATCCAGATGTAATTTGGTTAATATTTTTTACATTTGGTTTTATTAAGTTTTGATATTTATCTATGAATCGATGGGCTTCAACTGGGCTTTTAGAAATGAAAAAAAAAAATAGAAACTCTTGGAAGTGAGCACATGAATTTTCTGATGCAACATATTGAATTATATGTATAAACTGTTTTATCATATAAGAATTTATGCTTCAACAGATTTGAAACTGTGCATGAGTTGAAGTAGTAGTGTGGAACATTAGATGCATATATTATGGAGGGATATTGGAGATGGTGGTGGGGTGTTCCCAATGTATGTAATTACTATACAGAAGTGGCGTCCTCGTGCTACATAGAGCAAAACACATCATCTACGACCACATAAGGTGCCAGTGAAGCCTCATCATCAAGTGTTTGATTTCTAAATGATATCTTCTTCAACGCCCATCCTCGTATGTTTTTGTTTTTATGATTTTGTCAATAGGTGTTATAAAAAGATTCCTATTTGCAGTGTGGAGCTGTGGAGACTCACTCATCAGGAATATTTTGTTTTCACTTTAATTTCATATCATTTTAACATATATAATTACACAAAACTAATGTGTATAAGATGTTCGTCAATAGAAACATAGAACATATACAGGTTATCTAAAGTTTAGTAAACTTAATGAAAGAACATGATACATATCAAATCAACAAAGGAAAGTTTAGTATGAGATTATACTCTGAACTAAAAGCTAGAAATGGAAGTGTATATGTTAAGATAATGCGTAGTGGCCGTTGGGGGGGGGGGGGGGGCCTTTATGGGGCGTTTTGGCCATCCATAGCGCCGGAAACACCGCCCCCGCCGGCGCTATGGGGGCGTTTTGGTTGGTCTCGTTGTGGAGATGGCGAGAGATGAACCCTGCAAATCTCGTTGTGTGTATGTTTTATTAGAGTAAAATGCCAAAATGGCCCCTGAGATTTGTCCCAAAATGCTTGTTTAGACACCAAACCTGTTTTTTATCACTGGGACCCCTGACGTTTCAAAAACTGCCATTTTGGACACTTTTTAACGTCTCAGTTAACTCCCAGGGGCAATTTCGTCATTTATGTCCTCAGGGGCCAAAATTGCCGTAAATGGAAAGTTATAAAAAAAAATAAAATTCAAACCCTTTCACTCCTCTCTTTTCCGGTAAGAAAAACCGGCCAAATCCGATACGTTTCCGGCGAGAATAAAACTCGAATGTTTATGCTTTTTATGATCCGATTTCGAATCCCATATGTTTTTCAGATACCGAAAGGTACAGTCTATAGTTCCGAAAAGAAAACGTGTTCGTTTTTCAGATACCGAAATTGTATAAGCTATCAATTAGTTGGATTACAATTAAAGTTCACTTTTAGTTAATAAAGTATGACAGTATATTTGTGCCGGAATTTACACGACCCAACAATATACAAGCCTTACTTATGATATCTACTCCTGTTGTAGTAGTTGTTTTACTTTTGATTAAGCAAAGTCGTCGTGTTCAACAGTAACACATAATCTTTGTGTTATTTTACATAATCTTCGTTTCAATTTCAACTAATTCCACTCCGAATTTATCGAATAGCTCGATTAGTTAAATAGTGTTTTAAGACAACCCAATCTACTGTCCATACTCATTTTAACTATGGCTGTTAATTTTTACCCGACCCGAACCCGAATTAGAGAATACCCGAAAAACCTGAGACTGAACTAACCCGAACCCAACCAACCAAAACCTTCAATGGTTTAGTTATCGGGTCACATTTTCCTAGCCAAAAACCCGAACAATCCGAAACTCGAAGAACGCCCCTAATTTTAATCTGTTAACCAAATACTTTTTTTTCATATGTTATAAATACCGACACCTTGACATAGGTGCATACCACGTATAAAATTGACCACACTCGTTTACAAAAATAGTCGGTAGTGACTTCGTTTTGTTCTCGACGTATACACTTATCTTGTCCCACGTATTAACTGAAAGTGAACTTTAATTGTAGTCCAACTAATTGATAGCTTATGCAATTTTGGTACCTGAAAAACGAACCCGTTTTCTTTTCGGGACTATAGACTCTACCATTTGGTATCTGAAAACGTATGGGATTCGAAATCGGATCATAAAAAGCATAGAAATCCGGGTTTTATTCTCGTCGGAAACGTACCGGGATTGGTCGGTTTTTCTTACCGGAAAAGAGAGGAGGGAAAGGGTTAATTTGAATTTTATTTTTTTATAAATTTCTATTAACTATCATTTTAGCCCCTGAGGACATAAATGACGAAATTGCTCCTGAGAGTTAACTGGGTTTCTAACTGAGACGTTAAAAAGTGTCCAAAATGGCAGTTTTTTCAAACATCAGGGTCCATTGATAAAAAACAGGTTTGGTGTCTAAACAAGCATTTTGGGGAAAACCTTAGGGGCCATTTTGGCATTTTACTCGTTTTATTGTTATTGTTATTATTATTAGAGATAATTACACAAATTGTCCTTTAGTTATTACTGAAATTGCATCCTCTGTCTTTTATGGAATTTTTTCACTCGTTATATCCTTTATTTTATCAATT